>OX451737.1:763595260-764795260 GCA_948472305.1 Vicia faba | reverse complement strand
TTTGGATCATTCAAACACCTTACATACTTGATACCTAGTCAATCCAGGCCTTCATCCCTGTTCTGTAATCACTCCTCCACCATCTGCCATTGTTGACTTCAGAGCTTGCAGTTGGACTTGGCCAAGGAGTTCCAGCTACTTTCAAAGCAAGGCAAGGGTTGGAATAGATTCAGTGAAGCTCAAGGAAACTCAAGCAAGCATCAGGCCTCCCTCAAACTCATCTCAGTTTCATCCATGATTCCAGCTGAAGGAGGTAAAATCTCAAACTCTATCTCCTTGAACATTAACCTTAGTCCACGATTTGTTAATAAAAAATGTAGTCCTCATCATAACGAAGCAGTACATACCATTATCTTACATTGATTTTACTTGAGCTAAGAGAATTTAGGAGTTGAAATTTCTGAAAATATTAGGTTAAGATTTAGGGCTTTTAAAATTCTCTTTGGTCTTTGATAGTTAGATTACATAGCTTACATGGTTGGAATCGTGAGTTCAAGTACTACAATTTTCATGTTATGCATTTTCATTTTTATAGAAGTATGAGGAAGTTACAGGATGTCTGGCCAAAGCTTGAGGAAGAAGATGAAACAGGGCATAGGGCGCATTTTGTAATATGTTATTTTCGTTTCACTGAAGATAATGGATGTATGACCACCCCAGTGGAAAAGCAGCGTGCTGGTGAGACCCATGTCCTGGGTTCGAACCTGCGCGCTACTTTTGCATTTTTCACATTTTTTCCTTTTCAGTTTTTGTGACTTTTTTGCAGGATTGGGCTTAGCTTCTTGGGCCAGGATTTTTTGCTAACATCATCACCATTAATCTGCTGCATTACCCCCCCCCCCCCCCTTTGCCAATTTCTCATAATTTTATTTTTTTATTTGTTTTATTTTTATATTAAATATTTTAAATATTTTCTTTAATATATAAAAACCCCAAAAAATATAAATTAATAATATTGCACTTTTATTTTATTTTTTATTCTATTTCTCATATAAAATATATTTTATTTTAATAGGATATCATTTATTTTCTTAATAAACTTGTAAATATATTTAAACATATTTATTTCAATTTATTTTTCATTTCATACTTATAAATACTTATTTTTGCATATATTTAATTTTAATATTTATATACAATATTATTTATTATTTTATACAAGAAAATGCACAAAATAATATAGAAACTTTATTTTCTCTTAAATAATAATTAGGGTTAAACCCTTTTTAGAAAATTAATTCCTTTTTTTTATATTTTTAGGTTTAGATTAAATTTTCTTTTACATAAAAACAAGACACAAAAATCTTTTTTTACATGTACATTGCATTGCATTTTAAATATTGTATTGTATTTATTCTAAATTCGTACAAATTCGATTTGGTTGTAATAATTTATTTAGCTTTATATTCTTGCAAATTCCCCATTCAAATTTGTATTCCCCCTCCCATAAATTGTTGTAATAGCTTAGAAATATTTACATTACGCAATTTATCGCTTTATATGCCATGATTAGTAATTAGGGTTTGTATGACAAGAACAAAACAAAGCAAAATAGAATACCCTAAATACAAGACAAAATCAAAGCATGAAAATGATACACTTGCACACAAGCACCCTTAGGGTTTCTCCCACTTGGTTGCCTAAAACAAAAATGGTCATATTACGCATGCGAAGTATCTTGGCAAAACAAAACAAATATAAGATCATAGTCCCTCGATGAGGCTATTCAAAAGTTGCCTTACAAAATGATCTTGGTCCCTCAAAATGCTAAGATACTTTACAAATATTTCTAATCATGGTTATACGATGACCCAAATCAATGGTAAGACAACAATGTCAAAGGAATAGAAAATACATAAGAACGACATTTGAGTAGGTAGATAGCTTCTAGTTACTTGCTCCATTTCAAATAAAATCCTTTCTATTTTCAAAACAAACACACACACATTTCAAAAACATCTTACAAACATTGAAAGCATTTTCAAAAGACAAACATCTTTGTATACATTCTTACGAACGAGAATCATTACAAAGATTTCTTAAATGAATGGCATCTTTTACAAAATACTTTCAAAACCATACCAAACACCATTTTAAACAAACAAAAGCAAGTGATCTAAGAAAGTAACTAAGAGCCCATGGAAAACCATGGATGAAAAGGGTGCTAATACCTTCCCTTTTCATAATCTACCCCCCAAACTCAAGAAATAATCTCAAAGGTCTTTTCTGTGCTTTTTCACCTTTCTTTTGGATAAAAGAAAAGTCAGTGGCGTCTCTTTCTAACCGCGGAATTTGCTATAAAATGAAAAACCTCAAGTCAGTTCTCTCACCGCATAACAGAACTGGCGACTCTGCTGTGGAGATTTATAAAAGTGGGGTTACCTTAGGGTTTAGATCACATTTATTTGCTTATATTGTTTGATTTGTTTGCTTTACATTTTGGTTCTTTGTTTGGGTTTGAATCCTCCACCCGGATTTGGGAAACATTATAGATAAATAGCAATACGTTGTGGAAACTGTGCAGGGTATACCGACATGGTCTAAGCAATAGCTATGTTAGTGTGACATATTTGTGGGTATCGGTAGCCTTTGAGTCAATCAAAGAGAATACAGGGCCGCTGAGTGATGTCATGAAGCACTAATGAACTTCTAGAACCCTTTACTTGACCAACTTGGCCTTTTAGGATGTAGTGAGATGACCGGCTTTGGTGCAGTCCGAAGTTGGTAGATACTCGATACTACACTCATTAAGGATTGGTTTCTTGGGATATTTCGGTCGCCATTAAAGAGGCTTGAGCTGAAATAATGACCAAGGAAACAATCCAGTGATATTGAGCTCCTTAGAACCCGGTTACTATTGTTAGGACAGGTTGAGGCAACTAAACTTCAAGAGGGTACTTACCTATAAAACCCCATGCAAGCCTAAACTAAGAGCTTGTTTGATTTGCTTGTATATGCATACTTGTACATAACATCATGGACATCATGAACATCATATGCATTCACTAACCATTTCAAGGATTTTGGAGATTCATCTTTGTTCTTGTTTTGTAGGATATGGATTTGCTTCGCAGGAAAACTATCCAAATCAACCTTGTAAGAATTCCTCCACAACTCAAGGAGTTAGCTTAAAGGATCCCTGAGAACTCTCCATTCAACGAGAGGCATGTTCGTGTACTCAACTTGGTCACCTCCAACAGAGAGGAGGATATGATGAAGGTTCTCTTCCAGTTCTTTGACCCTTTGCATCATTGCTTCACATTTCCTGACTATCAGTTTGTGCCTACTTTGGAAGAATTATCTCAACTCTTGAGGATTCATATTCTCAATCAACTACCTTTCAACGGTACGGAAAGAGATCCAAATCCAGAAGAGATTGTCCAAGCCCTGCACTTGCACTCATCTGATGTCATAACTCATTGGGAAACTAGAAGTGGTGTCAAAGGTTTCTTAGCAAAGTTTTTGTTTGAGAAAGCCCAAAGCTGTTGGAATTCCCTAGACTTGTAAGCTTTTGAGGAGATTGTGGCTCTTCTTATCTATGGGATGGTCTTGTTTCCCAATCCTGACCAACTCATAGATGTGAGTGCCGTCAAAATCTTCATGTCACGCAATCCAGTGCCTACATTACTAGGGGATATCCTACACTCTTTTCACACTCGCACAACGAGGAAAAGAGGTGTCCTTATGTGTTGCACTCCTCTCCTGGAAAGATGGTTTATTTCTCATCTTCCCCAATCAGTCTTAAAGAATGAGCAAGGATTAAGGTGGTCACCAAGGTTAATGACGCTTAAACATTCAGATATTCATTGGTGTTCCCGATCCAGGGAGATTGTTATCATTGTTGACCGTTGTGGGGAATTCCATAATGTCCCTCTACTTGGCATTAGGGGAGGCATCACTTACAACCCATGTTTGGCTCTAAGGCAGTTTGGTTATGCCCGAAGGGATGGCCCACATGATATGCTGATTCAAGGCTTGGTTTTCGACTACAACAACGACGATCAAGGTCTTCGCCAGAGATTCATCCGAGCTTGGAGGATGCTAAACCAGGTGGATAGAAATACTTTGGGACACAAGAATTCCATCCCTCTTGAGCCTTACCTCAAGTGGGTACGAACCCGCGCTCAAAGTCTTATGATGCCTTATCCTTCCATTCTCCCAGTGATTATTGAGCCTATTAAGGAAGGAGAAGTTCCATACACTATCCTACATCCTGACATGCCCACATCACTCGAAGATCTACAAAGGGATTGGATACAACTCAAAGGAGAGCGAGATACTTTCGAAGCCCAATTCTACGCAAGCGAGAAGAAGGTTTGGGAACTCACTAGGCTACTTCATGAGGAGCAGACTCTCAATACCTACATTGCACCAAAAAGGATGCACAACACTTTTTATCTTAGAATTTTGTATTATTTTGCCCAAGGGGCATTGATGTACTCAAATTTTATCTTATTAATATATCGTGTGTTTCTTTTTGTTTAAAACAAATATGAATTTTTAAGTCCTTGAAAGCATTGCATGTATACATATCATTCATCATGACATAAACAGGTCTTTGCAACATGTTTCCTCATCTCTCTATTGTTTATTTCAGTAAGATGGATCTCGAACAGACGGTCAAAGATCTTTAAGCTCAAAACACATAATTTCAACAGTTACTCATGACCCTAGCCAAGGGGCAAGAGGAGCTGAAGACTCTGCTGGAAAAAGAGAAAGAGAAGAAAAAGAAAGAGAAGAAACCAACCGGTGTGGTAATCATGGGAAGAAGGTTTCAAGGACAAGCTAGAAGAACCTTGGATTTTCCAGCAACATCTGATGAAGGAGAGAGAAAAGGAAAAGAAATAGCGGTACTATCAAAATCTGAAGAAGAGGAGGAAGAGGAAGATTACTCTGAGGAACAGTATCCTCCAGCGGATGACAAATACCGACATCTTGAAGAGCATCTAAATGCTATGGAAATACAGAAAGTATCAAGTCTAGACTTTGAGGAATTGGGGTTAGTGTCGGGAATTGTGATCCCACCAAAGTTCAAAGTGCCGTTATTTGCAAAATATGATGGGGTATCATGTCCTAAAATGCACCTCCGATCATATGTCAGAAAAATTCAGCCGCACTCCGCCGACAAAGACTTGTGGTTCCATTTTTTCCAAGATAGTTTATCCGGAACACAACTCGATTGGTTTTACCAATTGGAAAGGGCCGACGTTCACAAATGGGAAGAACTCGCCGCAGCTTTCTATAAACAATACCAGTATAATGCAGATTTGGCGCCTACCCGTACTCAACTTCAGAGTATGGCTATGGCTTCAAATGAGGGTTTCAAAGATTACGCACAAAAATGGAGAGATCTAGCTGGGAGAGTACAACCCCCTCTGTCTGAAAGGGAGTTGGTGGATATGTTCTTGGGTACCCTATTGGGCCCTTTCTTCAACCATTTGATTGGGAGCTCATCTGGTGGGTTTATTGAGTAAATATTAACCGGAGAGAGGGTGGAAGCTGGTATAAAAAGTGGAAAGATTTAGAAGGATGTGTCAGCCTCTAAATCTGTGAGAAAACCTTTCACTGGGAAGAAGGAGGTATCTACTGTTTATTCACAAAGGAATGAAGGAAGAACTCAACACCGACCAATGGTGGGGGTCGTTATGATCCCAAAGCCTGCAGCTAATCAACCATGAAATAACCAGCCGAGGGTGGAAAGGTCAGTCCGACAATTCACCAGGATTAATATGACTCTAGCCCGGGTTTTACCACATCTTTTGAAATTGAATCTAGCAACTTTAAATGAGGCCCCAAAGAACCCCAATACTACGTCCCCTCATTATCACCTAAATGCCAGATGCGCATACCATTCTGAAAGTCCGGGTCATAACACTAACAACTGTTGGGCCCTGAAAAACAAAATTCAAGACCTTATAGATGAAAAAGAAGTTGAGTTTGACGCACCTTCGAAACCAAATGTCATTTCCGCTCCTATGCCTAGACATGGTAACAATGCCAATGTTATTGGGGAAGATTTGTTTATTGCTTCAGTGGATGAACTTTTGACTCCACTCCCAATCATTAAGATGAACTTGTTGAAAGTTGGTGTATTCC
Organism: Vicia faba; assembly: GCA_948472305.1. Classification (NCBI taxonomy): domain Eukaryota; kingdom Viridiplantae; phylum Streptophyta; class Magnoliopsida; order Fabales; family Fabaceae; genus Vicia; species Vicia faba. The sequence continues at coordinate 764,789,164 of OX451737.1, read as the reverse complement.
CAGGTTATAAGGAAGACTTCCATCATTTCTCATCCTAACCAACTGATTGCCCTCTGTTGAAGACAGGCATTCAACGCCTAATAGACAATCAAGAAATTTTGTTCAAAAATGCTCCTGTGTTACCTATTCCTGTTAAAGAAGTCTCAATCATAACCATCTCCTCCAATCCTTCTAGGGTCCCCAAAAGACCCGTTAGGATTACATCAGTTCCAAAAACTACTCCTCTTAAGATCATAATGCCCAGGCCGGTCCCGTATGAATCAGACAAAACAGTACCATGGAATTACGGTGGAGAAATCTACTACCATGGTATTAAACAAGATGAACTGACTGCCGAAGAAGTGATCTCCGAAGAAGAAAACTCCGACATTAGCAATATTGCTAGAACTAGCAAGATTACCCGTAGCGGTAGAATCTTCTCTCCATAGATTGCCCCTCCAAAGGCAGTTTTTGGACCCGTGGCCGTTCCGAAGATTACCTATGTACCAATGATTATACCTGCAAGTGTACCTACTGACAAAGAAGACACAATCCCTGCTTTCATCCCTACCAATACTTCTACTGCTGAAAATCGAGGAAAAAGCATTCAAGAAGAGCCTGTCCGGACGAAGGCTCAATCACTAGCTATCCTCGAAACAGCCAAGAAGGAAATGGAAGAGATCTTGAAGATAATAAAGAAGAGTGGCTATGACGTGGTTGAACAGTTGGGGAAAACTCCCTCCAAGATTTCCATGCTAGAATTGCTGTTGTGTTTTGAGGCACATGCGAAAGCTCTAGTAAAGTTTCTAAAGACAGCCCATGTGCCACAAGGGACATCCGCTGTCCAATTTCAGGATTGTGTGGCCAGTTTAACAGCTGATAACAGTCTAGGCTTCTCTGATGCTGACTTGACACCAAAAGGGATAAAACATAACGAGGCATTACATGTCTCTGTGGAGTGTAGAGGAACAACTCTAGCCCATGTTTTGGTAGACATTGGCTCATCTTTGAACATTTTACCGAAGAAAAGCTCTCAATAGATTGGACTGCGAAGGACTGACATTGAAACCCAGTAACATAATTGTGAGAGCGTTTGATGGCTCAAAGAGGATGGTCCACGGGGAGGTGTACATCCCGATAAAGGTGGGAACTCGGACTTTTAACTCAACTTTCTATGTAATGGACATCCGACCCTCTTACTCCTGTCTACTAGGGCGGCCCTGGATCCATAATGCCGGTGTTGTCACTTCCACGCTACACCAGATGCTGAAGTACCCGGTCCAAGGAAAGATCATAATTGTCCACGGGGAAGAGGAGTACATGATTAGTCATCTGAATTCTTTTCGATATGTGGAGTTGGATGGCGAATTCATTGAAACTCCTTTTCAACATTTCGAGGAGGTCTCTCAAGAAGTAACGGTAACCAAGGCAGTATCCCGGATTCCCAAGATCACAAGACCTATGCTTCGGATGTCATCTCTAAAGGACGCTAAGGCGGTACTAGAAGAGGGTAGATGCACCATCTGGGGGCAGCTTCCAGACATTCCGTATAAATCAGATAAGTTTGGCTTGGGGTTTACTTCAACCGCTCAGAAGGCTATGCGTTGTGCCCGTGCTGGAGGGTCGCCTTTGAAGATTAGTAACCAAGAGGTCAACACAATGGAAGATGTTGAAGAAGATGGCAGCTTGGAAGATTGGATATTTCCTACTGTCAACGGAGGACTTCGCAACTGGGAAGCCAGAGACTTTGTTCTAATAACTTTCATCTCTCAGTAATTTATCTTTTACATTTCTGTTGGACTTGTAATATTCACAAACAATTCGCACTTTAAAAACCTTGTGTCTTACCCGAGGCGCAATGGTCCATTTGTAAGGGTTTTTATTTCATCTTCATATGACATTCAATGAATCATGGACGTTTTTCCACATACAAACCTGTTATGCTCATTGTCTTTCTTTTACATTTTATTGTTTAAAGATGGCTATACCCTTACACACACCCACACTTATAAATGCAGGTACCCCTCCATTCCGGATCCCATGGGTAACGATACTGCTATAGCCTTTAGTGACTATGAAGATCTAATCTACCAAGTCGAATACGAAGGAGAGGAAGATTGTGAAGTGCCAGGGGAATTGGCCAGACTACTACAATAAGAGGAAAGAGCTATTCAGCCTCATGAGGAACTGTTGGATACAATCAACTTGGGTACCGAGGAAGATAAGAAGGAAATCAAAGTGGGTGCCAATCTAGAGCTGAGTGTCAAGGAGCGCCTAATTCAGCTATTGCATGATTATGTTGAGATCTTTGCCTGGTCATACGAAGACATGCCAGGACTTGATACAGACATCGTGGTACATCGTCTACCCACAAGAGAAGACTGTCCACCAGTGGAACAAAAAGTCCGCGCATGAGACCTGACATGTCAGAGAAGATCAAAGTAGAAGTTATGAAACAATTCAATGTTGGGTTCTTAGCTGTCACTTCCTATCCTCAATGGGTTACCAACATTGTTCCCGTTCCTAAAAAGGAGGGTAAAGTTCAAATGTGTGTGGATTATAGAGATTTAAACAGGGCCAGCCCTAAAGATGATTTTCCATTTCCCCATATCGACATCTTGGTTGATAATACGGCCAAACACAGTATTTTCCTTCATGGACGGATTCTCAGGCTATAACCAAATCAAAATGGCACATGAGGACATGGAGAAAACTACATTTGTCACATAGTGGGGCACATTCTGCTACAAAGTGATGCCATTCGGACTGATGAATGTTGGGGAAACCTATCAAAGCGCCATGGTAGCTTTGTTTCATGATATGATACATCATGAGATAGAGGTCTATGTAGATGACATGATATCTCGATCACAAACTGAAGAGGAGCACCTTGATCATTTGAAAAAGTTGTTTGAGAGGCTGAAGGATTACAAACTAAGGCTGAATCCAAACAAGTGCACATTCGGAGTCCGGTCCGGTAAACTCTTAGGTTTCGTCGTCAGCAACAAAGGCATTGAGGTTGATCTTGCTAAGGTTAAAGCAATACAATAAATGCCTGTTCCTCGTACTGAGAAGGAAGTCAGAGGATTCTTAGGACGCCTGAACTATATTGCCAGATTCATTTCCCACCTAACATCTACTCGTGAACCAATCTTTAAACTGTTGAAGAAAGATCAAGTAGTCAGATGGAATGATGAATGTCAAATTGCTTTTGACAAGATCAAAGAGTATTTTTAAGAGCCTCCTGTTTTTATGCCACCAGTCGAGGGAAGACCGCTGATCATGTATCTGACCATTTTAGAAAACTCAATGGGGTATGTATTGGGGCAGCATGACGAGGCTGGCCGAAAAGATCACGCTATTTACTACCTGAGCAAAAAGTTTACCGACTATGAAACCAGATATTCACTGCTCGAGAAAACTTGTTGCGCTCTGGTATGGGCTGCTCGCTGGCTAAGACAGTATATGTTGACTCATACCACTTTGCTGATATCTAAGATGGATCCGATAAAGTACATATTTGAGAAGCCTGCTCTGTCTAGAAGGATAGCTAGATGGCAGATGATCCTAACAGAATATGACATACAGTACACTACCCAAAAATCTATAAAAGGCAGTGTGCTAGCTGATCATCTTGCTCATCAAGCTGTAGAAGATTATCAGTCCATGAAGTTTGAATTCCCGGATGAAGACATCATGACATTAGTCAACCGTGAAGAAATCAGACCATATGACAGACTTGAACATGGATCCCGATGGACCCTGTTCTTTGATGGGGCATCCAATGCACTTGGTAATGGTATCGACGTTGTACTCATATCTCCGGAAGGGTGTCATAATCCCTTTACAGCCAGACTTTGTTTCAACTGTATGAACAACATGGCAGAATATGAATCATGCATCTTTGGTCTCAGAGCTTCCATAGATTTGGGAATCAAATCCTTAGATGTGTTTGGAGATTCAGCTTTGGTCATCAGTCAGATCAAAGGGGAATGGGACACTAAGCACCCAAATTTTATCCCTTACAAAGAACATGTTTTGACATTGCTACCACATTTTGAGAAGATTACCTTCGAGCATTTCCCGCGAGAAGAAAATCAACTAGGAGATGCTCTAGCCATAATGTCGTCTATGTTTAAACTTAATTGGGATAACGAGGCTCCCCAGGTCACCATTGAACGAATGGACGAACCAACACACTGTCACGAGATTAATATTGAAGAAGTAATGGACCAACCTTGGTTTCATGAAGTCAAGAGGTATCTCGAGGCTCAAGAATATCCAGAAGGGGCTTCAATCAATGATAAAAAGTTCCTAAGGAGATTCTCCGCTAAGTTCTTCCTGAGTAATGGCATCTTGTACAAACGCAATCATGACTTTATTCTGCTCCGTTGTATGGATAAGATTGAGGCTAAAAAGATCATGGCTGAATTACATGAAGGTACCTTTGGCACTCACTCCAGTGGGCATACGATGGTGAAGAAAATCCTACGGGCAGGCTATTACTGGTCTACCATGGAAGCAGACTGCTATCAAAACTCTCGGACCTGTCATAAATGTCAAATTTATGCTGACAAGGTGCACGTACCTCTGGTTCCTCTGAATGTCTTGACAGCTCCTTGGCCCTTTGCTATGTGGGGAATCGATATGATTGGGGAGATCAAGCCTACATCCTTCAATGGACACCGTTTCATTCTAATGGCCATTGATTATTTCACAAAGTGGGTCGAAGCAGCTTCCTTTGCATCTGTTACTAAGAATGTTGTTGCCCACTTCATCAAGAAGAATCTCATTTGCCAGTACGGTATCCCAGAAAGGATCATCAATGATAATGGTACAAACCTTAACAATACTATGATCACCGCCTTGTGCGAGCAGTTCAAGATTCAACATCACAACTCATCCCCCTATCGGCCAAAGATGAATGGTGCAGTCGAAGATGCTAATAAAAACATTAAAAAGATCATACCGAAAATGACAGTCACCTACAAGGACTGGCATAAGATGCTACCGTTTTCTCTCCACCGGTATCGTACCACGGCTCGCACATCAACTGGGACAACACCCTATTCTTTGGTTTATGGATGGAGGCTGTCTTGCCTATTAAGGTCCAAATCCCATCTTTGAGAATTATGAAGGATGCAGGTTTGAATGAGGACGATTGGATCCAGACTCGACTTGATCAACTAAACTTAATTGATGAGAAGAGGCTTACTGATGTTTGCCATGGTCAGATGTATCAAAAATGGATGATCAAGGCTTTCAACAAGAAAGTCAAACGCCAGGTATATCAAGTCGGAGATCTAGTGATCAAGCGCATCATCTTGCCACAAAGTGATCCCAGAGGCAAATGGACTCCTACCTATGAAGGACCATTTGTAATCAAGAACATCTTCTCTGGTGGAGCAATGATATTAACCACCATGGACGGTGATGACTTGCACACCTTGCGAACGCGGACATAGTCAAAAGATACTACGCATAAAAGACCCGCTAGGTTGACACACCTAGGCAAAACAAGGGCATCCCGGCGAACCAAAAGGTTCGGGAAAAAATTAGGGATAAAATAAAAAAATCTGTACACCCGGCAAGTTGAAAACCCGAAAGGGCGACTTGGGCAAAAAGGGTTTCCCGGTGGACTAAAAACCCGAAACGGTGGTCCAGGCAAAAGTTAGGGAATTAAAGCGTATGACTATCTCTCGTCAGATCACTTTGAGGACAATCTCTTCACTGACAAACTCGAAGTTTCTGATCAATTCAATCATCTTCGGACGAAGCAACAAACAGACAAGATATTCGGAGACACAGAGGCTATAGAAGAATGGGAACCCCATGGGATTATCACACATAGCTATCTTTCTTTGTATAAATTTTTCTTACTTTTACGGCACCATCCTCTTACTAGGATGTGTGTCTCTTTTGTACAAAATACTTATTCAAAGTAAATACAAATATATCTCTTTAAAGTATAGAAAACTATTTGTCCTTTTCCTTTACACTTGTGTTTTATTTGCAAAAACGTCCGATGATCCATTAATGAACATATGCATTTGAACATGATTACTGTTTACAAATAAATAAAATGAAAAATACAATTACCGATAGGTTGAAAGAATCGGAAAACGTATCTAGGATATTCCATAAGCAATCCCCACAGTACGTCATTTAAATCCCCGACGGAGCTAAAACTTCAAATTATTAATCCCCGATGGAAACCAACCAATTTCTCCAAATTCCCCACCAAGTTGTTTTGAAGCCTGCAATTCAACTGGGTAACAGCTGACTTATGATACTCCCCAGCGGAACAAAGACTCCTGTTATTAATCCCCAATAGAAGTCATCAAAATTCTCTAGCTTCCCCAAGCAGATTCCTCAAGCAGAATATGACATTGCCCTCGCAACAGAATTTTTTTGTCAATACTCCAACTATAAGACATGAAGAATCCAGATATCCTCAGCAACAGTCAAGGATTCATTTCCCTCAGCAATATAGCAAATCAGCTCACATGCGCATACATTACATCCATATATCATAAACATTCATAAAACACATATATTGCATCATACATTTCATGCAACATAATTTTGTGTTCCAGCTAACATTTTACCCTTTTCAGGATAAGATTAACAGCTATTGTTAAACAATGTGCAATCATGATACAGTTTAGATACGCTCCAGATACGGATGCCATTCTGTTATTGATTCAGATTCAGCTTTCAGATAGAGTTCAGATACGCACCAGATACAGATGCCATCCTGATACTCATTCAGTTTCAACCTTTTGATACAGTTGAGATACGCTCCAGACACGGTTTCCTTTCTGTTACTCATTCAGATTCAGCTTTCGGATATAATTCAGATATGCTCCAGACATGGATGCCATTCTGATACATTAAGACTTCAAGCCCAGATACAGTTCAGATACGCTCCAGATACGGATGCCATTCTGATACTCATTCTTCCAGCTTGTAATTTACAATTCAACAAACATTCTTGGATGGCATCTACAAGCCCATCTCTAACAAAGTTCTATCACTTATCCAAATGGCATCTTTTAAGCCCATTCCCTCAATTACACATTGTCGAGTGCAAATTTATAGGCACTTTAGTGTCCAATCATCTTTCACCTTCGAGTCACGAACGACAAAACTCGCCAATCTAACTCTTCAGGTTTAAGAATATTGAACATGGGCAGTTATTGTACCCCAAAATTTTCCCTCTCATTTATCAAGACTTTTCTCACAAGGTCTCTTTGACTCAAGGCTGGATTAGGGTTTGGTCAGCTCAAGACATCTCATCTTGCACTGATAACCCCAATTTAGGGTTTGATATTGCACAAGGATTTTTGGACTATCAATGCTTCATATGACTTTCAAACATCATTATGGATCCCTAAGATAACTCATGACATGTTTCAAGCCTTGGATCACACTTTTGCTCAGTCAATTGGACATTTGACCTAAAAATCAGCTTTATTGGGGGAAAAGTCAACCATGGCCAATTTACAGTCAAACTTCATAATTTTTTATCCACATCAACATTTTAGACTCATATGTACCATTTGATCAAGTTTGGATTACAACTCCTCAAGATATTTGATCAAATCATCAAAAGGGCAAAATGGTCAAAATTAGAGTTTTGACTGAGGAAGGGCAATTTCTGATTTTTAACCTAGCAAATGACCAATTGAGTTCAAGCGTGATTTCAAGGATCCAATTACATCATCTTGGCTTAATTACATGGCTCAAAAGATTTCAAATTCATTGGATTGACATATGAATTTTGCAGTCAACTGTATACTGAAAAGTCAAACTTTGACTTTTTGTTCAAAATCAAGTGCCAAGGGTCATAATTCATCAAGACATGTCAAAATATGAAACTTTTTCATCAAGAAATCCAAATTTGAAATTTAGGGTTTGAATTTGAAAATTTTCCTAACTTAGAAATTTTCTAAGTATGGAAAAATTTCTTATTTTTTCTCAACTTTAGGCCATTTTACACCATGATGCATATTGATTCAAGGAAAGTTCCCAACATTTAAGTTGTATACCTCCATGAAATCTAAAACTTTTATTCACAAACTTTTCCCTAAAGATTCTCTGATCTCAAGATATAAATTTGTGAATACATGGTCATGAACTTATTAACTTAGTGAAATTTTGCCCTAATTTAGGCAGTTTTTTGACCCAACTTCATGGAAATGTTTCACCTAGTTCCAAGAGGTATCTCAAAATGCATTTCAAAGATGAATTATAGAGAATATTGCAAGATTTCCAAAATGTCCAAGAACTCCTCAAGATCATTTTTGAGTAGGGACAATCGAAGAGATGAAGTTGGAAATTTCTCACTTTTTGTCCAAGCCATTTCATGAAGAACAAAGTTGCAAATCAATCCTATGCTGGCTAATTCATGTTGTACAGGTCCTAAACTTATTCCACACTCCTTAATTAAATGCTTACTCAGTTGACAAAGCTTTGATCCATGCTTTTAAACCTTTATCCAACTTGTAATTCCATTTATGGCAAAAAGGTTCCATTGCCATTTTGAAAAAGAGCAACTTTTGCAAACTTTACAATCTTGAGCATTGGACATGTCCCCTTGATACATACAAGTACAACAGACCAAAGGCAACTTGTAGGGAAGAAATACCAACCCTAAGCAAGCCAGTACAAGCATGTGAGCTTGGTCTTATCACTTTGCTTCAAGTACAAGAAAAGTTGCAAAAAGGCTAGGGCTTGCACAGCTGATAGAGGGTTGACACAAAACCATTTCAATACTAATATACAAACAATATACAAAACGATACACGATTGGCAACGACCTGAAACACTCCCAACCAGCAAAACACCACAAATCTGTCCAAAACTGCAGATTTTGCATAAGCACACCCATCTTCCATTTGGCTCGTGCATTTTGAGTTTGGATCATTCAAACACCTTACATACTTGATACCTAGTCAATACAAGCCTTCATCCCTGTTCTGTAATCACTCCTCCACCATCTGCCATTGTTGACTTCAGAGCTTGCAGTTGGACTTGGCCAAGGAGTTCCAGCTACTTTCAGAGCAAGGCAAGGGTTGGAATAGATTCAGGGAAGCTCAAGGAAGCTCAAGCAAGCATCAGGCCTCCCTCAAACTCATCCCAGTTTCATCCACGATTCCAGCTGAAGGAGGTAAAAACTCAAACTCTATCTCTTTGTACAGGTAACCTTAGGCCACGATTTGTGAATAAAAAATGTAGTCCCCATCATAACGAAGCTGTACATACCATTATCTTGCATTGATTTTACTTGAGCTAAGAGAATTTCGAAGTTGAAATTTCTGAAAATATTAGGTTAAGATTTAGGGCTTTTAAAATTCTCTTTGATCTTTGATATTTATATTACATAGCTTACATGGTTGGAATCGTGAGTTCAAGTACTACAATGTTCATGTTATGCATTTTCATTTTTATGGAAGTATGAGGAAGTTACAGGATGTTTGGCCAAAGCTTAAGGAAAAAGATGAAACATGGCATAAGGCACGTTTTGTAATATGTTATTTTCATTTCACTGAAGATAATGGATGTATGGCTATCCCAGTGGCAAAGCAGCGCGCTGGTGAGACCCATGTCCTGGGTTCGAACCTGCGCGCTACTTTTGCATTTTTCACATTTTTTACTTTTCAGTTTTTGTGACTTTTTTGCAGGATTGGGCTTAGCTTCTTGGGCCAGAATTTTTTGCTAACATCATCACCACTAATCTGCTGCATTACCCCCCCCCCCCCCCCCCCTTGCCAATTTCTCATAATTTTATTTTTTATTTATTTTATTTTTATATTTAATATTTTAAATATTTTCTTTAATATATAAAAACCCCAAAAAATATAAATTAATAATATTGCACTTTTATTTTATATTTTATTCTATTTCTCATATAAAATATATTTTATTTAATAGGATATTATTTATTTTCTTAATAAACTTGTAAATATATTTAAACATATTTATTTCAATTTATTTTTCATTTCATACTTATAAATACTTATTTTTGCATATATTTAATTTTAATATTTATATACAATATTATTTATTTTTTTTATACAAGAAAATGCACAAAATAATATAGAAACTTTATTTTCTCTTAAATAATAATTAGGGTTAAACCCCTTTTAGAAAATTAATTCCTTTTTTTTTAAGTTTTTAGGTTTAGATTAAATTTTCTTTTACATAAAAACAAGACACAAAAATCTTTTTTTACATGTATATTGCATTGCATTTTAAATATTGTATTGTATTTATTCTAAATTCGTACAAATTCGATTCAGTTGTAATAATTTATTTAGCTTCATATTCTTGCAAATTCTCCATTCAAATTTGTATTCCCCCCTCCCATAAATTGTTGTAATAGCTTAGAAATATTTACATTACACAATTTATCGCTTTATATGCCATGATTAGTAATTAGGGTTTGCATGACAAGAACAAAACAAAACAAAATAGAATACCCTAAATACAAGACAAAATCAAAGCATGAAAATGATACACTTGCACACAAGCACCCTTAGGGTTTCTCCCACTTGGTTGCCTAAAACAAAAAATGACCATATTACGCATGCGAAGTATCTTGGCAAAACAAAACAAATATAGGATTATAGTCCCTCGATGACGCTATTCAAAAGTTTCCTTACAAAATGATCTTGGTCCCTCAAAATACTAAGGTACTTTGCAAATATTGCTAATCATGGTTATACGATGACCCACATCTGTCCCGTTTAGATCCAAAGATAGGGTTGCTTACCAAATAAATGGTAAGGCAAAAATGTCAAAGGAATAGAAAATACATAATAAATACATTTGAGTAGGTAGATAGCTTCTAGTTACTTGCTCCATTTCAAATAAAATCCTTGCTATTTTCAAAACAAACACACACACACATTTGAAAAACATCTTACAAATATTGAAAACATTTTCAAAAGACAAACATCTTTGTATACATTCTTATGAACGAGAATCATTACAAAGATTGCCTAAACTAATGGCCTCTTTTACAAAATACTTTCAAAACCATACCAAACACCACTTTAAACAAACAAAAGCAAGTGATCTAAGCAAGTAACTAAGAGCCCATGGAAAACCATGGATGAAAAGGGTGCTAATACCTTCCCTTTTCATAATCTACCCCCAGAAATCAAGAAATAATCTCAAAGGTATTTCCTGTGCTTTTTCACCTTTCCTTTTGGACAAAAGAAAAGTCGGTGGCGACTCTTGCTAACCGCGACATTTGCGATAAAACGCAAAACCTCAAGTCAATTCTCCCACCGTATCACAGGGAAGATACAAAATAAACCATTTTGCCAAGAGTTGAGTGCAACACACAAGGACACCTCTTTTCCTCATTGTGCGAGTGTGAAAAGAGTGTAGGATATCTCCTAGCAATGTAGGCACCGGGTTGCGGGATATGAAGATTTTGACGGTGTTGACATCTATGAGTTGGTCAGGATTTGGAAACAAAATCATCCCATAGATCAGGAGAGCCACAATTTCCTCAAAAGGCTTGCAAGTCTAAGGAATTCCAAGAGTTTTGAGCTTTCTCAAACAGGAACTTTGCTAGGAAACCTTTGACACTACTCTTTATTTCCCAATGAGTTGTGACATCAGATGAGTGCAAGTGTAGAGCTTGAGCAATCTCTTCTGGCTTTGGGTCTCTTTCCGTACCATTGAAAGGTAGATGATTGAGAATGGGAATCCTCAAGAGTTGGGAGAATTATTCCAAAGTAGGCACAAGTTGATAGTCGGGAAATGTGAAGCAATGGTGTAAAGGATCAAAAAACTGAAAGAGCACCTTCATCATATCCTCATCTGTGTTGGAGGTGACCAAGTTGAGTAGGCGACCATGTCTCTCGGTAAATGGAGAGTTTTCAGGAATCCTTGAAGCTAGCTCCTTAAGTTGTGGAGGGATTCTTACAAGGTTGACTTGAATAGTTTTCCTGCGAAGTGAATTCATATCCTACAAAACAAGAACAAAGATGAATCCCAAAATCCTTGAAATGGTTAGTGGATGTGTATGATGTTCATGATGTTCATGATGTTATGTACAAGTATGCATATAGAAACAAGACAAAAAAATCCTTAGGTTTAAGCTTGCATGGAGTTTTATAGGTAAGTACACTCTTGAAGTTTAGTTGGCTTAAAATTGTCCTAGTAATACTAATCGGGTTCTAAGGAGATCAATATCATTGGTTTGTTTCCTTGGTCATTGTTTCAGCACAAGCCTCTTTTATGGTGACCGAAATATCCCAAGAAACCAAACCTCAATGAGTGTAGTATCGAGTATCTACCAACTTCAGACTGCACCAAAGCCGGTCATCTCACTACATCCTAAAGGTCAAGTTGGTCAAGTAAAGGTTCTAAAATTCCATTAGTGCTTTATGACAGCACTCAGCGGCCCTGTATACTCTTTGATTAACTCAAAGGCTACCGGTACCCACAAATATGTCGCACTAACATAGCTATTGCTTAGACCATGTCGGTATACCCCGCACAGTTTCCACAACGTATTGCTACTTACCTACAAGGTATCCTAAATTCGGGTAGAGGATCCAAACCCAAACAAAGAACCATAATGTAAAGCATACAAGTCAAACAATGTAAGAAAATAAATCTGATCTATCCCTAAGGTAACCCCACTTTTAGAAATTTCCCCAGCAGAGTCGTCAGTTCTGTGATGCGGTGGGACAACTGACTTGAGGTTTTGCGTTTGATCATAAATGTTGCATTTAGCAAGAGTCGCCACTGACTTTTCTTTTATAAAAAAGGAATGGTAAAAAAGCATAGGAAAGACCTTTGAGATTGTTTCTTGAGTTCGGGAGGTAGATTATGAAAAGGGAAGGTATTAGCACCCCTTTCATCCATGGTTATCCATGGGCTCTTAGTTACTTTCTAGATCACTTGATTTTGTTTTAAATTGTGCTTTGTGTGGTTTTTGAAAGTATTTTGTAAAGAGACCATTGTTTAGGCAATCTTTGTAATAATTCTCGTTCGTAAGAATGTATACAAAGATGTTTGATATTTTGAAAATGTTTTCAAGTTTTGTAAGATGTTTTGAAATGTGTAGGTGTTTGTTTTGAAATGGAGCAAGTAATTAGGAGCAATTTACCTACTCAAATGTCTTTCTTATTCATTTTCTTTTCCTTTTACATTGTTGTCTTACCATTAATTTCATAAGCAACCCTATCTTTGGATGTAAATAGGACGGACGTGGGTCATCGTATAACCATGATTAGCAATGTTGCAAGGTATCTTAGCATTCTTTTTTAGGGACTAAGATCATTTGTAAGGCAACTTAGATAGCGTCATCGAGGGACTATGATCTTGTATTTTGCTTGTTTTGATAAGATATCTCACATGCGTAATATGGCCATTTTTGTAAGGCAACCAAGTGGATCTTACTCTAGGGGTGCTTGTGTGCAAGTGTAATGTTTTTATACTTGATTTAGTCTTGAATTAGGGTTTTGCTAAGTATTAATTTTAGTATTTCTATACAAACCCTAATTACTAGCATTTGTATATAAAACGATAAATTGCAGAATTTAAAGTTACTACGCTATTACAATACTTGTGGGAGGGGGGTATACAATTTATGAATGGGGATTGCAATAATATAAACCTAATTAATCTATTACAACCAAATTGAATAAATGTACAAGGAAATGAATAAATATAAAGTACAAATGCAAATGGAAAGAAATGATTTTTGTTTGGATTTTTATATGAAAGGGGTTTTAATCTAAACCTAATTAGAGAAAAATGATTAATCAAAATTAAATTAACTTAAACTAATTAAGAAAATAAATTAATTAAGAAAATATTTTTGAATAAAACCCTAATTCTATTTAGTTGATTAAAAGAAAATAAGTTTAGAGAAAAAGTATTTTTGTATTTTTGCCTTGAAAATAATATATGGTGTTTGTAAAATATTTTTGGATTTTTTTATATTAAAGTAAATATATTTTAATTAGTGTAAAAGAAAATAAATAATAACCTAGTTTTAAATTAAATTTACAAAACTAGTTAGTAAAAAATAAATAAAGTATAGTTAAAAAAAATATTTTTTGTGAGAAAAATAAAATAAACTAAGTTAAAATAAAAATCTAATTTTTTTATATTTTTTATGATTTTTTATAACATTAGGAAAAATATTTAAGAAAATAAAATAAAATAAAAATAAATAAATAAATAAAACTGGGCCAGGGGCTTATTAGTGAAATAGGGGGTTAATCTGCAAAAACAAAAAAAGAGAGCCAGGCCCAAAGGGCCCAACGCCTGCAAACAAATCAGAAAATGTCAAAAATATGTAAAAATGTAAAAATGGTGACGCTGGGGCTTGAACCCAGGACCATGGGGTGAACAGGCGCGCGCTTTACCACTGGAGTGACTATACATCCGTTTATATAAACAAAACAAAAAATATGTAAGGCAAATCAAGTCCTAATGACTTCATCTTCAACCTCCAGCCGGTGTACCAGTAACTTCTTCATTTCTCAACAAAAATGGAAGATGACAAAATGAAAGTTGTTGCATTCTTCCTCACGAATCTAACCATGTAAATAACTAAAGCTAAAAGTCAAAGATAAATGATAATTTCTCTGGCCCTAATTTGAACCCTAAAAAATTCAGAAACTTCAACTCTAAAATTCTCTAAGCTCAGGACATGTAAATTCAAACTATGGATATGTACAGCTTCGTGGCAATGAGGTCTACATTTTATCTTCACAAATGCAAGCCTAACAATTCCGAAGTAATGATATAGAAGTTCAAGAAAAATACCTCAAAACTAGAAATCGTGAAATGGATTTGAGCTTGTTTCAGGCAGTGCTGATGATCAGGTTAGCTTCCTTGGACCTCTAGGAAGCTAATGCAATGGTTGGCTTGAGCTGAGGATGGCTGGAATGGTCTGGAGAAGTCCAACTGTGATGCTCTGTTTTTGGTTATAGAAGACAGGGAAAATGGTTTTACATAAGTGAAATAGGTACATGGATGAGTTACTCTTGATGAAAGGAAGCTTTAGAAACTAAAAGGCTAAGAAATGCATGAGGGAAATGTGAGTTTGAGGTTCAAGGTCAGAAACTGTGCAACAATGGAGTTTTTGGACAATTTCTGATTTACGAGAGTTTTGGTGTATTTTAGGGTGTTCAAACTCGTGTTCTAGCTCACAAATAGTGCTTCTATTTATAAGCAACAAGTTTGGAGACTTATTGTTGATCAGAATTTGCATTTGCATTCTTAAGCTAAACAAGCGATTTTTTTTTGAAAATAAGTTTCAATGTCTTGTGTACTTGCTAAGATAGAGTGGTTATGCTTTAAACACACTTGCTTATGACTTTGTAGATAAAGTGTTATCAGAGGGAACAAGTTAGAGGCTCAAGAGTGGACTTTATGCATAAAGCTTGATTTATAAGAATGGTATTGTTAACTTTCTTCCCAAAATGGCAATGTGAATTGGATAAAGCTTAAACCACTTGGATTATAACTCAAAAGTTTGTGTAATCCATTAATTATTGAGTGAAAAACAAATTTGGGACCTGCAAAGCAAATATTATGCAGCCTAACATTGATTTGCATTTGTGTTCATCATGAAAATGACCTATAATTCAAGTGATAAAAACACCAACTTCATCTCTTTGATTCTCCCTACTCAAGAATGATATCAAGGAGTTCTTGGACATTTTGTAAAGCTTGCAATGTTCTCTATAACTCATATATGAATTGCTTTTGAATATTCCCCATGGAAGTATGTGAAAAATTTCCATAAAGTTAGGTAAAAAATATGCCTAACTAGGGCAAAATTTCACTAAGTCTTTTTTAGTTCATGAGTATGTATTCACAAAATTATAACTTGAGATCCAAGCACTTTTAGGAGAAGTTGTATGAAGAAAAGTTGTATATTTCATGTAGATCTACAACTTTCATGTTGGGAGTTTCCTTTGAATCATCTTTCATCATAATGAAAAAATTGCTCAAAGTTATGAAAAAATAAGAAATTTTTGACACTTAGAAAAATTTCTAAGTTTAGAAATTTTGACTTTTCAAAATGAAATCTTGATTTCTTGATGAATAAGTTTCCTATTTTAAATTTTTTTGATGAATTGGAATCTTTGGTGCTTAAGTTTGACCAAAAAGTCAAAGTTTGACTTTTCAGTATACAGTTGACTTTTGATCAGTTGACTGCAAAATCCATTTGTCAATCCAATGGATTTGCAATGTTTTAAATCATGTTATTAGGTCAAAATGATGCAATTGGGCTCTTGAGATCATGCCTTAAACCAATTGACCATTTTCTAGGTCAAAAATCAGAAATTGCCCTTTCCCAGTCAAAACCCTAATTTTGACCATTTTGCCCTTTTGGAGATTTGATCAAATGTCTTGAGGAATTATGGTCCAAACTTGATAAAATGATACATATGGGTTTAAAGTGTTGATGTAGATCAAAAATTATGAAGTTTGATTGTAAATTGTCCATGGTTGACTTTTTCCCCAATACACCTTATTTTTAGGTAAACTGCTCAATTGACAGAGCAAAAATGTGATCCAAGGCTTGAAACTTGACATGAGTAATCTTGGGGGTCCATAATGGTCCATGAAAGTCATATGAAGCATTGATAGTTCAAAAATCCTTGTGCAAACTCAAACCCTAATTTTGGTCATCAGTGCATAAGGAGGTGTCTTGAGCTGATCAAACTCTAGTTCAGTCTTGAGCCCAAGGAGATTTTGTGAGCAAATTCTTGAAAAGTGAGAGGGAAAATTTTGGGGTACAATGGTTGCTATTGGTCAACAATGGAGACTGATTGCCATCAACACTCAAGAACTTGTCACAAATGCCAAATATATGCTGACAAGGTCCATCTGCCTCTTATCCCTCTGAATGTCATGACTGCTCCGTGGCCATTTGAAATGTGGGGCATTGACATGATTGGAGAGATCAAACCCACTTCTTCTAATGGACATTGCTTCATTATTTTCGCTATCAATTATTTCACCAAATGGGTCGAAGTCGCCTCATTTGCCTCAGTCACCAAGAACGTGGTGGTCAGATTCATCAAACATAACCTCATATGCCGCTATGGTATCCATGAAAGGATAATCCTCGACAATGGGACTAACCTAAACAATGCTATGTTTACAGAACTTTGCACTTAGTTCAAAATCAAGCATCACAATTTTTCTCCTTATAGACCTAAAATGAATGGCGCAGTGGAAGCGACCAACAAAAACATTAAGAAGATTATGCGAAAGATGGTAGTAACCTACAAAGACTGGCATGAGATGTTACTGTTTCCTCTTCATGGCTACCGTACTTCGGCTAGAACATCAACTGACGCAGCTCCCTTTTCTTTAGTCTATGGCATTAAAGCTGTTTTCCAGTGGAAGTTCAGATTCCCTCACTAAGGATTATGAATGAAGCCAGCCTAGGCGAAGACGAGTGGATTCAGACAAGATTGGATCAATTGAACTTGATCGATGAAAAGAGATTGGTTGCTGTTTGTCATGGTCAGACGTGCCAAAAATGCATGATTAAGGCTTTCAACAAAAAGGTCAAGCCTCGAGTATATCAAGCTGGTGACCTGGTAATAAAGCGTATCATTCTTCCACAAGGCGACCCCAGGGGAAAATGGACTCCCACTTATGAAGGTTCATTTGTTGTCAAGAGAGTGTTCTCTGGTGGTTCCATGATGTTGACTACCATGGACAGTGAAGACTTCCCGCATCCTGTGAACGCAGACATAGTTAAAAAATACTATGCATAATAGACCCGCTAGATTGACACACCTAGGCAAGATAAAGGCATCTCGGCAAACAAAAAAGTTTGGGAAAAAATTAGGGATATATGAAAAAGATTGTACACCTGGCAAGTTGAAAACTCGAAAGGGCGACTTGGGCAAAAATGGGTACCCTGGTGGGATGAAAACCCGAAAGGGCGGTCCATGCAAAAATTAAGGATTAAAAGCGTATGACTATGTCCCGTGGAATCACCACAATCAACTTTATTACCAAGGTCCGAGTTCAAACGGTCCAACATCAATCCAATCAACTTTTGTTAACGGCAAGGAACATTTGAAGACATTGGGGCAATAGTAGAGTTGGAACACAATGAGATCACTTCCACATGGCTATTATCTTTGTTTTCAATTTTGTTTTCCTTTCGAAGATTTCCTCTTACTAGGATCTCCGTCTCTTTGTACAAAAACGCCTATTCATGGGAAAAATATCAATACAAATATACTTTGAAGTGCAAACATTCAGTTTTTGTTTTGAATGCCAAAAATGTCCAATGAATAAAATTGAACAAACATATGCATGTGAACATGATTAAAACTATTTGGCACATTTGTCATGCTAAGAAACAACAAGCATCTCTTTAATGCAGTTGGAATATCCCCACAGAGTTATTTCATTTGCATTATCCCCACAAGGACGACTACAATAAATCAATCCCCACAGACTTGCCAGCAAAGTCTCTTTGCATAGGTTGATCCCCAACTAAAGTCTCAATATCTTGGAAGCTCTCTCCCCAACTAAGTTGATCCTAAAAGAATAAGCCTTGTGGATCTCTTACTAAAAGAACTCACCTCGTCAGCAGTTCATTAAGTGTTCGTCAACATGGTTTATTTCCCCAACAGGGTTTATTTCCCCAACCAAACAACATACAACAAACAACGAATGGCAAATTTCCCCGGAATAGTCTATCCTCTCCAGCTTGAGTTTTCCTTTCAGACTATTACAAATTAGAGGGCCAAAACCCCTAATCCCAAGTAAAGTCATCAATAAAGTCATTGTCATCTTCAAAAGTTGTTGTGAAGCCTGGAATCCGACCAGATAACAGTTTTAACTTCAGTAAGTTGTTGTGAAGCTTGGATCCGACCAAATAACAATCAACTTCATTCGTTCAAAATACTATAAAGCCTGGACCCGACCAGATAATAGTGTAACTTTTCAAATACTATGAAGCCTGGCCCCGACCAGATAATAGTACAGTTTTCAGTTACTATAAAGCCTAGACCCGACTAGATAATAGTGAAACTTTTCAAAATACTATGAAGATTGGACCCGACCAGATAAAAGTACAACTTGCAGTCACTATGAAGCCTGGACCCGACCAGATAATAGTACAACTTTCAAATACTATGAAGCCTGGCCCCGACCAAATAATAGTACAACTTTCAAATACTATGAAGCCTGGCCCTGACCAGAGAATAGTACAACTTTCAGATACTATAAAGCCTGGACCCGACCAGATAATAGTTAATTTTTAGACACTATGAAGCCTGGACCCGACCAGATAATAGTTTAACTCTTCAAAGAACCTAGACTCAACCAGACAAGGGTTTAACTTCTTTTCCCCAGTAAAGTTTGCCTCTACCCCGGTAAGATATTGTGAAGCCTTGACCCGACCAGATATCAATTCAACTTTATCATTTCAGCAAGTTACTGTGAAGCCTGGACCCGACCAGATATCAGTTCAACTTTATCATTTCAGCAAGTTACTGTGAAACCTGGATTCGACCAGATATCAGTTCAAATTTATCTCTTCAAGCAAGATACTGTGAAGCCTGGACCCGACCAGATATCAGTTCAACTTTATCTTTCCAAGCGAGTTATTGTTAACCCTGGATCCGACCAGATAGAAATTAACTTTATCCCCTCAGAAATTCGTTGTGTAGCTTGGACTCTGACCAGATAGCATATAGTTATAAGCAAGTTACTGCGAATCCTGGATCCGACCAGATAACAGTTCAACTTGAAGAAATTTTCTGCGAAGCCTGGAATTCGACCAGATAACAGTTAATTTATTCTTCGCCAGTAAGTTACTGTGAAACCTGGAATTCGACCAGATAGCAGTTGACTTCCTCATCCTCAGTAAGTTATTGTGAAGCCTGAATCCGACCAGATAACAACTAACATTCAAGAATTAATCCCCGGCGGAAGCATTCCTTCAGTTGTGATGTGCTTACTTTTGGAACGAACCTTTTTATTCCTTTGCATTTGGTCATTGTGCCATACTATTTCACCGTCGTATGCAGGCCAATAATCAGGTTTTTCTACCAAAGGGAAGCTGTTGTTGTATATGTTGAGCAAGGTTTCAGATTTGTAAATGGTAGACAGAAGTTGTAGCGCGTCTTGATGAGTATAAGCACACGCATCAATGACATGAGAGAAAGGCATACGAAAGGCTTGAAATTTTCCACAATCGCACCAACGAGAAGGTAGTATAACCATATACTCTTGTCTTAGCAGGCCCTCGTTGTGGTCGATTGTCTCTTTGACAATGAAGTTGTGGCTGTGTCGGTAGAACCGTATAACCAGATGGGTGTTGGCTTTGGCACTTTCTGCCTTAATATACTTCATGCAGCTTTCACTCCATAGTTGTCCAGATTGCAACACAGCATTCCATATTTCACCTTTTTTGGAAAACAACGAAGCCATCCTAAAATATGTTGATTTAACCAGAGCAGTTACTCGGAGGTTTCGTATGCCTTTGAATACTCTGTTCATGGATTCAATTAGATTTTTTGTCATGTGGCCCCACCTTTGTCCATTGTCGTATGACCTAGTCCATTTTTCTACGGTAATATTATCGATCCACCTACCGGAGTCTGGATTTGACAAATGGATCTCACTGCGATAATATTTGAACGTAGGTTGTGTCAATGCATATCCCGTATTCATAACCGCTTTCCTAAGAGCTTTGTCTTTGATCTCCCTCGTGAAATTTTGGACGATATGTCTAATGCAATAGACATGCATAAAAGGAGGGTCATGCCAACCATTTGCAGGATTATTGTATGCACTTTCAATAGATGCATGTCTATCAGAGATCAAACAGAGATCTGGTTGAGGAGCCACGTGTGTTCGGAGATTCTTGACAAAGAAGCTCCAAGCACCACCAGTCTCTCCCTCGAATAGAGCAAAGGAAATTGGGAAAATGTTGTTGTTGCCATCTTGTGCAACTACCATAAGTAGCGTGCCTTTGTATTTCCCATACAACCAATTTCCATCAATTTGTATAATTGGTTTGCATGACGCAAACCCTGTGATGAAAGGTTGAAAATTCCAAAACACTCGACTGAATATTCCATTTCCATTGAGTTGACTACCATCTGGGGCGTATGCTGGCAGTGTTTCCAGAATGTAAACAGTACTCGGAGAATAAGTCTGAAGTGCATTAAGGTAGCGAGGAAGTTCTTGGTATGACTCCTCCCAGTTTCCATATACCTTTTCAATCTCCTTGGTCTTTGTTAACCACGCCTTTCGGTAAGACGGAGTATAGTTAAATACTATAGTGATGTGAGAGATTATGGTTTTCACCTTCAATGATGGATCGTTGCTGACGAGGGGTAGGATTTCTTGACATATGAGATCATAATTTAGTTTCTGATGATCCTGTGATTGAGTAGAACTGACACACATGTGGGTGGACATAGAACCTATGACCCAATAATCACCTCTTAATTTGTATGATGTAGTGAGCTTGAACATACAATCTGGGTGGATACACTTGATCTTATACCTTTCTGGATTTACACGGTCCATCTTAAAATCAACCGAGTTGAGCATGTAAAAATTTTTATGGCTCGGATACATTCTTCTCTATTACAAAATTTGTCTTTCTCTTTTAAGTTTTCATCCGACTGCATATACTGATTGAAAAATAAATTAGATGACGGTTCATCTTTGCCCATGTTGAAGTTTGTCATGTGCGGAGGTGGCGTGTAGATCTCGTTTGAAGGAATAGCGGGTATCCCATCATCTTCGGAATCATCGTTGACCATGTTGTCAAACTCTAACTCGTCATCTTCTTCATCTACTTCTGCTTGTTCGGTCTCCATAGGATCAACCACTTGTGACAGCTGAGGCTCTTGCAGCATAATGTACAACTCAATAGAGTCGTACCTAGAGTACTCATGACTTGAAAACCTATTATGAAGGTCCTTGTCATATTGAACCTCAACCTTATAAAATATTATTTGGTTGTTACCAAAAAGTACCGGATTCTGATAAAATATTTGTGTCACGGGACCTCGTCCAAGTTTGGCCTCCAATCGTTTTTTGAAATACAAGAAATTTACTTTCATGTTTAAACAAAATCAGATGTTCTCAGTGTCTCTAAACAAAAACCCAGAGGTGGGACAAATGTATGTCTCACGTTGAAATGTGCAATGATCACATATTGGAGTGTAGAGGCCATTGTGTATGACTTTTTGAAGGTTTAAAGGTTTGAAGGTTTGAAGGTTTGAAGGTTTGAAGGTTTGAAGGTTTGAAGTATTTGAGTTAATTGCTTGAATTTTTGAATGTTCTAGTGTTTGAGTGATTAAGTGTAGGAGTGTTATGATAAATGTAAGATTAAATAGGTTGTACTGAATTTGAATAAACCAACAGTAAGCAACCTCTAATTTTCCTCCCTTCACGTCCAATCGTGTTACATGCATGTAGAGATGCCTTCTCCAAGGTTGTCACCTAACCTGGACCTACAATGCAACCCATTCCACCTGTTATTCTCCAACAGGGATGGCGACACCTTTCATTTTTGTAATCTTTCGCAAAGTCCAATGGCGCCTCCCTTCACGTCCAATCGTGTTACATGCATGCAGAGATGCCTTCTCCAAGGTTGTCACCTAGCCTGCACCTACACTGCAACCCATGCCACCTCTTATTCGCCAACAGGGATGGCAACACCTTTCATTTTTGTACTCTTTCGCCAAGTCCAATGGCGGCTCCCTTCACATCCAATTGTGTTACATGCATGCAGAGATGCCTTCTCCAAGGTTGTCATCTAGCCTGCACCTACACTGCAACCCATGCCACCTCTTATTCGCCAACAGGGATGGAGACACCTTTCATTTTTGTAATATTTCGCCAAGTCTAATGGTGCATCCAATGGCGCCTCCCTTCACGTCCAATCGTGTTACATGCATGAAGAGATGCCTTCTCCAAGGCTGTCATGTAGTCTGCACCTACACTGCAAGAGTGACACTTATCATGCATGCATGCACCCACCTACCACCTCACTTACTCTGTGATAGCCTTTTGCCTATAAATACAGAGCCTCACATACTTCTATTGCATCCACAATCGTCTCACTCTCTGCTACAAACTCTTTCATAATCTCATACAATTTCAAACTCTTTCATAATCTCAGACAATTTCAACAATGGCTCTTCTCACAATGGGAGATTCTCACAGAGGCACAAGGGATAACATTGCAGCGTTTGTAAGTTTCTTGTATACTTATACATTTTTCATACTTCTATTAATGCTTTATTCATCTTACCTACTCTTACACTTTTTACATTCTTAACTTAGGATACTAAAAGATTCAGAATCTGGTCACACAACTACCTTGCTCCCGACCCATTGATTGTACCCTATCTCGAATATGTAGGTTTCAGAAACATTATAAAGATCTCCAACTGCACGATTGATTCAAAGTTCATACTTACAATGTTGGAAAGGTGGAGACCAGAGACCCATACATTTCATCTACCAATAGATGAATGTAACGGCATACTAGAGGACATGTACATGTTATTGGGTCTCCCTATCGATGGTAAGGCGGTTAACGGGTTGATTCAACAACCCAATTCTCTGTGTGAAGAATTGTTGGGCAGGGATATGGTTAAAGGTTGTGGTGCGAGAGGCCAGGGTATACTACTTACTGAGCTAAAAATCATTATGCGACTCTGGAATTGAACGAAAACTTCTCCGAGCTAGCTAAGGTAATAAAAGCTAAAAATCATATAAGGATACTATTTGGAACCTTTTTATTTCCCGAAAGTACGGGAATTAGTGTAAATTTTATGTATTTAAATTTACTAAGAGACTTCGAAAAAACTAGAAAGTATAGTTGGGGTTCTGCTGTTTTAGCCCATCTATACAGTTCCGTGTGTAAAAATGAAATCAAAGAAAAATGTATATTTTATGGCTGCGCTTTTTTACTTCAAGCCTGGGGTTGGTGGAGAATGGAGTCCCTAAACCCCGTCAACAACAACGCATTCATTTTCCCATATGCATCAAATTAAATCATCAACTTATATCATTTATTACTATTCATCTCTTCACCAAATATATGATAAAGATAAAATATTTTTCAATTCCTTTAGGTATTGTGTGAGGGGTATGGATTACGGCAAGAATCCAAGATTCAATATCGCTCTATACCGCAATCTATTGGATCACCTTGGCCCGGATGATGTACGTCATACCTTTCAACTTTTCTACTTTTAAATTATTTATTTATTACATTTTCATTAAGCTGATTTAATTTTATCCGCAGTTTGTCTGGAGACCATATTTAGGTTTGGACCATGAACCAAACTCCGAGGATGCAGCAATTTAGAGCGCAAATACTGCAATCATACGGTTAAATGTTGTGGAGATGCACCACAGCGACCGTGTCAAGATGCAGTTTGGAATACATCAAGATATACCCTGCGATCCGACTTGTTTGTCCCCGTGGCATCTCAAAAGGGTCGACGCCCAATGGGGTCTTACCAACTGGAAAGATTTTGCTCCAGAATGGTGTAAGATGTGGCAGAGGCGTCAACGACATGTCTTGCAATTCCCAGTTTTCCTCAACCACGGTAATATGCGACACACGGATCAGTATTTAGCTTGGTACAGATCGGTTAGTACCCTAGAAATGCATGTGTCTCATCCAAGGTATTTGGTAGACACACGAACACAATGGGCACAATCCTCATTTCCCCAACAATAAATCCAACACACATCAACCCACACCAACTCCCCCGATGAAACAGAACCACAAACACCCAACCACAGTCACCACCACAATACGATTACACCCACATGCCCCACAACCAACCACAATCACCACCTCAATACCAATACCCCCATATGCCTCACACCCAACCATAATTTCAATCACAATACCAATACACCCGCATACCCCATACACAATTTCAGTCTTCTACATATCCCAATATGGGCCCCTCAACATCTAACCTTAGCCCTGATCTGGGATTGTCCAAAGATTATGAACCAACCGACCAAACTTACCATCAACCACAACATCACCAAAGCATCCAACATTCCCAATACCAAACACCCCAAGATCCATTTCCTTTCTACCCCCGTACTCAGACGACCAGCGCTACATACCAACCATGGAACCCCACTCACCACCAACACGACCAAACTTTGAGGGTATGGGCAACCGACCGTACCAAAGCGGATCTTTTAGATATGGAGATATGATCGATTTCATGGATCCGGAACACATTAAATTCGATGGGCCATCGACCCTGTCACAATAGGAAACGCGACGAAACTCGGCACGGGAAAGGCGAGGTCGGGGATGCGGAACCGAGGGTCATTACCGGGTTTCGGGGGACCACTGATTAATCTGTATTTTTTATGTAATCGTTATGTGTGTAATCATATTGTGTAAATAAAAAGTCAATTTTCTTGATCCTATATTGTTTACGTAACGTACCGCATGTAAAATAAAAAACGCGAAAAATTGCTTGCCTTTTCCACTAAGGCGTCATCTCACTTGGCTTAGGGCAAGCCTTTTACACATAGGCGTCAAGTGACATGGCGCCTCCCCTTTAAAATAAGGTGCATGTGCCAACTGGGTTAACTCCTCCCTTATGAGATTTTCTGAAACATGGTTATTTGCGTAATTTTTTCCGAAATATGGTTATTTGCGACTTTTTTTTTTAATTCCTAGTTATTCCAAAAAAAAATTCTCTAAATCTTGCAATTTAACTGCTCCATGAGGTAATACAACTTTTACCTCGAATAGACATGACCGTTTAGATTTGATTTTACTTGGAAAATGGTCAACCCGTAATACAATAGTAATACTTGTTGACCTATGAAGAAAATCTTTCTTAAATTGATTTTTGGCATGGTACTTATTAGTTCTGAACTTGTATATTATTGCATTTTTGTATGCTTGCAGTCTTGTTTCATCCAATTCATTTATTTTTAGTAACATATTCTTTTTTGGGATAGCTGGATCAAAATTCAAGAATTTGATAGCCTAATATACTTAATGTTTAAGTTCAACGGATAAATGACAAGCTTTACCATATACTAATCCGTAATGCGAAAAATCTAAGTGAGTTTTAAATATTGTGTGGTATTCCCATAATGCAACATCTAGTTTCTCCATAGATTCTTTCTCGGATGAGTTGATTGTTTTCTCCAAACTTTTCTTAAGTTGTTTGTTTGATACATAAACTTGTCCATTTCATGTTCAAGTGATATGGTATTGACACATTGTGCCTAACGCTATATTTGGTAAGTACACTCTCCAAATAGTTGCTGCATAAGTGCTTTCCTCTATCACTAACTAAAAAGTGGGGTGCCTTAAACGTAGAAAAAATATGTCTTTTCAAAATTTTAACAACAATGAATGTATTATTAGCAACACAAGCTATTGTTTCAACCTATTTAGTAACATGATCAATACAAACTAAAATATACAAAATATAGTATGAAGGAGGGAAATATCCATGAAATCAATTCCTCGACAATTAAAAGTTTCGACTTTTATCATGCCATGAAAGGGTATGTCACTAATTTTTAATATGTCACATGTTCTTTGAATTTATTACAATTTGTCACATATTCGATACTATCCTTGAACAACATTGCTACTAAAATTTGCTTTTTATGACCTTAACGGTTGCTCTTTATCCATTGTGGTGTAAGCTATGAAAGTTCCATAAAATTTTGTTTTTCCCACGAATAAATTTCTAAGCAATCCGCCTAGAGCTATTCAAAATAAGTATGAATGACCCCAGAGGTAATGGTTAGGCTCATTATAAAACTTATTACTTTGCTACTATGTTATATTTTTTTTCCAAACTTTGAGCTTTAAAGTTGGCGAGGTCAACAAAGCAAAGGTCTTTTAGGAATAGTAAACAGCTTTTCGTCTACGAATTATTCCGCTATATTCTAATGGAGTATGAAATGCTTTGCGTTTTCATTACATGAATATTAAAGATGAAGTTTTTATTTTTTGTATAGTTATATTGCATAACTTTATCTAACTATTCTCAACCACTAATATCCTATCATATTACAATGGTAAAGTTCACTTGCTAAGAATTTATATATGACAAGGCCCAATAACAATTGTAAGCCCAATACAGAAAATATACACTAATACTCCCCCTCAAGATCAAGGTAGTGGCAATGACAGGACTTTGAGCTTGCTCCTGAGGTCCTTAAATGCAGAGTTGGGCAGTGGTTTTGTCATGATATCAGTTATTTGAGCAGAAGCTGGGACATTCTCAATTTTGACCTTATTTGCAGCTACCCTTTCCCTAACAAAATAGATATCAAGCTCAATGTGCTTGGCTTGAGCATGTAAGACAAGATTGTAATTTAACATTCGAGCACTTAAATACAATAGAGTGGAAGAGAGGCATTTGACTTTTAATTCAGCAAGTAAAGCTGCAGCCAAAGTAACTCTGTTGTAGTGTGTGCTAAGGCGCTGTACTGAGTTGCTGCGCTTGACCTTGCCACAAGAGTTTGCTTCTTGGAGCTCCACAAAATCAGGTTGGGACCAATAAATATGGAAGTTCCAGATGTTGACCTTCTGTCATTATGGTCATTGATTCGAGTTGGCAGGAGATAGCATTAAACAAGTGTAGCAATGCCACTGAGGTACCTGAGAATTCTCTTCACCATACTCCAATGACTGTCCAGTGAGTTAGCCATGAATTGGCAAGCCTTATTCACACAATAAGCTATATCACGTCTTGTGAGTGTGATGTATTGCAAGGCCCATACAATTGATCTGTACAATAAAGGATCCTGCATAGTATCAGTATCAAATTTGCTAAGTTTACAGTGGCTGAACATAGGTACAATAACACCATTGGATTTTTCTATGTTAACTCTGCTAAGCAAGTCTCTGATATATTTTGTTTGTGTAAGGATGAGAGAGCCATTGACCTGATACTTGACTTCAAGACCCATGAAGTATTCTGGCTTACCAAGTTTCTTAAGACAAAATTCATTATGAAGCTTGAAAATCACCATGTGGATTAGAGGAGATGAGGAACCTGTAACAAGTATGTCACCTACATAGACTAAAGCATATAGGGTAATACTTTGATGATTGTAGATGAATAATGAGTGATCACACTTGTGGGTTATAAAGCCAAACTAAAAGAGTGTCTTGTGTTGCATCTCATACCAAGACCTAGGGCCCTGCTTAAGGCCACATAGAGCCCTGTTTAACTTGCTAACCAGAGCTTTATTTTAATTTTCAAAACGAGGTGGTTGTAGCATGTAGACCTCTTCTTCCAGAGATCCATTCAAAAAAGCATTGTTGATGTCAATTTGTTGTATATTCCACTTAAATGTTAAGGCTAACGTGAGAAGCACTTTAATGGTGGTTGATTTTATGACAGGTGAAAATGTCTCATGATAGTCAAAACCATATTGTTGATTGAAGCCTTTGGCAACTAATCTGGCTTTATACTTGTTAAGAGTGCCATCAGAATTTTATTTGACCCTAAACACCGATTTACAACCTATGGCTTTTCTATGAGAGGGAAGAGAGGTGAGAGTCCAGGTGTGTTTAGAAATTATAGCATTGTAATCTTGTTCCATAGCTTCAAACCAATGAGATTGAGATAATTCTTGTTTGAATGTGGTGGGTTCAGTATGAGCCAAAAAAACTTTAGGTTTTAAACTACCTATTTTTCCCCTTGTTACCATAGGATGATTATTAATGACTAGGGGTATTATTGACACAGTATCATGAATAGATGGGGAAAAATACATCTCATAGGATATAGGTGTGGTGAGATTGCTTTTATATGGATAAGAAGACATTTGTACAGACTCACTTTGATCTAATGTATGCTTAGAGTCAACATGTAGAGAAATGTTATTTTGACTATTTTGAGTGTCAAATATTCATTGTTGAGGACTCCTAGGTAAATATTGTTGAGTACTGTTAGAAGTGACACTTGGAATGGAGTTGATTTGATCTGAATTAATGCTAGCCTGGTTAAGTGGTGTAGCAGACTGAACAGAACTAGACTAAGTAGAGCAATTTTCTGAACTACTTTTATGAAGCAGTAGTCTAGGTACAGATAGGGATTTGCTTGAGAAAGTATTGTCCTTTTTAGTTGTGTTACTTAATACATAGTTAAATGGAAACTTTGTTTCATCAAATACTACATCTTTTGATATATAGATTTTACCTTCCCTAATGAGGCATTTATGGCCCTTATGATGAGGAGATATACCTAGATAAACACACTCAGAGCTTCTAAGTTGTAGTTTGTTTTTGATGAAAGGTGTGAGGTGAGGAAAACATTAGCAACCAAACGTTCTAAGACTTTTGTAGTCAGGTATAGTGTTAAAAAGAGTATGATAGGGAAAGGTGAAGTATGGAAAATTATATGTGGGTAACCTATTCAAGAGATATACAACATAAGTAAAATTGTGATCCCAAAATTCAATAGGTATATGAGCATGAGCCAAAAGTGTTAATCCCATTTCTACTATGCTTCTATGTTTTCTTTCCACTGTTCCATTTTGGTGTGAAGTGTGAGGACATGTTAACCTATGGATTATGCCAAAATCATTTAAGTATTTTGTGAATGGTCTAAATTCACCCCCAAACTCAGATTGTACAGCTTTGATTTGAGCTTTCAGATGAGTTTGCACATAGACAAGAAATTGCTTAAAGATGCCTAAGTCTTCAGACTTCTGCTTCAGAAAGTACAACCAAGTATATTTGGTGTATGTGTCAATAATGGCTATATAGTATGAATATCCCTTATTGGAGGGATTGGGTGAAGGACCCCATAACTCAACATGAACCAGTTCAAAGGGAGTGGAATATATAGTTTTAGATAAAGGTGCATGTAATCTATGGGATTTACCAACATTATAAGATCTATAAAATTCAATGTAATCTTTATTAGGTAAATATATTTTACAAAGTTTCAGTATAGACTTGAGAGCTACAGAATTAGTGTGACCTAGTCTATTATGCCACATAGAAAGCTTATTTGAACAAGTATTAGAAAAATCTTTGGACTGATCTTTAGAGGATATATTAACAATGTTGGCAATAGGAGATTCCACTGGCTGAGTTGAGGAATAGTACAAGTCACTAGTATCCAAGAATCCTTCTAAAAGAACTTCCTTAGATACCTGATATTTGACAAAGAAGTTATTAGCATGAAACTCAAAGAATACACCGTTATCTTTGGAAATATTTGACACAGACATAATATTTCTAGTGATGCTAGGTACATGAAGTAAATGTTTCAGGAATAAAGTTGTGTGAGGTGTTATAGGAGACTGAATTTCAGCTAAGCCAATAGAGTTAATGCTTAAGCCTTGACTATTACCAACTAAAACCTGATTTGTGCCATTGTACTTATATGTATTTTGAAGATAAGAGCTATCAGGAGTTGAATGGTGAGTTGCACCCGAATCAGTAAACCATGCTTGGAATTCCAAGTTTGATGGAATCTAAAGATCCTCTTAACGGGCTAGAAAAGCTTAGGCTTGTATAGCACTAGACTCCTGATCCTTCTTTGCACCCTTGGACTGATCATTTGATGAAGTGGATGGTTGATTCTTTGAAGAAGCTGGCTTAAAATTCTCATTATATCTATGCCAGCAATCTAAACCAGCATGACAATACTTGCCACATAGCTGACATGTTCGCCTGTTTTTAATTGTGTAACTTTATCTGGCTCTTCCAAGAACTTTTCCCTTGAAGTTACCTCTGACTCTATGATATTGAGAACCACCTCTGGTGGTCTTGTGATTGAAGTTGTCTTCAGTGTGAGCAATATTTGCAGTAGCATTTACAAATGAGAGCTCTTGACGATATTTGCCAGGCTGAGCTTCTTGCACATACAGCAAGGCTTCGATCTCATACAGTGTAGGTGGATCTAGTTTGCCATAAACCATCATAATGAACAGATTATACTCTTTCAGAAGTCCTTATAAAATGGCATCTATTTGATCACGTTCAGATATTGGTTCACCTACAGCAAAAGTGAATCTGCAATGGCACGAATGCGAAGCACAAATTCAGATATTGTGCGACTTGCTTTCTTCGTGACCTTTAATTCAGCTCTAAGTTGATGCACCATGTCTTTCATAACTGCAGTGAAATACTTGTGAATTTAGTCCCAAATCTTATATGAGTGCTTGCAAGATAGAACACGAGGAAGCACTGAGTCAGAGATTGTTGATAGGAGCCATGTGAATAGATCTTGATCTTGAACTATCCAAGATTCATACTCATCTAATCGAACGTTAGCACGACGATCCTCTTCATTCTTGAACATTGCAGGAATCTATGGATTTACCATAAATTGATAGAAAGTTTGGGTCCAAACACTGTGTGGTTGGATGAGTTAGCGAATGATGATAACTGTGTTACCGAGTGTTGTGGTCATGATTCCAAATTTTTCGGTAATGCAGCCATGGATGAAGCTTCTCAAAATCTTTACAATAAGATCTTGTAACAGAAAGAACGTGTAACCGAAATGAGCTTCGCTTCGCTTCTAAAGCTCATAGAAGAGGAACGAATGTAGGTGTGAGCAATATAAGATTGGTTGGAACGACGAAGATTAATACCATAATGGAGTATGAAATGCACTGCATTTTCATTACATGAATATTGACGATAAAGCTTCTATTTTCTTTACAATATAGTTACATTGCATAACCATGTCTAACTATTCTCAACCACTTATAATGTATCCTATTGCAATGGTAAAGTTAACTTTCCGAGAGTTTATACATGATAAGGCCCAATAACAATTGTAAGCCTAATACAGAAAATATACACTAATACTCCCCCTCAAGATTAAGGTGGTGGCAATGACACGACTTTGAGCTTACTCATGAAATCCTTAAATGCAGAGTTGGGAAGTAGTTTTGTCATGGTAACAACTATTTGAACAGAAGCTGTGACATGCTCAATTCCGAGCTTATTTGAGGTTACCTTTTCCTTAACAAAATGGATATCAAGTTCAATATGCTTGGTTCGAGCATGTAAGACATGATTATGACTCAACATTTCAACACTTAAATTTTCACACAATAGAGTGGGGAGAGAGGCATTTGCCTTTTAATTCAGCAAGTAAAGACTGCAGCCAAAGTAACTCTGTTGTAGTGTGTGCTAAGTCTTTGTATTAAGCTATTACGCTTGACCTTTCCACAAGAGTTTGCTTCGTGGAGTTCCAAGAAATCAGGTTGGGACCAACAAATATGCAAGTTCCAGATGTTGACCTTCGGTTATCAGAGCCATTAGCTCAATCTAAGTCACTATAAGCTCTAATGGATAGTTCTTGATTCAAGTTGGCATGAGATAGCATTAAACCAAGTATAGCAGTGCCACTGAGGTGCCTGAGAATTCTCTTCACCATACTCCAGTGATTGTCCAGTGTGTTAGCCATGAATTGGCAAGCCTTATTCACACATTAAGTTATATCATGTATTGTGAGTGTGATGTAATGCAAGGCCCCTACAATTGATCTGTACAATAAAAGATCCTATGTAGTATCAGTACCAAATTTGTTAAGTTTATAATGGCTGAACATAGGTACAACAACACCATTAGCTTCTTCCATGTTAACTATGCTAAGCAAGACTCTGATATATTTGTTTTGTGTAAGGATGAGAGAGTCATTGATCTGATACTTGACTTCAAAACCCAAGAAGTATTTTGGCTTACCAACTTTCTTAAGAACAAATTGATTATGAAGCTTGGAAATCACCTTATGAATTAGAGGAGATAAGGAACCTGTAACAAGTATGTCATCTACATATACTAAAGCATGTAGGGTAATACCTTGATGACTATAGATGAATAATGACTTATCACACTTGCTGGCTATTAAAGCAAAATTGAAAGAGTGTCTTGTGAAGCTTCTCATACCAAGACCTAGGGGCCTGCTTAAGGTCATATATAGCCCTGTTTAGCTTGCAAACCAGAGCTTTATTTTCATTTTCAAAACCTGGTGGTTGTAGCATGTAGACCTCTTCTTCCAGAGATCCATTTAGAAAAGAATTATTGATTTCAATTTGTTATATATCCCACTGATATGTTAAGGCTAAAGTGATAAGCACTTTAATGGTGGTTGGTTTTATGACAGGTGAAAATGTCTCATGATAGTCAAAACCATATTGTTGATTGAAGCCTTTGGAAACTAATCTAGATTTATACTTGTTAAGAGTTCCATCAGAATTTTATTTAACCCTAAACACCCATTATAACCTATGGATTTTCTATCAGAGGGAAGAGAGGTGAGAGTCCAGGTGTGTTTAGAAATTAGAGCATTGTACTCTTGCTGCATAGCTTGAAAGCTATGAGTTTGAGCTAGTGCTTATTTGACTGTGGTGGGTTCAGTATGAGCCAAAAAGACTTTTGTACACCGATGATGATACCTTGGTCACCTTGGATTTAAAATGTGACGTTGATTCTCTTCTGAAAAATTTGGGGCTTCACCACCTTATGCATTGTAATTACCCGATATGTTTTTACATTACCTTAGAATTCTTATGTAATCTCAAATTTAATTTATTTAGAGTATTAGATGGCCCAGAGGATGAAGCTGTTAGATTGAGAACAACATGTACCATTAGTTTTCGAATGCATAATTCAGATTTTGAGATCCCAACTGAGACTTTGAGGGATATTTTACGCCTTCCTGCTTCTGCGGAGGTAGAGGTTCCCAAGAGTTTCAACACAAACTAGTTTTATCCCCAAATTGCTGGTGAAGCCCCTTATGTTGTGAGAAGTGCCAAAGCTTCCCTCTTCCTAAATCTTATTTTTAGGTATATTCAGACTGTCATGGGGCAATCTTTATTCGCCATAGGATATAGCACATGAATTCTTCCCTAACAAATGTTTATCTCATACATGCCATGGTTAATGGTTATTCTGTTAATGACCTTACTTTGTTGGCCAGACAAATGAGCCGCATAGCAAACTCTGTGATTGGGGTTTTGATTACCCCCATCGCTTATCAATTGGTTGTTGCTTTCAATGAGGACATTAAGTGTCATATTATGTTACGTTTGTAGTGAGATTTAATCTCTCTTTTAAAAATGGCATTGAATTACTGCTATTGTAAATCATATGGCTTGATGGTTCACAAAAAGGCTAATTTTTACCTATCGAGCATGAGAACAAAAATAGGAGCCAAGAAAAACTGATTATACACTTTTAAAATCCCCTCCGATGAATAATATTAGGAGGATGTTTCCCTTGTTATGATACTAACCATACAGGTAACTCTATGGACGAAGATGTAGATGCAAACAATCCAACCCCACCTACCCGTCAAGAAATCGAAATATCTAGTTAATAATAGGATCAATGGGGTTGGATGCATTTGGAATGGAGTATCTGAAGGAAGAACAAAGGAGGCAACAGACCGACCAAGCACGTTAGGGTTTTATGGTAGAAGACTTACAAAGGTCATTGAAAGACCTTCTGTTGAACTTCCCACCTCCTAAGTGAGGCATTTTGTGAGTTTCTCTTTACTCTTCCTTACTTATATTGGACCGTTGAGGAAAATTTCCAATTTAAGTTTGGGGGAAGGTTATTTCCCTTACTTGTTTATTTTTCGGCATTTTTGTTTGTTGTGTATTTTTTGTACTTTGTTTGAATAAAGTTGCATGTACCATTGTTAAAACACCCAAAAATTGAATTTGTAATTTTATTCTAAAAAAAAAGCTCTTAATTTTTATTTTTTGTTGAGAACGTACATAGTACTGTTACGAAAATGTGCTAAGTTTAGGGTCTCGTGGAAAACTGACAAAATTGGTATTACTCGAATACCCTTAGTTTCCCAAATAGGTCACAAGTTTAACACGTGTTTTGTACCATAGCGCTCTAATTCTTAGAAGTCTCTTCTAGTTTATTGGTATAGATAGTCTTACATATAATTGATTCACTTGTTATTAATGATCGATTGAGAAAGAAAAACACAAAAATAAGCAATAACTAGTGACACGACCCGTGTCTACACTCAGGCAGTTACAAACTTTTTGTTTTTGGACATTTTTGTGACCTTTTGACTTATGTAAGCTCTATTTTCTTCATTATTAGTGATAAGTGTCCTTTAAGCATGAAATTGGTGTAAATAATTAGTGGCTTAGGCCTTGGATTATTATAAATAGAGATCTTAGGATCCATCTTTTGCATCATCTTTTTCTTTCTCTAATTTAAACATGTGTTGCTTATATGGTTCTTAGTGTTAATTCTGAATATTTTATTGTAATTTCCAGTACTTTATCATAATATTTCCTTCATCTTTATTTTAGTTTGTTGTTTGTTTCACTTTACCTTTTATCGATTATTAACTTGCAATGTTATTTATATTGTTTAAAATTGTTGTCCATCTCACCACAAGTGAGTATATCCTTAAGGACATGGGGTTATGATAGTTTATCTCATGACTAGCCCCTATTAATTGACTCATTTGCAATTATGATAAATCTAAGTTTACTTTATTTTAGAACTTTAATTCTAATCCACGTTTATGAAAATTGCAAAAGAAAATTCAAATTATACATCGATCATGTATCAAAAGATAATGATTTGATGTCTGAAAGAAAGTTACTAAACAATTGAGTTTGATGCATCATCATGTGACAAGGCTAACGCTCTTGATTAAATTGCTTATATGTGCTTGAAACACATTTATATGTGCATGATAAAGGTGATAAAAACACAAGAAGGGGGTTGGATTGTGTTGACTTTTTCTCCTTTTTCTCTTTAAGATTTGTTATCAGATTCTAATTATAATATTCAGAAATTGATTCAGAGTCAAATGGATAACAGGGGAATAATGTTGAACATAAATAAATAAGAGAGCAAGACAACACACAAGCAATTATATTGGCTCTTCCTATAAATTTGGAGTAGTCCAATCCCCTTGAACTTCCAAGAGATTTCCACTATAACCAAATGTAATTACAAGTTGCTCAAGCACACAAGCAAGAGACTTCCAATTCCCAAACACACAAGTAAGGGACTTCAATGCTCAAGCACACAAGCAAAATACTTCTAATTTATTAAGCATATAAGCAAGAGACTTTTGATTTCTCAAGCAGACAAACAAGAAAGTTCCAATTTCTCAAGCACGCATGCAAGAGACTTCTAATTACTCAAGTACACAAGTAACAAACTTCCAACTGATCAAGCATACATGCAAGAAACTTATAACAATATAGCTAACAGATAAATGATAGAGATGGAGTGATTATTACACTTGATATATAATCAGAGGTGTAAACAGATTACAACACATAAAACTCTAAGACTTAAAAATTTCAAAAAATGTACAATTGGTAAGAAGTTCTAAGTTAGCTTGTTCTCTTTGTTTTGACAAAGTAACTTCTATTTTTCTTATCAAGGAAAAATGTTGTATCTTTCTCAAAATCTCTAACTCCTTTTATAGAGTTCCATGAAAGAGTCGTTGAAGATAGCTTCAAGCACAAGCGATTCGTTGAAGAAAATAATTGACAAATTTGTTGCAAATCTTTCTAATATGGTTAATGTAGTTACAAAATCATTTGAAATTCCTTTGCTACAAAAGGAATTATGTAACCCTTCAGGCTTCTGTAAATTTCAACTGAGTTATCACGTGACCATAATAGGACAAATTGACTTCAGAGTCTGATAGCGACGTGTCTAAAAATCCTTGGTTCTATATCTTTTATTGGGTTCAAGTTCTGGTATTTGAGATTCTAAGTCTTAGCTTATAGCCCTTCAGACTCTGACTCTTCGGAGGCTAGCTTGTCCAGAATTTGGAGACTTCAGGTTCTGATCATCAAAAAATGACTTGATCAGAGGTTGAATCTTCAAAGTTTGATCTTTAGAACCTGCCTCTTAAGAGCTTCTGTTTCAGTGTCTAGTGCAGTTTCAAATCTTACTTTAGATGAATACATTGATCTTTGAACCTACACACTTAAACACACATTAGTCAACTCAATTGTTCTTTAAATACTTTGTTATCATCAAAACCTAAGGGATATGGTATAAACCAATTTTGTTCCAACAATATCCCCCTTTTTGATCATGACAAACACAAGAATTTAAGAATAATGGTTGTTGATTTAATTACACTCTTACTTCAGGGTCTGAGGTTTGTAAGCCCCCCATGAGTCTGATAGTCCTAAGGGTGAGGTTTGTAAGCTCCTCCTAAGTAAGAAAATCCTAAGGGTAAGGTTTGTAAGCTCCTCCTAAGTCCTAGCCAGGTTAATTAAATATATTATTTAAGCACAATAGTTAATTCTTTATAATTTAAGCATAAACAAAATTAAATTAATCAAATTCAGGTTCTTAAATACTTATCCTTCTTCTCCATCTTTTGTCATCAACAAAAATACATAAAAAAGAGGACAAAAAAGATACTAAAGAATAAAGCCTTTGTTTGGAATTAAGTAATTCTGAATAAAAATAAACTAAAATTAGTCATACTCTCCCTTAGTCAAATAAAGTTCTGAAAAAGGTTTATCTAGTACGGTTGATAAAAGCATCTATCAAGTTTCAAGGTAGTCAAACCGCGGTTCTGACGACTGAGCATGTAGAAAGCGGGTATCAAAACATGGAAGAGGTGCATGAAGACCAAAACCAACTTCTCTCTCCTACAACCATTGGTGGACATAAATCAAAATTGACTAGGCATTATCAACAAGATCACATCTCTCTTCTTCCACACTTCTCTTTTCAGGAATTATGGTCAAACCAAAGCAAGACAAGAACTTGAGGAGAGGTTTTGCTAAGGAGGTTAGAAAAATCATGAAGAAGTAGGAGAGGAAAGAAAAGATCTGATCTCCTGAAGCTGCAAAAGCTCAGACATCCATAAAATGTGAAGGTTAAAACATGTATACAACAAATTCAAGGATAGGGAGAACTTAAACGATGAAGAATCTCATAAAGAAGAAGGATCCTACTGATGATGTTGCAAGAGATTCAGATGCAGATGAAGACTTTGTCCATTTCATCGTTGAAATCTGAGGATTTAAGTTAAGCCCAACTTTTATCATATGAAATATGAATTATGTAATCATTTTTATATGAATAAAAATGAGTCTTTTATCCTTTGATTGCAAAATATCCTCTTGAAATTGAATACCCTTGGTTTGACCACAAATCTTTTTAGAGCAAATTATCACCATTATAGCCAAAAGTTTTGAAAAATAAAATAGTGAAAAACAGACTTTAGAATAGGGAAAATTAAGACATGATTTTATTTTATCAGAATAAAATATTATATCCCAGTTAATATAGCTCAGTGAATGAGCAAACACAACAAAATCTGAAGGATATAGAGGATCCAACAGATAAAGCACCAAAATAGTTCAAAGGACCATTCATATAAGTGACACATAAGTGTTCATAAGATATTTTAGTTAAAGAAAAAATTCCACTTATATGCTATCAAAAACAATTAATCAAGTTCTAAGTTTTAGAGGTTGGGATGCTTTAGAGTTTACTATTCATCAGAAGCTATTTTAGAGCTTCTGGTCACAATATCTTCTAATCATCATCAGACTATGATCCTTCATTTAGAAACCAACACTAATCTTCAACAAAATTCATATTCAAATTATTTTTAATAAAATCAAATCTTTCAATAGTAAGAGGTTTAGTAAATATATT
Organism: Vicia faba; assembly: GCA_948472305.1. NCBI lineage: Eukaryota > Viridiplantae > Streptophyta > Magnoliopsida > Fabales > Fabaceae > Vicia > Vicia faba. Next base: position 764,750,508 of record OX451737.1, on the reverse strand, counting down.
ATCCCATTGATTATCTATATCAATGAATTATATATCTATTACACCCTTCTGGACATAATCTATAATAAAATTATGTTTAATTTCAATGTTCTTGGTTCTGGAATGTTGAACTGGATTCTTTGTCACATATAACGGCAACATTATCACAGAAGATAGGTATACTTCTCCCATAAATCTGATAATCCTCAAACTAATACTTCATCCAGAGGAGTTGTATGCAACAACTAGCAGATGAGATGTATTCTTCTTCTGTTGTGGATAAAGCAATAATTGCTTGTCTTTTATAGCCCCAGATATAAGGTTTTTACCTATGAATTGATAGCCTGCACTAGTGGATTTTCGTTCAATTCTATCCCTAGCATTGACAACATCATAGAATATAACCATATAAAGTCTAGGGATTTCTTATAAAGTAACCCTAGATTAGTTTTTCCCTTCAAATACCTAAAATTACTCTTAACAACAGTTAAGTTAGTCTCTCTAGAATCTGATTGAAACCTTGCAAACAAATAGACACTAAAAAAAATATATGGTCTATAAGCTGATAGGTAAAGTAAAAAACCAACCATACCTCTATATAGCTTCTGATCAACTTTGGTGTTGATTTCCTCTTTGCTCAGATTTAAGTTTAACTGCATTGGAGTTGTCATGATTTTTCAGCCATCCAGCTTAAACTTCTTCAGAAGTTCCTTTGTATATTTGGTCTAATGAACATAAACTCCATCCTTGCATTGGTTGATTTAAATTCCAAGAAAGAACTTCAACTCTCCCATCATGCTTCTAACACCCTTCTAACCACACATGTATTTCTCTTATGAGTTACAAAATAAATCAAGTAAAATCACTGCACAAGGGTGTCACACTTCATAAAAACATCATAATAACAATCATGCTTCGTAACACGGGTTACATCAATTTAAAACATGCATCAGATTATAATTTAACACATCATTTAAAACATCACAGCAGAATCATCGTTATAATAACATAATCAACTTATTAAAAATCATGACATTTAGTCTCTTCAAAAGTTGAAATCAAAATTAGTTTTACCAATCAAAATCATTATAAAGTATGTCATCATAAAAGGCACATAACATTCACAAACAAAGTGTTCCCAACCTGATATTCCATATTAGCGTAAGACACCTATAATCAACAGAAACTAATAAAATACTCTGAAGTTATCTTCAACATTTCTACAGACTACTGCTGGTCACCTATGCGTTATCCACGTGGAGGCAACATTTAAATAGAAAGGGTGAGTAATCATAATTCATTATAAAAGATATAAGGAAAATATCAGTAGTTATGATCAATATCATCATATAACAACACATATTATTCATCAACACTTCATACTAATATTGATACATCATAATAACACTTATACATCTTTCATCATAAAAATCACCATATACTCGCATAGTTCACAATTATCATCGCATCACAACTAATCAACAAAAACTCATATAATGCCACATAGGATATTAATGCAATAACATTGACACAATGCATGTGGTACCAAATTTATGAACACATGGTTCATTACCCTCCATGATCCCCACCCTAGGATCGATTCCCTCTTGGAACCGGAGAACATCACAACCCACTCGATCCACACAATGGGTTTGAGGCTCATCACAAGCTGACCATCATCCAAAAATTCTATGAATGCATGATGCACAACAACATCACATAAAGTCCGGCCACAACTATTAAATTTCATCATCATTCATACAATCATCTGCACATATCATGTATTACACATTAAAAATGCATATAATTAAATCAACATCACATATAACATCAATTACATCATGATAACAACATAATAGCAACTTCATAAGAAATTCATAGCAATATCAAATTCATTATTAAAATGGAATGTCCTAGCATACCAAACACATAATGATTCAAATTCATAAATACATAGGTACTGGAATAATACATCAAATAACTCCTATTATTTTGTCATAGTATAGTTCTACGCGTATGCTTCATAACGCTTCGACAACACGTCAAACAAAATCATGAAACCCAAGTTACGATATTTTTGAAGTTTTGCTAACAAGTCTGCTTTCCTGAGCCTTGCCTAGCGACACTGGAGGCGCTCTGCTCGCCACGCCCTTGCATGATGCACGCCCGATGATGTGAGCTATTGGGACCATTGCTGCTTCACTCGCCCGACGAAGCTCTACCAAAGATCCCTTCCCATATATTTTCCAAGATATCTTCTTTTCCACCATCCTGCTCTCTGCTGGCTTCACTCGACAACGTTCAGGCGACTGGCTTGCCCGTTGCTCGTTGCTGGTTCGCCCGACGATGCATGCGATACAACAAATTCTCAGTTATAATTTTACTTCTATTCCAGCCCATTAGAAATCATATTACAGTACCAAACTCAATTTAAAAAACATAGTAATTGTCATATTTTAACAAGTCAACAACAATACAACATCATATACATATCACATATTAATCATGGTGTGTCAACATCATCATCTTACAATTACATTATAGTATTCATAATGCTTTCCATCAAATCATCATACAAAAAAATCCTACATCTATCTTAACCCCCATCAATCATAATAAACCAGCATTACACCCCTTACCTTAGATTCCTAGCAGCTTTGATCTCTTCGAACTCTCAGGGATGAATCTCCTCTTCTTTTCTCTTTGTGCCCCAGTCTTTTCTCAATTTCTCCATAATTTTACAATTGTACAAATGATTCCTCTCTTCCTTATGTTGTTTGTTAACCTTAGACCCTTTCTATGGTTTTCCTATTATGCCCTCATTTAACACACACACACACACACACACACTTACTATTGTGCCCTTATTCTTCTTTTCACCTTAATATTCTATTTAGTTATTATTATAAATCTAAATTATATAAACTAAAATTATTTAAATCTAAATAATTTTATTTATCTTATATCTCTCACTAATGTTCCACCGTATATCGCCATACATCATGCAGATAATCACAAATAATCAATTAAATAAATAACTCTAAATTTCAGGGTGTTACAACTCTCTCCCACTTAAAGAATTTTCATCCCCAAAAATTATATGAGGAAGTAAGAGTCGGGTACGCCTCTCTCATTTGATCCTTATGCTCCCAAGTCAAAATCCCTCCAGCTGGTACATCCCCACAATACCTTCACCAACAAGTGATGGTACAATTATTAGGTTATCTCTCACCTGTACATCATCAATTTGGATCACATCCGAATGATCCAAAATGTATTTCCTCAACTGAGATACATGAAACACATCATGAATATTCGCAAGGGATGATGGTATATCTTCTCTGAAATCTTATATGGACCAACAAAATGCGGCGTAAACTTTTGTGACTTCAAAGATCTACCAACACGAGTTACTGGAGTAACTGTCAAAAACATGTGATCTCCCTTCTGGAACTCAAGTGCTTTCATCCTCTAATAATGATAACTCTTATGACAACTTTGTGAAGCTTTCGTACTTTCTTGGATCATCTTGATCTTCCCAGTTGTCTCCTACACAATCTCAGGTCCGAGCGCAACACTCTCTCCTGACTCGTACCAACACAATGGAGTTCTAGACCTCATTCAGTATAATGCTTCATATGGTGACATTCCAATACTATCATGGAAAAACTATTGTTGTACGTAAACTCAATCAATGGAAATTTTCTAACCCAAGCACCTCTTTGTTCTAGCACACAAGCCCACAATAAATCTTCTAACAATAGGATAGTCCTCTATGTATGACCATTTGTCTGTGGATGGTAAGAAGAACTCAACTTTAACTTAGTACCAAAATCCTTATGTAAACCTTACCAGAACTTTTACATAAACCTTGGGTCTCTATTCGACATAACACTCAAAGGCATACCATGTAATCTTACAATCTCTTTAATATACATCTCAGCTAACTTCTTCATGGGATGATTGATCTTCATCGGTAAGAAATGAGTCGACTTAGTCAATCTATCCACTATAAACCAAATCGAATCATTGCCCATAGAAGTCTTCAGAAAACCTAACACAAAATGCTTATAAATATTGTCCCATTTCCACTTCGGGATATTCAATGGCTGCATCAGACCCAACGGCTTTTGATGTTCGATCTTCGACTTTTGTCAAGTCAACCAAGCATAAACAAATTTTGCAACTTCCTTTTTCATATTGGGCCCCTAAAACAATTTCTTTAAGTCATGATACATCTTTGTAGCACCAGGATGAATACTTAGACCACTTTGATATCCTTCCTCAATAATAATCTTCTTAAGCTCTGGAACATATGGAACACAAACTCTATTTCCTAGGCTCCTTACACTATTTTCATCAACTTAAAATTCACCCCCATTACCTTGGTTAATTAGCAACAATCGTTCAACCAAACTCAGAACATGTTTCTGACTGTCTCTAATCTCTTCAAGAATACCACTAGTTAGCTTTAGCATCCCCAACTTCACACTGTTAGGAGTTTCTTCACACACTAAGCTCATATCTCTGAATTGTTCGACCAATTCTAACTCGCGCACCATAAGCATCGACATATCCAAGGACTTCCTACTCAAAGCATCTACCACAACATTTTCTTTACCAGGATAGTAACTCAAATCAAAATCATAATCCTTAAACAACTCAAGCCATTTTCTCTGCCTCATATTCAATTCCTTTTGATCAAACAAGTACTTCAGAATCTTATGATTACTGAGAACTTCCAATATAGACCCAAACAGATAATGCCTCCAAATATTCAACACATATACCATAACTTCCAATTCCAAGTCAAGTGTAGGATAATTCCTCTCCTGAACCTTCAACTATCTAGACGTATAAGCAACAACTTGACCATTCTGCATCAACACACCACCAAGACCCATCTTCGAAGAATCACAATATACCACAAAAGTTTCACTCGGATTAGGCAAAACAAATAATGGAGCCATCATCAGCTTCTTATTTTGTTCCACAAAGCTTTCTTTACACGCAACATCCCACACATAAGCTTTATTCTTTCGAGTCAATTGAGTTAAAGGTAATGCCAACTTAAAAAAACCTTCAATAAACATGCGATAATAACCTACTAAACCAAGAAAATTTCATATCTCAGTAGCAGACTTTGGAGTCTCTCATTACAACACAACATCAACCTTAGAAGGATCCACGAAAATTCCACCACTAGAAATTACATGGCCAAGGAAACTTACTTCCTTCAACCCAAACTCACACTTTGATAGATTTCCATACAAATTCTTATCTTTCAGTACTTGCAACATAATTCGCAAATGCTCAGCATGTTCTTCTTCTGATTTAGAATGGATTAGAACGTCATCAATGAAGACCACCACAAACTTATCTAAATACTTATGAAAGATTTTTTTCATGTACTCCATGAAAAAACCTGGTGCATTGGATACGCCAAACGACATTATAGTGTACTCATAATGACCATACCTTGTCCTAAAATATGTCTTCAAAATATCATCTGGTTTAACATGAATATGAAGATAACCGAACCTCAAAGAAATCTTGTTAAACACATGAGCCCCTACTAATTGATCCATCGAATCATCAATCCTTAGAAGTGGATACTTATTCTTGACGATTACCTTATTCAACTGTCTGTAGTCCATACATAACCTCATACTACCATCCTTATTCTTAACCAACAACAAGGGATCGCCACATGGCGAAACACTTGGTCAAACAAACCTCTTATCAAGTAATTCTTCCAATTGTTTCTTCAACTCACTCTACTCAGAAGCTGACATCCTATAAAGAGCCATCGACACTGGACTTGTACTTCGTACCAGCTCTATAGCAAACTCTACTTCATGCTCTGAAGGTAAATCACTGATTTCATATGGAAACACCTTTGGGAATTCACAACAAACTGGTAATTCAACACTTTCAGATCCATGATCAACTGGTAATGATGCAAACATTGAAAACATCAAGGATTTGTCTTTTAAGAGTTCCTCCACTTGCTTAGCAGACAAAAACATCAGCTCTCCATTATCACCAAACTTATGTAACCTCACTGTCTTACTATAACATTTGATATGAACATAATTAAACTCCAACTTGTTTATTCCAAGGATAAAATCAATTTGGTGCAAGGTTAGACACACCAAATTCATCACGAATCTCTTACCAAAGATAGTTAAAGGACAAATCGAACAGACAAGAGTAGTAGTAGTAGTAACATAACCCTTAGCAGGGGTGTCTATTACCATACTACCATTCATAAAAGACAATTTCAATCCCAACATCATGGCACATTCAAGTGAAATAAAAGAATTAGTAACAAGTGTATCAATAATAGCAATCAACTCAGCATTGTTAATAAAGCAGGTACCATGAATCAGGTTATCCTTCTTGGGAACCCCTGAACTATTCAAAGCAAACACTCTTCCATTAGTTTGGGCAGCATTAGCAGTCCTCTTTGGCTTCTGACACTAGGTATTAATGTGAACCTGTTCACCACATGTGAAACAAATTGGACCTTCATTCTTACACTCAAAAGCATGATGACATGTCTTACCATATTTGTAAAATCTCAGTACCTTATTGTTTCAACTATCAGCATGGTGGCCTTGCTCGCACACTTAATACACTTGATAAAAGTGGGAGCTTCTCCCCAAATTGGCTTGTTCTCATCAAAAACCTTTTGTTTCCATTTATCCGCATGAGCACTATACGGCTTACCACAATCCTGGTTCTTCGCTTTCTTCTCAATATAAATCTTATAGAAAGAAGATTTGGCTCTGGTGTTATAACATGGTTTGGTTCTACATATTAGTAATAGTTTTGATGATAAAAAATACATGATATATTATATATAAAGAATAAATTTGTTGTCTAATAAATTATTTAAATATGTAGATAAGTTCTAACAAAAGATCATATAAGATAATGAGAGTATTGAAGTTCTGATAAGATGAGGCGTACTGACTTAGAAGAAAATATGTGTAACACGCTTAATAGAAGAAGTTTTGATGTTATAACTTCTGAAGCACCAAAGCTACAAGCTAAATTCTGATACTCTGAAAAGTGGAATTCTGGAAGAGCAGAGGAAGTCTCAACGCACTCATCTATTTTGAAGTTATAAGACTTAACACTTAAGCTCAAGCAATACCCTGATAAGTGAATATTCAGAAAGTATAAATAAGCTTTAACGTGTCTATCTCATCCAACTTCTGATCATATGAATCTCAAGACACTCTGATGATATAAAGTCTCAACATTAATATTCTTATTCCGATCAGATTTAAGAGAAGCAAAGTTCTGATGTGTTACAATTCATTCATTATAAATCAAAGAGTAACGGCTGGAACAAGACAAGATCTGTATTTTTGGAAAGTGTATTAACAACATTTTATCAACCTTCCAAAAATATCTCCTCATGGATCTAGAGATTCGCCTATATAAAGGAGTTCTTGAATAGTGATCTAAAAACACTTGCACAAACAAAGAAATATCTATAAGCTCTTTTTAATTGTGCATTAATATCGTGTAAACATCACAGTTGTGGTATAGTTTTCTAGAAACATTCTTGTACACATTTTGACTCACATTTTTGTAATTCCTTGAGAAACCAAGTTGTGGTTTGATCTCAAGAAGACGTTGACAGTTGTCTTCGTTAATTATAATCAAGTTTTGATTACTGGATTAAGACTTCGATTGAGAGAGGCAAAATCACCTTGGCGGGTGGACTGGAGTAGTTTGAGTTCAAACGAACCAGGATAACCAAACGTGTCATACTGCATTTATTTTTGAAAACCCCAATTCAAACTCCTCTTTCTTGTGTTTTTCTATCCTTCAATTAGCACCAGAGCACCTGGTTTTGGATGTTAACACTTAACTATGTCAGAAAAAGATCCTAGCAAGAAAAACATTATGGTGGGACCAGTTCAGAACAACAACAATGATAACTATGATGAGAAAGACAAAATCAGCGGCAAACTTCCAATTTTTGATGGTGAAAACATGGATTATTGGAAAGACAGAATCAAAAGCTTTTTCTAGCTCATGACGTTGATCTCTGGGATATGGTAACTGATGGCTACATTCATCCAATTGACGCAAGCGGTCAGAAGATAGAGAAAAAGAAAATGACAGATCAATAAAAGAAAGAATCTAGAAATCATCATAAGACCAGAACAATCCTCTTGAGTGTTGTCGCGTACACCGAGTATGAGAAGATCACGAACAGAGATTAAGCTAAGAACATGTTTGACTCTCTAAGAATGACGCATGAAGGCAACACACAAGTTAAAGATATCAAAGCTCTTGCAATCAACCAGAAGTATGAGGCTTTCAAAATAGAAGAAGATGAAAAAATTGAGACAATGTTATCAAGGTTTCAAATTCTGGTTGCTGGACTAAAAGTTCGGGACAAAGGGTACTCAACAGCTGATCATGTAAATAAAATCATTAGAAGCTTACCAAAGAAATGGATACCCATGGTCACAGTCTTAAAGCTTTCTAAGGATTTGAACAATATATCTCTTGAAGAACTTATCAATTCTCTGAGAAATCACGAGATAGAACTAGAAGAAGATGAGCCCCAGAAGAAAGGTAAGTCTCTTGCTCTTAAATCTAATAAAAAATGAAACTAAAGCTTTTCAGGCAGAAGAAGAAAGATGTAGTGGATCCTCATCATAAGAAGACATATTATTTCTTCTCTCGAGAAGAGTCCATCAGCTATAGAAGCACATACAAAGGAAATTTAGAAACCCCAGAAGAACAGGTAATCACTCTAAATCATCCTCTGGATACAAAAAGTCTTGCAGCAAATATGTCATCTATTACGAATGCAAAGAGTTAGGTCACTACAAAAGTGATTGCCCTAAACTTCAGAAAGAATTCCCAAAGAAGAGATTTAACAAAGAGAAAAAGAAAATTCCTATGGCTACGTGGGATGACTCGAAATCTTCTAAAGCTGAATCAGCATCAGAAGATGAACGTGCCAATATCGCTTTAATAGCCAACATATCAGATGACACTAGTTCATCTAAATCAGAACCCGACTAAAAAGAAGAAGAGGTATTCTCTAACTTTTTAGATCTCAATTAGAAGACAGTTTTTCTGAAATTCTTGAAAGTATCAACAACTTCGAGTCAAAAACAAGAACCTGAAACACGTTCTAGTATCTGACTCTAAAAAACTAGTAAACTAAAAGCAGAAAATTTTGAGCTAAAAGAAACCATCTCTAAACTTAAAAATGAAAATTTTATTATTAAAAACGAGTTACAAAAAGCTCAGAAAGAATCTATCTCATAAGTTTCAACTAGTTTTGATAATATCATAAAAAAATATAATTATAGTTTTCAAAAATTTCTAGCTAAAAACATAGACAAAAGCAAGATGGCTTTAATGATCTATGGAGTTAGCAGAAATGGTAGAAAAGTCGTAGGATATGTGAAACCAAAAGGATAAGAATCATATCAACTAAACAAAGTTGATGATATGGTCATAAAACACACACCTTTAAACTCACACTTCACATATGGGCACACACATGACATTAAATACACTAGTGAATCTTATTCTATGAACTCATATAAACCAAAATTCAATCAGAATTCTGGAAAGACTAACCAACAAGGACTCAAAAATATATAGGTACCTAAGTGTTGTACCCCAAAATTTTCCCTCCCATTTTACTCAAGACATGCTCATTGAGGTTCCCAATTGCTCAAGGATGACTAAGAATTGACCAGACAAATTCTCCTCCTAAGGCAATGAACCTCTAAGTAGGCTTTCAATTTTCCTTAAGATATGTGAGATCTAAAGGTCTCAAATGTTTTTCATGGTCCTAATATGTATTCAATATTGTCCATGCCAAGTTTCATGCCTTGCACTACAAGTTTGCTCAGGCAATTACTCAAATGCTTGGAAATCAACTATACTAGGTCAAAAGTCAATTGTGGCCCAAATACAGTCAAACTTCATGATTTTTGGTCAACATCAACATTTTGAAGTGATATCCATCATTTTATCAAGGGTTGATCATGATTCCTCAAGAAATGTCCCCAATTCATCAAAAGTCAATAATTGCTAAACTAGGGTTTCTATAGGAAAAGTCAACCAAACTTTAACCAGGCATAACTTTCACATACTTCATCCATTTTTCTCCAACAAACGCTCATATTGAAGATAATCTCATTCCCTACAACTTATTTTCATCCCTCAAGTCCAACTAATGCACCATTTGAAAGATACAAGCTCAGACATTACAGGTCATTTTTAGAAAGTCAACAAAAGCCACTTTTTGCCAAAACCTTTTACATCAAGATAAAATCTTCAAATGCAAAATTGATTGAAAGAGGTATTTAAGTAGACATCTTGAGCTTTCCAAAAAGTTCAAGATCATAATCATGAGATAAAAATTGAGCAAGTTACGACTTGCACAAGTTTGGTAATTTTTAAGAAAATGCTTGGAGTCAACTTTGGGCAAAATCATTTTTCAAGCTAATGAGCCTAATACTTAGGGCCTAAACATGTTCATGACATGTCTAAGGACCCCTAAAACCATTTTTGCATAGTCTTGATCTTATTTGCGTTTTATATTAATTTTATTTAATTAAAAATCAAATAAATCAAAATTAATGCATATTATATGGACCATTATTGATTGGACTTGGTTTGATGCAGGGAGGGGCCCTATATTTCGTGTACAACACGGCCACCAAGTCCAAACTCATTCAAATTAAAAAATAGACAAGTTTGCATGATTTTGGCAAAGTTACAAATTTTCATTCATGGCTCTTAAAGAACATAATGTAGAATGCTTATTTCCCTCCTACCTTGCAAGCATAGGGAGGCCTACACAACCTAGAGAGAGTTCTACAAATTTTCCAAAAAATTGTCAAAGTTGCAAAATTTGCATCTCCAGTTCTAGCCATCATATGTCCAAACCAAGGGTTCAAACACCTTTCTGAGACTTCCAGGAACTTAACCCAACCATTATTCAAGAAATTTCACGCCCAAAATCCACGAACTGAAACCCTTATTCTTGGTAATTTTTTGGAATTTAAATTTGTAATTTCATGATGTATTAATATTTTTCCATGCTCGCTTCATAATCAAGTTGATCTATAGGATAGATCCAACATAGAACATGCAAGAATAAGGGCCATAATAGGACCGTGCCATTTTAGGGAATGATCTGAGTTTCTTCATCGTATCTCAATAACTAGGGGTTTTCATGTCAAAAGGACCTCGTTTTGGAAATCAGGAGGAAAAATTAAGGGGAGTAGGATCAATTTGGACCTTTGAATCTCATTGTTTTGGCAGGTTGATTTTCCAGCCCACCGGAGAAGATGACTGGAGAGTTGACTCAGGTGGGCTGACTCCGGCACAAACTTGTCTCATTCTCATTGGCCAGTCCAAGTCAGTGCGCACGTTTTTTTTTTCTAATTTCAAATATTTGCGTTGTTTTGCTAATATATTATTATTGTTTCATATATATAAACGAATGAAATGGAAGCTCAATTGGCAAGGCAACACGTATGTGAGGGAGAGGACCTGGGTTGAAGTCCCAGGTCCAGCGTTTTGTATTTTTCCTAATATACTCATGCAGATCCCATGCTTCAATGGCCAGGAGCATACTATATGCCTTCAATTTGAAACCACTAGATCATGAGTGATCTAGATCCAAGGGTTTTAGCTTGCATATCAAGCATAGGCCATCAAAGTCGGTCCTCACTGGACCCAAGGACAGACCTGGGCTCTCTTCAACATTGGGCCTAGCGAAAATTCAATCTCATACCCCCTATTTTATTTTGTTATCAGGCCCATTTTTGTATTCCTTTTATTTGTTTTAGTTTTCTCTTTTAAGTATTTAATTAGCTAAATAGTCATAAAAATCACAAAAAATATTAAGTTAGTACTTTTTTAATTAAACTAATTTTGTAAATAAATTAAATAAATATTTTAACTATTTTCTTTAATTTAAGATGAGTTAGAATTTAGGATTTAATTTATGTTTTAATCGTTTTCTTTTCATAATAAAAACCAAAAAGAACTTAGACTATTTTTCTTAATTTTATTTTATTTTCTAAATAGATTTTAGGATTAATTAATTATTTTCTTAAATAAAAAAATAACATTAAAAAGATTCTCTTATTTCATTTTTACTTACTAGGTTTTTAGACGTACTTTTAACTTTCGCGCGTTATTTATTTTCTTTCGTATTTTTACATTGTTGTACCTGTACACTGGGTGTAATAGTTAATAGGATTTTATCTGCTCTCTTTATTTTTCTTCCCCCAAATTTTTGTACATTGTAAATATCCCCTCCTCGAAGCCATGTAATAGCGTAGGTTTATATTTTCGCACTTTATTTTTTGTACATATTAACTGTTAGTAAGGTTTGTATGGAAAGACTAATAACAAAGCGCTAGCAAACCTAACTCAACACTAAGATAACTGAATTGAATACAATTGCACATATGCACCTCTAGGGTATCCCACTTCGGTTTCCTTCAGATAACTGTCACAATTCTCGAAACTTGAGAAGTTTTAGTGGTTGTCCTCTAATTTGAAAGATCACAAGTCCCTCGATGACCCTCTCGATGTTGCCTCAGTTAAAAGTGATCTTAAAACTTTAGGACAGTTACTAAAATTTCTTACCAAATTGCTTTCGTGACTATAACGTCCCTTCGATTGTCCCTCATAAATCCAAGGATAGGGCTACCTACTCACTAATAGTAGGATAACATTGTCTAAAGGATAGGAGGAAAAGAAAGTCCTTTTCGAGTATAAGTAGATAAGTTCTTAGATACTTTCTCAAAACAACTTTTTGCACCCACACAAAAACATTTCAAAACACTTTCAAAAACATTCACTTTGACAACACTCTTGAGGACTGATACAAGAGTTATCATAAAGCAAATCGTCGCACTAAAGAATTTTCCAAACATTTTCAAACATACAAAGCACAAAGGTATTTCAAAATGAGCAAACCTCTAAGAGCCCATAGATAACTACGGATGGAAAGGGTGCTAACACCTTCCCTTTCCATAATCTACCCCTTACTCAGAATAATCTCGAAAAAGGTATTTTTCTGTTCTTTTCACCCTTTCCTTAATTTGGATAAAAGAAAAGTCGGTGGCGACTCTTGCTTACCGCAACATTTGTGAACACAAACGTAAAACCAGTATTAACAGTCGATTCTACCACCGTGTCACATAACTGGCGACTTTGCTGGGGAATAGTATCAAAAAGTGGGGTTACCTTAGAGTTTAGTTCATTATTTATTGCTTTACATTGTGTGTTTTGTATGCTTTACTTTTGAGGGTTTTGTTTGGGTTATTACTTGAAAGATCCTACACCCGGATCTGGGGGAATCTTTCTAGGTAAACAAAAATAAATCGTGGAGACTGTATGGTGTAGACCGATATGGTTAAAGTGATAGCTGTGTTGGTGTGACACTTTAGTTGGCACCGGTATCCCTTATGTTGAATCGAGGAGAATACAGGGCCGCTGCATGGTGTCGTGAAGCACTAATGGACCGAAGAACCTTATTTGAACAAACTTGGCCATTAGAAAGTAGTGAGATAGCCGACCTAAGTGTAAAGCTAGGGATTGGTTGATACTCGATGCTACACTCATTGAGATCGGACTTTCGAGATGTTTCAGCCGTAAGAAAAGATTGCTAAGCTGAAATAATGCTCGATAAAGAAAGATCAGGGAGATTGAGACCCCTTAGAATTAAGTTACTTTTCTAAGACAAATTGATCCAACTAAACTTCAAGAGGGTACATACCTTTAAACCTCATCCAAGCCTTTGAACCTAAGTCTATTTGTGTGACTTGATTGCCTTCATTTATCTAACAACTTGAATTCCTTGCAGGATTTATTTATATTCATTGTCCAATAAACTGGTTTTCTTACAAGACATACTTGTCTTCATCACCATGCGTTTTTTCTTGATGCATAGCATACACATCATAGCATCATACCATAGCATTTCCTTAACCATTTCAAGGATCTCAAGGGTCGATGGTGCAGGTTATGATGAACCAGACGTCTAGCAAGGGGCAAGATGATTTATTTTCCTCTAGCTAATGTCATCAAAGGATCAAAAGATAACACTTGAGTCAGGGCATATGACCCACTCGATATGGTGAGCTTGACTCTTGTAGAAGGACCTTCAACGATATGAAGTTATTCAATCAAAGCTACAAAATTCAACTTCTGACATTTTCTTGTTTACACCTCAAGATCCTTGAAAACATTGCATACATGTCATATTATAACAGGTCTTCCAGTACAGGTCTCTCATTTTATCACTGTTCATTTCAGCAAAGAAAGTGGCTCTCAAACAAGACAAAAGAGATCTCCAAACTCAAGAGGCTCATTTCATGGAAATGTTCCTAAACCTATCCAAGGGTCAGGAAGAATTAAAAGCACTCCTCGCTGGGAATCTGACCAAGAAACGTCCTAACAACAACAAGGATGACCAGGTTGAAAAACTGCAAGCTGAGATGGAAGCAATGAGAATCTAGATGCTGGGGAAAATGGATCTTATCCAAAGCTTAGCTTGGGGACAAGAAGAGATAAGATTCCTCGTCAGCAAACTTCATCAAGACGGTTGCAACCGTATGAAACTAACGGTCGAGGATGGGGGACAAGTCATTAATTAGCCCCTGGTGAGACAAGGAGTTGGCTGGGTGGAGAGTAGACCTTTCCAATTTTCTTCTACATCACGAGCCCAATAATGACATCGACAACAACAACGGGGTAATTAGCAAGGGCAAGAGAAGCCCAGGAGGCAGTTTACTAAAATAAACATGACGACGTCTCAAGCTTTGCAACACATGTTAAGGATGAATCTGATTACAATGATAGGACCTCATCCAAACCCCAAAACTTCTTCCCCTCACTATAATCCTGATGCAAGGTGTGCATATCATTATAGCAGTCCTGGACATGATACGAATGACTGTTGGGCATTGAAAATAAGATTCAAGACCTGATCAATGAAGGAGTGTTGGAGTTCACACATGGTGATCAGACTGAAGTCTTCTGCCATCCATCAAAGGCGCACCATCTGTAGTGACAAGTTCAGACAAAGGGGCTTTTTATTCATTGAATTTTTCAAATTGTAATTTTCTTTTTGTTCGAACACTTATTTATGTCAAACTTTATTATTTCATCAATGCATCGCATATGTTTGTCTTGAATCAATTCATTCGTATTCACTATTTCAAAATTGCGTTCTTACTTCCTTTTTGTGATATTCGACTCTTGATTAAAAGTTGTAAGCCTTTAGAGGGAGGATGATGAAAATGATACCACAATCTCTACAGTATGCTTTAGAGCAGACCTCGTTGACGATGTACAAGCGTTGTTTCAAATCCTAAACAGTGGAGTTATAAGGAAGATAATCCCTAGTCAACCCCTTTGAGCCTAAAAAGTAGGAGTTTTTCTTTTCACAAAAATTAAAACCCTTAATCATAACCTGTGGAAGGGTAGTTTTGTCAGTTAATTCAGATGTGCATTCAATCACAAGCTTAACCTTTATACACGATAAATAGTGTAGAATATGCTCTCCAAAAGATAGTGATGGTTCCACATAATCATTAAGACAGGAAGTCATCATCTCTCAAAAGAAAAGCCCGCTAAGTCAAAACCTATGAGAGAGACTTAAGAAAAACCGGGGCATCCCGTTGACTGTAACCGCAAAAGAAATAGTTCAAGCGAAAGACAGGGATAATAAGAAAAAGAGATCGCTACAAATCCTCAACAAAAAGGAAGGTTTAAAAAAATGACTGCCTTCCCAAAATAAACGTTCAATTTCTGAACCATCACCAAGTATCAGAGCGATGATTCCAGAACTCAACTGGGATTCAAAATGCACAATTAACTGAGTTTAGGGCTGAATAACATCACGAAGAACGGGTGGGTACAAATAAATTTTGATCCTTTATCCTTTGTTTCTTAAACCGTGAAACAGGCCACGCTACAACCCTTAAAAGTCCTACCTGAAGCATGGGTTAGTTCGGAAGCATACGGTTACAAAAGGTATCCTGACTCCTATAGGACTTGCTACAAATCTTGAGTTGATATCACACTCTTACAAAATTTATTTATTTTACTAAAAAGTGAATTTTCAAACTTCAAGACAGGCATAAGCTTTACATTCTTTAAATGACATTGTTTGCATATGGCTAATTATTCAAACAGCAAAGAAATTCACACAACGAATATTCAGTGAACGAAGATCCTCTCAATGGACAGAATCACCTCATAAGGAAAAAAATTCCTAATAACAGGCCTTTCATAATCAAGGGGTATGACATGGTGTCTAGTTAATCTGGGGCAGTCAAGCCAATATGCAGAGAATTTCTCAAAAGTGCTGAATAGCCAGGGGCAAATCTTCATTTGAATCACTCGTGGCCTGTTACATTGATCGGGGATTCAGCCAAAATCACTGTGAAATTTGAAGTTTTAGTAACATCAAATTGCTTGTCTGTGCATGTAGTATCAGATGGTGTCAGTATCATGTATTTGAATCCTTCCATGACAGTTCTTAGAAAAGATACCTAGGAAATTCAAGATTATCAGATACTTGATCAAACATCAGGTGCACTAGACTAACCCCATAGCCAAACAGGATCCCACATACGAAAGGGCACATGCGATCACATGAACATTTTCTGACATTTCTACAACACTTGTTGTCATAGACGGTGACAACTCTCCACATCCTATGAACGCGGACATAGTCAGAAATACTACGCATGAAAAAGACCCGCTACGTTGACAGGCCTAGGAAAAATTAAGGGCATCCCAGATAACCAATAGAGTTCAGGAAAAAATTAGGGATGTATAAATAAAACTGTACACCCGACAAGTCGAAAACCTGAAAAGGCAGTTTGGGCAAAAAAAGGGTAACCGGGTGGACTGAAAACCCGAAAGGGTGACCCAGGAAAAAGTTAGGGATTAAAGTGTACGACTATGTCCCATCATCTTGTCATGTGTCTCCCTGATCAACATCTACTCAAAACCCCAAGAGTTGGGATGACACTCAACCCATCCATAAAATATTCGCAGCTACTTTCTCCAGCAGGTACTGAGGAAGGTGCATTCTACTAAAAAGTCACTACCATATCCTCAGCCTACAACCTAGTGATGCCAGGTGTTCTTATATCCCCGACAGAGCAAGAATCTCCAATTACTGCTCTGGCATCTTAAAGAATTCCGTAGCCTGGTTCACAAGCTTTTCATGTTCCCTAGCGGACTTCTTCTCAAAACAACAAAATAGGAATTCCCAGCGGAAACATTCTAAACATTCCAGATACAGTTCAGATACGCTCCAGATACGAATGCCATTCTGATACTTATTCAATACAGCTTCCATATATAAATCAGATACGCTCCGATACGGATGCCATTCTGATACTCATTTAATACATCTTCCAGATACAATTCAGATACGCTTCATATACGAATACTATTCTGATACTCATTCAATATAGCTTCCAGATACAGTTCAGATACGCTCCAGACACGGATGCCATTCTGATACACATTCAATACAGCTTCCAGATACAGTTCAGATACTCTCCAGATACAGATGCCATTCTAATACTCATTCAATACAGCTTCCAGATATAGTTCAGATACGCTCCTAATACGGATACCATTTTGATACTCATTCAATACAGCTTCAAGATATAGTTCAGATACACTCCATATACAGATGCCATTCTGATACTCATTCGATATAGCTTCCAGATATAGTTCACATATGCTCCAGATACGAATTTCATTCTAATACTCATTCAATACAGCTGTCAGATACAGTTCATATACACTCCAGATACGGATGCCATTCTGATGCTCATTGCATATTTCTCTTTCAGATAAAATTCAGATATGCTCCAAATATAGATATTATTCTGATACCCATTCGATACATCTTTAGATATAATCAAGGCAGGGATTTATTCTGACACTTCCCAACTTGAGTGTGTTTCTACCACAAATCACTGGCAAATCCCTCTCTCCAGCAAAGTTCCCTCAGAGAGCTGAAATCAAAGTATTCGGAAATAGAGTTTTATAAATCTCAAGTAGTTTATAAAGCCTTATCCCCAGTAGATTTTATTTCTCTAGCTACAGAAGTTTATCTCCTAGCGGGGTTTATTTCTCCAAATTGGTAAAATCTTCTAACAAAACTCTTCTCCCCAGCAAAATCATTCTCAAACAGAAGTCGAAGATCCCTAGTAGAGAAAGGGAATCCCCAGAAAAATTATCTCCATTCATCATCCCCATAAAAAATTGAAGAATCACTTTCTTCATTCACCAACAGCAGTCTGGGATTCAGCTTCCTAGTACTCTTCAGCAACAGTCAGGGATTTATTCTCCCAGACAAAGATACTTTGCAACAACATTACATGCGCATACAAAAACATATAACACAATCTCATTTATTTTGAGAACATCATTACGTAATGCATTTCATAGTTCCTAACATTGCATACGGCTAATCCTTTATCTTTTCAGGTAAGATCCATAGAAAAGTATCATCAATAATTTTCAGATTAAATTCCTGAAGCCAGACAGGGGCAATATCTGTGAAAGATTGATCTTGGATCAACTCCCAAAACCAGACGGGGCGACTAATCTACAAAAACAGGTTAGAGAGTAAACTCCTAAAACCAGACAGGGCAACTATCTCAGTAACTACATAAGCAAGTTCCAGACTAAATTCCTGAAACCAGACAGGGAAATATTTGTGAATGATTGTTTCTAGATTAATTCCCGAAACAAGACGGGGCAACTATCTGAGTTAACTTCTTCAAATTATTGTGAAGCCTAGATCCGACCAGAAGACAATTTAATTTCAAGTTACTATGAAGCCTGGAATCTGACCAGATAGTAGTGCACTTCATCTATGTTACTGCGAAGCCTAGAATTTGACCAGATAGCAGTTTACAACACTGTGAAGCCTGGACCCGACCGAATAGCATTTAACATCATTTATGAAGCCCGAAATCCGATCGAATAACAGTTAAACCTCATCAATTACTGGGAAGCCTAGATTCTGACCAGATTACAGTTTACTCTATCAATAGTATGAAGCCTGGACCCGACCGGATAACAGCTTAAGTCACTGAAGCCTGGACACGACCAGATAACAGTTGAAATCATTGAAGCCTGGACACGACCAGATAATAGTCCAAGTTACTGAAGCCTGGACACGACCAAATAATAGTTCAAGTTACTGAAGCTTGGACACGACCAGATAATAGTTCAAGTCACTGAAGCCTGGACCCGACCAGATAAGAGATTAATTTCAGTAAGTTATTACGAAGCCTGGAATTCGACAAGATAACAATCAGCTTCACCCCTTCATCTAAATTAATGTGAAGCCTGGAGATCGACCAAATAATAGTTAATTTCATATTCCCCAGTAAGTCATTGTGAAGCCTGGAATAAAACCGATAACAATCAACTTTATTATCCTCAGCAAGTTACTGTGAAGCCCGGAATTCGACCAGATAATAACTAACTTTCATCTCTCTAGTCAAGAGATAATTCCTCAATAGAGTAGTGGTCAACTAAAGCTCCTAGACTCTATTCCCCAAACAGAAATCAGCATTCCCCAACGGAGTCCTCCTCAAACAACAGGAATAGAAATCCCCATAAAGAGACCTCTTATGAAGTCAACATCTATTGTGGATGGCATCTTTAAGCCTATCTCCGATAACTCTCAATCATCTTCTCCACATGGCATCTGTAAGCCTATTCCCGCTATCATCAACAATTAGTGTTACTTCCTGCGAGTAAAAATTTCTGGGCACTCTAGTGTTCAATCATCTTCCACCTTCAGATCACGAAAGGCAGACGAGCCAATCTACATATTCAGGTTTAAGAAGATTGAACAGGGGCAACTATTGTACCCCAAAATTTTCCCTCCCATTTTACTCAAGACATGCTCATTGAGGTTCCCAATTTCTCAAGGATGACTCGAAATTGACCATACAAATTCTCCTCCTAAAGCAATGAACCTCTAAGTAGGGTTTCAATTTTCATCAAGATATGTGAGCTCTAAAGGTCTCAAATGTTTTCCATGGTCCTAATATGCCTTCAAGATTGTCCATGCCAAGTTTCATGCCTTACACTACAAGTTTGCTCAGTCAATTTCTCAAATTCTTGGAAATCAACTATACTAGGGTTGATCATGATTCCTCAAGAAATGTCCCTAATTCATCAAAAGTCAAGAATTGCTAAACTAGGGTTTCTATAGGAAAAGTCAACCAAACTTTGACAAGGCATAACTTTCGCATAATTCATCCATTTTCCCCCAAAAAAAGCTTATATTGAAGATAATCTCATTCCCTACAACTTCTATTCAGGCCTCAAGTTTAAGAAATGCACCATTTTAATGATACAATCTCAAACATTATAGGTCATTTTCAGAAAGTCAACAAAAGCCACTTTTTTCCAAGACCTTTTACATCAAGATAATATCTTCAAATGCAAAATTTATAAATATAGGGATTGAAGTAGACATCTTGGGCTTTCCAAAAAGTCCAAGATCATCATCATGAGATACAAATTGAGCAAGTTACGGCTTGAACAAGTTGGGTAATTTTCAAGAAAATGCATGGAGTCAACTTTGGGCAAAATCATTTTCAAGCTAATGTGCCTAATATTTAGGGCATAAACATGTTCATGACATGTCTAAGGACCCCTAAAACCATTTTTGCATAGTCTTGATCTTATTTGCATTATATATTAATTTTATTTAATTAAAAAACAAATAAATCAAAATTAATGCAAATTATATGGGCCATTATTGATTGGACTTGGTTTGATGCATGGAGGGGCCATATATTTCGTGTACAACAAGGCCAACATGTCCAAATTCATTCAAATAAAAAAAGAGACAAGTTTGCATGCTTTTGGAAAAGTTACAAATTTTCATTCATGGCTCTTAAAGAACATAATGGAGCATGCTTCTTTCCCTCTTACCTTGTCCATTCTTTCTACTCTATAAATACCAAGCATCTTGCAAGCATAGGGAGGCCTACAATACCTAGAGAGAGTTCTACAAATTTTCCAAAAAATTGTCAAAGTTGCAAAATTTTCATCTCCAATTCGAGACATCATTTTTCCAAACCAAGGGTTCAAACACCTTCCTGAGACTTCCAAGAACTCAACCCAACCATTATTCAAGTAATTTCATGCCCATAATCCACAAACCGAAACCCTTATTATTGGTAATTTTCTGGAACTTATAATTGTAATTTCATGATGTATTAATACTTTTCCATGCTTGTTTCACGATCAGGTTGATCTATAGGACAGATCCAACGTAGAACATGCAAGAATAAGGGCCAGAATATGATCGTGCCATTTTAGGGCACGATCTGAGTTTCTTTATTTTATCTCAATAACCAGGGGTTTTCAAGTCAAAAGGACCCCATTTTTGAAATCAGGAGGAAAAATTTAGGGGAGTGGGATCAATTTGGATCTTTGAATCTCATTGTTTTGGCATGTTGACTTTCCAGCCCACCGAAGAAGATGAATGGAGAGTTGACTCTGGTGGGCTGACTTCGGTGCAAACTTGTCTCATTCTCATTGGTCAGTCCAAGTCTGTGCACGCGTTTTTTTCTTACTAATTTCAAATATTTGCATTGATTTTCTAATATATTATTATTGTTTCATATATATAAACGAATGAAATGGTAGCTCAATTGGCAAGGCAACGCATATGTGAGGGAGAGGACCTGGGTTCAAGTCCCAGGTCCAGCGTTTTGTATTTTTCCTAATATACTCATGCAGATCCCATGCTTCAATGGCCAAGAGCATACTATATGCCTTCAATTTGCAACCACTAGGTCATGTGTGATCTAGATCCAATGGTTTGAGCTTGCATATTCAAAATAGGCCATCAAATCCATTCCTCACTAGATTCAAGGAGAGACATGGGCTCTCTTCAACATTGGGCCTAGCGAAAATTTAATCTCACACCCCCCTATTTTCTTTTGTTATCAGGCCCATTTTTGTATTCCTTTTATTTGTTTTAGTTTTCTCTATTACTTATTTAATTAGCTAAATAGTTAGAAAAATCACAAAAAATATTAAGTTAGTACTTTTTTTAATTAAACTAATTTTGTAAATAAATAAAATAAATATTTTAATTATTTTCTTTAATTAAAAATGAGTTAGAATTTATGATTTAATTTATGTTTTAATCATTTTCTTTTCATAATAAAAACCAAAAAGAACTTAGACTGTTTTTCTTAATTTTATTTTATTTTCTAAATAGATTTTAGGATTAATTAATTATTTTCTTAAATAAAAAAACAAAAAGATTATCTTATTTTATTTTTACTTACTAGGTTATTAGACGTACTTTTAAGTTTCGCGCGTTATTTATTTTCTTTCGTATTTTTACATTATTGTACCTGTACAGTGGATGTAATGGTTAATAGGATTTTATCTGCTCTTTTTATTTTTCTTCCCCCAAATTTATGTACATTGTAAATATCCCCTCCCCAAAGCCATGTAATAGCGTAGGTTTATATTTTTGCACTTTATTTTCTGTACATATTAACTGTTAGTAACTAGGTTTGTATGGAAATACTAATAACAAAGCGCTAGCAAACCTAACTAAAGACTAAGATAACTGAATTGAACATAATTGCATATATATACACCTCTAGTGTATCACACTTCGGTTTCCTTCGGAAAACGGTCACAATTCTCAAAATGTGAGAAGTTTTAGTGGCTGTCCTCTAGTTTGAAAGATCACAAGTCCCTCGATGACCCTCTCGATGTTTCCTCGGTTAAAAGTGATATTAAAACTTTAGGACAGTTACTAAAATTTCTTTCCAAATTTCCTTCGTGACTATAACGTCCCTTTGATTGTCCCTCATACATCCAACGATTGGGCTACCTACTCACTAATAGTAGGATAGCACTGTCTTAAGGATAGGAGGAAAAGAACGACCTTTTCGAGTATAAGTAGATAAGTTCTTAGATACTTGCTCAAAATATATTTTTGCACCTACACAAAAACATTTCAAAACACTTTCAAAAATATTCTCTTTGTCAACACTCTTGAGGACTAATACAAGAGTTATCATATAGCAAATCGTCGCACTAAGGCATTTTCCAAACATTTTCAAATATACAAATCACAAAGGTATTTCAAAATGAGAAAACCTCTAAGAGCCCGTAGATAACTATGATGGAAAGGGTGCTAACACCTTCCCTTTCCATAATCTACCCCCTTACTCAGAATAATCTCGAAAAGATATTTTTCTGTTCTTTTCACCCTTTCCTTAATTTGGATAAAAGAAAAGTCGGTGGCGACTCTTGCTTACCGCAACATTTGCAAACACAAATGCAAAACCAGTATTAACAGTCGGTTCTGCCACCGTATCACACTAAGGATAAAGTCCTATATGTTGCAGATGTCTTTAACAGCAGAGTTAAAACATCAGTCTTGGTACCTGGAATCTAGATGCTCTCGACACATGACAGGAAGAAAGAATATGTTCCAAAGTCTGGAACTTAAATCTGGAAGCTATGTAGGTTTCAGAGGAAAACAAAAAGGAAAAATAATTGGCTCTTGAACTATTGCTAATGGTACACTTCCTTTTATTACTAATATTCTCTTAGTAGAAGGATTAATGCATAATTTGTTGTCCATAAGTCAATTAAGTGGTAACTCTTATGATATAATCTTTAATCAAAAGTCTTACAAAGCAGTTAGTCAGAAAGATGGAACTATCCTTTTTAATGGTAAGAGAAAGAACAACATTTATAAAATTAAACTTTCTGAACTAAAGAGTCAGAATGTAAAATCTCTTATGTATGTAAACGATGATCAATGGGTCTGGCACAGAAGATTGGGGCATGTTAGTATGAGAAGAATATCTCAAATTAACAAACTCAATCTGGTCAAAGGACTTCCTAAATTGAAGTTCAACTCAGATGCTCTGTGTGAAGCATGTCAAAAGGCAAGTTTGTAAAACCCTCTTTCAAATCTAAAAATGATGTTTCTACCTCTAGACCATTAGAACTTCTGCATATAGATCTGTTTGGACCAGTGAAAACTGCATCCATCTGCGATAAGAAGTATGGATTAGTGATCATAGATGACTATAAAAGATGGATATGGGTAAAGTTCTTAAAACACAAGGACGAGTCACACTCTGTGTTCTCTACCTTTTGTAACCAAGTTCAGAATGAAAAAGAGTTTAGAATTGTAAAAGTCAGAAGTGATCATGGTGGAGAGTTCGAAAATAAATGTTTTGAAAAGTTTTTTTTAATGAAAATGGAATTTCTCATGATTTCTCTTGTCCTAGAACTCTCCAAAAAAACGGAGTTGTAAAAAGAAACAATAGAACTTTACAAGAAATAGCTAGAACCATGATCAACGAGGTTAACATTGTTAAACACTTCAGGGCAAAAGCAGTTAACACAACGTGTTATGTTCAAAATAGAATCTCAAAAAGACCTATTTTGGTAAAGACTCTATATGAACTTTGGAAGAACAGAAATCCCAGCATTTCTTATTTCCATCCATTTGGATGTACTTGTTTCATGTTGAAACCCAAAGATCATCTGAACAAGTTTGATTCTAAGGCATAAAAGTGTTTCGTGTTAGGATACTATAAACGTTCAAAAGGTTATAGAGTATATAACACAGAAACACAAATTGTGGAAGAATTTATTAGTGTCAGATTTGATGATAAGCTTGGCTCTCAAAGGTCAAAGCAGGGTGAATCTTTTGCAGATATAGAAGTTCAAATTACAGGTACTAAAGATAGATCTTCAGAAAATAAAAATTCAGAACATCAGTAAAATACAAAAGAATACATCACAAATATTACAGCAACTTATGAAGAACCCATCGAGAAAAGACAATCCAGAAGCAACTTAGCACATCCTTAAAACATGATTATGGGACACAAAGATGATCCAATCAGAACAAGATCTACATTCAGAAATACTGAAGAGTCTCTCATGGGATTAGTGTCACTGATCGAACCTACTTCTACAGACGAAGCACTTCTAGACAATAATTGGATACTTGCAATGCAGGGAGAACTAAATCAATTTACCAAAAACAATGTATGGGATGTAGTGCCTAAACCAAAAGGCTTCAACATCATTGAAACTAAATGGGTCTATAGAAACAGGCTAAGTGAACAAGGACAAGTTATTAGAAACAAAGCACGAATGGTTGTACAAGGTTATAATCAGCAAGAAAGAATAGACTATACAAAAACCTTTGCTCCAGTCTCTAAGTTAGAGTCTATTAGAATTTTAATTTCATTTTCTATAAAGAATGACATCACTCTTTATCATATGGATGTCAAAAGTCCCTTTTTAAATGGTTACATTAATGAAGAATTTTATGTACACCAACCCCCTAGTTTTGAAAATACAAACCATCCCGAATATGTTTATAAACTTAAGAAATCATTAAATGGTCTGAAACAAGCTCCCAGAGCTTGGTATGAAAGACTAAGTAACTTTCTCTTAGAAAATGATTTTACTAGAGGGAAGGTGGATAGAACTCTATTCTATAAATCATTTAAAAATGGAATTCTGATTTGTTAAATTTACATAGATGATATAATTTTTGGATCTACTAAAGCCTCCTTGGGCAAATAATTTTCTAAGACTATGCAGACAGAATTTGAAATGAGCTTGATGGGTGAACTCAAGTTCTTTCTAGGAATTCAAATCAATCAAAATCCAGAAGGAACCTACATACATAAAAGCAAGTATGTTAAAGAACTTGTGAAGAAATTTGATATGTCATAAAGTAAGCCATCCAAAACTCCTACGCATCCTACATGCATTCTGGAAAAGAAAGAGGTAAGTAAGAAAGTAGAATAGAAGCTCTACAGAGGTATGATTGGTTCTCTCATATATTTAACACCTTCAAGACCTGATATTCTATAGTGCATTTATCTTTGTTCCATATTCCAATCAGATCCTAGAGAATATCACTTAACAACAGTTAAGTGAATTTTCACGTATCTGAAAGGTACTACTAATCTTGGTCTCTGTTATAGAAAATCCAGAGAGTATAAATTATTAAGGTACTTTGACGCTGATTTTGCTAGAGATAGAATAGAAAGAAAAAACTTCTGGAAGCTTCCAGTTTCTGAGAGATAACTTAATTTAATGGTCCAGCAAAAGAAATTCTACTATTGCACTATCAACTACTAAAGCCAAATACATAGCCACAGCTAGATGCAGTACTGAGATGCTCTGGATGAATAGTCAACTTTAAGATTTTCATATTTATGAGAGTAACCTTTATATCCTCTGTGATAATACTTCTGATATCTATCTTTCTAAAAATCCTATTTTATATTATAGGGCTAAACATATAGAAAGTAAACATCATTTCATTATGGACTATATTCAGAAGGGAATTCTTTGTTTAAAGTTTATAGACACAGATCATCAATGGGCTGATGTTTTCCTAAAACCCCTTTCTGAAGATATATTTAATTTTATTCTGAAACACCTCATTATGGAATTATGCCTATAATGAAAATGTAGTTTATGTATATTTAATCCTCATAAATTTTTGATTTGTGTTTGTGAACATCTGAACAATAGTTCTTCATAAGTGAGAAGGAAAATTGTCTCAGAAACTATCCAGAAGATCTGAATGTTTTTCTGAAAATGCTTCATTTCAAAGATAGAAGCAAGCAATTCACCAAATCAACATTTGTCAACCCAAACTCTAAGTCACACTCTGAGGCTAAACACGTGTTCAGAATATAAATGGATAAAATGGTTGAGGTTATGCATTTAGGCATGAGTTGAAGAAGTGAAAAACACAAGAAGGGGGGTTGAATTGTAAAACTTGAAATCAAATGCAGACAACACTATATTCAATTGAATACAACAACTGATTTAATAACTGTCAAAGCCTTCTTGAGTCTAACCACATACTGGTTTATCTCAAGGTAATTCTCTTACAGATAATTTAACGAAAGTGTGTTTGATGTTTTCTAGTAAAACTATATATATCATAACTGTGATAATACACAATATCAAGTTTAGGATGAAACTAGATTGCTAGAGCTATAGAGTAAGCGGTTGAGAGCTTTAGCAAATTGGATGAGTGAGAACGTGAAGATGATTAGCTTATGCGTATGTGCGTGTAGAGTATTAGCCATTTATTTTTCTCACATACTTGTTTATATAGCCTTGAAAGAGATACGTTGCTGTCCATAAATCCATTTCAATGCACTTAACGTTCTTTCCTTTTTGAGAAGATCATGTCTTGGATAAAGCCGTTGGTAATTAATATGCCTTGAATGCTTAGTAACGTTGACACTTCAGAGTCTTCTCTGCTTATGGAAATCAGAGTGTTATTTCCTTTATGCTGACGCTTCTGAGTGCTGATGACTTAGTTAGGATCTTGATCAGAGTCAGAGTATGTTATGCGCAGATTTTGTTCATCAGGCTTCAGCATATAGCACATGTTATTTGTTCTTCTGATGCTGACATATCTTCTGATGTTGATGTTGATATTGATCTTCTGATGCTGATTCCATCAGAGTTTCTGTAAATACACAACATAATTTTTTAAGTAGCATATATGTCATATATAAATCTTACAATTTATTTAATCTTGTATTTTGTTATCATCAAAACTCTAACTAAGGGTTGTAGAATCAAACTATGTTCTAACAATCTCCCCCTTTTTGATGATGACAAAAACCGGATTTTTTTCAATTAAAATCAAGAATAAAAATGTATCAGAGATAAACAAATAAATAATAAACGGTATCAGATATTAAAGATAAGGAATAAAAGTATCAGAACAAACAGATGAGGAATAAAGGTATCAGAGTAATGAAGAGAAAAACTCCCCCTGAGTTGATTACTTCCCTTTAATTCCATGAGACCTTGAGCATCAGAACTTTATTGAACTTTCTTTGAGCATCTGAATTTTACTTTATCAGAGTTCATATTCTTGTACCTGTAAGCTTTTCAGAACAAAGAAATTCAAATATATCAGAATGTTAGAATGTTTGAGACCTATGTCTCAGTAATCCGTTATTGAAAAATATCATTCTTTCTCCCCCTTTTTGTCAGTTCATCAAAAAGCACAAATAATCGGAGTTAAAATGATCAAATCTAAAAAAGCGATTATATTCAAAACAGAAGCAATGAGTAGTTCAGAATAATGGAAAAAATATTACAGACAAACATGTAAAGAAAACACAAGAAAAATTCTAAGAGGGAGGAAGTCGTGTGAACAGAGCTTCCAACATGCTCTTGATTTGAGTGCTGGTTTCCTGTTGCTGAGATACCATGTTTGCTATAACATCAATCTTGGCATCCTGCTTGTCCATTCTCTCATTCATCAACATGTCAGATCTTTTCAAGTCCTCCAGAGTCTGCCTGTCAAGAGAGAAGGCTTGAGGATCGTCAGACACAGGATGCTTCTCAGAGCTTTCTTCAACATCTTCTTCTTGAACCTATTCTTCTGCTAGGATCATCTGTTCTTCTGCAGGTTGAACTTTGGATGCTGGACGCTGTTCAGACCAAGGAGCAATGTCCAGATGGAGAACTTTTTCTTTAAGCAGCTTGCTCAGAACTGGACCTTCAATTTCTTTCAGCAGATTGCAGAAGTTCTGTTGAGCCTGTCCATAGCTCTGGTCTTGCAACTTAAAGGTTTGAGCGCGTACCCATCTTCTGAATTTTGTCCAGAGGAGGTCTGATATAGCAGGATCAACCAGTTCCAAACTTGCTTGTTTCAAAGAAGTGATCCACTTCTGAATATCTGTTTCAAAGTTCAATATGCTAGAACCAACATATGGATGTTTCAGTTTAGGGATGGTTGTTTTCTGGTTTATGGCAGCAAGGCGTTCAAAGACTGTTAGATCAATGACTGTCTTGCTGTGGTTTTCTGTATTGGCTTTTGGTGAGGGAGTGGGAGAGTCAGAAATGACGATTGGACTAGATGGGGAATTTGGTGGAGTTATTTCTGGTGAAGAGGGAAGTTGAGACATATTTACCGTGGTACCACAGGGCAATTGAATGGCTAAAGGTTGTGGTTCAGGAGATTCAGAGGTTTGAGCCTTAGAGGTTTGAGTCTCAGGTTGTGGAGATTGTTCATGTTGAGGAGAGGGTGGATTAATTTCTGGTTGAGGAGAGGAAGGTTGTGGGATTTCTGGTTCTGGTATTGGAGAGAGTGGAGTTTCTGGTATTGGTGAGAGAGGAATATCAGGTTGTGGTGAGATGGGAATTTCTTCGTTTGGATTTGGATTTTCTGGTTCGGGAACGGAAGTGTGTTGGTCTATATCAGAAAGAACCTTTTCAAGTTCTTGTTCTGGTATGGTTGCATTATTTGGATTTTGTAGTTTGGAGCGGGATCTTCTGAGGGTTAACGACTCAGAAGGGTCAAAGTCAACGTCAAAATCATCAAAGGTTTGAGGTGTTGGGATTTCAGATGGAGTTGGAATAGGAATAGATGTGGAAACAGCAATTGAATCTAAAATAGTAATAGAAGAAGGATTACCTCTCTTCTTGGGAGTCTGTTGAGATGGTCCTTCTGTAGCAGTTTTTGTTTTCTTTGTCTTCTTTAGAACAACCTCTGGTGCTTTCTGCTGAAGTTCTTGAATATTCAGATGTGGTGATATACCATCAGCTTTACAAGCATCCAAATATCTCAGAACAATTTCAGGCTTGGAGTCAATATCTGAGAACATAGGGAAGTCGTCCAGAGGGACTCTTCTGCTGGAGATTTCAGCAAAAGGAGTGACGTTGGGCTCCTTCTTAATGTTCTCTATCAGCTTCATTTTCTTCAGATTTTTAGCATTCATCTGCTTGCCAACAGACGGTTCCAGAGTGCTGATTTCTTGTGCCTCTGTCAAATGATCAATCAGCCTATTCTCAGTCAGAATATCTGATATCATTCTTCCCAAGGGTATCCAATCCCTTTTAGTACGTTCATCTTCTCTTGTTTCCTTGACACTTGTTCTGAGATGGTTGAATAGAAGATGAGCTAGATTAATCTTGACCTTCTGAGAGATAAAATAGATCAGAAACTGCTGATCTATGTTTATGTAATCAGGAGAGATGGTAGGCTTCCTGTGGTTGAAACAGCCCAGAATGATCTTGGCCCAAATTTTGTGCTTGTCCTTCAAATCTCTAATCTTGCTGGATGGAAGCCCCAGCGTGAAAATTTCCCTTGCTATAACAACAGCATCTGCACACCTTTCTTCCATATCTATGCAGCAAATACCACCTCCATTGTACCCTATCAAACGAGCAATCAGGTCTTCAGTAATCACAATCTTCTTCCCCATGATGTAGGATGTAACTTGGTGATTTGAAGAAGAAGCGTGAATCCAACATTCCTTTACCAGAATAGGAAATGTTGGACCCACCAGCCTGTCAAAGTACTTTTCCCAACCTTGAGCTTGAATCTCTTCAGATAAATCAAAACCATTTTCCTTGAGACTGTTGAAATCCCCTATTATTTCTGAAAGAACTTCAAGATTCTTGACTGGAGTTAGAAGCGTTCTGAAAGGTACTTCATATTGCTCGGATGAAACAGTTTTCTGGGAACCTGAAGAAGGAATGCTGGAAGAAGCCATGTTCACACTAGGTTTTTGAAAAAGATTTAAAGGGTTTCTTGAGAAAGAAGAACACAGAAATCAGAAATATTGAGTGAAAACGAAAGTGACGGTAAGAGTGTGTGAATGGTGTGAAGTGTTTAAATAGATTTTCTAAAAAGGTTTTGAAAACATAAACGTTTAAGAGAGAGAAATAAATAATGATTATTAGCATTTAATGATAGCTGATTTTAGGGGATTCACAAAGATATTAGGAACGGTTACCCATGACATGTGTCTCAATGCACCCAATCAGCGCTTTGCCTTTTCAGAAGCATGAACGCGTGTTCAGCCTCAGAGAACAGCTGATGACTGGATGACACATGTTTTCTTGAGTGAACAACACATTTCCATCTTAGAAATGAAGCGCTCAGATCTTCTTAGATAGATTCTGATACAATCTGCACTTCTAAAGTTCTGAAGGAAGATTGATCAGTAGTTCACAGAAAGTAAACAAAGTTCTGAAGGTTAATATATAAAATTAAAACAATTTTATTCTGGGCAGAGCTTCATGCTGAGATGTTTCAGAATGAAGTTGAACCTATCTTCAGAAAGTGGTTTTGTGAAAATATCATCCCATTGATGGTCTGTGTCAATAAATTTTAAGTTTAAAATTCCTTTCTGAATATAGTCCCTAATAAAATGATGTTTTATTTCTATATGCTTAGCTCTAGAATGTAAAATTGTATTTTTACTTAAGCAAATAGCAGAGGTATTGTCACAAAGGATAGGAATGTTACTCTCAAATATCTTGAAGTCCTCAAGTTGACTTTTCATCCAGAGCATTTGTGTGCTGCATCCAACTGCTGCTATGTATTTAGCTTCTGCTGTTGATAGAGCAATTGTGGATTGTCATTTGCTGGACCATGAGATCAGATTTTCTCCCAGAAACTGGCAGCTTCCAGAAGTGCTTTTACGTTCTACTCTGTCTCCAGCAAAGTCAGCATCATAGTAACCTACTAAGCTGTAATCACTTGATTTTCTATAAAACAAACCCAGATTAGTAGTACCTTTCAAATACTTAAAAATTCGCTTAACTGCTGTTAAGTGAGATTCTCTAGGATCTGATTGGAATCTAGCACAAATGCATGCACTGAATAAAATGTCAGGCCTTGAAGCCGTCAGATAAAGAAGAGAACCAATCATACCTCTGTAGACCTTCTGTTCTACCTTTTTACTTACCTCTTCTCTTTCCAGAATGCACGTGGGATGCATTGGAATCTTTGATGGCTTACATTCTGAGAGATCAAATTTCTTCAGAAGTTCTCTGACATATTTGCTCTGATGAATGTAAGTTCCTTCTGGGTTTTGATTGATCTGAATGCCCATAAAGAATTTCAGTTCCCCCATTAGGCTCATCTCAAATTCTGCCTGCATACACTTAGCAAACTCTCTTCCCAGAGAAGATTTAGTAGATCCAAATATTATATCATCAACATAAATCTGACAGACTAAAATGTCATTCTTAACTGTCTTACAGAATAAGGTTGTGTCCACCTTCCCTCTGGTGAATTCCTTTTCTAACAGGAAGTTACTTAGTCTTTCATACCAAGCTCTGGGAGCTTGTTTCAGACCATACAGTGACTTCTTTAGTTTGAAAACATATTCTGGATTTTTTGAACTTTCAAAACCAGGGGGTTGGTGCACATATACCTCTTCTTCTATATATCCATTTAAGAATGCACTCTTAACATCCATCTGATACAGAGTAATGCCTTTATTTACAGCAAATGAAATTAAAAGTCTGATAGATTCTAACCTGGCGACTGGAGCAAAGGTTTATGTATAGTCTATCCCCTCTTGCTGACTATAACCTTGTGCTACCAATCGTGCTTTGTTTATGATGACTTCACCTTGTTCATTCAGTTTGTTTCTGAACACCCATTTAGTTCCAATGACGTTGAATCCTTTTGGTTTAGGAACTAGATCCCATACGTCATTTCTTGTGAATTGATTCAGCTCCTCTTGCATTGCTAGAATCCAGTCATTGTCCAGAAGTTCTTCATCAATTGTTGATGGTTCAATTAGAGAAACAAGTCCCATGAGGGATTCTTCAGAGTTTCTGAAGCAGGCTCTTGTTCTGATTGGATCTTCCTTTCTTCCTAAGATTGTTTCTTCTGGGTGATCCATGCTGCTTCTGGATGGTCTTTTCTGAAGTTGATCAACAGAAGGTGCTGGATTGCTTGAAGTGCCTCTTTCTGATGTTGAGGGAGTGTCTCTGTTAAGAGCTTCTGATGACTTGTCTTCAGTACCTGTGAATTCAATTTCCATACCTGCAAGTAATTCATTCTGCTTTGACTTTTGAGAGTCAAGCTTATCATCAAAATGAACACTGATTGATTCTTCCACAATCTGTGTTTCTGTATTGTATACTTTGTACCCTCTTGAGCGTTCAAAGTATCCTAACATAATACACTTTTGTGCTTTAGAGTCAAACTTGTTCAAATAATTTTTAGTATTTAAAATAAAGCAAGTACATCCAAATGGATGAAAATATGAAATGTTTGGCTTTCTATTCTTCCATAATTCATATGGAGTCTTTTCTAAAATAGGTCTTATGGAGATTCTATTCTGAATGTAACACGCTGTGTTTATTGCCTCTGCCTAGAAGATCTTAGCAATGTTAGTCTCGTTGATCATGGTTCTGGCCATTTCTTGCAATGTTCTGTTCTTTCGTTCTACAACTCCATTTTGCTGGGAAGTTCTAGGACAAGAGAAATCATGCAGAATGCCTTTGTCATTAAAAAATGATTCAAAATCTTTGTTTTCAAACTCTCCACCATGATCACTTCTGACTTTGACGATTCTAAGATCCTTTTCATTCTGAACTTGGTTGCAGAAGGTAACAAACACAGAGTGTGACTCGTCCTTGTGTCTTAAGAACTTTACCCATGTCCATCTGCTATAGTCATCTACGATTACTAACCCATACTTCTTGCCACTGACTGAAGTAGTTTTAACTGGTCCAAAGAAGTCAACGTGCAGAAGTTCTAATGGCTTAGAGGTGGAAAAAACGTTTTTAGATTTGAAAGCAGGTTTTGCAAACTTGCCTTTCTGACATGCTTCACACAGAGCATCTGAATTGGACTTCAGGTTAGGAAGTCCTCTGACCAAATTGAGTTTGTTAATCTGAGATATTCTTCTCATACTAACATGTCCCAATCTTCTGTGCCAGATCCATTGCTCGTTGTTAACAGACAGAAGAAACTTTACATTCTGACTTTTCAGTTCAGAAAGTTTGATTTTATAAATGTTGTTTCTCCTTTTTTCCATTAAATAGGATAGTCCCATCTTTCTGACTAACAGCTTTACATGAATTTTGATTAAAGATTATATCATAAACGTTATCACTTAATTGACTTATGGATAACAGATTATGCATTAATCCGCCTACTAATAAAACATTACTTATAGAAGGGAGATTTCCATTACCTATTGTTCCAGAGCCAATGATCTTTCCCCTATGATTGCCTCCAAAGCCTTCATGGCCTCCAGGCTTAAGTTCCAGGCTTTGGAACATATGCCTTCTTCCCGTCATGTGTTATGAGCATCCAGAGTCCAGGTACCATGACTGGTGTTTCTGCTTTGCTGCTAAAGATATCTGCCACATGTATTATTTTATCCTTATGTACCCATATTTTCTTGGGTCCTGATTTGTTAGTTTTACCAAAACTCTGGTTGAATTTTGGTTTAACAGAATAATTGCTACTAGTATATTTGATGTCATGTGTGTGCCCATATACAAAGTGTGAATCAAGTGAAGTGCGTTTTATAACTATGTCCATGGCATTCTTTGGTGTAGGTACCTTACCTTGGTATCCTATTCTCTTTCTCCCATTTCTTCTAACTCCATAGATCATTGAATGCATTTTGCTTCTATCTATGTTTTTAGCTAGAAACTTATAAAAGTTATGACCATACTCCTTGATGATCTCATCAGCACTACTGGGAGTTTCAAGGATTGTTTCCTTCTGAGAGTTTTGCAATAGATTTTCTAATTTTGAAATTTTATCTTTCAACTCAGAATTTTCCAATTTGAGACTCTCAGTTTTATCAGAGTCAGAAGCAAGATCCCTTTTCAGGTTTCTGAATTTGACTCTGATCTGCTGATATATTTCCAGAATTTCATTAAGGCTTTCAGCTAGTTCAGCCTTAGTAAAGTTAATAGCAAAGTTAGGAAATACCTCTTCTGTATCTGATTCAGAGTCTGATTCAGAATCTTCACTGTCTTCTGTTATGTTTGCCATGAGAGCTATGTTTGCTCTCTCATCATCTGATTTTGAGTCAGCTTCAGATGTATCAGAATCATCCCATGTGGCCATGAGACTTTTCTTCTTTTCCTTGCCAAACTTCCTTCTGGGCTTTTCCTTCTGAATCTTTGGGCAGTCACTTTTGTAGTGCCCTTGCTCGTTACGTTCATAGCAGATGATGTCCTTGTTGTTTGGCTTTCTACTTCCTGAAGAGCCTTCATATCTTCTGTGTCCAGAGGAGGATTCTGACCTTCTGTATCTGGAGGAAGATTCGTTCTGATTCTCTGATCTTCTGGGATTCATGAACTTCCTTTGCATCTGCTTCCACAGTTGGTTCACCCTTCTGGAGAGGAGAGACAATTCATCTTCTTCTGATGAGGACCCATCAGATGTTTCTTCAACAACCTGCAAAACCTTGGAGTCAGATTTTCTGTTAGATTTTAAAGCTAATGGCTTACCTTGCTTTTGAGGTTCATCTACTTCCAGCTCTATCTCGTGACTTCTGAGGGAGCTGACAAGTTCATCCAGAGAGATTTTGTTGAGATCCTTAGCTAGCTTAAGCGCTGTGACCATTGGCCTCCACTATTTTGGCAAGCTTCTGATGATCTTCTTAACCTGATCATCAGTGGAATACTCTTTGTCAAGAACTTTGAGACCAACAACCAGAATTTGAAATCTTGAGAACATCGTTTCTATTGATACACTTTCTTCCATCTTGAATGCCTCGTACTTCTGAATGAGAGAAAGAGCTTTGGTTTCTTTGACTTGAATGTTGCCTTCATGCGTCATTCTCAGAGAGTCAAACATATTCTTTGCAGTGTCTCTGTTTGATATCTTTTCATATTCAGAATAAGAGATGGCGCTAAGAATAATTGTTCTGGCCTTGTGATGATTTCTGAAATCACGCTTTTGTTGATCAGACATTGCTTTCCTGTCAATCTTCTGACCACTTCCATTCACTGGGTGCGTGTATCCATCAGTCACCATGTCCAACAGATCAACATCATGGGCTAGAAAGAAGCTTTCAATTCTGTCTTTCCAGTAGTCAAATTTCTCTCCATCAAAGACTGGAGGTTGGCCACTGAATCTGTCTCTTTCTTCATTGTTGTCATTGTTGATGTTTTGCTGTGGTCATGCCATTGTGTTTTTCTTACGCTGGATCTTGTACTGACACGGTTAAGTGTTATAAGCTCAGAACCAGACGCTCTGATGCCAATTGAAGAAGTGAAAAACACAAGAAGGGGGGTTGAATTGTAAAACTTGAAATCAAATGCAGACAACACTGTATTTTTATCCTGGTTCATTTGATCTCAAACTACTCCAGTCCACCCGTCAAGGTGATTTCGCCTCTCTCCAACGAGGTCTTAATCCACTATATTCAACTAAATACAACAAGTGCTTTAACAACTGTCAAAGCCTTCTTGAGTCTAACCACATACCGGTTTATCTCAAGGTAATTCTCTTACAGATAATTTAACGAAAGTGTGTTTGATGTTTTCTAGTAAAACTATATATATCACAACTGTGATAATACACAATATCAAGCTTAGGATGAAACTAGATTGCTAGAGCTACAGAGTAAGCGGTTGAGAGCTTTAGCAAATTGGATGAGTGAGAACGTGAAGATGATTAGCTTATGCGTATGTGCGTGTAGAGTATTAGCCATTTCTTTTCTCACAGACTTGTTTATATAGCCTTGGAAGAGATACGTTGTTGTCGATAAATCCATTTCAATGCACTTAACGTTCTTTCCTTTTTGAGAAGATCATTTCTTGGATAAAGTCGTTGGTAATTAATCTGCCTTGAATGCTTAGTAACATTGACACTTCAGAGTCTTCTCTGCTTATGGAAATCAGAGTGTTATTTCCTTTATGTTGACGCTTCTGAGTGCTGATGACTTGGTTAGGATCTTGATCAGAGTCAGGGTATGTTATGCGCAGATTCTGTTCATCAGGCTTCAGCGTATAACACATGTTATTTGATCTTCTGATGCTGACATATCTTCTGATGCTAATGTTGATATTGATCTTCTGATGCTGATTCCATCAGAGTTTCTGTAAATACACAACATAATTTTTTAAGTAGCATATATTTCATATATAAATCTTACAATTTATTTAATCTTGTATTTTGTTATCATCAAAACTCTAACTGAGGGTTGTAGAATCAAACTATGTTCTAACATGAGTCACATCGGTAACTGTTCATAAAATCTTCACGCCATCCCTCGTTTTAGAAATCATTGATGTTGTTAGTCATTGTTGTTATTTTATTAAGTGAAATTTAAATCATGATTTCTCTTCGTTGGCTATTTATACTTCATTTTCTCCAAATCACTCTCACACCTTCAATCTCACTCGTCATATTTTCTCTGTATTTTCTCTTTTGTTCTTTGTGTGCTCCCAAACCCTAAGTCTGTGAACAATGACTTCTTTTTCTCAACAATAACAAAAGACTCAAGAACGTGCTCCTTAAATTAACATCCTTGGTTCATCCTCTACCTCCAAAGAAGAAAGGTACATTGAACCTACAAGCA
This sequence comes from Vicia faba, assembly GCA_948472305.1. NCBI lineage: Eukaryota > Viridiplantae > Streptophyta > Magnoliopsida > Fabales > Fabaceae > Vicia > Vicia faba. The sequence goes on along the minus strand of OX451737.1, from coordinate 764,713,081 downwards.
CTCTCCTTACTCCGATGGATACTCTTGAAGTTCTATGTAATCTCATAATTGATTTTGAAAGCATGAATGAAAATGGGTATGACCTTACTCCTGATGTTGAGTTTCAAGGGTGGAAAAAATACTTTGCTCAGTTATCTGGCCCAGTTTTTCCCAAATTGGTTAAATAATTATGGATTCATGCTACTTCATCAAATCATCAAGTAACTTCTTATGTATTGGTAAAGAAGATTGTTATCACCGGAGATCTTATTGGAAAGCTCATTGGTAACGATGGAAAAGTCATAAGGTGCAGTCAAATGGTAGAAAAAGGTTCTGACCTAACCATTGTATCCAAAGAAATCTTCTCTTCTGGACAACCCTCAAACAAGATTAAAGATTTGAAGGATTATCTCAGAATTTAGTCTAGAATAATTATGGGATGTATCAATCATAGAAAACAAACAAGTTCTCTTGACTACATCAATATTATATTCAGTCATCTGAAGACCAATGCCAAGGAAGCAAGAGAAGAAGAAAGAACCAAAAGAGATTGGATTCTGCTGGGAAGGCTGATCTCAGATATTCTGACAGAGAACAAACTGATAGAACATATGAGTGAAGCTCAACAAGCTAGTGTTCTAGAACCTTGTGATGGAAATCCTATCAATGCCAAGAACCTGAAGAATATGAAGACTATAGAAACCATTAAGAAGGATCCCACACTTATTGCAAAGGAAGTCATCACCACCAAAAGGGTCCCTCTGAAGGATTTTCCTCTCTTCACTCAAGCGGACTCATCTCTAGAAATTATCCTTAAATATATGGAAGCTTGAAAAAGTGATGTTACAATTCTAGATGTCAATATCTTTGATCTCAGGAAACAACCTCTAGAAGTTGCTATTAGAAAGTAAAGGAAAAGGAAAGTTATTGGAGAAAGAACCTCTCAAAAAAACCCTAAAGTTGCTAAAAAGAAAGGTAACTTTTCTTTTGTTTTTGTTGTCGAATCAACTTTCTTATCAACATCTGAACCCTCCCCATCTCCAAAACCTGGTGAAAATCCCTCACCACAAACTATTGATGACTTTGACATAGAAATTAACACCACCGTATCCACTAATCATCCTCTGATAATCCCCCTTCTACCCAATTTTCTCAAACTCAGCCAGAACTTGCACAAGTTCTATCTGATATTGACCAATTTGATCCATTAATTGAAGCTCCCCAGCAAAAAATCCAAACAATACCTTTGAAAAAATTCCAGAAACCACATCAGCCATTCCAGGAATTACGTGCCCTCTTAACACCTATCAACCACCAAATATCTCCACCAAACCTTCACAAGATTTTTTTTCTTCCAGATATTCCCTCTCCTTATAATTCAACACCACCTAACACTCTTATCACCATTTCTGATTCTCCCACTCCGACTGACTTTTCTGAAGATCCTCTCAGAACCTTAATTGACCTAGAAGCCTGGGACAATCTTGTTACATCTTCTCAAAAAATAGCCATTCCAAAACCAACACCAAAACTATCCAAATCAGATGTTGGTAAATCTCTGCTGGTTTTCGAGACAGAAATATAGGAATGGGTTAACTCTTTGAAGAAAGCTAGCGTGGATAATTTTAATCAAGCTGCTTATGATTATCTCTGGAATCAGTTCAGTAAATGGTTTAATTCTGAATCTATGAAGATGAAGGAACTTAGTTATGAAATTGCTCAACAAAACTTCTGCGATCATCTGAATATCTTCAAGGATCAAGTTTTGCGTTTATGGGTAAGGTAACCCCTTTGTCTTCTGGACCGAACTCCCTGAGAAGCTCCACAAGAATCAGAATTTCACGAACAATCTCCTGAACCTCAACCTTAACCTCTGGTCGTTTTTAAAGACAAAGGAAAATCAGTTAAAGAATCTCTTGAGAAAGAATCTGCTGCAGTAACTTCTTAGAATATGGCTTCTACTATTGAAACGACTACATCTTCTCTTGTGTTGAAAAATCTAGATAAGTTGAAGAAAGAGAATGCATCTATTGAGGAAAGACTGGACAAAAAGGATGAAACAAACAAAGAAATTAAGGGGATGCTAGGCAAGCAAGAAGAATCAAACAGTCGAATCAAGAGCCTCATGGAAGCTATATTCACATGACTTCTACCTCCTCCACAACCTTAATTGAATTTTTTTCTTGTTTCTGCTATGTTCTTTGCTTAAACTTCTATTTAGCTCACTCTATTTGTACTAATCTCTGGTCCTGAATGCTTAATCATTGTATTGTCTTTAAGTGTTTTTATTGCTTTTTGATTAATGACAGAAAGTGCGGGAACATAAGATATTTTGAATATAATAGTGCATGGACTAACTCTCAAACATTTTTGATAAAGATAACCTATGTCTCTCATTTTTATTAGAAAACAGGAATAATGTATCTTGAAAGAAACTTCTGCCACGTGGACTTATCAGAACTTCCGTCAAAAGCTCTGATCAAACATCTTCAGGGAAGTATACAAATTTGTTTTCTTTATCTGAGTATTCAACTCAGGGGGAGACCCTAATACTTTATGCACTTACTTGTTCATCAAAATATACAAGTTTTTGTCATCGTCAAAAAGGGGGATATTGTTAGAATATAGTTTGGTTCTACATATTAGTAATAGTTTTGAAGATAACAAATACATGATATACTATATATAAAGAACAAATTTGCTCTCTAATAAATTATTTAAGTATATGGAGAAGTTCTGATAAAAGAGCATAGAAGATAATGAGAGTATTGAAGTTATAATAAGATGAGGCATACAGACTTAGAAGCAAATCCGTGTAACACACTCAATAGAAGAAGTTCTGATGTTATAATATCTGAAGCACCAAAGCAGCAAGCTAAACTCTGATACTCTGATAAGTTAAGTTCTGGAAGAACAAAGGAACTCTTAATGCACTCATCTATTATGAAGTTCTAAGACTCAACACTTAAGCTCAAGCATTAACCTGATAAGTGAATATTCAGAAAGTACAAAGAACCTTCAACGTGTCTGTCTCATTCAAGTTCTGATCATATGAATCTCAAGAAACTCTAATGATCTAAAGTCTCAATGTTAATATTCTTATTCTGATCAGATTTCAAAGAAGCAAAGTTTTGATGTGTTACAATTCATTCACTACAAATCAAAGAGTAATGGCTGGAACAAGACAGGATCTGTATTTTTGGAAAGTGCATTAACAACTGTGATACGGTGGCAGAACCGACTACTTATACTGGTTTTGTGTTTGCATTCGCAAATGTTGCGCTAAGCAAGAGTCACCACCGGCTTTTCTTTTATCCAACAAAGGAAAGGGTGAAAAGAACAGAGAAATACTTTTTGAGAGTTTTCTAAGTAAGGGGGGGGGGGGGTAGATTATGGAGAGGGAAGGTGTTAGCACCCTTTCCATCTGTAGTTTTCTACGGGCTCTTAGATGCTTAGATCATTTTTTAAATACCTTGTGATTTTGTGTGGTTTTTTTAAAAGTATTTTGAAATTCCAGTAGTAAGGCAGTTTCCTTTATGATAACTCTTGTATCATTCCTCAAGAGTGTTGATAAAGCATTTTGAAAATGTTTTGAAAGAATTTTGTGTATGTGTAAAAGTTATTTTTTGAACATAGCATCTAGGAACTATCTACTTTTACTCGAAAGGTTGTTCTTTTCCTCTTTTCCTTTAGACAGTGTTATCCTACTATTAGTGAGTAGGTAGCCCTAGTCGTTGGATGTTTGAGGGACATTCGAAGGGACGTTTATAGTCACGAAGGAAACTTGGCAAGAAATCTTAGTAACTATCCTAGGGTTTTTAGATCATTTTTACTGAGGCAACATCGATAGAGTCATCGAGGGACTTATGATCTTTTAAACCGGATGGTAGCCACTAAAATCTCTCGCGTTTAGAGAGTTGTGACTATTTTTTCGAAGGCAGCCAAAGTGGGAGTACCCTAAAGGTGCGCATGTACAATTGTGTTATGTTTCAGTTATTTATCTTGATGTTAGGTTTGCTAGTGTTTTGTTTGTTATTCTTGCCATACAATCCTATTAATCATACATCTAAGCAATATATGTACAGAAAATATAAAGTGTGGAAATTTAATCCTACGTTATTACATGGCTTTGGGCGCGGGGGGGGGGGGGGGGGGGGGGGGGGGGGGTATTAATTACATATCCAAAATTTGGGGGAAAATAAAGAAAGCAGTAAAAGGGTCCTAGTTAATCCTATTACATCCCATAAGCAGTTACATTAATGATAAGAAAAACAAATGCTAAAATAATAAACGCGCGCGAATTGAAAGGACATCTAAATCATAAAATTAAATTTTTTTTGTCAATTTTAATCATGGAAAGAAATTTAATTTAAAAACCTAAGTCTATTTATTTTTAAATTAAGAAAAGGGTTAAAATAATTAATCAATTAATTTACAAAGTTAATTTATTTGAGAAAATACTAACCTAATATTTTTTGTGATTTTTTTATCTGATTTTACAATGTTATAAAAAAATAAAACATTAAAAGCAATAAATAAAACCAAAAAAAAAGTAAATGGGCCAGGATAGTAAAAGTAACAGGGGGGTACATTTTGAAATTTCTGTAAGGCCCAAATCAGAGAGCCTAATGCTGCGCCTGATCCTGTAAGGCCTGGCTCCTGCGGTTGCACCATGGGGGATATTCCTGGGCGCGTTGGATCAGATCTGTATAAATCTAGTGGCTTAGAGTTGTAGGGGTATGGTAGGCACGCTGGAACATGCTACGATGGATATGTAAATGACATGTTAGAAAAACATAATACATGACTTGAGTATCGAACCCAGGCCCTTTCGACTTCATACATTCCCCTTTACCATCTGAGTTGTTTGTCATTAGTTGGTACAAATGAAATCATAACACTCCACTAGCAAACAAATTAGATATATAATTCGAAATCCACACACTGTGTGCTGCACAATCCAAATGGATAGGGATGCCTGGATTTGAGATTCGAAGGAATCCGTTTCACGTCCCTTAGTAAAGGAATCCTGTTACTTTATATTTTACATGTAACACATTAACAATCACAAACGTCATGCAACATGAATATACAATCACAATTAAATTACATATGAAATGAATTTGAGATTGAAGGTCTGTTACCTGTAGAATTCTTAATTTTGATTGAAAGGGCCTGTGAAGGTTTCTTCAATGCTGACAACTTTGTCAGAATTTTGGAATTTTTGTGGAGCTCTTGTGGGGCGACATGCGTGTTTGGGAAAAAATTCTCGTGTCTGGGAAATGAGTGTGTGTATAGGAAGGTGTTTTTGTGACTAATGTTTTTTTTTCTTTCTTCTTGTGTCTGTCCTTCTGCTCTGTATTTATAAGGGGTGGTGGTGAATGGAAATGGCAAGAATCAGCCATTAATCTGGCTTTGAAGGGAGAATTGAAGGCCTTTAAAAAGTTGCCATTTTTGATGATTTCATGTCGTTTTGAGCTCTGAGTGAACCTAGACAAGTTATGGTTGGATCCTTGCCCGAATTTAAATTGCTCGAAACTTTCATCATCAGAGCATTGTTCTCTTCGATGGCTCTGAATTGCAATGCAAATTTTTCAGAGCTTTCCTTATCAGAGCGTCTTCAATTTAGTCACCATCTGCATTGACTCTTTCTTTCGACTGACTCCCAAGTATTGTTCTTCGATTATCCCTGAATTCCAATTCGAATGGCTCCAGGCCTCATCATTGTGGCTTCTTCATTTGAGCCACTATCTACCTTAATTGCTTGATCTGAAACTATCCAACTAGCCCAATCGAACACTTCCTTCTAGCCTGTCGAAGCTTCATTTTTTTATTTCCTTCGAATGTAATTATTCAGGAGGCTTGGGCTTGGCAGCATATAGAATTTTGGTTAGCAAGCATCTTGAACTAGACTCATCAAAAGACAAAACAAAACTTGTTTCCAACAATTATGTGTCCTTCGAATGGACCACATGTATGTCCTTTGAAGGCACCACTTGTGTATTCTCCGAATGGGCCACCAATGTATGTCCTTCAAATCCACCAAATTCATGTTCTTCGAATGAACCTTTTGAATGTTTCTTCAAATGAACCATATTGTATGTCATAGTGTAGAAACTTGTGAATTGAAAGCAGGCCCGAAGGTTGTACTTGCCTTAGAACATAGTTTGATTCTACAACCCTTAGTTAGAGTTTTGATGATAACAAATACAAAGAACAAATGACAAACACAAAGAACAAATATGCACCCTAAAAATTATGTTTTATGTATGCAGAAGTTCTGACCAAAGCAACATCAGAAGATAAGCCATAAGAGCTACACGCTGAAGCAATCAGAACATGCGCTGAAGATTTATGACCAGAACCTGCGCTTAAGCAAAGTAAACTCTGATTCTAAACAAGAACATGTTAATCCAAGTCATCAATATTCTGAAGTGTCATCAGCGAGTAAGGAGATTAGATTCTGAAGCGTTATTGATCATTTAAGACAACATCAATTCCAACGGCTTCTTTCAGACATGATCTTCTCCAAATGGAAACTGTGTTAATGACATTAAACATGCTTGATGATCAACTTTATTCGACTGCCTATATAAACAAAGTCAGCATTCAAAATCAAAGATGATTTGCACATAACCACTCACGCATATTCAAAGCTGTAAGCAATATTCTTTACATTTCCAAACTATAATCTTGTGTAAATTATCACAGTTGTGATAAACAGTTTTTGTAAGAAAAACAACAACATACATCTTGTATAATAGTTTTGAAACAATGTTCCTTGAGATTAACCAGATTGTGGTTGTACTCAAGAAGACTTTAACAGTTGTTAAAGTAGTGATTGTAATACTTTTGAGATTAGTGGATTAAGACCTCGTTGGAGAGAGGCGAAATCACCTTGACGGGTGGACTGGAGTAGTTTGAGATCAAACGAACCAGGATAAAATACTGTGTCATTGAGCTTTTAATTTCAAGTTTTCAATTTAACCCCCCCCCCCCCCCTTCTTGTGTTTTTCACATCTTCAATTGGAATCAGAGCGCCTGGTTCTGAGCTTAAACACTTAACCATGTCAGTACAAGATCCCAGCTTCAGAAAAACATTATGGTGGGAACAAGCCAAAACATCAGCAATGACAACCATGAAGACAAGGACAGATTCAGTGGCAAACCTCCAGTCTTTGATGGAGAAAACTTTGACTACTGGAAAGACAGAATTAAGAGTTTCTTTCTAGCCCATGATGATGATCTATGGGACACGGTGATTGATGGATACACGCACCCAGTGGATGGTCGTGGTCAGAGGATAGACAGAAAAATGATGTCTGATCAGCAAAAGCGTGAATTCAAAAGCCACCACAAGGCCAAAACAATACTCCTCAGCGCCATCTCATACTCAGAATATGAGAAAATATCAAACAGAGAGACTTCCAAGAACATGTTTGACTCTCTGAGAATGACGCATGAAGGCAACATTCAAGTCAAAGAAACCAAGGCCCTTGTGCTCATTCAAAAGTATGAGGCATTCAAGATGGAAGATAGTGAATCAATAGAAACTATGTTTTCAAGATTCCAAATTCTTGTTGTTGGACTGAAGGTTCTTGACAAAGGGTATTCTACTGCTGATCACGTTAAGAAGATCATCAGAAGCTTGCCCAAGCAATGGAGGCCAATGGTCACAACACTTAAGCTAGCCAAAGATCTCAACAAAATATCTCTGGAGGAACTTGTCAGCTCCCTCAGGAGCCACGAGATAGAGCTAGAAGAAGATGAACCTCAAAAGCAAGTTAAGCCACTAGCTTTAAAATCTAACAGAAAATCTGACTCTAAGGTTTTGTAGGTTGTGGAAGAAACTTCTGATGGATCCTCATCAGAAGAAGATGAACTATCTCTCCTCTCCAGAAGGGTGAACCAACTGTGGAAGCAGAGACAAAGGAAATTCAGAACTCCTAGAAGATCAAAGAATCAGAATGGATCCTCCTCCAGATACATAAAGTCTGAGTCTTCGTCTGGACACAGAAGATCTAAAGGTTCTTCAGGATACAGAAAGCCAAATAACAAGGACATCATCTGCTATGAGTGTAACGAGCAAGGGAACTACAAAAGTGACTGCCCAAGGCTTCAGAAGGAAAAGTCCAAAAAGAAGTTCTTCAAGGAAAAGAAGAAAATCCTCATGGCTACATGGGATGATTCTGACACCTCTGAAGCTGACTCAGAATCAGATGATGAGAAAGAAAACATAGCTCTCATGGAAAACGTATCAGAAGACAGTGAAGCTTCTGGTTCAGACTCAGAATCAGACACTTAAGAGGTATTTCCTGATTTTACCATAAATTTTACTAAGGCTGAACTTGCAGAAAGCCTAAATGAAAATCTGGAAAGGTATCAGCAAATCAGAGTCAAATTCATGAACCTGAAAAGGAATCTTGCCTCTGATTCTGAAAAGTCTGAGAGTCTCAGATTAGAGAATTCTGAGTTAAAAGAAAAAATTTCAAAATTAGAAAATGATTTGCAAAACTCTCAGAAGGAAAAAATATTTGAAACTCCCAGTAATGCTGATGAGATCATCAAAGAGTATGATCACAACTTTTAGAAGTTTCTAGCTAAAAACATAGACAGAAGCAAGATGGCTTCAATGATCTATGGAGTTAGCAGAAATGGCAGAAAAGGGATAGGATATAAAGGTAAGGTATCTACACCAAAAAATACCATGGACTTAGTTATAAAACACATACCACTCAATTCAAATTTTATATATGGGCACATACATGACATAAAATACACAAGTAGCGATTATTCTGTCAAACCAAAATTCAATCAGAATTTTTGTAAAACTAACAAATCAGGACCCAAGAAAATGTGGGTACCTAAGGATAAAATTATACATGTAGCAGATATCTTTAGCAGTAAGGCAAAGACACCAATCATGGTACCTGGACTCTGGCTGCTCGCGACACATGACAGAAAGAAGGCATATGTTCCAAAGCCTGGAACTTAAGCCTGGAGGCTACGTGGGCTTTGGAAGTAATCAGAGAGGAAAGATCATTGGCTCTGGAACAGTAGGTAATGGAAATCTTCCCTATATAAATAATGTATTATTAGTTGATGGATAATGCATAACCTGTTATCCATAAGTCAATTAAGTGATAATGGTTATGATATAATCTTCAATCAAAATTCATGCAAAGCTGTTAGTCAGAAAGATGGGACTATCCTATTTAATGGAAAGAGGAAAAACAACATTTATAAAATAAAAATTTCTGAACTAAAGAGTCAGAATGTAAAATTCCTACTTTCTGTTAACAACGAGCAATAGGTCTGGCACAGAAGATTGGGGCATGTTAGTATGAGAAGAATATCTCAGATTAACAAACTCAATCTGGTCAGAGGACTTCCAAAATTGAATTTAAGCTCAGATGCTCTGCGTGAAGCATGTCAGAAAGGCAAATTTGCAAAACCTGCTTTCAAATCCAAAAATGTTGTTTCCACCTCTAAGCCATTAGAACTTCTGCACATTGACTTATTTGGACCAGTAAAAACTGCTTCAGTCAGTGGCAAGAATTATGGGTTAGTAATCATAGATGACTATAGCAGATGGACATGGGTAAAGTTCTTAAGACACAAGGACGAGTCACACTCTGTGTTTGTTACCTTCTGCAACCAAGTTTAGAATGAAAAGGATCTTAGAATTGTTAAAGTCAGAAGTGATCATGGTGGAGAATTTGAAAATAAAAATTTTGAATTATTTTTCAATGAAAAGGGCATTTTGCATGACTTCTCTTGTCCTAGAACTCCCCAACAAAATGGAGTTGTAGAATGAAAGAACAGAACATTGCAAGAAATGGCCAGAACCATAATCAATGAGACTAAAATTGTTAAGATCTTCTGGGCAGAGGTAATTAACACAGCGTGTTACATTCAGAATAGAATCTCCATAAGACCTATTCTGGAAAAGACTCCATATGAATTGTGGAAGAACAGAAAGGCCAACATTTCTTATTTTCATCCATTTGGATGCACCTGCTTTATTCTGAATACAAAAAATTATTTGAACAAGCTTGACACTAAAGCACAAAAGTGTATTATGTTAAGATACTCTGGACGCTCAAGAGGGTACAGAGTATACAATACAGAAACACAGATTGTTGAAGAGTCAATCAGTGCCAGGTTTGATGATAAGCTTGACTCTCAAAAGTCAAAGAAGAATGGATTCCTTGCAGGTATGGAAGTTGAACTCATAGGTACTGAAGACAACTCATCAGAAGGTCTCAACAGAGACGCTCCCTCAACATCAAAAAGAGTTACTGCAAGCAATCCAGCATATTATGTTGATCAACTTCAGAAAAGGCTTTCCAGAAGCAGCATTGATCACCCATAAGATACAATACTGGGAAAGAAAGATGATCCAATCAGAACCAGGTCAACATTCAGAAACTCTGAAGAATCCCTCATGGGACTGGTCTCTCTGATTGAACCAACAACTATTGATGAAGCACTTCTGGACAATGACTTGATTCTGGCAATGCAAGAGGAACTGAATCAATTCACCAGAAATGACGTATGAGATCTGGTTCCCAAACCAAACGGATTCAACGTCATTGGAATAAAGTGGGTGTTCAGAAACAAACTGAACGAGCAAGGAGAAGTCATCAGAAACAAAGCACAATTGGTAGCACAAGGTTATAGTTCCCAAGAGAGGATAGACTATATAGAAACCTTTGCTCCAATCGCCAGTTAGAATCTATCAGACTTTTAATATCATTTGTTGTAAATAAAGGCATCACTCTGTATCATATGGATGTCAAAAGTGCATTCTTAAAGGGATATATAGATGAAGAGGTATATGTGCACCAACCCCCTGGGTTTGAAAATTCCAAAAATCCAGAATATATTTTCAAACTAAAGAAATCACTCTATGGTCTGAAACAAGCTCCCAGAGCTTGGTATGAAAGACTAAGTAACTTCCTGTTAGAAAAGGAATTCACCAGAGGGAAAGTGGACACAACCTTATTCTGTAAGACAGTTAAGAATGACATATTAGTATGTTAGATTTATGTTGATGACATCATCTTTGGATCTACTAAATCCTCTCTGGGAAGAGAGTTTGCTAAATGTATGCAGGAAGAGTTTGAGATGAGCTTGATGGGGGAACTCAAATTCTTTCTGGGCATTCAGATAAACCAAACTCCAGAAGGAACTTACATTCATCAGAGCAAATATGTCAGAGAACTTCTGAAGAAATTTGATCTCTCAGAATGTAATCCCTCAAAGATTATAATCATCCCACGTGCATTCTGGAAAAGGAAGAGGTAAGTAAAAAGATAGAATAGAAGGTCTACAGAGGTATGATTGGTTCTCTTCTCTATCTGACGGCTTCTAGGCCTGACATTTTATTTAGTGTTTTCTTATGTGCTAGATTCCAATCAGATCCTAGAGAAACTTACTTAACAGCAGTTAAGCGAATTTTCAAGTATCTTAAAGGTACTACTAATTTGGGTTTGTTTTATAGAAAGTCAAATGATTACAGCTTAGTAGGATATTATGACGCTGACTTCGCTGGAGACACAGTAGAACGTAAAAGAACTTCTGGAAGCTGCCAGTTTCTGGGAGAAAATCTGATCTCATGGACCAGCAAGAGACAATCCATAATAGCACTATCAACAGCAGAAGCTGAATACATAGCAGCTGCTGGATGTAGCACGCAAATGCTCTGGATGAAAAGTCAACTTGAAGACTTCAACATATTTGAGAGTAACATTCCTATCCTCTGTGACAATACTTCTGTTATTTGTCTCAGTAAAAATCTAATTTTGCATTCTAGGGCTAAGCATATAGAAATAAAACATCATTTTATTAGGGACTATATTCAGAAAGGGATTCTTAGCTTAAAATTTATTGACACAGACCATCAATGGGCTGATGTCTTTACAAAACCTCTTTATGAAGATAGGTTTAACTTCATTATGAAACATCTCAGCATGAAGCTATGCCCAGAATAAATTTTTTTATTTACATAACTTAACCATCGGAACTTTATTATTTTCTATGAACTACTGATCAACCTATCTTCAGAGTTTAGAAGTACAGATTGCATCAGAATCTATCCATGAAGATCTGAATGTTCCATTTCAAGGATAGAAGTGTGCTATTCACATAATCAAACAATTGTCATCCATTCATCAGCTACTTTCTGAGGCTGAACACGCGTTCACTTTTCTGAAAGGTCAAAAGCGCTGATTGGGTGCATTGAGACACATGTATTGGGTAACAGTTCTAGTATCTTTATGAATCCCCTAATTTCAGCTGTCATTAATGCTTATAATCATCACTAATTATTTCTCTCTCTTACTGTTTACGCTTTCAAGAAAAACTATTTAAACTCAAATTTCACTCTTTATATTCTTTCACTTTTACTCTCTCAATATTTTTTATCGTTTCAAGCTCTCGTTTTCAAAAAAAACCTTTCATCTTCCTCAAAATCCCGTGTGAGCAATGGCTTTTTCAAGTGTCACAAATGTCAGTGCTTAGGAATCTGCTTCAATGGAACGGTATGAAGTACCCTACAGAACGCTCTTAACTCCTATTAATAATCTGGAAGTTCTCTCTGAACTGACTGTTGATTTTGGGAGTCTTCAAGAAAATGGCTTCAATCTGTATTAAGACGTTACTGCTCAAGGATGGAATAGGTACTTTGACCATCTGGTTGGTCCAACATTTCCCATTCTTGTCAAAGAATTCTGGATACATGCTTCTTCTTCAAATTATCAGGTTACTTCTTATGTCATGGGGAAGAAAATTGTTATTACAAAAGACCTAATTTCAAATCTTATTGGTTACAATGGTGGAGGTGTCAGATGCATTGACATGGCTGAGAGATGCTCTGATGTGAGTTCTATTGCAAAGGAAATATTTACTAATGGACTACCCTCCAGCAAAATCAGAGATCTGAAGGATCACCATAGAATTTGGGCAAGAATTATTATGGGGTGTATCAACCACAGGAAGCCAACTAGCTCTCCTGATTATATCAACATTGATCAGCAGTTTCTGATCTATTTCATTGCCAAGAGGACTAAGGTAAACCTCCCACACTTGTTGTTTAATCATATTAGAACTAGTATGGAGGAAACAAGAGAAGATGAACGAACCAAGAGGGACTGGATACCCTTAGGAAGACTCATATCAGATATTCTGACAGAGAATAGGATGATAGAACATTTGACTGAAGCTTAGGAAATCAGCACTTTGGAAGCAACCGCTGGGAAGCCCCTGAACGCTAAAAATCTGAAGAAGATGAAAATCATTGAGAATATCAAGAAGGAACCTACTATTACTTCTCATGCAACCATCACTTCAAGAAGGATACCTCTGGATGATTTTCCTCTATTTTCTGATATTGACTCCAAGCCAGAAATAATAGTCAGATATCTGGACGCTTGCAAGGAAGATGGTACTGCACCAGAAATCAGTATCCAGGACTTACACAAGGCTGCTCCAGAAGTTTCTTTAAAGAAGACCAAGAAGAGGAAAGCTGCAGCAGAAGGACCATCTCAGAGGACTCCAAAAGCTTCCAAAAAGAAAGGTAATCCTTCCTCTATTTCTGTTATAGAATCAATAAATGTATCAACATCTGAAGCCATGCCTACTCAACCATAACATCCAACTCCACAAACATTTGAAGACTTTAACATAGGGTTTGATCCATCAGAAACTCTAGGTCTGAATGAAACTCACTCCCTTTTTCATAATCCAAATTCTGAACAAACCCAACCAGAACTTGCCAAAGTTCTATATGATATTGATTCATTTGACCAAGACTTTTCAGCTCCCGTACCACAAAATCTAAATTCTCAACTCCCTAAAAATCCAAACTCTAATACCACACCAGAAATTCCGCAACCTCACTCTCCACAATAAGAAATTCCTCATCCACAATCACCTCAACCAGAAATTTCACAACCACAATCACCTCAACTTGAAATACAACAACCAGAAGCTCAACCTTCTGAGAATCAATCTTCTGATATCCATGAACCAGAACCTCGCCATGTTTCAAGAAACCAATCTGAAGAACCTCATTCATATTCTGATACAATCCCAATACCTGGAATCACAGAACCACTTGATATTCGCGTGCCTCTCACCATCCACGACATTCCAGAAATCCCTTCATCTCTGGAATCCACACCACCAAAATCCCCTACCAACCCAATCATCATACCTGAATCTCCCACTCCTTCACCCACTAACAGTCCAGCTGACAACATAAGACTTGTCATTGATCCAATTGTGTTGGAAAGACTAGCTTCTATCTCTCACAAAACTGCCATTCCCAAACCTAAACCAACTGAAACCTCATCAGATATTGGTACAAATTTGTTGATTTTTGAAACAGGAATACAGGAATGGATAAATTCTTTGCAGCATGGTAGTCAAGATATGACTAATCCTGCTGCTTCTGATTATATGTGGACAAAATTCAAAAACTGACTTAGTTCTGAAACACTGAAGCTGAAGGAACGGAGTTATGAACAGGTTCAGCAGAACTTTAGTGCTAAGATGAAGGCTTTTCAAGACCAAGTTCTGAGCCAACTACTCAAGAAATATATCATCTCTCTGGATAATGCTCCCTGGACAGAGCATCATCCCTCAGATGAAGTTCAACTAGAATCATAAAGTCTCTCCCTGACTGCTGCTCTAGAAGACATGATCACAGCAGAAGAAATGGTTCACTCTGAACAAGCTGCAGAATGCTCTGAGCAACGTCCAACTCCTGAAGAAACTCCAACACCTTCCTTATTCATGAAAACTCTGGAAGAGTTGAGGAAAGAAAATGCTCTAATCCATGCAAGGTTGGATAAGAAGGAGGACACAAACAAAGAGATTAAAAGCATTTTGGGCAAGCAAGAAGATTCTAATACTCAGATCAAGAGCTTACTGGAAGCTTTGTTCACACGTCTTCCTCCTCCTTCTTAGATTTTTTTGTTTTAAATATGTTTATCTGTAACGCTTAATTTTTTACCTCTTCTATTCTGGAACTTATCATTGCATCATGTTTTTTTTAATATAATTCAACTATTTTGGTGCTGATTATATTGCCTTTTTGATAACTGACAAAAGGGGGGAGAAAGTAAGATATTTTCAATAATGGTTTACCGAGACATAAGTCTCAAACATTCTGAATTACTTAACCTCTATCTTCTGAGAAATTTGAACAGGTACAAATTATGATGAAAGATGCAGCAAACTCTGATGCTCAAGGAACTTAAGGGAAGTAATCAACTCATGGGGGGTTTCTCTTAAACCTTTTGTTCTTTATTTTTAATTGAAAAATCTAGTTTTTGTCATCATCAAAAAGGGGGAGATTGTTAGAACATAGTTTGATACTACAACCCTTAGTTAGAGTTTTGATGATAACAAATACAAAGAACTAATGACAAACACAAAGAATAAATATGCACCCTAAAATTTATTTTTTATGTATGCAGAAGTTCTGACCGAAGCATCATCAGAAGATAAGCCATAAGAGCTACACGCTGAAGCAATCAGAACATACGCTGAAGATTGATTACCAGAACCTGCGCTTAAGCAAAGTAAACTCTGATTCTGAACAAGAACATGTTAATCCAAGTCATCAATATTCTGAAGCGTCATTAGCGAGTAAGGAGATAAGATTCTGAAGCGTTACTGATCATTAAAGATAACATCAATTCCAACGGCTTCTTTCAGACAGGATTTTCTCCAAATGGAAAGTGTGTTAATGACATTAAACATGCTTGATGATCAACGTTATTCCACTGCCTATATAAACAAAGTCAGCATTCAAAATCAAATATGATTTTCACATAACCACTCGCGCATATTCAAAGCTGCAAGCAATATTCTTTACATTTCCAAGCTATAATGTTGTGTAAATTATCACAGTTGTGATAAACTGTTTTTGTAAGAAAAACAACAACACACATCTTGTATAATAGTTTTGAAACAGTGTTCCTTAAGATTAATCGGATTGTGGTTGTACTCAAGAAGACTTTAACAGTTGTTAAAGTAGTGATTGTAATCCTTTTGAGATTAGTGGATTAAGACCTCGTTGGAGAGAGGCGAAATCACCTTGAAGGGTGGACTGGAGTAGTTTGAGATCAAACGAACCAGGATAAAATACTGTGTCATTGAGCTTTTAATTTCAAGTTTTCAATTCAACCCCCCCCCCCCCCCCCCCCCCCCATCTTGTGTTTTTCACATCTTCACTTGCCTTATGAATCGAAGGCGGGCATGAAGGAAGTATTTTCCTAGTGAATCGAAGGTGAGCCTGAAGGATGTACTTGCCTTGTGAATCGAAAGAAAGTTGCTTCAAAGGAATCCTTTTCCTTGTGGAAGCTTGGGAATCGAAGCAAACTTGATCTTTCTTCAATTTGATGCTTGAGAGCCCAATATGACTATATGGAAACTATATGGGGCATAAAAAATCGAACTGTACTTATGCAAACTTGGACTTTTGAAAATCCTTGTGAGAAAATGTCTTGATAAAAGTGAGGGCAAATTTTGGGGTACAACAACTTCCCCTGTTCAATCTTCTTAAACCTGAATATTTAGATTGGCTTGCCTTTCATGATCTGGATGTGGAAGATGATTGAACACTAGAGTGCCCAGAAATTTGCACTCGATGATGTGATGGTTGATTGTGTGGGGAATGGGCTTAAAGATGCCATTTGGAGCAGATGATTGAGAGTTATCAGAGATGGGCTTAAAGATGCCATCCAAAGTAGATGCTGACTTCATAAGAGGTCTCTTTACGGGGATTCATGTTCCTGTTGTCTGAGGAGGACTCCGTTGGGGAATGTAGATTTATGTTGTTCTCCTGTTTGAGGAAAACTCTATGGGGAATTGAGTCTAGGATCTTTAGTTGTCCATGGCTCTATTGAGGAGTTATCTCTAGATTGTGTAAGGCTACTTCAGGATGAGTCTGTGTTAAACTTCATCTGGAGATTGTGAGAAGAAACCCATGTAAGATTGCTTCAGGATGAGCCAGTGTAAAGCTGCATCTGGAGATTGATAAGGAATCCATGTAAGATTGCTCTGTTTGGTCATGTAGATGGTCACCCTATCTTATTTCGGGAATTGATCCACAGTCAGTTGTTCATAGATAGTTGTTTTGTCTTGTTTCAGGTATTAATCTGGGATCCTGCTTTCGTGTTGGTCATTGAGATAGATGCCCTGTCTGGTTTCAGGAATTGGTCTATAACCTAAGAGAAAGGAAGATAGTTTCCCCGTCCTGTTTCATGAGTTAATCTTCAATTTTCTCATGTAGATAGTTGTCCAGTATGGTTTCAGGTATTAATCTATAATCAGTCATCCACAGATAGTTGTCATGTCTTGTTTTAGGTATTAATCTGGAACTTGTTTTTGTCGGTCGTTAAGATAGTTGTCCTGTGTAGTTTTAGGTATTAATATCTGACCTTAGAGAAAGGAAGATAGTTTCCCTGTCTTGTCTCGGGAGTTAATCTTCAATATGCTCATGTAGATAGTTGTCCTATCTAGTTTTAGGTATTAATCTATCATCAGTCATCCACAGATAGTTATCTTATCCTGTTTTAGGTATTAATCTGGAACTTGTTTTTGTCGGTTGTTGAGATAGTTGTCCTGTCTGGTTTCAGGTATTAATCTTTGACCTTAGTTAAAGGAAGATAGTTTGCTCATCCTGTTTCTGGAGTTAATCTTCAATCTACTCATGTAGATAGTTGTCCTGTTTGGTTTCATGTATTAATCTACAATCATCCGTCCACAGATAGTTGTCATGTCTTGTTTCAGGTATTAATCTAGAACTTGTTTTTGTCGGTCGTTGAGATAGTTGTCCTGTCTTTTTTCAGGTATTAATCTCTGACCTTAGAGAAAGGAAGATAGTTTCCCCGTCCTTTTTCAGGAGTTAATCTTCAATCTTCTCATGTAGATAGTTGTCCTATCTGGTTTTAGGTATTAATCTACAATCAGTCGTCCACAGATAGTTGTCCTATCTTATTTCAGGTATTAATCTGGAACTTGTTTTTGTCGGTCATTGAGATAGTTGTCCTGTCTGGTTTTAGGTATTAATCTCTGACCTTAGAGAAAGGAAGATAGTTTCCCCGTCCTGTTTCGGAAGTTAATCTTCAATATGCTCATGTAGATAGTTATCCTGTATGGTTTCAGGTATTAATCTATAATCAGTCGTCCACAGATAGTTGTCCTATCTTGTTTCAAGTATTAATTTGGAACTTTTGAAAGTTGTTAACGATATTCATCTGTCAATCTTTCCCCAAAAGGTAAAGAATTCGCTGCATGCAATATCATGATGCATGAAGTGCAAATGATGCTCTCAAAATAAATGAGATTGTGATATATGCATTCGTGTTGCATATGCTATGACGCTTGTAAAATGGTGTATGAATGCAATGTATGAACGTGTCAATCGTTCTATTGCTGTATTGTTGAACTAGGGAAAATAAATCTCTGATTGTTGTTGGGGATGAAGAATGTATGTCTTCAAATTTTGTTGAAGTTGAAATGTTGGGAGATGGATTTCCGTTGTTAGAGAAATAAACTCTGCTGAGGAAGGGAAACTCCATGAACTGCTTGAGGAATTTTATGAAATCCTGTTGGGGAAACCCGAAAAGCTTGTGAACCAGTTTATGGAATTCTTTATGATGTCGGGGAAATAATTGGATATTCTTGCTCCGTCGGGAGATATAAGAACACCTGACATCATTAGGTTGTATGTTGAGGATATAGAAGTGACTTTATAGTAGGATGCCCCTGCCTCAGTACCTGCTAGAGAAAGTACCTGCTAGGAATTTTGTAGATGGTTTAAATGTTATCCCAACTCTTAGAGTCTTGATTAAATGTTGATAAGTGCAATAAGACATCTATTGATAGACGAATGACGAGATGATGGGACATATTCGTACGCTTTAATCCCTAAATTTTTCCTGGACCGCCCTTTCGGGTTTTCAGTCCACTGGGATGCCCTTTTTTTCCAAGCTGCCTTTCCAGGTTTTTGACTTGCCGGGTGTACAGATTTTTCATATGCATATCCCAAATTTTTACCGGAACCCTTTTGGTTCGTCGGGATGCCCTTGTTTTTGCCTAGACCAGTCAACCTAGGGTGTCTTTTTCATGTGTAGTGTCTTTCGACTATGTCCATGTTCACAGGGTGTGGAAGATTGTCATTATCCATAGTAGTAAGTGTTGCAGCACTGCCATAAAGATGTTTGCTTGATTGCACATGGCCCTTTGTTGGAATTCATGTCCAGTGCCCCCAATTGATTCAGACGAAGATCTTCCCCTGGTTATTTGGTGCTTTTGAGAGATTCCTTGAATCTTGACTTGACTTCCCAGATCAGCTGGACAGCATGCCATGCCCCTTGATTATGAAAGACCTGTTACTGGAAATGTCTTTCCATCTGAGGTGCTTTTGTTCATTGAGAGGATTTCTGTTCATCGAATATCCGTTGTGCGAATTTCTCTATTGTTGAATGATTAGCCATATGCAAACCATGGTATTTTAAAAAAAATGCAAAGCTTATGTCTGTCTTGAAGTTTGAAAATTCATTTTTTAGTAAAACAAACAAATTTTGTAAGAATGTGATATCAACTCAAGATTTATAGCAAACCTTACAGGAGTCAAGATACCTTTTGTAAAAGTATGCTTTCGAACTAACCCATGCTTCAGCTAGGACTTTTAAGGGTTGTAACATGGCCTTGTTCATGGTTCAAGAAAAAAATATGAAGGCTCAAACTTTATTTGTACCCAACTCGTTCTTCGTGATGTTCTTCAGTCCTATACCCAGTTAACTGCGCGTTTTGATCCCAATCGAGTTTGGGCCCCAGTATTCTGGTGATGGTTCGGATACTGAAAAATTATTTGAGAAGGTAGTCATCATTTTTTATTTTTGTTGAGGATTTGTAGCAACCTCTTTTTTTGTTTTATTATCCCTACCTTTGCCTGAACTATTTCTTTTGTGATTATAGTCAGCGGGATGCCCCAATTTTTTTTCTTATGTCTCCTTCATAGGTTTTTACTTAGTGGGCTTTTCTTTTGAGAGATAATGACTGCCTGTTTTAATGATTATGTGGAACCATCACCATCTTTCATTTTGGAAGGGCGTCTCCAACACCATTCGTCATGTATGAAGAGAAAGCTTGCGATTGAATTCACCTTGGAACTAGCTGAGAAACTACCCTGCACCAGGTTATGAATAAGGGTTTCAATTTGCATGAAAAAGAGAACTCCTACTTCTTAGGTTCAAAGGGGTTGACTAGGGATTATCTTCCTTATAACTCCACTATTTAGGATTTGATACAACGCTTGTACATCGTCAGTAAGGTATGTTCAAAAGCACATCGTATTAGATTATGGCATCTTTTTCGTCATCCTCCCTCTAAAGGCTTATAGCTTTTAATCAGGAGTCGAATATCACAAAAGAAGTAAAAGCATAGTTTAAGTATAGTGAAAACGAATGGATTAAGTCAAGACAAACATATGCAATGCATTAATGAAAGTAACCAAAATCTGACATGAGGATAAATGTTTAAACAAAGCAAAGAAATTATAACTGAAAATTCGAATGCACAAAAATTTCTCTGCCTAAACTTCGTCACTTCAGATGATGTGCCTTGGAGGGATGACAAAAAAAATTTGGTTGACCATCTTGTGAGAATTCCAACGCTCCTTCATAGATTAGGTCTTGAATCTTGCATTTCAACATCCAACAGCTATCAGTATCATGCCCCAGATTGTTGAAGTGATATGCACACCTTTCATTGGGATGGTAACTAGGAGCAGAAGTATTAGGATTCTGAGGAGGATCCTTCAATGTTACCAAATTCAACTTCAACATGTGTTACAAGGATTGCGACACTGGCATGTTGAGTTTGGTGTATTTCCTATTGGATGTATTCCGCTTACGCTGATTACCTTGTCGTTGTTGGCGAGGTTGTTGTTGGGCTCGTGACATAGAAGCATTTTGGAAAGGTTTAATCTCCACCAAGCCAACTTCTTGTCTTTTCAATGGCTGATTAACGACTTGATCCCCAGCCTCGAATATTTGTTTCATACGGTTGCATCTGTCTTGATGAAGCTTAGTGATGAGAATCCTCAACTCTTCTTGTCCCCGAGCTAAAATTTCGATAAGAGTCATCTGACTATTCATCTGGATTCTCATTCTTTCCATCTCAACTTGCAGTTGTTCCAACTGGTCATCCTTGTTGTCATAAGGATTTTTCTTAGTCGAGCTTTCAGCGAGGAGTGCTTTCAATTCAACCTGCCCCTTGGCTAGGTTTAGGAACATTTCCTTGAACTGAGCGTCTTGAGTTTGGAGATCTCTATCGTTCTGTATGAGAGCCATTTTCCTTGCTGAAATAAACCACAAGAAAATGAGAAACCTATAATGGAAGACCTGTTATGTAATGTCATGTATGCAATGTTTTCAAGGATCTCGTGGGGTAAACACAAGAAAATGTTAGAATATGAATGCAACTTTGATTGAAGAACTTCGTATCATTGAATATCCTTCTACGAGAATCAAGCTCACTGTGTCGAGTGGGTCATAGTCTCTGACTGAAGTTGTCGTGTTTCGACGGTATTGGCTAGAGGAAAATAAATCCCCTTGCCCCCTTACTAAACGTCTAGTTCATCATAAACTGCATCGCAGACCCTAAAGATCCTTCAAATGGTTAAGGAAATGCTATGGAGTGATGTTATGATGTGTATGCTATGCACCAAGCAAAAGTGTAAGGTGATGAAGACAAGTGAGTCTTGCAAGAAGTCCATGTTATTAGATAATGACTACAAACAAGTCCTGCGAGAAGTACAAACAAATCCCTACAATGAGTTCAAGTTATTAGATAATGAAAGCAGACAAGTCACACAAGTAGCCTTAGGTTTAGGCTTGCATGGAGTTTGTAGGTAAGTACCCTCTTGAAGTTTAGTTGGTTCAAACTGTCCTAGAAAAGTAACCGGCTTCTAAGGAGTCTCAATATCACTGATCTTTCTTTATCAGGCATTGTTTTAGCTTAGGCGATCTTTTCTCGCGGCCGAAATACCCTGAAATTTTGATCTGAATGAGTGTAGTATCGAGTATCAACCAATACTCTACCTTATACCGAGGCCGACTATCTTACTACTTTCTAATGTGCATGTTTTTTCAACTAAGGTTCTATGGTCCATTAGTTCTTTATGACACCATGCAGCGACCCCTTATTCTCCTCGATTTAAAACAAGGGATGCTGGTACCAACAAATGTGTCACACTAATACAGCTATCATTTCAACCATATCAGTTTACATTGTACAGTCTCCACGATCTATTGTTGCTTACCTAAAAAAGGTTCCCTAGATCCGGGTGTATGATCTTTATAAGTAAACCCAAACAAACCCTTTAAAGTAAAGCAAGCAAAGCATACAAGGGAAGCAATTTTAAAATGAACTAAACTCTAAGGTAACCCCACTTTTTATTATTTCCCTAGCAGAGTTTCCAGTTCTGTGATACAGTGGCAGAACCGGCTGTTTATACTTGTTTTGT
Source organism: Vicia faba (assembly GCA_948472305.1). NCBI lineage: Eukaryota > Viridiplantae > Streptophyta > Magnoliopsida > Fabales > Fabaceae > Vicia > Vicia faba. The sequence continues at coordinate 764,690,553 of OX451737.1, read as the reverse complement.
ATTTGTGTTTGCAAATGTTGCGGTAAGCAAGAGTCTCCACTGACTTTTCTTTTATCCAAAAAAGAAAAGGGTGAAAAGAACAAAAAAAGACCTTTCGAGAGTAAGGGGTAGATTATATAGAGGGAAGGTGTTAGCACCTTTTCCATCCGTAGTTTTCTACGGGCTCTTAGATGCTTAGCTCATTTTTGAAATACCTTGTGCTTTTGTGTGTGTTTTTAAAAGTATTTTGAAATGCCAATAGTAAGGCAGTTTTCTTTATGATAACTCTTGTATCAGTCCTCAAGAGTGTTGATAAAGCGTTTTGAAAATGTTTTGAAATAATTTTGTGTATGTGTAAAAGTTTGGTTTTGAGCATGGCATCTAGGAACTATCTACTTTTACTCGAAAGGTTGTTCTTTTCCTCTTTTCCTTTAGACAGTGCTATCCTACTATTAGTGAGTAGGTAGCCTTAGTCGTTGGATGTTTGAGGGACATTTGAAGGGAAGTTTATAGTCATGAAGGCCACTTGGCAGGAAATCTTAGTAACTACCCTATGGTTTTAAGATCATTTTTACTAAGGCAACATCGAGAGGGTCATCGAGGGACTTATGATATTTTTAAATCGGAGGATAGCCACTAAAATATCTCGCGTTTCGAGAGTTGTGACTATTTTTCCGAAGGAAGCCAAAGTGGGAGTACCCTAAAGGTACGCATGTGCAATTGTGTTATGTTTCAGTTATTTATCTTGATGTTAGGTTTGCTAGCGTTTTGTTTGTTATTCTTGCCATACAGTCCTATAAATCATACATCTAAGCAGTATATGTACATAAAATATAAAGTGCGGAAATTAAATTCAACGCTATTACATGGCTTTAGGGAGGGGATTAATTACATATCCAAAATTTGGGGGGAAATAGAGAAAGCAGTAAAAGGGTCCTAAGTAAATTCTATTACATCCCATAAACAGTTACGTTAATGAAAAGAATAGCAAATGCTAAAATAATCAACACGCGCGAATTGAAAGGACGTCTAAATCCTAAAAATGGAAATATATTTGTTGTTTTTTATCATGGAAAGAAATTTAATTTAAAAACCTAAGTCTATTTATTTGTAAATTAAGAAAAGGGTTAAAATAATTAATCAATTAATTTACAAAGTCAATTTATTTGAGAAAATCCCAACCTAATATTTTTTGTGATTTTTTTTATCTGATTTTACAATGTTATAAAAAAAATAAAACAATTAAAAGAAAATAAATAAAACAAAATAAAAAAAGTAAATGGGCCAGGATAGTAAAAGTAACAGGGGGTGTTCTGGAATTTCTGTAAGTCCCAAATCAGGGAGCCCATTGTTGTGCCTGATCCTGTGAAGCCTAGCTCTTGGGGTTGCACCATAGGGGACATTCCTGGGTGCGTTGGATCAGATCTGTACAAATCTGGTGGCTGAGAGTTTAAGGGGTATGGTAGGCACGCTAAAACATGCTACGCTGGATCTGCAAATGACATGTTAGAAAAATAGAATACATAACTTAGGTATCGAACCCAGTCCCTTTCGACTGCACACATTCCCCATTACCATCTGAGTTGTTTGTTCATTCGTTGGTACAAATAAAATCATAACACTCCATTAGAAAACAAATTAGATATATAATTCGAAATCCACACATGCATTTTGCACAAGCCAAAAGGACAAGGATACCTGGATTTGAGATTCAAAGGAATCTGTTTCACATGCCTTAGTAAAGGTATCCTGTTACTTTATATTTTACATGTAACACATTAACAATCACAAACGTCATGCAGCATGAATATGCAATCAAAATTAAATTACATATGAAATGAATTTGAGATCGAAGGTATGTTACCAGTGGAATGCTTGCTTTGGATTTAAAGGTCCTATGAAGGTTTCTTCGATGCTGACAACTTTGTCAGAATTTTAGAATTTTTGTAGACCTCTTGTGGGGAAACGTGCGTGTCTGGGAAAAAATTCTCGTGTCTAGGCAATGCGTGTGTGTATGGGCAGGTGTTTCTGTGATTAATGTTTTTCTTTTTTCTTTCTTCCTGTGTATGTCTTCTATTATGTATTTATAGGGGGAGTGGTGAATGGAAATGGCAATAATCAACCATTAATCAGGCTTTGAAGGCAGAATCAAAGGCCTTTAAAAAGTTGCCATTTTTGATGATTTCATGTCGTTTTGAGCTTTGAGTGAACCTGGACAAGTTATGGTTGGCGCCTTGCACGAATTCGAATTGCTCAGAGCTTTCCTCATAAGATAATTGTTCTCTTCGATGGCTCTGAATTCCAATTCGAATTGTTCATAGCTTTCCTTATCAGAGCGTCTTAAATTTAGTCATCATCTACATTGACTCTTTCTTTCTACCAACTCCCAAGTATTATTATTCGATTGGCCCTGAATTCCAATTCGAATGGCTCCAGGCCTCATCATTGTGGCTTCTTCAATTAAGCCACTATCTTCCTTAATTGCTTGATCTGAAACTATCCAACTAGCCCAATTGAACACTTTCTTTTGGCCAGTCGAAGCTTCGTTTTGTTATTTCCTTCGAATGTAATTGCGCAGGAGGCTTGGGCTTGGCAGCATATAAAAGTTTGTTCAATAAGCATCTTGAACCAGACTCATCAAAAGACAAAACAAAACTTGTTTCCAACAATTGTGTATCCTTTGAATGGACCACATGTATGTCATTCGAAGGCATCACTTGTGTGTTCTTCGAATGGGACACCAATGTATGTCCTTAAAATCCACCAAATTCATGTTCTTCAAATGGACCTTTTGAATGTTTCTTCAAATGGACCATATTATGTGTCATAGTGTAGAAACTTGTGAATTGAAGGCAGGCCTGAAGGATGTACTTGCCTTGTGAATTGAAAGCAAGCCTGGAGGATGTACTTGCCTTTTGAATCGAAGGCAGGCGTGAAGGAAGTATTTTCCTAGTGAATCTAAGGTAAGCCTGAAGGATGTACTTGCCTTGTGAATCGAAAGCAAGTTTCTTCGAAGGAATCCTTTTCCTTGTGGAAGCTTGGGAGTCGAAGAAAACTTGCTCTTTCTTTAATTTGATGCTTGAGCCCAATATGACTATATGGAAACTATATGGGGCATCAAAAATCCAATTGTGCTTGTGCAAACTTGGACTTTTGAAAATCCTTGTGAGAAAATGTCTTTAGAAAAATGACGACAAATTTTGGAGTACAAAAACAACATTTTATCAACCTTCCAAAACCATCTCCTCATTGATCTAGAGCTTTGCCTATATAAAGGAGTTCTTGAAGATTGATCTAAAAACACTTGTGCATACAAAGAAATATTCATAAGCTCTTTTTCATTATACCTTAATATCGTGTAAACATCACAATTGTGATATACTTTTCTAGAAACATTCTTGTACACATTTTAATTCACATTTTTGTAATTCCTTACGAAACCAAGTCGTTGTTTGATCTCAAGAAGACTTTGACAGTTGTCATCGTGAATCATAATCAAGTTTTGATTAGTTGATTAAGACCTCGATTGAAAGAGGCGAAATCACTTTGGTGGGTGGACTGTAGTAGTTTGAGTTTAAACGAACCAGAATAACCAAACGTTTCATACTGCTTTTATTTTTGAAAATCCCAATTCACCCCCCCCCCCTTCTTGTGTTTTTCTAACCTTCATTCGGTACCCTGATCATAGATCATGCACTTATTCACTAGTATGGGAAACTGGCGTATCTCTTGATATCTAATTCCCTGCTTAATCTTAGGATACATCCCATTCTCAAATTTGATACACTTAGATGCCTCAGCTGTCATATTATTTCAATGCAGAAAGAACATCCCCAACTCTTTAAACCTGGTAGCATACTCGGTAACAATTGAATTCCCTTGTTACAATTCAAGGAATTAAATCTCCTTCTTTCCACGCACATCTTCAGAGAAGTCCTTCTCTAAAAATGCAGTTATGAAAACAGCCTAAGTGATCTCAGCACCCAAAATCCCCATCCACTGACGTGTGTTATTCCACTAGTCTTCAACCTCCGCTTCCAACATGTGGGTACCAAACTGCACCTTCTTCTCCTCTGAGCAAGCCATCAATCTGAAGATCTTCTCGATCTTTCTAAACCACACTTGAGCACCCTTCAATATTATGGGGATTCTGCTGATTCTAAGATATTTCTTGCGCTATTGACTCTAAAGCCTCAGCAATTGCATCATCATTTCTTCCTCCAGCCACTTCTCTCTACATATAGGCAAACCTGATTAGAAGACCGAAACATCGATTGTGTTTACTTATGAATCGACCACCATTACATAGACATCGTATAAAAACTTGGCGGACAGACCAACCAACTCTGATGCCACTAATGTAAGACCCTTCTAACCGCACATGTATTTCTCCTATAATTTGCAAAATAAATCAAGTAAAATCACCCCACAAGGGTGTCACACTTCATAGAAAACATCATAATAACAATCCTTCTCTGTAACACGAGTTACATCAATTTAAAACATGCATTTGATTATAATTCAACACATCATTTAAAACATCGTAGCAAAATCATCGTCATAATAACACAATCAACTTATTAAAAATCATGACATTTAGTCTCTTCAAAAGTGGAAATCAAAATTAGTTTTACCAATCAAAATCATCATAAAGTATGTCATCATAAAAGGAACATAAAATTCGCAAAATAAAGTTTTCTTAACCCGATGTTACATATCAGAGCAAGACGCCTCTAATCAACGGAATATAATAAAATAATCTGAAGCTATCTTCAACACTTCTACAAACTACTCCTCATCACCTGTGTGTTACGCACGTGGAGGCAACATTCAAACAGAAATGGTGAGTAATTACAATTCATTATAAAAGATATAAGGAAAAGATTAGTAGTAATGATCAACATCATCATATAACAACACATATCATTCATCAACACTTCATACTCACGACGATACATCATAATAACATTTATACATATTTCATCATAAAAATCATCAAATACTCTCATAGTTCACAATTATCATCACATCATAACTCATCAACAAAAACTCATACAATGCCACATATGGTTTTAATGTAATAACACTGACACAATGCATGTAGTATCAAATTTATGAACACCTGGTTCATCACCCTCCATGATCACTATCATAAAATAGATTCCATCTTTAAACTGGAGCACATCACAACGCACTCAATCCGCACAATGGGATTGAGGCTCATCACAAGCGTACCATCGTCCAAAAATGCTACGAATGCATGATGCACAACGACATCACGTAAAGTTTGACCACAACTAGTCAATTGCATCATGATTCATATAATCATCTTCACATAGCATGTATTAAACATTAAACATTCACATCATTAAAACATCATCACGAATAACATCAATTACATCATGATAACAACGTCATAGTAACTTCAAAACCATCATTAAAACGGAACGTCCTAGCATACCAAACATATAATGATTCAAATTCATAAATACATAGGCACTGGAATAATACATCAAATAACCCATATTATTCTATCATAGTATAGTTCTGCGCGTCAACTTCACAACACTTCGACAGCGTGTCAAACAGAGTCATAAAACCCAAGTTATGACATGTTGAAGTTTTAATGTCAGGTCTGCTTGCCTGAGCCTCGCCCAATGAAACTAGAGGCATTCTGCTCTCCACCTCCTCACCTGATGCTTGCTCAGCGACATGAACGATTGGGACCGTCTCTACTTCACTCGCCTGGCAAAGCTCTGGCGAAGATACCTTCCCATACATTTTCCAAGAGCTCTTCTTCCATCATCTTTCTCGCTGTTGGCTTCGCCCGGAGATTGGGTCGCCCCGTCCTCGCTGTTGGCTCGCTTGGCGTCGTGTGAGATTCAACAACTTCTCAGTTTCCATTTCGCTTCTATTCCAGCCCATTCCAAATCTGACTATAGTACCAAACTCATTCTAAAACACATAGTAATCATCATATTGTCACAAGTCAATAACAATATATCATCACACACATATTACATATTAATCATGGTGTCTCAACGTCATCTTCACACAATTCCATCATAATATTCATCATGTTTTCCATCAAATCAACATATAAACAAAATTGCACATCAATCTTAACCACTATCAATCATAATAAACCAATATTACACCCAATACCTTATATTCCTAACAACTTTGATCTCTTCGAACTCTCAGGGATGAATCTCCTCTTCTTTTCTCTCTGTGCCCTAGTCTCTTCTCAATTTCTCCAAAATTCTACGATCGTACAAATGATTCCTCTCATCCTTGTGTTATTTGTTAACCTTAGACTCTTTCTATGGTTTTCCTATTATGCCCTCATTTAACTCACACACACTTACTATTGTTCCCTTATTCTCCTTTTCACCTTAATATTCTATTTAATTATTATTACAAATGTAAATAATATAAACTAAAATTACTTAAATCTAAATAATTCTAATTATCTTCTATCTCTCACTAATGCCCCACCACATATCATCATACATCACACAGATAATCACAAAAAATCAATTAAATAAATAATTCAAAATTTCGGGGTGTTACAATGCTCATTTCAAATTCAGCCTACATAGTCTTGGAAAATTCTTTGCAAAGAGTAGCACTAGTAGAGCCAAATATAATACCATATACATACACGTAAATAATCAAGATTTCATCCTTAAGTGTCTTGCTGAATAATGTAGTGCCAACTTGACCCTTTTTAAATTCTTTTTTTATTAGAAAATTACGCATTCTCTTATACCAAGCTCTAGGAGCTTGTTTGAGTGCATAGAGAGATTTCTTAAGCTTGAAAACATAATTTGAATAGATAGAATCCTCAAATCCAGGAGCTTATTTGGCATACACTTATTCATAAATCACATCATTCAAGAAATCACTTTTGACATCCATTTGATATAGAATAGTATTATGATTAGTAGCATATGAAATAAGGTGTCTGATTGCCTCTAACCTTGCACCAGTAGAAAAGGTTTCATAGAAATCTATACCTTATTGTTGATTGTAACCTTGAGCTACCAGTCTAGCTTTATTTCTTACCACTTCTCCTTGTTCGTTGATCTTGTTTCTGGAAAGCCATTTTGTTCGAATGATGTTCTTCTGATGAGGATTGGGTATCATATCCCAAACATCATTCCCCTGAAACTAGTTTATCTCTTTTTGCATTTCCATAATCCATCCATGATCAGATAGTGCTTTGTTGTACCCCAAAATTTCCACTCTCATTTTCTTCAAAATATTCTTCTAAGGCTCTCAAGTACTCAAGGTTACTCAAGATTTGACTAGTCAAAATGCTCCTCCTAAGCAATGGGTCTACAACTAGGGATTTGAGTTTCTCAAGGAATATTGGGTTTCAAGGTTCTCAAGTTATTTTCATGGTTCTTCATATATTTTCAAGGATGTTCATGTTAACTTTCAAGTCTTGCATCACAAGTTTGCTCAGTCAATGGCTCATATGATTGAAAGTCAACTGTATTGGGTAAAAGTCAATTGTAGTCAACATACAGTCGAACTTCAAAATTTTTGGTCAACATAAACATTTTGAAGTGATATTCATCATTTGATCAAGAGTTGATCATGATTCCTCAAGGAAGCCCTCAAATCATTAAATGTCCAAAGTTGTCAAATTAGGGTTTCCTTAGGAGAAGTCAACTGAACTTTTACCAAGCATAACTTTCACATGTTTCATCAACTTTTCGCTAACCAAAGCCTATTTTGAAGGAAATTAATTTCTCTACAACTTTGAATATGTATGCTCAAGTCCAAAAAGTGCTTCATTTGAAAGATATGAGCTAATACATTACAGGTCATTTCAAAAGTCAACAAAAAGACACTTTTTGTCAAGGCAACTTACATCAAGATAAAGTCTCCAAATTCTAAAATGATAAAAAGAGAAATTGAAGAGGACATTTTGGGCTTTCCAAAAGTCACAGATCATATTCAAAAGATGAAAATTGAGAGAGTTATGATTAGTGTAAGTTGGGAAATATTGAGAAAATGTATGAAATGCAAAGTGAGAAAACTTGAAATTTTAAACTAGTGGGCCTAACTTTTGATGTTCAAACATGTTCACAATTTATTAGAAGACCTATAAATCCATTCACATATTTTTTATCATTTTTATTTCTTTTATTTGAATCATTATTCATTTAAATGCAACTAAATCAAATAAAATATAAAATCATTAGGCCAAGGCGCATGGGCTTTTGATTTCAATCACATGGAGGCCCAAGAACACGTGGCATACATGCCAAAACCCTGAAAACATGTTAGGAATAAGAATCTTCAAGTTTGGAATGTTTTTTAACAATTTTGGAAAGATTTCAATGTATTTTTTTGCAATAAATTGTGACATGATGGTACAAGATTCTTGTCTTGTTCTTGTTCCATTTTATTCCTCTATAAATAAATACAATACTCAAGTGCAAAATATACACAAGGTGCTTCCTCAAGAACCACTTCAAAAATCTCTCAAAATTCTCAAGAAAAATGCAAATTTGTATCACGCGATCCAGCCACTCTCAAGCCAAACGAAGTGTCCAAACCTCTTCCTGAAGTCCTCAGGAACACATCCAGCCCAAGAACCAGAAGATTTGGTGCCTGGAACTTGTGCTTCAAACTCCACCGACTTGCGTTTTTTTTCTTAGAATTCAATCTTAAATTCCATGCATTACTAATGTCTTTGATGAGCTCAAATGTATTCAGGATATGATTTAGGACGAGTTTGACGTATCACATGCAAGCTTTGATGCATAAATATTTATATACCATTTTTAAGGCATAAATTTTTTTTTGCTTCATATCTCTTTATACAGGAACATTTAAGAGAAAAGGACCCCACCATCGGATTCGTAGTCCTTGAATTAAGGGGGGAGGGTCCCATTAACTTTTCAATTTTCTTGTTTTTATTATTTATTGCTTTTTCTTAATTAATTTAATTGCCTTTTTAGTTAGACTAAAAAAAATATAAAAAAATTAATTTTATTTAAAAATATTTAGACTTAGGTTTTTTATTAATTAATTTGTATTTAAAAATAATTAGACATCAGTTTTTTTTTACTATTATTAACTTAATTTTCTTAAAAAATAAAAAACAAGTAGAAATAATTAGGTTTTAATTATTTTATTATCACTTTAATCATTTTCCAAATGATAAAACATCAAAAAATATTTTCCTAACACTTCGAAATTTTCTTTAGATTTTAAATACCTTATTCTAATTTCTTTTCTCTTTGCTATTTAAATTCTAAAAAATAAATGTATAGGTCGCACGGTTGATTTTGTAATAGCTTAGTTTATTTACTCGCGTTTTTTCCTATTATGTAACTGCTCATGGGATGTAATAGCTTAGGTTTATTTTCCCGCACTTTTACTTTCCGCACTTATGTATGAACGTATGTATATATAACTGTATAATAACTAAGCATGTATGGCAAGATTAAAATTCAAATGCTAGAAAACCTTAAATACAAGATAAAATAACTGAATTAAAACATAATTCAAACACACACCTCTAAGGTGACCCCACTTATTGCCTTCGGATAAAACAGTCATGTCCCTCGAACGTGGGACGCTTTAGCAAAGACCCTCGATTAAAAGATCGTAGTCCCTCAATGACCCTTCGATGCTACCTTCGGCAAATGATCTTAGTCTCTTACGAAATTGTTAAAGCGTCCTACAAGTTGCCTTTATAATTGTATGTTGACCCGCACCTGTCCCTCATACATTAAACGATAGGGCTTCCTACTAACCAATGGTAGGATAGCACTATTATAAAGGAGAGGGAAAAGAACAAAGACTTTTGAGTAGGTAGATAGTTCTTAATCGCTTGCTCACAAAAAAATCTCTTTTAACACAAACACTTTTCTAAAATATTTCCAAAAATAAACACTTTGTATGCATTCTCAACTGATACAAGAATCATTACAGAGTTGCCGAACTTAAGCATTTTCAAAATATTTTCAAGCTTACACATTCACAAATCATTTTCAAAAGTGAGCTAGCGATTAAGAGCCCATAGATAACTACGGATAAAAAATGTGTTTACACCTTCCCTTTTCATAACCTACCCCCCTTACTCAGAAAATTATCAAAGGTCTTTCTTGTTCTTTTCACCCTTTCCTTTATTGGATAAAAGAGAATTCGGTGGTGACTCTTGCTATCTGCAATATTTACGATAAAACATAAAACCAAAAGACAGTTCTCCCACTGTATTACAGAACTGACGACTCTACTGGGGACAATTAAAAGTGGGGATACCTTAAGAGCTAGATCACCTTTATTGTTTTACTTGTTTTCTTTGTATACTTTATATTTTGGGATATGCTTGGGTTTATTTCTTGTATAGATCCTATACCCGGATCTGGGGGAATTTTAGGTAAGTAGCAATAGATCGTGAAAATTGTACGGTGTATACTGATACGGTTGAAGTGATGGCTACATTAGTGTGACACATTAGTTGGTGTCGATGTCCCTTGAGTTAAGTCAAGGAGAATGTTGGGCTTCCGTGTGGTGTCATAAAGCACTAACTGACCGTAGAACCTTAGTTGACATAACTTAGCTATTAGAAAGTAGTGAGATATCCAACTTTGGTGCAGACTGAAGTTGGTTGATACTCGATACTACACTCATTAAGGTCGAACTCTCAGGATATTTTGGTCGCAAATTAGATGCTTGTGCTGAAACAATGCCTGGGAGAAAGATCAGTGATATTGAGACTCCTAGAACCCTGTTACTTATTTTAGGATAGGTTGAGCCAACTAAAACTTCAAGAGGGTACTTACCTACAAACTTTAAGCAAGCTTAAACCTAAGGCCTTATGTGTTTTGTTTGTGTATGATTAATTGTTCGAACATGAAATTATAACATTATGACATCATACCATATCATTTTCACTAACCATTTCAAGGACCAAGGGATTTATCTTTATTCTTTGTTGTAGGTTATGTCCTCCGCATGCAGAAACACTATTCGGATCAACTTTGTAAGGGTGCTTCCTCATCTTAAGGAGTTAGTCTCAAGGGTTCCCGAAAGTTCTCCATTCATCAAAAGGCATGTTCGAGTACTCAGTATGGTTACCCCGGGTTTTAACGAAGACATGATGAGTGTTCTATTCTAGTTCTTTAACCATGCACATCACGGCTTCACCTTTCCAAATTATCAGTTAGTACCCATAATGGAGGAGTTCTCTCAATTACTAGGAGTACATGTTCTTGATCAGACACCCTTCACCGGCTTAGAGGAAGCTCCAATGCCAGAATATATTGCAGCATCCTTACGTCTGAAGCGGTCCGACATTGTATCTAATTGGGAAACAAGAAGTGGAGTCAAAGGTTTTCTGGCTAAATTTTTGATAGAGAAGGCTCAAATGTTTCTAGATGCTTTGAGTTTTCAGGCTTTCGAGGAGATCTTAGCTTTTCTAATCTATGGATTGGTACTATTCCCTAATCTAGACCAACTCATAGATGTGAATACCATCAAGATATTTCTTGCTCATAATCTTGTGCCTACCTTGCTTGGAGATGTCTTGCATTCTCTTCATACTCGTACTATGAAGAGACAAGGAACTCTCATGTGTTGTATACCTCTACTATCCAGGTGGTATATTTCGTACCTTCCCCACTAGATAATGAAGAATGAATAAGGTTTGAGTTGGTCACAAAGATTAATATCCTTTCTCATACAAACATCTACTAGTATTCTCGATCTCATAAGGATATCACTATCATTGACCATTGTGGGAAATTCCTTAATGTTTCACTCCTTGGTATTAGGGGAGGTATTACTTACAAACCTTCTCTGGCTCTATGTCAATTTGATTATGCTCGAAGAGATGGTCCTCATGATACACTTATCCATGGTTTTACGTTTGATTATGAAAATGATCCTCAAGGTTATCGTCAAATGTTTATACATGCTTGGGGCATGGTAAGCAAGATTGATAGTAAGGCCTTAGAACAAAAGAATCCCATCCCTCTGGAGCCCTATCTCAAATGGATACTAGCTCACGCTCAAAACCTCATGATGCCATATCCTTCTATCTTACCAGTAATCATGGAGCATGTTGTCGAAGAAGACTTTTCTTGCACCGTCCTTCATCCAGACATGCCCACTGACCTTGAAGAATTGCAGAAATCCTGGATTCAACTCAAGGAAGAGCGGGACACATTTGAGACTCAATTCTATGCAGGTGAAAAGAAAGTATTGGAGCTCACAAAGAAACTTCATGAGGAGTGAAGTCTTAATGCATACATCAACATGAAGAAGAGGCGTCCATGGGAAACTTAGCATTTTAGGAGTTTCCGATTTATTTCTTTGTAATCTTTTGTATTCACATAAACTTACTAATAAAAATCTTTATTTCCGTTTCCTCTTGGTTAGAAAATTTAAATCTCATATGGTCCTTGGAAACATTGCATTCACATATCATGCATCATTATATAACAGGTTTTTCATACAAGTCTTCTCATCTACTTACTATTTATTTCAGTATAAGTTGGCTCTCGAACAAACTGTTAAGGACCTTCAAGCTCAGCATGCACAATTTCAAGAGACTCTTCTGAATCTGGAACAGGGGCAGAAAGATTTGATGGCGCTCATCTCTAGGAAAAAGAAGACTAAAAAGTAGGTTGTTATCCTTAATACGGGGATAAGATTCAAAGGTCCTGCTCAACCAGTTCAAGTGGATGATATTTTCTCTAAGGAAGACGATAACCAAGAAGAGGATGGTACAAGTGTCAAACCTGAAGGTAGGAATAACCAGGGTTCTGAAGATGAAGACTACTCCGATGAACAGTAACCTCCCGCAAATGACAAGTACAAGCAATTGGAATACCGTCTCAAAGCTATGGAAATCCAGAAAGTGCCTGGATTATATTTTGGAGAACTACGTCTGATCCCGGGGGTGGTCATCCCTCATAAGTTTAAGGTCCCCATATTTGCTAAATATGATGGGGTCTCTTGACCTAAACTCCATTTAAGGTCCTATGTTCGAAAGATCCAACCTCATACTACTGACAGGAAATTATGGGTCCATTTCTTTCAAGACAGTTTGTTCGGCACTCAACTTGAATGGTTTTATCAGCTCGAAGGAACCAACATCCATACATGGGAAGACTTGGTTACTGCTCTTTATAAACAGTATCAATATAATTTTGACCTTGCGCCGACTCGTGTGCAATTGAAAAACATGTCCACGGGCTCGAACGAAGGGTTCAAGGAGTATGCACAAAAATGGAGGGATTTATCTGGAAGGGTACAACCTCCCTTGTCTGACCGGGAGCTGGTAGATATGTTTATGGGCACTCTGACAGGCCCATTCTTTAATCTGCTCATTGGGAGTTGTAATATTGTGGCAGAACCGACTGTTATATTGGTTTTGCATTTGTATTCACAAAGGTTGCAATACGAAAGAGTCGCCACCGACTTTTTTTTTATCCAACAAAGGAAAGGGTGAAAAGAACAGAAAAAGAACTTTCGAGATTATTTCTGAGTTAGGGGGTAGATTATGGAAAGGGAAGGTGTTAACACCCTTTCCATCTGTAGTTATCTACAGGCTCTTAGATGCTAGCTCATTTAAAAATACCTTGTGTTTGTGTGTTTGAAAATATTTTGAAAAGACGCCTTAGTGCGGCGAACTTTATAATTTTTCTCGTATTGTTGAGAATGCATACGAAGAGTTTTGAAAATATTTTCAAACACAGAAACACAAGGTATTTTCAAATGAGCTAGCATCTAAGAGCCCGTAGGTAACTACAGATGGAATGGATGCTAACACATTCCCTTTCCATAATCTACCCCCCTTATTCAGAAATAATCTCGAAAGGTCTTTTTGTGTTCTTTTCACCCTTTCCTTTGTTGGATAAAAGAAAAGTTGGTGGAGACTCTTGCTTACCGCAACATTTGCGAATACAAATGCAAAACCAGTATAACAGTCGGTTCTGCCACCATATTACAGAACTGGCGACTCTTCTGGGGAAACCAAGAAATTTATAGACCATGCTAAGGAAAGCTCCAAGGTACTGAAGAGATGATTGGAACTCTTGATTTGTTTAAGAAATTCTAGAATATCTGAAATCATTAAGCTATACGCTGAAGATACGACCGTGACTTTGCAGGGCGATACCCTCGTTTTGATACCTATTGAGGAATGTACCCTTGCTGATAATGAATTTTGTGAAAATGATCCCCTAGGGGTGCTATGTGGGGATTTACAGGTGGCTTTATGACATTGTCCCGATTCTTAAAACCCTTATCAATTGTCTTTTTGTTTTTATGCTTGTATTCGTAAATAGTAATCACATTCAAATGCATATGTTCAAAAATAATCATTGGATGCTTTTGCAAACAAAACAGAAAAATAAAAAAAAAACAAGTATTTTTGCACTTTCAACGAGATAATTTTGTATTAATTTGAAGAAACTTTCCTACAACATACGTCTTTGTACAAGGAGACGAACATCCTAATAAGAGAATGTCGTCGTAAAAATGAAAACTATACAAAGTGGTATACAAAGAGAAACAACTATGTGAAATAATCCCATTGGGTTTCAATTCTACTATTGCCTTTATATCTTTGAGCGTCTCATCACTTTGCTGCTTGGCAGAAGCTGACTGGATTGATCCGTACCATTCGACCTTGTCAATTTGGATAATGAAGTCTGGCCGTAAGGTGATCCAATAGGACATAGTCGTACACTTTTAATCCCTAATTTTTGCCTGGACCACCTTTTTAGGTTTTCAGTCCACCGGATACCCTTTTTTTCCCAAGCCGCCTTTTCAGGTTTTCGACTTGCCATGTGTACAGATTTTTTTTATATATATCCCTATTTTTTTCCCGAACCCTTTTGGTTCTCCGGGATGCCCTTATTTTCTCCTAGGCCATTCAACCTAGCGGGTCTTTTTTCATGCGTAGTATCTTTTAACTATGTTCGTGTTTATTGGGTGCGGAAGGTCGTCGTCTATAGTGGTTAATATCATAGCTCCACCAGAAAATATGTTCTTGATCACAAATGGTTCTTTGTATGTAGGAGTCCACTTTCCCCTTGGATCACCTTGTGGCAAGATGATGCGCTTGATTACTAGGTCACCCACTAGATATACCTGACGTTTGACCTTCTTGTTAAAAGCCTTGATCATATGTTTCTAGTACATCTGACCATAAAAAACAGCTGTGAGCCTCTTCTCGTTAATTAGGTTTAATTGGTCAAGTCGAGTCTGAATCCAATCGTATTCGTTTAAACCTGCATCCTTCATGATTATCAAAGAAGGGATCTGGACTTTAACAGGTAAGATAACTTCCATACCGTTTACGAGAGAAAAAGGGGTTGCCCCTGTTGACGTGCGCACTAAGGTACGGTAACCATGAATAGAAAACGGTAACATCTCATGCCAGTCTTTATATGTCACTGTCATTTTCTATACAATATTTTTGATATTCTTATTGGCAGCTTCCACAGCGCCATTCATCTTCGGCCGGTAAGGAGAACAGTTATGATGTTGGATCTTGAGTTGCGTATAGAGCTCGGTGATCATAGTATTATTGAGGTTGGTAGTGTTATCTGTGATAATTCTTTCTGGGATACCATACCGACAGATAAGATTGTGCCTGATAAACCGTGCCATAATGTTCTTGGTGGCGGAAGCAAAGGAGGTTGCCTCTACCCACTTTGTGAAGTAACCAATGGCGACAAGGATGAAACGGTGACCATTGGAAGCGGTAGGTCTAATCTCTCCAATCATATCAATACCCCATATTGTGAATGGCCAGTGAGAAGTCAAGACATTTAGTGGAACCGGAGGCACATGTACTTTGTCAGCATATATTCGGCATTTGAGACAAGTTCGGGAATGATGATGACAATCTGCTTCCATAGTAGACTAATAGTATCCTGCCCTAAGATCTTTTTAGCCATTGTATGCCCACTATAATGGGTGCCAAAGGTACCTTCATGCATATCCTCCATAATTTTCTCTGCTCCTCTCTTTCCACACACTGTAGTAAGGTAGAATTGTGGTTACGCTTGTAGAGATTTCTGTTAATCAGGAAGAACTTGGCAGAGAACCTTCTTAAGAACTTTTTTTCATTGACAGATTCTCCCTCAGGGTAATCTTGATCTTTGAGATACTTTTTCAAATCGTGGAACCAAGGCTTTTTCTCTACTCTCTCAGCATCAATCTCATGACAGTGGGTCGGTTCGTCTAATCTTTCGATAGTGATCTGAGGGGCTTCATTATCCCATTTGACCTTAAACATGGATGACATGGTGGCTAGCGCGTCAGCTAACTGATTTTATTCTCGTGGAATATGTTCAAAGGTAATCTCTTTAAAGTATAGAATCAATGTCAACATATGCTCGCGGTAAGGGATGGGATTAGGATGATTTGTGTCCCATTCCTCTTTAACTTGGCTGATCACCAAGGCTGAGTCTTTGTATACCTGTAAGAACTTGATTCTCATGTCAATAGCAGCCTTCATGCCCATAATGCATGCTTCATATTCGGCTATGTTGTTGGTGCAATTAAAACATAGTTTGGCGGTGAAGGGTGTGTGGAAACCTTCTAGGGAGATAATTACAGCACCAATGCCATTGTCGAGTGCGTTGGAAGCTCTCTCAAACACCATAGTCCACCAGGATCGTTTTTTAGGTCCTTCATCTGGTCCAGGTTCTTCGTAATCGGTTACTAGCATAATGTTCTCGTCCGGGAACTCAAAATTCATTGACTGGTAATCGTCTACCGCATGATGAGCCAAGTGATCAGCTAGTACACTTCCTTTTATTTCTTTTTTGGTAGTATATTCAATGTTGTATTTGGTCAGGACCATTTTCCATCTTGCTATTCTTTCGGAGAGAGCGGGATTCTCGAATATGTACTTGATAGGGTCCATTTTAGATATAAATAAGGTAGTGTGAGTTAACATATATTGTCTTAGTCAGCGAGCAGCCCATGCCAAAGCGCAACAAGTTTTCTCGAGCAGTGAGTATCTTGTTTCATAGTCGGTAAACTTTTTGCTAAGGTAGTATATTGCATGCTCTTTTTTACCAGACTCGTCATGCTTCCCCAGCACACACCCCGTTGAATTCTCTAATACTGTTAAGTACATGATCAAAGGTCTTCCTTCAACCGGAGGCATCAAAATTAGAGGTTCTTGAATATACTCCTTGATTCAGTCAAAGACATTCTGGCAGTCGTCATTCTGCTTCACTACTTGATCTTTCTTCAGTAATTTAAAGATTGTCTCAAAAGTAGTGATTAGGTGGGAAATGAATCTAGAAATGTAGTTTAAACACCCCAAGAATCCCCTAACCTCCTTCTCAGTGCAGGGAGTTGGCATTTCTTGTATAGCTTTAACCTTTGAAAGATCCACTTCAATACCTTGGCCACTAACAATGAAACCTAAGAGCTTACCAGATCTTACCCCAAAGGTGCACTTGTTCGGGTTCAGTCTTAACTTGTACTTCTTTATTCTTTCAAACAACTTTTGCAGGTGATCAAAGTGCTCTTCTTCAGTATGAGACCTGGCTATCATATCGTCGATGTAGACCTATATCTCTTCATGGATCATATCATGAAACAAAGCTACCATAGCATGCTGATATGTTGCCCCGACATTCTTCAACCCAAATGGCATAACCTTGTAAAAGAAGGTGCCCCACTGTGTGACGAAAGTTGTTTTCTCCATGTCTTCAGGTGCCATTTTATTCTGATTATAACCAGAGAAACCGTCCATGAAGGAGAATATCTTATGTTGTGCAGTGTTGTCAACCAGAACATCGATATGGAGAAGAAGAAAGTCATCCTTGGGGCTTTCTCTATTCAAATCTCTGTAATCCACACACATATGCACCTTACCGTCCTTTTTGGGTACTGGTACCACATTCGCAACCCATTTCAAATAAGAAGTAACATCTAAGAATCTGGCATTGAATTGTTTCATGACTTCAGCCTTGATCTTTTCTGACATCTCAGGACACATACGATGAACCTTTTGCTTCACTGGAGGGCAGTCTTCTTTCGTTGGCAGACGATGAACCACAATATCAGTTTCCAGCCCTGACATGTCATCGGATGACAAGGCAAAGATCTCAACATAATCATGTAACATCTAAATTAACCGTTCTTTAACACCGTTTTCCAAGTTGGAACCTATCTTGACATCCTTTTTATCCTCATCAGTACCCAAAATTACTGTCTCGAACGACTCTTCATGAGGCTGTATTGCTCTTTCCTCTTGTTGTAATAGTCTAGCAAGTTCTCCTGGTACTTCACAATCTTCCTCACCTTCGTCCTCGACTTGGTAGATCAGATTTTCAAAGTCATAACTGGAAATAGTAGAACTATTATCAATGGGATCCAAGGTGGATGTGGATCTGCAATTTGATATGTGGGTGTGTGTAAGAGAGCATAGCTATTTTGACAAAAATAAAGTAAAAAGGAAAGACAGAGAGCATAAAATTTGTATGCAAAACGTCCAATGATTTATTAATGACATATGAATATGAAGCGATAACCCTCACAAATAGATCGTTGTGCCTCGGGTAAGACACAAGGCTTTAGAGTTTAAATTGTTCAAAATTTACATATTCTCAAAAAAAATAGAAAAACAATTACTCTTGGATAAAAGAAATAAGCACAAAGTCTCTAGCCGCCCGATTATTATGCCTGTCGTTGATAGTAGGCAATATCCACTTGTCCAGGTCACAGTCACTGTCAGCGTCCTCCACGGTATTGACTCCATGGTTGTTGATGCACAGTGGTGGTCCTCTGGCGCGAGCACGAAGTCCAACTTTTTGAGCTCCTGAAGTGAAACACAAACCAAATTTGTCATACTTGTAGGGGATGTCAGGAAGTTGGCCCCAAATAGTACACCCACCTTCTTCAACTACAACCTTAGCATCCTTTAGAGAAGCCATTTTCAGTGGAGGTCTGGTAATCTTTGGAACAATGGTAGCAGCTCTGGTAACAACAATCGTTTGAGGAACCTCTTCAAAATTATGATAGGGGGCCTCAATGAACTCGCCATCCACCTCGACATATCTGAAAGAGTTCAAATGGCTCACCATATACTCTTCTTCTCCACTGACTGTAACAATCTTCCCATTAACTGGATACTTTAACATCTGATGCAAGGTGGAAGTGACGGTGCCAGCCCCATGAATCCAAGGGAGTCCCTATAAGCAAGAGTAAGATGGGTGAATGTCCATCACATAGAAAGTATAATCTAAAGTCTGGGAACCAACTTTAATAGGAATGTCCATCTCCCCGTGTACCATTCTCTTGGATCCATCAAAAGCCCTTACTACAATATTGTTGGGCTTCAATGTAAGTCCTTCACTGTCTAATCTGTCTAGGGAATTCTTAGGTAGAACATTTAGAGATGAGCCAGTGTCTACTAACACATGATCTAAAGTAGTGCCCCTGCATTCAATAGAGACATGCAGGGCATCATTATGCTTTCTTCCCTTGGGCTTCAAATCACCATCGGAGAAACTGAGTCCATTGTCAGTAGTTAGACTAGAAACACAGTTCTCAAATTGGTCGGCAGAGGTCTCTTGTGGCACATAAGAAGGTTTCAGGAACTTCACCAAAGCCTTAGCATGGGCTTCGGGGAATAACAACAAGGTCAGAATTGAGATTTTTGAGGGGGTCTGCTCCAATTGTTCCACAACATTGTAATCACTTTTTCGTATAATTTTCAGAATTTCCTCCATTTCTTGCTTGGAGGCCTCAGGAATGGTTTCTTTAGGTGCCTCCGTCGGGGCAGGCTCAACCGATACTTCTTTGCCCTGATTCTCAACTGACTCAGTAGCAAGAATAACAACAGGAGTAACAATAGGAGTAGAAACAAGAGTAACAATAGGAGTAGCAATATGAGTATTAGCGAGAATAATAACAGGAGTGGCAACGGTCATTGGAGAGATTTCGGGAGAGAAAATCCTTCCACTTCTGGTAATCTTATTGGTCCCAACAATGTTGTCGATGTTAAGATCAGTATCTTCATTAACTTCATTTTTTATAACTGATAAGTCTTGCTTGACGCCATGGTAGTATACGTCAGCTCCATAGTTCCAAGGAATAGCCTTGTCGGAGGAATATGGTATTGGCCCAGGAGAGGTAATAATCAAAGGAGAAACCTTATGAGTGGATGTAATCCTGACAGAACCTTTAGAGGAGGCCTTGGGAGGATTGCTAGAAATGGTAACAATTGACACATCTTCACATCTTACATCTTTACATAGACTTTTCATAGAGGGAGTCTTCTCAAACAGAATTTCCTTGTTGTTCATCAGACGGACACCCATCTTCAGAAATATGCAACCATTAGGTAGGGACGCACAATGGTAGCAATTTTCACCATATCCCGGAAATAAACCGGCTCGTAAGAGATCCTTCTTAACAGTTGGCAGAGGGGTAGTTAAATCATCCACAGAAGAAACAAATAGACCATCATCAACAACATTAAGACCCTGGTCATGCTTGGGCATTGGTCTAGTTATCACATTGGGGGTTTCAGGAGGGTCAAATTCAATCTCCTTTGCATCAATAATATTCTCAACTTTATTCTTCATAGCCCAACAATCATTTGTATCATGCCCTGGACTGTTGGAGTGGTAGGCACACCGAGCATTTGGATTATAACGGAGAGATGTAGTGTTTGGATTTTGAGGAGGCTCCCTTAAAGTGACTAGGATAGCCTTCAATAGATGTTGCAATACCTGAGATAAGGGCATGTTGAATCTAGTGAGTTTTCTTTTAGGTGCATCCTGCATGTGCTGATTATTTTGTTGTTGAGTTGATGCAGGGTTGGAGATCATTACAGCTCCTACTGTCGGACAACATTCAGCTTTACCCTGATTTCTCTGGCCATAGACAGCACTAACTTCCTTCTTCCCACTGAAAGGCTTCTTCACAGCATTCGGAGATGCAACCCCTTGAATTTTGCCACTTTTAATGCCAGCTTCTACTCGTTCTCCCGTCAATATCTGCTCGGTGAATCCGGCTGAAGAGCTTCCGATTAGATGGTTGAAAAATGGGCCTGACAAAGTACTTAAGAACATATCTACCAGCTCTCTGTCAGACAGAGGAGGCTGGACTCTTCCTGCAAGATCCCTCCACTTTTTGGCATAATCTTTGAAACCCTCACTAGAACCCATAGACATGATTTGAAGTTGTGTGCGGGTCAAAGCGAGGTCAGCATTGTATTGGCACTGCTTGTAAAAACCAGTAGCCAGATCTTCCCAATTGCAAATGTTGGCTCCTTCCAGTTGATAGAACCATTCCAACTGCGTCCCTGACCAAATCTCCTAGAATAAATGAACCCATAAATTCCTGTCAGTTGTGTGGGGTTGGATCTTCCTGACATAAGACCTTAAATGCAGCTTGGAACAGGAAACACCGTCATACTTCGCAAATTCATGAACTTTGAATTTATGTGGGATGACCACTCCTGAGACCAGTCCTAACTCTTCAAAATCCATACCAGGTACCCTCTGAATCTCCATAGCATTGAGACGATCCTCCGGTTGTTTATACTTGTCACCAGCAGGAGGATATTGTTCTTCAGCATAATATGCTTCCTCTTCATCAGTCCCAGGGTTGCTATCCTCTTTTTTGTCTTCTTATTGTCTTATTTCTGATTATCCCCCTCATTTGATGGAGTTGTGAATTCTAGAGCTCGCTTGGCTGGTCCTCTAAATCTTCTTCCCATATTCAAGATGCCAGCCGGTTTCTTTGCCTTCTTTGTCTTATCTTTGACGATGAGAGCTTTTAGATCTTCTTGTCCTTTAGCCAGAGCCAGGAACATCTGTTGGAATTGAGCATTCTATGCTTGATGATATTTAACTGTTTGTTCAAGAGCCATTTCTTTTTGCTGAAATAAACAGCGAAAAGATAAGAAATCTGTCTTGAAATACATGCTTATGTAATGATGTGCATGACATGTTTATGCAATGTTTTCAAGGACTTCGGGAAAATTAAATTTGTGAACCAAAATGAAACAAAGATTTTATTAGTAGAATTCAAATTACAACAGCCTTTTAGGCTTACAATTGAAAAAAAAACTCTTAAAATCTAGGAATCAAGTCTCTCGTGGGCGCTTCCTCTCTGTGCCGAGATAGTCATTAATACTTTTTTCTTCGTGAAGTTGCTTCGTGAGCTCCAACATTTTCTTCTCACTGGTGTAGAACTGAGATCTAAAGGTGTCCCTTTCTTCTTTCATCTGAATCTAGGACCTCTGCAAATCTTCAAGGTCAGTGGGCATGTCAGGATGGAGAACTGTATAAGGAATATCTTCTTCGGTGATAGGCTCCATAATCACTAGAAATATAGATGGATATGGCATCATGATGTTTTGGGCACGACCTCGTACCCATTTGAGATAAGTCTCCATAGGAATGGAATTCTTATGCCCCAACGTCTTGCTATCAACCTTATTTAACATGCCCCAAACTCGTATAAACCTTTGACGATACCCTTGAACAGCATCCTCGTAGTTGAACATAATTCCTTGGATAAGCATATTGCTGTACCCCAAAACTTGCCATCTCACTTAACAAGAATTTTCTCAAAAGATCTCTTGGACTCAAGACTGCATTAGGGTTTGACCAGCTCAAGACACCTCCTCATGCACTGATGACCAAAATTAGGGTTTGAGTTTGCACAAGGATTTTTTGAATATCAATGTTTCATATGACTTTCATGGATCATTATGGACCCCCAAGATTACTCATGCCAAGTTTCAAGCCTTGGATCACATTTTTTATCAGTCAATTGGGCAGTTGACCTAAAAATTAGTTGTATTGGGAAAAAACTCAACCATAGCCAATTTACAGTCAAACTTCATAATTTTTTATCCACATCAACATTTCAAACTCATAGGTATCATTTGATCAAGTTTGGACCACAATACCTCAAGAATTTGATCAAATCCCCAAAAGGGCAAAATGGTCAAAATTAGGGTTTTGACTGGGAAAGGGAAATTTCTGATTTTTGACCTAGCAAATGATCAATTGGTTTAAGGCATGATCTCAAGAGTCCAATTGCATAATTATACCTAATAACAAGGTTTAAAACATTGCAAGTCCATTGGATTGACAAATGAATTTTGCAATCAACTGATCAAAAGTCAATTGTATACTGAAAAGTTAAACTTTGACTCTTTGGTCAAATTCAAGTGCAAAAGATAATAATTCATCAAAACATGTCAAAATATGAAAATTATTCATCAAGAAATCAAAAAGTCAAGATTTCATTTTGAAAAGTCCAAACTTCTAAATTTAGAAATTTTTCTAAGTGTTGGAAATTTCATGTTTTTTCATAACTTTAAGCAAAACTTTCACCATGATGCAAGATGATTCAAAACTTCCAATATGAAAGTTGTAGATCTCCATGATATATACAACATTTCTTTACACAAATTCTCCTAAATATTCTTGGATTTCAAGTTATAAATTCATGAAGTCATGACATTTTCATTTAACACTTAGAGAAATTTTCAGCAGTTTTGGTCAGGTTTTTACCCCAACTTCTTGGCCAATTTTTATCAAGTTCCAGTTTGATTTACCAAAAGTGGTGAACATGAATGTTGTAGAGGGTGTTTCAAGCTTTCCAAAACATCCAAGAGCATGAATTTATCATATTTGAGCTAGGAGATTCAAGAGCATGAAGTTGAGCATCCATTATTGAGTTGCAAGTCATTTTAGTGAAGAACACATAACAAAACTCTTATAATTTGCTGCATAATCTTATGCCGCAGGCCTCCTTGCTTGCAAATCTCATCATAATTTAATGTTTACACAAGAGCTTGAACTATTACCCAAGTGTTTAAACCATTGTCCAAAAGATCTTTCCATTTATGGCATAAAGGCACCATTGCTATTCTTGAAAAGCAAGCTTTTTGTACAAAGTTTGTCTTTAGCCCATACCTTGCATGTTGTTGATTATACTCCACCATAAATCATGGGAAGTATCTCCTCTATACCAGCAACTTTGGTACTTCACCTTGGGACTATGGAGTACTTGACATAGTTTGATTTTTGTAATCCAACCAAACCATAACATAATGTCTTGCAAACTTAGTCAGCTCATATGCACAAACCTCATGCCTATAAATAGAAGAAGCATTTGTAAGACAAAGAGGTTAGAGAAAGGATAGAGAGAAAAGCCATAAGTTATATTGGTAAACCCTCAAAATCTCATATTCACAAAAGCCATAACAGTCCACAAAACTTCCACTCTTGAGTTTTAAAATCTAAACCTTTGAACCTCTCATACCTTGCAAATTATGTCCAACCATCTAAACACTCCACATACATCATATAGAAGTTATTCAAACACAAGAAAAACTTCTGTAACATCACTATCATCACTTCCCAAGCTCAACAACAGCCCATACAACAGCTCAAACTCAAAGCACAAATTTCAGTTTCAAGGTAAGTTTTCTCGATTTTGAACTCTTCATACAAGCATCATTAATGGTTCATTTATGAATATAGAATGTAGATATCATTGCCTTAAGGCTAACCATATTCTTGCTTTTCATTTTCACTAACCATGTGTTGAGAATAGACTTTTACATGTATCAAAACAGTGATAAAAACAAAAAACAGCAGTTATACGTCGACACGAAATGCTATGAGTCGACACATATTATGTCCAAAATAGGTTATGAGCCGATGCAAACTGTTATGCGTCGATACGAAATGTCGCATGCGTCGACACGAAATGCAGATGTGTCGACTCATACTGAGTTAATTTTCATTTTTCAGCAGCAAGGAAGTTTTTGTATCAATATGTAATGGCATGCGTCAATACATAAAATGTTTTCGTATCAATATGTAACGGAATGCGTCAATACATAAATTGTTTTCGTATCAATACATAATGACATGCGTCAATACGTAAACTATTTTCGTATCAATACATAAGTGTATGTGTCAATACATAATAAAAAATTTCAAAACAATTTTCTTTTTTTATTTTATTTATTTATTTTTGTATATTATTTTTTCATTCAATATGGTTGTAATAGTAAATTAGGATTTATTTGCTTTCATCCCCCCATTTGTAAATTTGTATCCCCATTCCCCAAATGATGTAATAGCGTAGGATTTTAATTTCCGCAACGTATCGCTTTAATATGATTGTTAGTAATTAGGGTGTATATGGCAAGATAAAATCAACAAGTAGAAAACCCTAATACAAGAAAAAACAAGCATAAAAATCAATACACTTTCACACAAGCACCCCTAGGGTAAAATCCACTTGGTTGCCTTATATATGGCCATATTACGCATGTGAGGTATCTTAGAAAAAACAAGAATATACAAGATCATAGTCCCTCGATGACGCTATCTAAGTTGCCTTTCAAAATGATCTTAGTCCCTCAAAAAGAATGCTAAGATATCTTGCAATATTGCTAATCATGGCTATACGATGACCCACGCCCGTCCTGTTTACATCCAAAGATAGGGTTGTTTACCAAATCAATGGTAAGATAACAATGTCAAAGGAAAATAAAATGAACAAGAAAGACTTTTGAGTAGGTAGAATGTTCCTAATTACTTGCTCAATTTCAAACAAACATCCTTGCTATTTTCAAAACAAACACCTACACTTTCAAACATCTTACAAAATTGAAAACATTTACAAAAGATCAACATCTTTGTATACATTCTTACGAATGAGAATCATTACAAAGATTGCCTAAACAATGGCCTCTTTACAGAATACTTTCAAAAACCACACTTTCAAACAAAAGTAAGTGATCTAGCAAGTAACTAAGAGCCCATGGAAAACCATGGATAAAAAGGGTGCTAATACCTTCCCTTTTTATAATCTACCCCCCGAACCCAAGAAAAAATCTCAAAGGTCTTTCCTGTGCTTTTTCACCTTTCCTTTTGGATAAAAGAAAAGTCGGTGGCGACTTTTGTTAACCGCAACATTTGCGATCTAACGCAAAACACCCAACTCAGTTCTCCCACCATATCACAGAACTGGCGACTCTGCTGGGGATTATTCTAAAAGTGGGGTTACCTTAGGGATTAGATCACATTTACTTTCTTACATTGTTTGACTTGTATGCTTTACATTATGGTTCTTTGTTTGGGTTTGAATCCTCTACCCGGATTTGGGATACATTATAGGTAAGTAGCAATACATTGTGGAAACTGTGCGGGGTATACCGACATGGTCTAAGCAATAGCTATGTTAGTGCGACAAATTTGTGGGTATCGGTAGCCTTTGAGTTAATCAAAGAGAATACGGGGCCGCTGAGTGATGTCATTAAGCACTAATGAACTTATAGAACCTTTGCTTGACCAACTTGGCCTTTTAGGATGTAGTGACATGACCGGCTTTGGTGCAGTCCGAAGTTGGTAGATACTCGATACTACACTCATTGAGGTTTGGTTTCTTGGGTTATTTCGGTCGCCATTAAAGAGGCTTGAGCTGAAACAATGACCAAGGAAACAATCCAGTGATATTGAGCTCCTTAGAACCCGATTACTATTACTAGGACAGGTTTAAGCCAACTAAACTTCAAGAGGGTACTTACCTATAAAACTCCACCCAACCCTAAACTAAGGATTTGTTTGCTTTGCTTGTATATGCATACTTGTACATAACATCATGGACATCATGAACATCATATACATCCACTAACCATTTCAAGGATTTTGAGTTTCATCTTTGCTCTTGTTTTGTAGGATATGGATTCACTTCGCAGGAAAACTATTCAAGTCAACCTTGTGAGAATCCCTCCACAACTTAAGGAGCTAGTTTCAAGAATTCCTGAAAACTCTCCATTCACTGAGAGACATGGTTGTCTACTCAACTTGGTCACCTCCAACACAGATGAGGACATGATGAAAGTGCTTTTTCAGTTCTTTGATCCTTTACAGCTTCACCTTCCCTGACTATCAACTTGTGCCTACTTTGGAAGAATTCTCCCAACTCTTGAGGATTCCCATTCTTAATCAACTACCTTTCAATGGTACAGAAAGAGATCCAAAGCTAGAAGAGATTGCTCAAGCTCTACACTTGCACTCATCTGATGTCACAACTTATTGGGAATCAAGGAGTGGTGTCAAAGGTTTCCTAGCAAAGTTCCTGTTTGAGAAAGCCCAAAATTGTTGGAATTCCTTGGACTTGCGAGCCTTTGAGGAAATTGTGGCCCTCCCCATCTATGGGATGGTTTTGTTTCCAAATCCTGACCAACTCATAGATGTCAATGCCGTCAAAATCTTCATATCATGCAACCCGGTGCCTACATTGCTAGGGGAAATCCTACACTCTTTTCACACTCGCACAATGAGGAAAAGCGGTGTCCTTATGTGTTGCACTCCTCTCTTGGCAAGATGGTTTATTTCTCATCTTCCCCAATATGTATTAAAGAATGAGCAAGGTTCAAGGTAGTCGCAAAGGTTGATGATGCTCAAACATTCAAACATTCATTGGTGCTCTTGATCCAAAGAGAATGTTATCATTGTCGACCGTTATAGATAATTCCCTAATGTCCCTTTAAATGGCATTAGGGGAGGTATCACCTACAACCCATGCTTAGCCTTAAGGCAGTTTGGTTATGCCCGAAGGGATGGCCCACACGAGATGTTGATTCAAGTTTTGGTATTCGACTACGACAACGACGATCAAGGTCTTCGCCATAGATTTATCCGAGCTTGGAGGATGCTAAACAAGGTGGATAGCAAGAATTTGGGACACGGGATATCCATTCCTCTTGAGCCTTACCTCAAATGGGTACGAACTCGCGCTCAGAATCTTATGATGCGTTACCCCTCCATTCTCCCGGTAATCGTTGAGCCTGTCATGGAGGGAGATGTTCCATACACTATCCTACATCCCGACATTCCCACATCTCTTGAAGACCTACAAAGGGATTGGATACAACTCAAAGGGGAGCGAGATACTTTCGAAGCCCAATTCTACGCAAGCGAGAAGAAGGTTTTGGAGCTCACTAGGCTACTTCATGAGGAGCCGACTCTGAATGCCTACATTGCACCAAAGAGGATGCGCACTACTTTTTTATCTTAGAGCTTTTGTATTATTTTGCCCAAGGGGCATTGATGTACTCAAACTTTATCTTATTAATATAACTTATGTTTCCTTTTTGTCTAAAGAGAATTTGAATATTTGAAATCCTTGAAAACATTGCATATGCATATACCATTCATCATAACATAAGCAGGTTTTTGCAACAAGTCTCCTCATCTCTCTACTGTTTATTTCAGTAAGATGGATCTCGAACAAACAGTGAAAGATATTCAAGCTCAGAATACGCAGTTTCAATAGTTTCTCATGATCCTAGCCAAGGGGCATGAAGAGTTGAAGACTCTGCTGGCTGAAGAGAGGAAAAATAAAACAAAGAAGGTAACCGGAGTCTTAAACATGGGAAGAAGATTTCATGGGCAGACAAGAAGGACTTTGGACTTTGCAACAACGTCTGGTGAAGGAGAAGGGAAAGGCAAGGAAACAGTTGTCCCGTCAGAATTGGAAGAGAAGGAAGAAGAAGAGGACTACTCTGAGGAACAATACCCTCCAGTTGATGATAAGTATAAACATCTCAAAGAGCGATTGAGCCCGATGGAAATCCAAAAGGTACCAGGCTTGGACTTTGAGGAATTGGGTTTGGTGTCGGGGATTGTGATTTATCCGAAATTCAAAGTACCTGTATTCACTAAATATGACGAAGTTCCATGCCCTAAGATGCATCTCCGGTCATAGGTGAGGAAAATTCAACCTCATACCGCTGATAAAGACTTATGGGTGCACTTCTTCCAAGACAGACTGTCTGGGACTCAACTTGACTGGTTCTACCAACTAGAAAGGGCTAATGTTCACAAATGGGAAGATCTTGCTGCAGCTTTCTACAAGCAATACCAGTACAATGCTGATTTGGCGCCTACCTGTACTCAACTCCAGAGTATGGCCATGGTGTCCAATGAAGGTTTCAAGGACTATGCATAAAAATGGAGAGATTTGGCTGGAAGAGTTCAACCCCCTCTATCTGAGAGAGAATTGGTAGACATGTTCTGGGGCACCTTATCTGGTCCCTTCTTCAATCATTTAATCAGAAGTTCAGATGCGGGCTTTACTGAACTAATATTGACCGGAGAGAGGATAGAAGCCGGTATAAAGAATTGAAAGATTCAGAAAGACACATCCTCTTCTACAGTTGTAAGGAAGCCCTTTATCGGGAAGAAAGAGGTGGTTGCCGTATATCCGCAAAGAAAGCAAGATAGGGCCAAACGTCGACCAATGGTGGGGGTTGTTATGATCCCAAAGCCTGTGTCTGATCAGAAAAGAAATATCAACCAAGGATAGAAAGGCCAGTCAGGCAGTTTACCAGAATCAACATGACTTTGTCTCAATTACTACCGCATCTTCTGAGATCCAATTTGGTAACCTTGAAAGAAGCTCCGAAAAACCCCAATACAACATCCCCTGATTATCATCCCAATGCCCATTGCGTATATCACTCTGAAAGTCCTGGTCACAATATTAATAACTGTTGGGCCTTGAAGAACAAAATACAAGACCTCATTGAAGCAAAAGAAATTGAGTTTGATGCGCCCGAGAAGCCAAATGTCATTTCTGCTCCTATGCTCAGACATGGTCACAATGCCAATGCCATTGAAGAAGGATTGTTTGTTACTTCAGTTAATGAACTCGTGACCCCACTTTTGACTGTTAAAATGAACTTGTTGAATGTCGGCGTATTCCCAGGTGGTGATGAAGATTGTCGTTTCTGTTTATCCTCACCGGCTAGCTGTCCTTTGTTGAAAGTAGGCGTTCAGTGCCTGATGGATAACAAAGAGATTTTGTTTGAAAAGACTCTTGTTTTACCTATTCTTGTTGAAGATGTTTCTATCATTACCATTGCTGCCAATTGTTCCAGGGTCTCCACCAAAATACCCGTTAGAATTACATCGGTTCCAAAAGCAGCTCCTTTAATAATCACAATGCTTGGGCCAGTCCCATATGAATCAGACAAGACCGTGTCGTGGAATTACGGGGGGGGGGGGGGGGGGGGGGGGGGGGCATTTACTACCATGGCGTCAAGAAAGACTGGCCGGCCACCAAAGAGATAAATTTCGAAGAAGAAGGTTCCGACATCATCAATATTGACGGAACTAGCAAAATTACCCGAAGTGGTAGGATCTTTTATCCAGAAATTGCTCCACCAAAAGCGGTTTCTGGACCCGTGATCATCCCTGTGGCTGTTCCAAAGGTTACTTCCGTACCCATAATCATCTCTGCAAGTACTCCCATTGACAAAGTTGTTACAACCCCTGATATCATTCCTACCAACACTCCTGCTGCTGAAACTCGAGGAAAAAGTATTTTGGTCGAGCCTGTCCAGACGAAGGCCCAATCATTAACTATCCCCGAGACTTCCAAGAAAGAAATGGAGGAGATCCTAAATATTATAAAGAGGAGCGACTACGATGTAGTTGAACAATTGGGGAAAACTCCCTCTAAAATCTCCATGCTGGCATTGTTACTATGTTCTGAGGAGCATGCAAAAGCCTTGGTGAAATTCTTAAAAACAACCTATGTACCTCAAGAGACGTCTGCTAATCAATTCCAAGACTGCGTGGCCAGCTTGACAGCGGATAACGGCCTAGGTTTCTCGGATGTTAATCTGACACCGAGGGGAAGAAAGCATAATGAGGCTCTGCATGTCTCAGTGGAATGTAGGGGAACCACTCTGGTGCATGTTTTGGTGGACACTGGCTCATCTCTGAATGTATTACCCAAAAAAGCTCTTGACTGTGAGGGGTTGACTTTGAAGCCAAGCAACATAGTGGTAAGGGCTTTTGACAGTTCGAAGAGGATGGTACATGGGGAGGTGGACATTCCCATAAAGTTTGAATCCCAAACTTTCAATTCAACCTTTTATGTGATGGACATTCACCCTTCATACTCATGCGTGCTAGGCTGACCATGGATTCATAATGTTGGCGATGTTACTTCTACGTTGCACCAAATGTTAAAGTATCCAGTTCAAGTGAAGATTATCATCGTCCATGGAGAGGAAGAATACATGATCAGCCATCTCAATTCCTTCAGATATGTGGAATTGGACGGCGAATTCATTGAAACTACATTTCAACACTTTGAAGAGGTCCCCCAAGAGGTGGCAGTGACCAAGTCTGTTCCCAAGATTACAAGGCCTCCACTCCGGATGTCGTTTCTAAAAGATGCTAAAGAAGATGTGGAAGAAGGTGGATGCACTATCTGGGAACAACTCCCGGATATCCCATATAAGTCTGACAAGTTTGGCCTAGGTTCTTACTTCAAATGCTCAAAAGGTTGTACGTCGTGCCCGTGCTGGAGGGCCACCCTTGAAGATCAGCAACCGTGAAGTCAACACGGTGGAAGATGGTGAATATGGTTTCAACCTGGAGGATTGGACCTTCCCGACTGTCAATGGAGGGCTCAACAATTGGGAGGCTAGAGACTTTGTCCCAATCACTTTCATCCATCAGTAATTTGTCTTTACATTTTGTTGGATCTGTAATATTCAAAACTATTCGCACTCTTAAAACCTTGTGTCTTACCCGAGGCACAATGGTCCATTTGTAAGGGTTATCATCTCATTTTTCATATGACATCAATGAATCATAGACGTTTTCGCATTCAAACTTTTGTGCTCATTGTTTTTCTTTTACATTTTACTTTCTTTCAAAGATAGTTATACCCTTACACACACCCACACTCACAATGCAGGTATACATCCATTCTGGATCCCATGGGTAACGATACTGCTATGGCCTTTTGTGACTCTGAGAATCTAATCTACCAAGCTGAAGACGAAGGTGAGGAAGATTGCGAAGTACCAGGGGAAATTGCCAGACTGCTACAACAAGAAGAGAGAACCATTCAGCCTCACGAGGAACCCGTGGATACGATCAACCTAGGTACCTAAGAAGATAAAAAAGAGGTTAAGGTGGGTGCCAATCTGGAACCCAGTATCAAGAAGCATTTGATTCAGTTGTTACATGATTATGTCGAAGTCTTTTCCTGGTCATATGAAGACATGCCAGGACTTGATGAAGATATTATGGTACATCGTCTGCCTACAAGAGAGGATTGTCCACCAGTAAAACAAAAGTTTCTCCGCATGAGGCCTGATATATCAGAAAAGATTAAAGCAGAGGTTATGAAGCAATTCAACGCTGGATTCTTGGTTGTCACCTCTTACCCCCAATGGGGCAAGCCCTAAGGATGATTTCCCACTTCCCCATATTGATATCCTAGTTGACAATACGACACAACACAAAGTATTTTCCTTCATGGACGGATTCTCAGGTTAGAACCAAATCAAAATGGCGCCTGAGGGTATGGAGAAAACAACATTTGTCACACAGTGGGGCACTTTCTGCTATAAGGTGATGCCATTCGGACTATAGAACATTGGGGCAACCTATCAGCGTGCCATGGTAGCTCTATTTCATGACATGATACATCACTAAATAGAGGTCTACATGGACGATATGATAGCCAGATCTCAAACAGAAGAAGAGCATCTTGATCACTTATAGAAACTGTTTGATAGACTGAAGAAGTACAAGCTGAGGTTGAATCCAAACAAATGCACATTTGGGGTACGGTCTGGTAAACTCTTAGGCTTTGTCATCAGCAACAAATGTATCAAGGTCGATCCTGCCAAAATTAAAGCAATACAAGAGATGCCTGCTCCTCGTACTGAGAAGGAAGTCAGAGAATTCTTGGGACGTTTGAACTATATTGCCAAATTCATTTCTCACCTAACAGCTACTTGTGAGCCAATCTTCAAGCTATTAAAGAAAGATCAAGTAGTCAAGTGGAATGACGAATGCCAAGTTACTTTTGACAAAATCAAAGAATACCTACAAGAACCACCTCCTTTGACGCCACCATTCGAGGGAAGACCATTAATCATGTATCTGACTGTTTTAGAAAATTCAATGGGGTGTGTATTGGGGCAGCATGACGAGTCTGGCCGAAAAGAGCACGTTATTTACTACCTAAGCAAAAATTTTACCGTTTGTGAAACCAGATATTCACTGCTCGAGAAAACTTGTTATGCTCTGGCATGGGCTGCTCGCCGGCTAAGACAGTATATGCTGACTCATACTACCTTGTTGATATCTAAAATGGATCCAATAAAATATATCTTCGAGAAGCCTGCTTTTTCTGGGAGGATAGCGAGATGGCAGATGATCCTGACAGAATATGACATACAGTATACTATCGAGAAAGCTATAAAGGGCAGTGTATTAGCTGATCACCTTGCTCACCAAGCTGTAGAAGTATACCAGTCCATGAAGTTCGAATTTCTAGATGAAGACATCATGACATTAGACAACTGTAAAGAATTCAGGCCATATGACGGACCTGAACAAGGATCCCGATGGACCTTGTTCTTTGATGGGGCATCCAACGCAGTTGGCAATGGTATTGGTGTTGTAATCATATCTCCGGAAGGATGTCACACTTCCTTTACTGCAAGACTCTGCTTCAACTGTACAAATAACATGGCGGAATACGAAGCGTGCATCTTTGGTCTCGAAGCTGCCATAGACTTGGGGATCAAATCTTTGAATGTATTCAGAGATTTAGCTTTGGTCATTAGCCAGATCAAAGGGGAATGGGACACCAAACACACTAACCTTATCCCTTACAAAGAACATGTTTTAACATTGCTCCCACACTTTGATAAGATTACCTTCGAGCATTTCCCGCTAGAAGAAAATCAGCTAGCAGATGCACTGGCCACAATGTCATCAATGTTTAAACTTAAATGGGATAACAAGGCTCCCCAGACCACCATTGAACGAAGGGATGAACCAGCACACTGTCACGAGATTAATACTGAAGAAGTAGTGGACCAACCTTGGTTTCACGAAGTCAAGAGGTATCTCGAGGCTCAAGAATATCCAGAAGGAGCTTCAATCAATGATAAGAAGTTCTTAAGAAGATTTTCTACTAAGTTCTTCCTTAGTAACGACATCCTGTACAAACGCAATCATGACTCTGTGTTACTTCGGTGCGTAGATAAGGTTGAAGCTGAAAGGATCATGGCTGAATTGCATGAAGGCACTTTTGGCACCCATTCCATTGGGCATACGATGGCAAATAAAATCTTACGGGCAGGCTATTACTGGTCTACCATGGAAGCAGATTGTTATCAACACTCTCGAACCTGCCATAATTGCCAGATTTATGCAGATAAGGTGCACGTACCTCCGGTTCCTCTGAATGTCTTGACGGCTCCTTGGCCCTTTTCTATGTGGGGGATTGATATGATTGGGGAAATCAAGCTGACAGCCTCCAATGGACACCGCTTCATCCTAGTGGCCATTGACTATTTTACAAAGTGGGTTGAAGCAGCCTCCTTCACCTCCATTACCAAGAATGTTGTTGCCCGTTTCATCAAGAAAAACCTTATCTTCCGGTACGATATCCCAGAAAGAATCATCACTGACAATGGTACAAATCTCAACAACACTATGATCACCGCCTTGGGCGAGCAATTCAAGATTTAGCATCACAATTCTTCTCCCTATCGACCAAATATGAATGGTGATGTCGAAGCTGCAAATAAAAACATTAAAAAGATCATACAGAAAATGACAGTCACATACAAAGACTGGCATGAGATGTTACCATTCGCTCTCCACGGATATCGTACCACGGCTTTCACATCAACCGGGGAAACACTTTATTCTTGTGTGTACCTCATGTAGGTTGTCTTGCCTATCGAGGTTCAGATCCCCTCTCTGAGAATTATGAAAGATGCAGGGTTGAACGAAGACGATTGGATCCAGACTCGACTTGATCAACTGAGCTTGATTGATGAGAAGAGACTTACTGTTGTTTTCCATGGTCAAATGTATCAAAAATAGATGATCAAGGCTTTCAACAAGAAAGTCAGACGCCAAATGTATCAAGTTGGGGATCTAGTGATCAAACGCATCATCTTTCCACAAGGTGATCCCAGGGGAAAATGGACTCCTACCTATGAAGGACCATTTGTAGTCAAAAACATATTAACCGGTGGGGCAATGATCTTGACCATAATGGATGGCGACGACCTGCCACACCCTGCGAACACGGACATAGTCAAAAGATACAACGCATAAGAGACCCGCTAGGTTGACACACCTGGGCAAAATAAGGGCATCCCAGCGAACCAAAAGGTTCGAGCAAAAGTTAGGGATAAAACAAAAAAATCTGTACACCCGGCAAGTTGAAAACCCGAAAGGGCGACTTGGGCAAAAAAGGGTTTCCCGATGGACTGAAAACCCGAAAGGGCGGTCCAGGAAAAAGTTAGGGAATAAAGGCGTACGACTATGTCCCGTTGGATCACTTTACGGAAAAACTTTGGCTTCCACTGACAAACTCAGAGGTTCTGAACAAATTCAATCATCTTCGGACAAGTCAACAAATAGACAAGACGCTCGGAGATACGAAGGCTATAGCAAGATGGAAACCCCATGGGATTATTACACATAGCTATCTTTTCTTTGTATCAAATTTCTCTTTTTTCCCGACAGCTTCTCTTACTAGAATGTTTGTCTCCTTGTACAAAAATACTTATTCAAAGGCAATACAAAATATTCCTTTGAAAGTGCAAAAACTATTTGTCTTTTGTTTACGCTTGTTTTGTTTACAAAAGCGTCCAATGATTCATTGTTGAGCATATGCATTTGAACATAATTATTGTTTTACAAATAAACGAAAGGAAAAGAGGCAATTACTGATGGGTTGAAAGGATAGGAAAATATCTCTAGGCTATTCCATAGGTAATCCCCTGCAGCATGTCATTTAAATCCCCTGCGGAACAAAATTTCAAATTATTGATCCCCAGTAGAAGTCGTCAAATTTCTCAGGATTCCCGAATAGGATTTTACAAGCAGCACATGGCATTTCCCTTACAACGGAGTTTATTTCTCAAAACGGAAATTCATCAATACTTCTACTTCAAAGCATGAAGACTTACATATCCTCAACAGCGGTCAGGGATTTATTTTCCCCAATCCAACTACAATGCAGCAAATTAGCTCATATACGCATACATTGCATCCTTATATCATAAACATTGATAAAGCAAATGCATCACATCATACATTTCATGCAACATGACTTTGCATTTTAGCTAACATTTTACCCTTTTTAGAATAAGATTAACAGCTACCATTAACAATATTCAAAACTAGATACAGTTCAGATACGCTCCAGATACGGATGTCATCCTGATACTCATTCAGATTCAGCCTTTTGATATAGTTCAGATACGCTCCAGATACATATGCCATTCTGATACTCATTCATGATTTCAAAATCACACACAATTCAGATATGCTCTAAATATGGATGCCATTCTGATACTCATTCAGATTTCAAATTCAGATACAGTTCAGGTACGCTCCAGATACGGATTCCATCCTGATACTCATTCAGATTCAGCTTTCAGATACAGTTCAGATACGCTCCATATATGGATGCCATCCTAATACTCATTCAGATTTAGCTTTTAGATACAGTTCAGATACGCTCCAGATACGGATGCCATCATGATACTCATTCAGATTCAACTTTCAGATACAGTTCAGATACGCTCCAGATACGGATGCCATCCTGATACTCATTCAGATTCAGCTTTCAGATACAGTTTAGATACGCTCCAGATACTGGTGCCATCCTGATACTCATTCAGATACAGTTCAAATACGCTCTAGATACGGATGCCATCCTGATACTCATTCAAATTCAGCCTTTTGATACAGTTTAGATACGCTCCAGATACGTATGCCATTCTGATACTCATTCAGATTTAAAATTCAGATATAGTTCAGGTATGCTCCAGATACGGATGCCATTATGATACTCATTCAGATTTCAAATTCAGATACAGTTCAGATACGCCCCAGACACGAATGTCATCTTGATACTCAATCAGATTCAGCTTTCAGATACAGTTCAAATACGCTCCAGATATGGATGTCCTCCTGATACTCATTCCGATTCAGATTACAGATACAGTACAGATATGTTCCATACACGGATGCCATTTTGATACTCATTCAGATTCAGATTACAGATACAGTATAGATACGCTCCAGACACGGACGCTATTCTGATACTCCTTCAGATTTCAACTTTCAGATACAGTTCAGATATGCTCCATACATGGATGCCATCCTGATACTCATTTAGATTCAACTTTTAGATACAGTTCAGACACGCTCCAGACACAGACGCAATTCTGATACTCATTCTTTCAGCTTACAAATTACAATTCAACAATCACTCTTGGATGGCATCTTTAAGCCCATCTCTTACAGCTTTCAATCACCTCTCCAAATGGCATCTTTAAGCCCATTCCTTCAACTATCACATCACCGAGTGCAAATTTCTGTGCACTCTAGTGTCCAATCATCTTCCACCTCCGAGTCACGAATGAAAAAACTCGCCAATCTAACTCTTCAGGTTTAAGAAGATTGAACAGGGGCAGCTGTTGTACCCCAAAATTTTCCCTCTCACTTATCAAGAATTTTCTCACAAGATCTCTTGGACTCAAGACTGCATTAGGGTTTGACCAGCTCAAGACTCCTTCTCATGCACTGATGACCAAAATTAGGGTTTGAGTTTGCACAAGGATTTTTGGACTATCAATGTTTCATATGACTTTCATGGATCATTATGGACCCCCAATATTACTCATGCCAAGTTTCAAGCCTTCGATCACATTTTTGATCAGTCAATTGGGCAGTTGACCTAAAAAATTAGTTGTATTGGGGAAAAGTCAACAATAGCCAATTTACAGTCCAACTTCATAATTTTTGATCCACATCAACATTTCAAACCCATAGGTATCATTTGATCAATTTTGGACCACAATTCCTCAAGAAATTTGATCAAATCCCCAAAAGGGCAAAAAGGTCAAAATTAGGGTTTTGACTGGGAAAGGGAAATTTCTGATTTTTGACCTAGAAAATGATCAATTGGTTTAAGGCATGATCTCAAGAGTCCAATTGCATCATTTTACATAATAACATGGTTCAAAACATTGCAAGTCCATTGGATTGACGGATGAATTTTGCAATCAATTGATCAAAAGTCAACTGTATATTGAAAAGTCAAACTTTGACTCTTTGGTCAAATTCAAGTGCAAAAGATCATAATTCATCAAAAACATGTCAAAATATGAAAATTATTCATCAAGAAATCAAAAAGTCAAGATTTCATTTTGAAAAGTTAAAATTTCTAAACTTAGAAATTTTTCTAAGTGTTGGAAATTTCATGTTTTTTTATAACTTTGAGCAAAATTTTCACCATGATGCAAGATGATTCAAGAGAAACTTCAAACATGAAAGTTGTATATATCTATAATATCTAAAAAATTTCTTTACATAACTTCTCCTAAATATGCTTGGATTTCAAGTTATAAATTCATGAAATCATGGCAATTTCAATTAACACAGAGAGAAATTTTCAGCAGTTTAGGTCAGGTTTTTATCCCAACTTCTTGCCAATTTTCATCAAGTTCCAGTTTGATTTTACAAAAGTGGTCAACATGAAAGTTGTAGAGGGTGTTTAAAGCTTTTCAAAACATCCAAGAGCATGAATTTATCATATTTGAGCTAGGAGATTCAAGAGCTTGAAGTTGAGCATCCATTATTGAGTTGCAAGTCATTTTAGTGAAGAACACATAACAAAACTCTTATAATTTGGTGAATAATATTATGTTACAGGCCTCCTTTCTTGCAAATCTCATCATAATTTAATGTTTACACAAGAGCTTGAACTATTACCCAAGTGTTTAAACCATTGTCCAAAAGATCTTTCTATTTATGGCATAAAGGCACCATTACTATTCTTGAAAAGCAAGCTTTTTGTACAAAGTTTGTCTTGAGCCCATACCTTGCTTGTTGTTGATTATACTCCACCATAAATCATGGGAAGTAGCTCCTCTGTACCAACAACTTTGGTACTTCACCTTGGGACTATGGAGTACTTGACATAGTTTGATTTTTGTAATCCAACCAAACCATAACATGCTGTCTTGCAAACTTAGTCAGCTTATATGCACAAAACTCCTGCCTATAAAAAGAAGAAGCATTTGCAAGACAAAGAGGTTAGAGAAAGGATAGAGAGAAAAGCTAGAAGTTATATTGGTAAACCCTCAAAATCTCATATTCACAAAAGCCATAACAGTCCACAAAACTTCCACTTTTGAGTTTAAAATCCAAACCTTTGAACGTCTCATACCTTGCAAATTCTGTCCAACCATCTAAACACTCCACATACATCACATAGAAGTTGTTTAAACACAAGAAAAACTTATGTAACATCACTATCATCACTTCCCAAGCTCAACAACAGCCCATACAGCAGCTCAAACTCAAAGCACAAATTTCAGTTTCAAGGTAAGTTTTCTTGATTTTGAACTATTCATACAAGCATCATTAATGGTTCATTCGTGAAGATAAAATGTAGATATCATTGCCTTAAAGCTAACCATATGCTTGCTTTTCATTTTCACTAACCATGTGTTGAGAATTGACTTTTCCATGTAGCAAAACAGTGATAAAAACAAAAAAAAACAGTTATGTGTCGACACGAAATACTATGAGTCGACACATATTATGTCCAAAATAGGTTATAAGCCGATGCAAACTGTTATGCATCAATACGAAATGTTGCATGCGTCGACACGAAATGCGAATGTGTCGACTCATACTGAGTTAATTTTCATTTTTCAACAACAAGGAAGTTTTCGTATCAATACATAATGGGATGCATATGTTGTACCCCAAAATTTGCCCTCTTATATTTCTCAAGACATTGCAAGAATAACCTCCAAATTGCTCAAGATTGCTCAAGAGTTGGACAGTCAAATCATCTCCTAAGGCAGTCAATCTCAAATTAGGGTTTTGTGTTGCATCAAGGTCCTTGCTTCCAAATGACCTCAAGTTCTCCCCAATGTCCTAATATGTTCTCAAGATCATCCATGTCAAATTTCAAGCCTTGCAGAGGAAGTTTGGTCATTCAATTGCTCAAGAGGTCCAAAAATCGACTATGTTAGGGCAAAAGTCAACTGTGACCCAAATACAGTCAATATCCAAGATTTTTTGTCAACATTCTCAGTTTGATAGATAATTCATCATTTGATCAAGGGTTGATCATGATTCATCAAGTATTGCTCAAAATTCATCAAGATTCAAAAGTTGCTAAATTAGGGTTTTGTAGGAAAAGTCAACTCAACTTTGACCAAGCATAACTTTCTCATACTTTATTATAAATGACCCATCCAAATCTCATATTGAAGAGGATGAAATTTCCTACAATCCATATTCAAACCCCAAGATCAAGAAATGCACTCACAAAAAGTTACAAATTTGGACATTATAGGTCATTTTTGAAAGTCAACAAAAAACACCTTTTTTGCCAAAGCTTATAACTTGAGTATGGAATATCAAAATGAGATGAGACCAAAAGGGTTGGTTATATGACATATCAAGGTTTCAAAAAGGTCCAAGAACACCTACAAAAGTTCAAATTTTAAGAAGTTATGCATTGTTGAAGTTGGGTATTTTTCCAAAATTGCCAAAAGTCAACTATCCCCAAAACTTCAAATTTTGTCAAATGGGCCCACTTTTTTCCACTTGATTTGATCTTGTCACACTACACACGTGTCCTATCTTCAGTCTTGTGTCCATTCATTGATTTTTCTATTTTATTTTATTTTTATTGAATTAATTCATTTTAAATCAATTTAAATCCAAATAAAATCCAAATCTTAATCAATTGGTATCTTTTTGATTGATACAGGTCTTAAATATAATCATGTACACAATCAAACTCGTATCAAGCCATATCATGCACAAAATATTAGATATGGGACATTTTTGGAAGCTTTGTAATGGAGGATCATATCAAAACCAAAATCATCAATGCATAAGGATTGAAAGCCCAATATTTGACCTAATACAATGCTTGATACATAAACAACACAAAGGCACGAAATTGAGAACCTGGAGGCTGCACAATCTGGAAAACCAAACTTGAAAATTTGTCAAAAAAAGCTTAAATCTGAAATCCATCCTAGAGGCGTTTTCAAGGCCAAAACTCCATGCTATTCAATTGCCATACATCCACTGAGTGATAAGGAATAAAAAGCAAGCCCTCTCCCTCCCTGAATCGCGTTGTAAGTCTCCTTGAACACCTCCCTATACATGAAAACACAATCTCTCATTCTTGCATCTTTTTGACAAACCATGGACATATTCTTGATCCTTGCATGGTTTCTAAGCTTTCTGTGATATTCAATTGTATTTTTATAGCTTGTAATGCCATACCCGAACCTAGGGTTTGGAAGTTTGTTTTTTGGGCGTTTTTGCTACAGGTAAAATCAGGGTAAACGATGGACAGGGATGGACTCAGGAGAGGAAGACGAACATGGTTGTGGTCTTGGAATTAATTTCCATGGCCTAGAATTCATTTTAGGATGAACCTAGGGATTTAGTTGCGGATAAGAATCCGCAGGTAAATATCCAGGAAAAACAAAGAAGATGACAACGTGGCCCTTTCCCATTCGTGGATTCAAATCTCGCGCCTTATTTTTTTGTTTTCTGGCATTTATTTGTTTTTTCCATATTATATTTGATTTCCAATATTATAACAATTGAGTGCATTGGTTGAGTGGCAAGGCGAGCGTCCAGAATCCAATGGGACCTAGCTTCGAATCCCATGTCCCCCAAAAATCTTTGTATTATTTTGTTTCAGGTGTTCAGGCGCGTTTCATGAACTGTGGTCCACCATACGCCTTCAGATCTCAACATGCTAGATGGCCTCCAGGACAAATCTGATGGCCCATATAGAAGGCCTATCATACGCCCCAGTCAACGTTGTCACAGGGAATTGCAAAGGTCAAACGCAAGCTTGAAGCAAATGGGCCTTGAACATGCTAATCTCACCTCCTGATTTGGGCCCAAACCCCCCATTAGGTTATTTATTTTCTCTTTTATATTTCTTTTTATTTATTTGTTTTGTTTATTATTATTATTATTATTTAAACTAACCAATTAACGTTTTTCTTAATAAAATCAAAACCACAAAAAATATATTTTATTTATTAAAATTAAAATCATCACTTTATTTTTGTAAATAAATTAATTCAATTGATTTAGTTTAATTAGGTATAACTTATAATATTTTTTGCAATTATTAAAATTAATTTAGATAATTATGTTTTTATTAACTTTAAATCAAATTATTTTATTTCCTTAAGTATCCAAAAATCCAAAAATATCTTTTTTAATTAATTTATTTATTTATTTATTTTAATTTCTTTTTAATTCAAAAATAACCAAAAACATGCTTTCTTTCAAAAAAAGGGTCAAAACCCTAAAAACTCGCCCGATTTAATTTCTCGCACGCGTACCATTTTATTCAATATTGTAATTGCTTCTGGAATGTAATAGCTTTAAATTGGACTTTAAATTATTTTATCGCTTTCTTTTATTTTCCGCAATTTAAATTTCAAGGGTTGTTTTTGGCGATGTAAATATCCGACACCTTGTAATAGTTTAGATTTAATTTCCGCAAATTTAATTTCCGTAAATTATTAACTGTTAGATGTTTGGTAATAGGGAATGCATGACAAGATTAAATGTATGAACTTAAAATCAACATAGCTCACCCATGACATGTACAAAGATAAATTAACCGAAATAACACACTCGCACATGCGCACTCTTAGGGTACACCTCGCTTGGTTGCCTTCGAACGTGGTCATTGAGTATAGGAATTTTTAGAGGTCGCCCTCTTGTCCAAAGATCATAGTTGCCTC
Organism: Vicia faba; assembly: GCA_948472305.1. Taxonomy (NCBI): domain Eukaryota; kingdom Viridiplantae; phylum Streptophyta; class Magnoliopsida; order Fabales; family Fabaceae; genus Vicia; species Vicia faba. The sequence continues at coordinate 764,647,685 of OX451737.1, read as the reverse complement.
GAAACGGTTTCCTCGGAAAAATGATCTAAGACATTAGGGTTACCGCTAAGACGTTCTAACATTCTTTAGTGACCACACGTCCCTTAATCGAATTGACCCTTAAACTCTAACGACGATGCTACCTACTCATAAATAGTGGGATAGCATTGTCTAAAGGACATTTATACGGATTAATTCCTTTTTCGAGTAGGTAGATGGTTCTTAAGTACTTGCTCATTCTAAAATGAAACAAAACTTTTCGCACTTACACCTTTCAAACAAAAAAATTCTTTCAAACCCACAAACACAAAGAAAAGCAATTTTTGAAAACACTTTGAGCAAGTACCTAAGAGCCCGTGGATAACCACGGATAGAAAGGGTGCTAACACCTTCCCTTTCTATAATCTACCCCCCCGAACCCGAGAAACATCTCGAAAAAAGGAATTTTTCTATGCTTTTTTCCTTTCCTTTTTGGATAAAATAAAAGACGGTGGCGAATCTTGCTTACCGCGACATTTTGCGAAAATAAACGCAAAATGCGAACCAGTATTCCAAAAACAGTCAGTTCTCTTCCCACCATATCACAGCGTCAATACATAAATTGTTTTCGTATCAATACATAATGGCATGTGTCAATACATAAATTGTTTTCGTATCAATACATAATGGCATGCGTCAATATATAAACTATTTTCGTATCAATACATAAGTGTATGTGTCAATACATAAAAAAAAATTCATAACAATTTTTTTTTAATTTATTTATTTTTGTACATTATTTTTTTACTCAATATGGTTGTAATAGTAAATTAGAATTTATTTTCTTTCATCCTCCCATTTGTAAATTTGTATCCCCATTACCCAAATGATGTAATAGCGTAGGATTTTAATTTCCGCAACTTATCGCTTTAATATAATTGTTAGTAATTAGGGTGTGTATGGCAAGATAAAATCAACAAGTAGAAAACCCTAATACAAGACAAAACAAGCATGAAAATCAATACACTTGCACACAAGCACCCCTAGGGTAAAATCCACTTGGTTGCCTTATAAATGACCATATTACGCATGTGAGGTATCTTAGCAAAAACAAGCAAATACAAGATCATAGTCCCTCGATGACGCTATCTGAGTTGCCTTTCAAAATGATATTAGTCCCTCAAAAAGAATGCTAAGATATCTTGCAATATTGCTACTCATGGTTATACGATGACCCACGCCCGTCCCGTTTACATTCAAAGATAGGGTTGTTTACCAAATCAATGGTAAGACAATAATTTCAAAGGAAAAGAAAATGAACAAGAAAGACCTTTGAGCAGGTAGAATGTTCCTAATTACTTGCTCAATTTTAAAAAAACATCCTTGCTATTTTCAAAACAAACACCTACACTTTCAAACATCTTACAAAATTGAAAACATTTTCAAAAGATCAACATCTTTGTATACATTCTTACGAATGAGAATCATTACAAATATTGCCTAAAAAATGGCCTCTTTACAAAATACTTTCAAAAACCACACTTTCAAATAAAAGCAAGTGATCTAGAAAGTAACTAAGATCCCATGGAAAACCATGGATAAAAAGGGTGATAATACCTTCCCTTTTTATAATCTACCCCCCTAACCCAAGAAACAAACTCAGAGGTCTTTGCTGTGCTTTTTCACCTTTTCTTTTGGATGAAAGAAAAGTCAGTGGCGACTCTTGCTAACCGCAACATTTGCGATCAAACGCAAAACACTCAAGTCAGTTCTACCACCGTATCACACATATCATGGGGACCATCCCTTTGAGCATAACCAAACTATCATAGAGCCATAGAAGGATTATGAGTGATACCTTCCCTAATGCCAAGGAGTGGGACATTATGGAATTCCCCACAGCACATCTCCCATAAACCAGGAGTACCAAATAATATCCGAGTGAGAAAGTGACATTATTCTTTGCGACCAACCCAAACCTTGTTCGTTCTTCAATACTGAATGAGAAAGGTGCAAAATAAACCACCTAGACAACAACGATATACAACACATAAGAACCCCTCTTCTTTTCATGGTACGAGTATAAAGGGAATGCAATATATCTCCAAGCAAAGTAGGAACAGGGTTACGAGAGAGGAAAATCTTGACAGCATTCACATCTATGAGTAAGTCTGGATTAGGGAATAATACTAACCCATAGATTAGAAGATCTCGGACTTCTTCGAGAGCTTGGAAATCCAAATCATCCTAAAACAATTGAGCCTTTTCTAAAGGAACTTGATTATGAAACCTTTGACTTTGCTTCTTGTTTCCCAATTAGAGATAATGTTGGACTGTTTTAGATGCAAGGCTGCTGCAATGACCTCTGGATTTGGAGCTTCCTCCAAACTGGTGAAAGGTATCTGATCAAGAATAGGTACACTCAATATTTGAGATGACTCTTTTATGGTGGGTACCAACTGATAATCATGAAATGTGAAGCAATGGTATTTGGGGTCACAGAACTGAAAAAGTACACCCATCATCTTATCATTAAAGCTTGAGGTAACTAGGTTAAGAAGTCGGCCATATTTCTTGGTGAATGAGGAAGTCTTAGGAACCCTTGATACTAGCTCTTTGAGTTGGAGAGTTATTCTTACAAAGCTGATTCAGATGGTATTTCTATGAACGGAAGCCATGATCTGTAAAACAGAACAAAGATAAATTCCCTTGGTCCTTGAAATGGTTAGTGAAATGAAAATGGAGGTCATGATGCATGATGTTATGTTTGAACAATTTAATCACACACAAACAAAACACACAAGACCTTAGGTTTAGGCTCGCATGGGGTTTATAGGTAAATACCCTCTTGCAATTTAGTTGGTTCAACCTGTCCTAGAAAAGTAACCAGGTTTTAAGGAGTCTCAATATCACTGATCTTTCTTTATCAGGCATTGTTTCAGCTCAAGCGGTCTTTTCTCGTGGCCGAAATATCCTGAAAGTCTGATCTCAATGAGTGTAGTATTGAGTATCAACCAATCCTCAGCTTTATACCGAGGTCGTCTATCTCACTACATTCTAATGGCCAAGTTTGTTCAAATAAGGTTCTAAGGTCAATTAGTGTTTTATGACACCACACAGCGGCCCCGTATTCTCCTCGATTTAACACAAGGGATACCGGTACCAATAAATGTGTCACACTAATGCAGCCATCGCTTCAACCATATCGGTCTACACCGTACAGTCTCCATGATCTATTGTTGCTTACCTAAAAGTGCCCCCAGATCCGGGTATAGGATCTTTAAGAATAACCCCAAACATAAACCTGAAATGTAAAGCAACTAAGTTAAACAAGTTAAGCATTTTAAATATGATCTAGCTCTAAGATAACCCCACTTTTAGTATTTCCCCAACAGAGTCGCCAGTTCTATAATACGGTGGCAGAACTGACTGTTATACTGGTTTTGCGTTTGTATTCGCAAATGTTGCTGTAAGAAAGAGTCACCATCATCTTTTCTTTTATCCAACAAAGGAAAGGGTGAGAATAACAGAAAAAGACCTTTCGAGATTATTTGTGAGTAAGGGGGTAGATTATGGAAAGGGAAGGTGTTAGCACCCTTTCCATCTGTAGTTATCTACGGGCTCTTAGATGCTAGATCATTTGAAAATACCTTGTATTTGTGTGTTTGAAATTATTTTGAAAAGACGCCTTAGTGTGGTGAGCTTCATAATGTTTCTCGTATTGTTGAGAACGTATACGAAGAGTTTTGAAAAAAAATTTGGAAAGAGTTTTGTGTATGTGAAAAATTGTTTTTGAGCAAGCATCTAAGAACTATCTACTTTACTCGAAAGGTTCGTTCTTTTCCTCTTTTCCTTTAGACAGTGATATCCTACTATGAGTGAGTAGGTAACCCTATTGTTGGATTTTTTGAGGGAGAATTAAGGGTCATCGTACAGTCACAAAGGAAACTAGGCAAGATACTTTAGTAACCACCCTAGGGTGTTAAGATCATACTGAGGCAACATCGAGATAGTCCTTTTTATGATCTTTAAACTGGAGGGTAGCCCCTAAAATCTCTCACGTTTCGAGAGTTTTGAATGTTTTAAACCGAAGGCAACCGATGTGGGGGTACCCTAGAGGTGTGAATGTGCAATTGCATTGTGTTTCAGTTATTTATATTGGTGTTAGGTTTGCTACGTTTTGTTTTTAATTATTACCATGCAATCCTATTACCATACATCTAAACAGTTCAAATATATACAGAAATTTAAAGTGCGGAAATTAAATCTAACTATTACATGGCTTCGGGGAGGGGGGAAATTACAAGTCCAAAATTTGGGGAGATAAAAGCAGTAAATGTCCTAGTTTTTAACTATTACAAACTGGGAAGCAGGTACAATAATAAGAAAAGGTAATAATAATTCGAAAGTAACTAAACGTGCGCGAATTGGAAAGGACGTCTAAAAACCCTAAAAAGTCTAAGTAATTAGGAAAGTATTTTTGATGTTTTTGTTTATTTGGGGAAATATTAAATTAAATTAAATCTAATTAATTAAAACAAGAAAGAAAAGAAAATTATTAATTAAAATTAATTCTAAACAAATCTAATATTTTTTGGCATTTTCTTGTTTAGGAAATATTAAGAAATTTGACCTACTTCTAAATTATTTTTAATTAACTAAATAAAAGATAATTAACTAAATTAATTATGAAAATAAAAATAAACCTAAATCTAAATTGTTTATATTTTTTATGATTTTATGATTAAATAAAAAATTGTTTTAATAATAAGAAAATATAAAATAAATAAATAAGACTAAAAAAAATAAGAAACAAAAATGTTGGGCCTGATGTCTAAAGTAAATGGGGGGTGCGATTTGAAATTCGCTGGGCACAATAATGGTTGAATGCAAAAGCTACGCCTGATCTAGTGTGAATAACTCTGACAGATCTATGATGGAGACGCAATCTTGAGAAGTTGGATTTGTTTGCGTTGGCATCGTATGGCTGAAGATCGAATGTGTACGGTAGGCGCACTGGAATGCAACACGCTGGATTCTTCAAGCAATTATTAGAAAATAGAAAATAACATGCAAAACCTGGGATCGAACCCAGGCTCTTAGACTCCCCAACATATGCGCTTTACCACTAGGCCACTTAACTCATTTGTTAACATAATGAAACAAACATAATATAATATGAAACAATGGTATTCCCAGATTTTCAAAACGTGTGCGCGAATATTCAAACATCCCAATAGGGTAGCAACGTGTGGGCCATCGGAGTTAACCCATCGGATTCAACCTTCCGGTTGTCTTCTATGGTGGGGTCAAAACCCTAACCTACAAAAAAGATGCAATCAAAGGATCAAAGTACCCCTACCCCCTTTAAAATTTCCCCCTGATTCCAAATCTGACGCTATTTTGGGTTAAAAGTCCCTGGATTTTGCGTTTCAAAGAAAAACAATTGATCATAGCCAAGCATGGCATCTCGTGATTCTGGCCCTGAACCTCACATGTTCCACGTTCAACCTGTTCTAAACATGACTATGAACACATTTGCAAACCTTAAAAGGTTCAATAATGTAAATTAAAGTAGATTGACTTAGAAGAAAAAATCTTACCCACAGTGTGATTTGTGTGCACGGTTCAATGGGTTTCAGGCTAGTGTAAGGTGTGGAAATAATCTCTGGAGACCTCAGGAGCACGTTGAAATGCGTGGTTTGAATGGAGGAAGGGTGTTGGGATTTCACAACTTTGATGATTTTTGGAAATTTCGTGGAGCTTTGATAGGCAATGTATGCGTGTCTTTTTCTTGCATATTGGTCTTATATTTATAGAGGGATGAGGGAAGCAAAGATGGGAGGAAATCAATGTGTAATGGCATGGGTTAAAATCACAAGATATCAATTTTGAAATATTTCCAAAAATGCATATTCTTGCCCATTTTGGTCCCTAGCATGAACCTAGTCCCTTTGGATGTATCTTACACGAAAATATGGGCCTTCTAATACATCAAACCAAACCCAAATGTCATGGCCCATTACTCTTTGTATTTTATTTGATTTAATTGATATTTAAATGAATAAAAATTCAAATAAATAAAAATTAAAAAAATAATGCATGGATAGATTTAGAGGTCCTTGGACACATCATGAACATATTTGAACTCCAAAAAGTTAGGCCCAATAACTTAAAACCACAAATTTGCTCAATGTATATTTCTTAAAAATTCTCAAAATTAACCAACTTGTGCAATGCATATCTTTCTCAATTCTTATCCATTGAATATGATCCTGGACTTTTTGGAAAGCCCAAGATGTCCTCTTCAATCTCTCTTTTGATAAATTTTTCTTTTGGAGGATTTATCTTGATGTAACTTGCCTTGACAAAAAATGCCTTTTTGTTGACTTTCAAAAAGACCTGTAATGTATTGGATCATATCTTTCTAATGGTGCCTTTCTTGGAAGGAATTGAATTTTCTTCACAATGAGCTTTGGTTGGGAAAAATGGATGAAGCATGTGGAAGTTATGCCTAGTCAAAGTTCAGTTGACTTTCTCTAGGAACCCCTAATTTTGCATTCTTGATGATTTGTGAGCATTCCTTGAGGAATCATGATCGACCCTTGATCAAATGATGGATATCACTTCAAAATTTTGACGTTGACCAAAAATATTGAAGTTTGACTATATATTGGCCACGGTTGACTTTTGACCTAGTACAATTGATTTTCAAACATTTGAGCAATTGATTGAGCAAGCTTGTAGTGCAAGGCATGAAACGTGGCATGGACATTCTTGAGGGACATATTAAGGACCATGGAAATCACCTGAAGCCTTTGCAACCCAAAATTATTTGTGAGAAGTGAAACCCTAGTTGGAAGTGCATTGCTTAGGAGGAGAATTTGTCTGGCCAATTCTTGGTCAACCTTGAGCAATTGAGGATCTCAATGAGCATGTCTTGAGTAAAATGAGAAGGCAAATTTTGGGGTACAACAGGAGTTCTTCAGCTGGTTTTACTAAGCTGATTCTGACTGGAGAAAGAGTTGAAAGTGGTATTAAGAGTGGAAAGATTATGATGGCTAAGTCTTTTAATGCTTTGTGAAGAAGCCATTCGGCTGTAAAAAAGAATCCAATGATTTCTATAGCCAGAAGGGCCGTAGTAAAAATGACCGCCATCAGTCAGTGGGAGCGATGTTGATCTCTAATCCGGTGCATGCTCAACAACAACAACCACAGGGCAACTGACGAAGGCCATACGCTCTATTAAGGCAGTTTACCAAGATCGGCATGCCTTTATCTCAGGAATTGCAACATTTTTTAAAAGCGAGACTTATTTCACTATGGGATCCTCCTCAGAATCCAAACACATCCTCTCCCAAGTATAATCCAAACGTGAAGTGTGCCTATCATTCTAACAGTCTTGGGAATGACACTAAGAATTGTTGGGCCCTGAAAAACAAAATTAAGGACAAGATTAAGAATAAGGAAATTGAGTTCGATCCTCCGGAGACTCCGAACGTGATTACTGCACCTATGCCCAAGCATGACAAAGGAATAAGTGCTATTGAAGATGATATGTATGTTACCTCTATAAGTGATGTGGTTACTCCTATCTCAACAATAAAAAAGAATCTATTAGAGGCTGGTTTATTTTCGTGCCGTGTTAAAGAATGTTATTATTGTGCAGTCCAACCCAATGGTTGCAGGTTGCTGAAGAAAGGCGTCCAGCGCCTGATGGATGAACATACAATTTTGATCGAGAAAGTTCTATATGCTGATAATTTATGCCAAGATTTGTCTGTAGTATCTGGTATTCCTGTCAGGATCACTTCCAAAGGTTCTGTAAGGAATACCGCCAATCCGAAAGTTTCTCCCTTGATCATTACAACACCTGGACCCATCCCATATTCCTTGGAAAAGGCTATCCCATGGAATTATGGATCATACGTCTACTACCATGGCGTCAAACAAGAGTTTTCTGATGAAGATACTGAAGATGTTGATCCCAACATTGACAATATTATAGGAACCAGCAAAGTTACTAGAAGCAAAAGGATTTTCATCCCGGAAATCTCTCTAAAAAATGTTGCTACACCTATTCGAGTTGTTGTTACCAAGTCAACTGTTGAGGTTTGGGGTAAAGAGTCAATGATAGAGCATGCCCAAATGTAGGCACCTAAAGAAACCACAGTCAAGGAAACCTTTGGACAAGAGTTGGAAGAGGCTTTAAAGATCATTCACAGAAGTGACTATAAAATTATGAACAGCTGGTGTAGACACCATCCAAAATCTCCATGTTATCTTTACTACTATGTTCTGAAGCCCATTTGCAGGCTTTAGTAAAATTCTTGAAGACTGCTCACGTGCCGTAATAAATTTCAGTTGATCAATTCAGAAGTTATGTGGCTAGCTTAACAACTGATAATGGATTATACTTCTCTGATTATGACCTGAATCTAGAGGGGAGAAATCATAATAGGGCCATGTATGTCTCCATTAAATGCATAGGCACTATGTTGGCTCATGTGTTATTGATATTGGCTCTTCTGTGAATGTTCTTCCAAAAGGCGCTATTGACAAACTAGATTATGAAGGGGTTATGCTGAAGCCCAGTAACATCATAGTTCGAGCCTTCGACAGATAAAAAAGAATGGTGCATGGAGAAGCGGACCTCCCAATCAAAGTGGGTTCACAAATATTTGAGTCCACCTTCTATGTAAATTTGGCCAGCTTATTCTTTTCTGTTGGGACGCCCCTGGGTCCATGGGCCAGGTGCTATTACCTCCACCTTGCACCACAAATTAAAGTACCCTGTAAGAGGGAAGATTGTTACTGTCTGCAGAGAAGAGGAGTACATGGTCAGCCACCTAAATTCATTCTGGTATGTGGAGATGGATGGGGAATTCATCGAGACTCCATGTCAAACTTTTGAAGTGATTTTCCCTATTGTTGTTAAATATGTTTCTACCATTCCAAAGAACACCAGGATTTTACACAATATGGCATCCTTGAAAGATGCCAAAGCTACTATAGAAGAAGGTGGTTGTACTATTTGGGGTCAGCTTCCTGATATCCCTTATAAATCTGACAAGTTTGGTTTGGGCTTTATTGCAGAGGGTCAAAGGGGTGTTCTTCGCGCTCGGGCTGGAAGACCTCCATTCTGTATCAGCAATAACGGGATCAACACTATAAAGGGTGCTGACAGTGATTGTGACTTCAACAGTTGGATATTCTCTACCATTGGCAACGGACTCGACAGTTGGAAATAAGAAGACATTTTCCCTATCTCCTTTAGCCAGGTGTAATAGCTACATTCCTGTCTTATTGCTTTTAAAATATTTTGTTTATGTAATAAGACAGTGACTTTAAACCTTGTGTCTTACCCGGGGCACAATGGTTCATTTGTTAAGTATTGATAATTCATAAACATTGCTCATTTAATAAAAACATTGGACGTTTTGCATTTAAATTTTGTGCTCTCTATTTTTCTCTTACTTATTGCATCTTCAAAATAGATATGTGTTCTTACACACACCCACACACTACATTGCAGATCCTCGTCCACTATGGATCTCGTTGATAACGATTCTGATATTGTCGCTTATGACTTTGAAAATACAATCTACCAAGCTGAGGACGAAGGTGAGGAAGATTGTGAAATACCCGGAGAACTTGCCTGACTCATAATATAAGAAGAAAAGGCTATCCAACCACATGAATATTCGGTCAAAATTGTAAATTTGGGCACCGAGATAGACAAAAAAGAGGTCAAGATAGGTGCCAACTTAGAGAGCAGTGTTAAGAACAGGCTGATTCAGATGTTACATGACTATGTTAAGATCTTTGCTTGGTCATACGAAGATATGTCAGGGTTTGATACTGATATTATGGTTCACTATCTACCAACGAAAGAGGGTTATTCTCCAATTGAGTAGAAGGTTCATCACATTCGTCCCGAGATGTCCGAAAAGATCAAGGTCGAGGTTATGAAGCATTTTAACGCATGTTTCTTAACAGTGACAACATATCCTCAATGGGTTGCTAATGTTGTTCTGGTACCAAATAAATATGGAAAGATACGTATGTGTGTAGATTACATGGATCTGAACAGGGAGAGCCCCAAAGATGACTTCCCACTGTCATATATTGATGTTTTGGTCGACAACACGGCTCATCGTAAGGTATTCGACTTCATGGATGGTTTCTCATAGTATAATTAGATCAAGATGGAACATGAAGACATGGAAAAAAACTATCATCACCACACAGTGGGGCACTTTCTGTTACAAGGTTATGCATTTTGGGTTGAAGAACGCCGAGGCAACTTACCTTCGTGCTATGGTAGCTTTATTTCATGACATGATTCACCACAAGATAGAGGTCTACATTGACAACGTGATAGCCATATCAGAGACTGAAGAAAAGCATCTTGATCATCAACCTAAATTGTTTGAAAGACTGAAGAAGTACAAGCTAAGGTTAAATCCAAATAAGTGCACTTTTGGGGTGAGATCCAGTAAAATCCTGGGTTTCATTGTCAGCAGTAAAGGTATTCAATTTGATCCTGTAAAAGGTAAATCTATTCAAGAAATGTCGGCTCCCCTTACTGAGAAGGAAGTAAGAGGTTTCTTAGGATGACTGAATTACATCGCCCGATTCATTTCCCATTTGATTGCTACTTGTGAGTTAATCTTCAAGTTGTTGAAGAAAGATCAAGTAGTAAAGTGGAACGACGACTGTCAAATAGCCTTTGATAAAATTAAGGAGTACTTGCAAGAACCTCAGATTCCGATGCCACCAGTTAAAAGAAGAACTTTAATCATGTACATAACAATGCTAGAGAACTCAATGGGGTGTGTATTAGGATAGCATGACGAGTCTGGTCGAAAAGAGCATGCAATATACTACCTTAGAAAAAGGTTTTTCGACTGTGAAACAAGATATTCATTGCTTGAGAAAACTTTGTGTGCTTTGGCATGGGCTGCTCTCCGACTAAGACAGTATATGTTGACCCATACCACTTTGTTGATCTCTAAAATGGATCCCATCAAGTACATATTCGAGAAGCCAGCTCTCTCCGGAAAAATAGCCCGATGGTAAATGGTCTTAACAGAATACGACATCTAGTACACCACTCAAAAACAATCAAAGGAAGTGTATTGGCAAATCATTTGGCACATCAAGCTGTAGACGACTATAAGTCTATAAATTTCGAATTCCCAAATGAGAACATTATGCTAGTTACAGATAGTGAAGAACCTGGACCGTATGAAGGACCTGAGCTAGGATCCTGATGGACTATGGTTTCCGACGGAGCTTCGAACACATTTGGCAACAAAATCGGTGATGTAATTATCTCTCCTCAGGGTTGTCATACGTAGGGGTGTTCAAAACCAAACCGGCCCAATAGAAAACCGCAAAACCGAATCGAACCAAACTGAAACCGCAAAAAACCGCATTTGGTTCGGATGTGTTTGGGTCATTTTCTCGTGGAACCGCACGGTTCGGTTCGGTTTGCGGTTTGTATTTTACAAACCGAACCAAAATAAACAAAACCGCATTATGTTATAAAATCTTACTAACCAATATATATTTCTTTAATTCTTTAGAGAAATCAACATGTATTATGTGTATATTTTATCATACTTTGTATTATATTCATTTTAATTTACAAATCATAAAAAATAAAATATTATTCATTTATAAATACTATTTTCATAAAATATATTTTATCATATTCTTTGTATAATATTTATTTAAGAATGCAATCTTGTTGATATCATTATTTAGATTTAGCTAAAATTATAATACGCAATTTTATGTATCAAATTATAAATTTATTTTGACAATTATAAATTTTGTATGGTAATGTATGAACAATTAAATATAAAATTATATTTTCCTATATATTTGTATGTATGACATAATAATTATTTTTGTAAAAAACCGAAACAACCGAACCAATCCAAACCGCATTAGTTTGGTTTGGTTTGGTTTGGTTCGGATTTATTTTTAAAAGCCAACCGAACCAAACCTAACCGCGTGTTTTTTTCTCTTGCGGTTCGGATGATTTTTTGCTTCAAAACCACCCAAACCGCACCGCGAACACCTATACGCCCTTCACTGCCAGACTTTGCTTTGATTGCACCAACAATATGGCTGAATATGAAGCGTGCATCATGGTTATTAAAGCTGCTATTGACCTGAGAATCAATTTCTTGAGCGTATATAGGGACTCAACCTTGGTAATCATTCAGGTTAAGGGAGAATGGAATATGAATCATCTGAACCTTATCCCTTACTGAGAACACGTGCTAACCTTAATTCCGTATTTCGAAGAGATTACTTTTGAGCATATCTCAAGAGAAGAGAATCAGTTGACAGACGCATTGGCTACCATGTCATCCATCTTCAAAGTCAGATGGGACAATGAGGCTCCCAAAATTACCATTGAAAGATTCGACGAACCGGTACACTGCTGTGAAATTAACACTAATGGAGTAGAGGAAAAACCTTGGTTTCATGAAGTGAAAAGGTACCTTGAGGCTCAAGAATACCCTGAAGGGGAATCGATCAATGACAAAAAATTCCTATGGAGCTTCTCGGCTAAGTTCTTCTTGAGCAATGGAATTCTATACAAGCGCAATCATGATTCGACTCTACTTCGTTGTGTGGGATAGAAAGAAGCAGAAGAAATTATGTAAGATATGCACGAAGGTGTCTTTGGTACTCACTCCAGTGAGCATACTATGGCTAAAAAGATCTTGAGGGTAGGTTACTATTGGTTGACTATGGAAACTGATTGTCACCACCACTCGAGAACTTGTCATAAGTGCCAAATCTATGTTGATAAAGTTCATGTGCCTCAAGTACCTCTGAAAGTCTTGACTGCTTCGTGGCCATTCACAATGTGGAGCATTGATATTATTGGAGAAATCAAGCCTATTGCTTCTAATGGACATCGCTTCATTCTCGTCTCCATTGATTACTTTACAAAGTGGGTTGAAGCAGCATCATTCGCCTTTGTTACTAAGAATGTGTTTGCACGATTCATCAAACATAACCTGATATGTCGGTATGGCATCCTAGAAAGGATTATCACAGACAATGGTACTAATATCAATAACACTATGATCACAGAACTCTACACACAGTTCAAGATCAAGCATCATAACTCTTGTCCGTATTGATCGAAGATGAATGGCGCGGTGGAAGACACCAACAAGAACATTAAGAAGATTATACAGAAGGTGGTTGTGTCCTACAAAGACTGGCACAAGGTGTTACTATTTTCTCTACGTGGCTATCGCACTTCTGCACGAACATCAACTAGGGCAACCCCATTCTTTTTAGTTTACGGTATGGAAGTCGTCCTACATGTCGAAGTTCGAACTCCTTCTCTGAGAATTAGGAAAGATCCAGAATTAGACGAAGATGAATGGATTTAGACCAGGCTAGACCAGTTGAACCTGATTGACAAGAAGAGGCTCGCGACTATCTGTCATGGTCAGATGTATCAGAAGCGTGTGATCAAGGCATTCAACAAGAAAATCAAGCATCGGGTATATCAGGCTGGTAACTTGGTAATAAAGCGCATCATTCTCTCGCAAGGTGATCCCAGGGGGAAATGGACTCCTACCTATGAAGGGCCATTTATAGTCAATAAGATATTTTCTGGCGGTGCTATGATACTGACTACCATGGATGGCGAAGATTTTCCACATCCCGTGAATGCAGACATAGTCAAAAGATGCTACGCATGAAAATGACCCACTAGGTTGATTGGCCTAGGAAAAATAAGGGCATCTCGGTGAATCAAAAAGGTTCGAGAAAAAATTAGTGATATATATAAAAGATTGTACACCCGGAAAGTCGAAAACCTGAAAAGGCGGCTTGGGCAAGAAAGGGTATCCTAGTGGACTAAAAACCCGAAAGGGCGGTATAGGAAAAAGTTAGGAATTAAAGCGTATGACTATGTCCCGTTAGATCACTTACAGCAAGCTTTATTAACAACATCAAGTTCAAATGGCACGGATCAATCCAATCACTTTCTTCCGACAACGAGGGATGAGATGCTTAAAGACATAGGGGAAATAGCAGAGTTGGAACCCGACGAGACTATTTCCACATAGCTATATGTTTTGTCTTCACTTTGTACTCTTTACATTTCACGACAATTTCCTCTTACTAGGATTTATGTCTCTCTATATAAAAACGTCTGTTTATGGGAAAACTATTAATAGAAATACGAATTTCAAGTTTCAAACTTTTTGTTTTACCTTTTTCTATTTTGTTTGCAAAAATGTCCAATGACTAAAATTAAATGAACATATGCATATGAATATGATTGACTGTTAACAAATATATGCATAAAAACAGGAATGAGCATTTGCTCAAGACTCTAGGAGTTGGGATAATGTTCAATTCATCACGTACCCCCACAGAGAGATCCTCATAGGATTATCCCCATAAAGTAGTCTTAACAATATTATCTTCAATAAAGATATATCCCCGACAAAATGGGATGAACTAATTATACTCACTAGCAAATCACCCCAGCGGATAAAGAAATATGATCTTTTTTCCGGCAATGGCGCTAACCTACGGAGTCCCGATCGAGTACAGTTTATGGAAAAAAAATTCCCTAGCTGAGTTTATTCCTCCAGAGCTGTAAAATCCCTTGCAAATTTCTTTTCTCCAGCAGAGCTCATCTCCTCAGCAAGGGTGTTTCCTCAACGGAGTATTTCTCTGTCAACAGGGTTTATTTCCTCAACAGATTACAGTCTCCCCAGCTTGATTCGGTTTCTATCACAAATTACCGGCAAGATTCCTATCTCCAGTAAAGGACAATCCGAGTTTCTATCCCCGGAGAGTTACTACTGAATCTGAAACTAGATCAAATATCGTTCAACCTTATTCTCTCCAGACGAGTTGGTATCCATATCAGAAACTCGGTCAGACATCACCTCAAAACTTTATCCATCTCTTTTATCCCCAATCAGGGTATATAAGAATTAAATTTCCCAGTAGAGCGACAAACGACCAATATTCTTGAGCTCTTCTCCTGAAAACAGGAATCAACATTCCCTAGCAGAGTTTCCTCAAGCAAAAAGCAGGAATACCCATCAAGATTGAAGATACACATACTCTTCATCCCCAACAACAATCATGGATTTATTTTCCCAGACAAAGATGTTGCACGGGTTTACAAATACACTTCAACAACATTTCAAATCCATACATCATTTATGAACAACATAGCATATACATACAAAACGCATATAACACGCCCTCATTTATTTTGAGAATATCATTACGCAATGCATTTCATACATCATGACATTGCATACAACTAACTCTTTACCTTTTCAAGAAAGATCAATCAACAGACAAACATCATCAACTACTTATATGACCAGACAGTCTTCTCAAAGGCTACATCTGAAAAATGGATACTTAAGCAATTTCCTCAGAAGGTCATTCTAAAAGAGACATCTTATTCTAGTTGAAGTCAAGCGTAGACATCTTCTGGCTCAGATTAAATCGAGTGTAGATTTATTCTGATACTTCTTCCAGTTAAAGTCGGGTGCAGAAATCTTTTGGCTCAGATTAAATCGAGCATAGATTTATTCTGATACTCCTTCGTATAATTTGGGCGTAGACATCTTTTGGCTCAGGTTAAATCGAACGTAGATTTATTCTGATACTCCTTCAGGATAAGTCGGGCGTAGACTCTTTCCAACATATTTTCTAGTTGAAGTCAGGCGTAGACATCTTCTGGCTTAGATTAAGTCGAGCATAGATTTATTCTGATACTTCTTCTAGTTAAAGTTAGGTGTAGACATCTTTTATCTCAGATTAAATCGAGCGTAGATTATTTCTAATACTCCTTCGAAAAAGTCGGGTGTAGACTCTTTCCAAAATATTTTCTAGTTGAAGTCGGGCATAGACATCTTATGGATCAAATTAAATCGAGCGTAGATTTATTCTGATACTTCTTCCATTTGAACTCGGGTGTAGACATATTCTGGCTCAGATTAAATCAAGCATATATTTATCCTGGTTATCCTTTTGGACCAAGTCGGGTGTAGACTCACTCCAAATACATCTTCCAAGAAAAAGTCGGACGTAGACCTAGTCTAATTCCTATCAACGGTTACTTTGGATGGCAGCTATAAGCCCATCTCTGATGACTCTCTGTCACCTCTCCAAATGGCATCTTTAAGCCCATTCCCGGTATAATCAACCAACCGTGTTACTTCGTGCACCAGCGAGTACAAATGTCTGGGCACTTAAGTGTTCAATCATCTTCTACCTTCAATTCAGGAATGGCTGACATGCCAATCTAACTCTTCCGGTTAAAGAAGATTGAACAGGGGCAGTTGTTGTAACCCAAAATTTTCCCTCCCATTTTCTTCAAAATATTCTTCTAAGGCTCTCAAGTACTCAAGGCTACTCAAGAATTGACCACTCAAAATACTCCTCCTAAGAAATGGGTCTACAACTAGGGCTTCTATTTTCTCAAGGAAGATTGGGTTTCAAGGTTCTCAAATTATTTTTATGGTTCTTCATATATCTTCAGGGATATTCATGTCAAGTTTCAAGTCTTGCACCAAAAGTTTTCTCAGTCAATGACTAAGATGATTGGAAGTCAATTGTATTGGATAAAAGTAAAATATGGTCAACATACAATCAAACTTCAAGATTTTTGGTCAACATAAACATTTTGAAGTGATATTCATCATTTGATCAAGGGTTGATTATGATTCCTCAAGGGAAGCCCTTAAATCATCAAAAGTCCAAAGTTGCCAAATTAGGGTTTTCTTAGGAGAAGTCAATTGAACTTTGACCAAGCATAACTTTCATATGTTTCATCAACTTTTCCCCAACCAAAGCCCAATTTGAAGTAAATTCATTTCTCTACAACTTTGTAAATGTATACTCAGGTCCAAAAACTGCTTCATTTATAAGATATGAGCTAATACATTACAAGTCATTTCAAAAGTGAATAAAAAGACACTTTTTATCAAGGCAACTTACATCAAGATAAAGACTCCAATAGCAAAAATGATCAAAAGAGAAATTGAAGAGGACATTCTGGGCTTTTCAAAAAGTCAAAATTACCTTTAAAAGATGAAAATTGAGAGAGTTATGACTAGTGCAAGTTGGGAAATTTTGAGAAGATGCATGAAATATAAAGTGAGAAAACTTGAAATTTTAAACTAGTGGGCCTAAATTTTGATGTTCAAACATGTTCACAATGTGTTAGAAGACCTCTAAATCCATTCATATATTTTTTATAATTTATTTGTTTTATTTGAATTTTTATTCATTTAAATGCAAGTAAATCAAATAAAATATAAAATCATTGGGCCAAGGTGCATGGGCTTTTGATTTCAATCACATGGAGGTCCAAGAACACATGACAAACATGTCAAAACCGTGAAAGCATGTTCGGAACAAGAATCTTCAAGTTTGGAATGTTTTTTTTAACAATTTTGGAAAGATTTCAATGTGTTTTTTGCAATAAATTGTGACATAATGGTACAAGATTCTTGTCTTGTTCTTGTTCCATTTAATTCCTCTATAAATACATGCAATACTCAAGTGCAAAATACACACAAGCTGCTGCCTCAAGAACCAATTCAAAAATCTCTCAAAATTCTCAAGAAAAGTGCAAATTCGTATCATAGGATCCAACCACTCTCAAGCCAAACGAAGTGTCCAAGCCTCTTCCTTGAGTCCTCAGGAACACATCCAATCCAAGAACCAGAAGATTTGGTTCTTGGAACTTGTGCTTCAAACTCCACCAATTTGCGTTTTTTTCTTTGAATTCAATCTTAAATTCCATGCATTACTAATGTGTTTGATGAGCTCAAATATATTCAAGATATGATTTAGGACGAGTTTGACGTATCAAATGCAAGCTTTGATGCATAAATCTCTATATTCCATTTTTAAGGCATAGAAATACGTTTGCTTCAGATCTCTCTTTAAAGACAAATTCAAGACAAAAGAACCCCACCATCGAATTCGTAGTCCTTGAATTAAGGGGGAAGGGTCCCATTAACTTTTCAATTTTCTGGTTTTTATTATTTTTTGCTTTTGCTTAATTAATTTAATTACATTTTTAATTAGACTATAAAAAATAAAAATAAAAAACTATTCTTATTTAAAAATGTTTAGATTTAGGTTTTTTTATTAATTAATTTGTATTTAAAAATAATTAGACATTAGGTTTTTTTATTATTATTAACTTAATTTTCTTTAAAAAGAAAAAAAAGGTAGAAATAATTATGTTTTAATTATTTTATTATCACTTTAATTATTTTCCAAATAATAAAACATCAAAAAATATTTTCCTAACAATTAGAAATTTTCTTTAGGTTTTAAATAGCTTCTTTTAATTTCTTTTCTCTTTGTTATTTAAATTCTAGAAAACAAATGTATAGATCGCACGGTTGATTTTGTAATAGCAAAGGTTTATTTTCTCGCATTTTTCCTATTATGTAACTGCTCATGGAATGTAATAGCTTAGGTTGATTTTCTCGTACTTTTACTTTTCGCACTTATGTATGAATGTATGTATATATATAACTACTGTATAGTAACTAGGCATGTATGGCAAGATTTAAAATCAAACGCTAGAAAACCTTAAATACAAGATAAAATAACTGAATCAAAACACAATTTACACACGCACCTCTAAGGTGACCCCATTTGTTGCCTTCGGATAAAACAGTTATGACCCTCGAACGTAGGATGCTTTAACAAAGACCCTTGGTTAAAAGATCGTAGTCCCTCGATGACCCTTCGATGTTGCCTTCGGTAAATAATCTGAGTCCCTCATGAAATTTTTAAAGCTTCCTATAGGTTGCCTTTATGACTGTACGATGACCCGTGCATATCCCTCATACATCCAACGATAGGGCTTCCTACTAACCAATGGTAGGATATCACTATTCTAAAGGAGTAGGAAAAGAACAAATACTTTTGAGTAGGTAGATAGTTCTTAATCGCTTGCTCACAAAAACATCTCTTTTCACACAAACACTTTTCTGAAATATTTTCAAAAACAAACACTTTGTATGCATTCTCAATTGATACGAGAATCATTACAAAGTTGCCGAACTTAGGCATTTTCAAAATATTTTAAAACTTACATATTCACAAAGCATTTTCAAAAGTGAGTTAGCGATTAAGAGCTCGTAGATAACTACGAATGAAAAGCGTGCTAACACCTTTCCTTTTCATAACCTACCCCCTTACTCAAAAAAGTCTCAAAGGTATTTCCTATTCTTTTCACCCTTTCCTTTATTGGATAAAAGAAAAATCGGTGGTGACTCTTGTTATCCAAAATATTTGCGATAAAACACAAAACCAAAAGTCAGTTCTCCCACTGTATTACATGTTTCATCAATATAAGTTGGTTCAAGCATGGAGATAAGTCATAGCTATGGGTGGAAATAGGCTAGGATTTTGAAGGCCTGAGCCAGGCCGATTATAAAAATAAAAGGCTTGAGCCTGACTTATGGCCTATTATAGGCTCTCTTTTTTTCCCGGGCATGCCCTTAAAGCCTATTTAAAATTATGTTTTTTTTATAATTAAGATTTTAAATTAATCCATATTACTTAAGAAGCCTTAAGGTCAGCCTTTATATACATATATAGGTCGGCCTATTTAGCCTTTGTTCTAATATATATGCATATTTAGCCAACCTATAAGGCTTCATAGGCTTTTTTAATAGCCTAAGTCTGGCATATTTAATTAAATAGGCTTTTAAAAAAGCCTAAGCGTGGCCTTTTTATTAAATAGCTCTGACCTTAAATAGGCTAAGCTATAGGTCAGCCCTACCTATTCCCACCCTTAGTCATAGCATAGAGTGTTCTCATCTAAATGTAGATCTTGTCTTTCTAGAACTATCCTTATTTCCAATTATTAACTCTTCTGGATGTGAAGACTTATACTTGAAAGAGCTCTTGGATTATGTTGCTTCTTGAGAATTATCAAGAGCTTATTCAGTTGCTTTTTGATCTTCAGAAGTTGAACCAACTTCTGGATGACCATCTTCTGATGATTGAGCATCTTCTGAACATACAACTTCTGAAGGTTGAGCAGACTCTGAAAAGTTAACAACTATGGTTTATATGACAATGTTAGAGGATTCTTCATATACATGCAACTTGCAAAATTCTCAAAAGCTTTGACATTTTAATTCCAGGATCTTTGTCATCAAATCTGACATGTATAGACTCTTTATCCATTCTAGTATCAAAGTTATACACCATGTATTCCTTAGAGCGTTCAGAGTATCCTAAAAGGATACCTTTTTAAGCCTTAGCATCAAATTCTTTTTATAGACTTTGTTGCTCATAATGTAACAAGTACATCCAAACTGATGAAAATATGAAATGATTGGCTTTCTTCCCTTGAAAAGCTCATATGATGTTTTCTTCAGAATAGATCTAATATAGATTTTGTTCAGAATAGATCTAATTTGCTCATATTATGTGTCAAAACATCATATGCTTTCTTCCCTTAAAGTACTTTAGAAAATTATTCTCATGGATCATGGTTCTAGCCAGTTATTGTAAAGATCCATTCTTTCTCTCTACAACTCCATTTTGTTGAGGAGTTCTAGGAGAAGAGAACTCATGGAGAATTCCAAGTTTTTCACAAAAAGTTTCAAACGGCTCATTTTCAAAATTTCCTTCAGCATCACTTGTGATTTTCAAGATTTTCGAATCCTTTTCATTTTGTACTTGTATGCAGAAGATGTTGAACACATCATATGATTCATCTTTGGATATAAGGAATTTAAGACAACTGCATCTACTGTAGTCGCCAACTATGACCAGTCCATATTTCTTCCCATTGATTGATGTAGTGCTAACAGGATCAAACAAATTATTGTGAAACATCTATAAGGGTATGGAGGTAGAGACAATGTCCTTTGTTTTAAAAGAGGATTTAACAATTTTTTCTACTTGACATTCTCCACAAAGAGCATCTGAGTGATAATTAAGGTCTGGAAAAAGCATTAACAAGTTTTAACTTTCTAAACTAAGAGATTAATCTCCATTTAGCATGACCTAACCTTCTGTTCCAAGACCATTTTTCATCACTCATTGATATAAGGCAAAGCACATAGTGTTCATCTAACTCAAATAAATTGATTTTATAAACATTTCCCTTCCTGTTACCTTTGAACATTATGGACTTGTCATAATCATTAATGACTATACATATTAAACACTACTTCATAACAATTGTCACAAAATTGACTTATGCTCAGTAAGTTAAGTTCATCTACAAGCCAAATATTATTTATAGAGATAAAGTAGTTACCAATAGTACCCATGCCAATGATCTTGCCTTTCTGGTTTCCTCCAAATCACACATTTCATCCCTCTTTCAGAGAGAGGGTTTAGAACATATGATTTTCTTCTGTCATATGTCGTCAGCAACAACTATCTAGGTACCAAGATTGTTGATTTTCTCCTCCCTTTAAGCATATCTTCATAAAAAACAATTTCAAATTTAGGCACCCATAATCTTATAGGTCCTTTAGGGTTAGTTCTGAAAGGTCTCTTCTGACCTCGTACCATAGCCTTTGATTAGTAAGGCTTAAAATCATTCGAGACATTTGGTTTTGAAGATTTATGTCTTGAAAAATTCTTAGCCTTTGATTATGAACCCTTTAGAATCTTAGACTCTAGAATCACGAGTTCTGGTTTCTCAGGAACCTTAGACTTTGAGATATGTGGCTCTAATTTTTTTCGAACTTTTGATTCCATAATCTTTAGTTCTGACAGATTAAGAACCTCTACTTTGTCATCAGCAAATACAAAGCAAGAAGAAAGTCTTTATGAGTAGAACTCGTTTCTAAGTAGAAATAGAAGAGAGCGGTTATGCATATTTTATCCAGATATAAGATTCTGAATCAACACTATTAGGAGCATCAAAGACCTTACCCCTTGCTTCTACTATACCATAGTTCATAGAAGTAATTTTAGTTCTCTTAAAGCCAGAAATGTCAAACTCCTGAAGAGCCATTTCATACTCACTGAAAGGTTTGTCAAACATATCATTTAATAAAGTAATACAATCTCTTTCCAGATTGTTAATCTTATTTTTGGAATACTTTGTATCAACTTTCAAGAGATCATAATCCCTTTTTAAATTTATCAACTAAGTGGCTTTAACTTGATAATGACTCCTAATTTCTTGAATGAAAGAAATTAAGTCTGAGCGAGATAGTTTAGAAATTACATAATTTTCTTCTTCAAAATTTGAGCTAGAACCTGGGTCAATTTTGTGTTTGAAGATGTTGAAGCCATCAGACCAGATTAGGTTCTTCCTCATCTTTGTTAGATTCTTCTTCTTTATCAAGTTCATCCCATGTTGTCATGAGACTTTTCTTGACCTTGTTTCTGAAGTTGTTCTTCTGAAAGATTCCTTTCTTTGGTTGGTCCTTCTGCAACTGTGGATATTCAGCAATAAAGTGACAAGGCTTCTTGCAGTTTAAGCATCCTTTCTGATTAACTATGTTAATTCTGGAGCTTGTTCCTCTGAAGTCGTTGCCTTTTCCTGAGAACCTTTTGTTCTTCTTTTTGGCCAGATATTGAAATATCTTGATTAAAAATGCCATTTCTTCATCTTCTAATTCTTCTTCAGAAAATTCTTCATGAGTGGATTCTTCAGATCTCCTCATTAGTGAAGATTTAGCATTATGATCAACAGAATTCAAAGCAAGAGACTTTGACTTCTAAATAGGTTCATCTCCAATCAGCTCCATCTCATGAATATTGAGATTGCTAATCAAGATTTCTAAACTTATGATGTTTAAGTCTTTAGCTTCTTGAATAGTAGTCACCTTGGGTCTATACTTGGCAGGAAGACTCCTAAGAATCTTCTTGACATGATCAACAGTTATACAACTCTTGTTTAACACTTTAAGACCGGATACGAGAACTTGAAACTTGAGAACATGGTTTCAACTTCTTCGTCCTCCTTCATTTTGAATAACTCATATTGTTGAACCAAAATATTTTCTTTAGCCTTTTTAACTTACTGATTTCCTTCATAGGAAGCACACAGAGATTTAAATATAGTTTTGTCAGTAAATTTATCTAGAACATTGAAATACTCAAAGTGAGGTAGAGCATCTGTCAAGATTTCTCTAACTATGTGATACTTTCTATATATCTTTTCTGAGCATGTGTGAGGCTTTTTCTATAAGCCATTATACCTACTTCATTAACTGCAAAATTAATTCCATCTTCAAGAATATCCTATAACTCATCATCAAGACCTGTGATTTGAGTATACATATTGATTTTCCACCATTCATTAGAATTTCCATTGAATGATGGAGGTTTGGAAATATAATTGTTCTTCTCAGATGTACTAGGCTCGGCATTATTAATAACTTCAAGATCAGCTATGATGTTTTCTCCTAGGATCCTTTTTATACCATTGTTAAGTGTCGATGCACAAATCATGCTCTGATGCCAACTAAAGGTGGGAAAAACACAAGAAGAGGAGTTGAATTGTGTTAACTTTTTCTCCTTTTTTATTTTTAAGATCTGTTATGAGATTCTGATTATAATGTTTATAATCGGATTCATATTCTAATGAGTAGCAGTGGAATAATGTTGAACAAAATTAAAGAAGAGAGCAAGACAACACAAAAACAATTATCATGTTTCCTCTTAAAAATCAAGAGTAGTTCAGTCCCTTTTCACTTCCAAGAGATTTCAACAATAACATAATCTAATTACAAGTTGCTCAAGCACACAAATAAGATACTTCCAATGCCCAAACACACAAGTAAGGGACTTCAATACTGAAGCACACAAGTAAGAGATTTCTGATTGCTCAAGCACACAAGCAAGAGACTTTTGATTGCTCAAGCACACAAGAAAGAAACTTCTAACTGCTCAAGCATGCAGATAATAAACTTCTAATTGCTCAAGAACACAAGTAAGAGACTTCCAACCACTCAAGCTTGCAGGCAAGAGACTTTTAGGAATATATCTAACAGATAAATGATAGAGATAGAGTGATAATTACATTTGATATACAATCAGAGGCGTAAACAAATTACAACACGCTAAAATATGACTTAATAACTTCTAAGAATGTATAATTGGAAAGAATTTCTAAGTTAGCTTGTGCTCTTTGTTTTGACAGAGTAACTTCTCTTTTTCTTGTCAAGGCACAGTGTTATATCTTTCTCTAAATCATCGGCTCCTTTTATAGAGTTCCATGAAAGAGTTAGTGGAGAGAGCTTCAAGCACAAGAGATTCGTTGAAGTGACACATCAGCAGATCCGTTACAAAGCTTCCTGTTATGGTTAATGATGTTGCAAACTCATTTGAAATTCCTTTGCTACAAAATAAATTATCAGTTGTAAACCTTCAGACTTCAACAACTTTCTGTTGAGTTATCATGTGACCAGAACAAGAAAAATTAACATCATAATCTGATAGAGACGTTTTTGTACCCCAACATTTGCCCTCCTATTTTCTTCAAGACATCTTCTCATTCTCCTAGGGTCTTCATTTGCTCAAGGTTACTCAAGAATTGATTAGACAAATTCTCCTCCTAAGCAATTGACCTACAACTAGGATTTCATTTTTCTCAAGGAACATGAGGTTTCTAATACCTCAAGTGGATTTTATGGTTTCTTATATGTCTCCAAGAATACTCATACCAAATTTCATGCCCTGAATCACAAGTTTTCTCAATCAATTGCTTAGATGACTAAAAATCAACTGTATTGGACAAAAAGTCAATTGTGGTCAACATACAGTCAAACTTCAAGATTTTTGGTCAACATCAAGATTTTAAAGTCATATTCGTAATTTGATCAAGGTTTAATCATGACTCATCAAGAAAAAACTCTCAATTCATCAAAAGTCAAAAGTTGTCAAATTAGGATTTTCTTTAGGAGAAGTCAACTGAACTTTGACCAAGCATAACTTTCACATGCTTCATCAGATTTTCCTTAACCAAAGCTCATTTTGAAGGAAATTCAATTCTCTACAGCTTTGTCTCTCTAAGCTCAATTCCAAAAAATGCTTCATTTGAAAGATATGGGCCAATACATTATGGGTCATTTCAAAAGTCAACAAAAAGACACTTTTTGTCAAGGCAAGTTACATCAAGATAAAGTTTTCAAATACAGAAATGATCAAAATAGAGACGGTAGATGACATCTTTAGCTTTCCAAAAATTCCAAGATCACCAAATGATAAAAATTGAGAGAGTTATGATTGGTGCAAGTTGGGAAAATTTGAGCAAATGCATGAAACCAAAAGTGATCAAACGTGGAATTTTGAGCTATTGGGCTTGTGATTCAAGGTCTAGGTGTGTTTCATACCTCAAAATGAACCTCAGAGCTTACTCATACACCCCTAGACCTTTTTATTCTATTTATTTAGATTTTTATAAATTTAAAGTCAAAATTAAAAAGATAAAAGTCAAGGCTTCTCTTACAAAGTCCAAGCCCACTATCTTTTACCCTAATTGTCCTATATATAACTCATTCATTTAGAAAAACCCTTACATGATATCCCTTGCAAAAACACCTCTTCCAAAAATCTAAAAATCATTCAAACTAAGGCAACTTAAAACCCTAACTTGCAGCCACTTTCACCATGAACTAGTCATTCCATTCACTTCCAAGAACACTATAGGGTAAGGTTGGATTGATTGCAATGATCAAAAGGGAATACAAACTCAGATAAGTGCCTCATTGGTTTCATCATTGCATGATTTTCATATCTTTGCTTTCATTGTGTTTTTACGCATACTAACTTTACTAACGTGTTAATGAGGTTTAATAGTGCAGGAATAACCCAAAGCATGACCCCCTTATTTGCCAAATCGAAGCTTGCCATGTTCATGCCGATTTGAGTTATTTTCATTGTAGCCCACAAACCAACACATTTTAGCCAAAAATAACATTCCCACTGAACTCGCAGGGCTTGGTTTAGGGGGATAGGGTCCCTGGGAATTTTTAATGTTTACTATTTTTGCAGGAACGTGGAAAAGACTCACCAGAGAAGATGACCGAAGCTAGGGCTCCGGCACCTCTCTGGTCCATGCAATGTGTTTATTTTATATTTAAATCGTTTCAGTTATATCACTGGATGTATCACCATCCTAATGGTAGAAGCACGCGCGATAAGGCTTTACAATTCCAGGACGTGGGTTTGATCCTTAGTTTTAGCATTTTCACATATTTTCTGACTTTTACAGATCAAGTACAGCGCGTCCCCACGAATCCACTGTGCACCCAACCACGCCTCATCATCAAATCTTCATAGATCTGATCTAACATCCCAGATGCGCAACCACATGGTGAACCACAGGGAGTGACCACACTGGATCCAATGCTGGCACTAGTGGGCGTGGACCACAATTGCAAATCACACCCCCCCTGTTTGCTATAATTTGGCCCAAACTCTTTCTTTTTTTTTATATTTCTCTTTTTTCTTTTACTTATTTATTTATTATTATTAATTAAAATATCAAAATATTAATTTTAGGTTAAAATTAATTAGCTTTAGTTTTAATTACCTTTTTTTAATTAATTAATTTAATTAATTAATTTTCTTATTTAAAATTAATTAGATTCTTAAGTTTTTAATTAAATTAATTGATTATTTTACTAAACTTAATTAGGTTTTTAGGTCTTTTTTTATTAATTAATCACAAATCATTTTTCATAAAATTACCAAAAATCTTCTATTTTCACCTTTTTAGATCAAATGTGCTTTCGCGAATGTAATTTTTATTTCTCGCATCTCTTTTTTTCATTTATTATGTAACTGTTTACGGAATGTAATAGCTTAGGGTTTTACTTTCCGCACTCTACTATTATGTAACTGCCCCGAAGCGATGTAATAGTTTAGGATTTACTTTCTGCCTTTATTTTCCGTACTTTACTGCTTTTTGTTATTTTATGTTTACTGCTTAGTAATTAGGGTTTGTATGAAATGGCTAAAATGAATCGTTAGATAACCCTAACTGCAATGGTAAAATAACTGAATACAAAACACTTGCACACTTACACCTCTAGGATAACCTCCCTTGTTACCTTCGAAAAATAAATAGTCATGCCCCTCGAAAGTGGGGACGCTTTAGCAAATTCCCTCGATTCAAAGATCATAGTTCCTCGATGACCCTTTTGATGTTGTCTTTCAGTAAATGATCTAGTCCCTTACGAAAATTGTTAAAACGTCCTTACCAGTTTCCTTCGATGATTGTACGATGACCCTCGCTTGTCCCTTCACATCCAATGGATAGGGCTACCTACCAACTAATGGTATGGATGACACTATCTCTAAAGGAGAAGGAAAAAAAATACAAGAACGACCTTGAGTAGGGTAGAACTCCTAATCGCTTCCTCACAAAACAATTCACAATCACACTTTTCAATAAATATTTTCAAACAAACACTTTGTACGCATTCTTGAGGATGGATATGAGAATCATTACAAAGTTTTGCCTTACATTGGCAACTTTTTCAAAATATTTTCAAATACACAATATAAAGCAATTTTCAAAAAGTGAATTAAGCGATTAAGAGCCAGTAGATAACTACGGATGAAAAGGATGCTAACACCTTCCCTTTTCATAACCTACCCCCCGAACTCAAAATCTTCAAGGTTTTTCCTGTTCTTTTCACCCTTACCTTATTGGATAAAAGAAAAGTCGATGACGACTCTTGCTATCCGCAACATTTATGATCAAACGCAAAAATAAGTCAATTCTCCCACCGTATTACAGACGTGTTAGAAATTCATCAGTTCTTGAGCTTTGACTGGTTTAGGTTCTGGTCCTTCAGAGTCAGGGTCTAAACTTCTGGTCCTTCAGACTATGACTTTAGAGACTGACCTGTTCAGAGTTTGGAGACTTCATGTTCTGATCATCATAAGATAACTTGATCATAAGTTGAATCTTCAGACTCTGCCTCTCAAGAGCTTCTCTTTCAATGTTCAGTGCAGTTTCAGAATTAAATTTCAATCAGTATATTGATCTTTGTACCTGCACACTTGAACACGCATTAATCTGCCCAATTATTCTTGAATTATTTTGTTATCATCAAAATCTAAGGGAATGGTATAAACCTATTTTCTTCCAACACACGCCACAAAAGTGGGTGATGCGCAAATATATCTAATTTTCTATAAAAATAGCTTAGAACTTCTTGCAATTCAAACATGAATAATATTAAGGGTAAGTCTAGATAAGCGATCATAATTCCTAGTCTTTATCTAATTTTAGGCCAGACCCGAGCAGGCCTAAATAGGCCATATTATAGGCCTCTACCAGTCGATTTGGCCTATTCTCAACCATATTGATATTGGTCATGTTTCTTATAAGTTAAGTCAGTTCATGGCTTCTCCAACTGATAATCATCACAAAGCTTCGCTTAGAGTCTTTAGATACTTGGAGAATGCTCCAGGTTAGAGTCTCATGTTCTCTTAAAATTGAGTATCTCAAATCCATGGATTTAGTGATTCGGATCAGGGAGATTGTTTTGACACTACTCTTTTCGTAGTATTCAAAGAAGCAACCAATAGTTGCATGCTCATACGGTGAATCACAATATAGAATATTAGTTGCACTTACGAGAGCGCTTTAGTGAAACACATTCCTCATGCATGATCTTTGTCAAGTCTTTGTCAACCATGTAATAGTCAAGTTGTCTGGTTATAGTCAAATTCTTATGCACATAGCTTCCAGTTCTATTCACTACGCCGAAAAAGACTTACGAAAGCGCTTTTTTTGGCCTTTAAAAGCGCTTAAAAGCGCTTTTAAAGATGGCCCTGCTATAGGTTTTAGCAGCGCTTTTTGTTTAATGAAAAGAGCTTTCGTAAGTCTACCTAATACAAGACTTTTTCTAAAAAGCGCTCTCTTAAGTAGGCTTTTGGAAGCGCTTTTTTATGAAGAAGCGCTTTCATAGGTCTACCTAAGGCAACGCTTTTTTCTGGAAAAGCGCTCTCATAAGTTTTCTTTTAGCAGCGCTTTTTTCTGGAAAAGCGTTGTCTTAGGTAGGCTTTTAGCAACGCTTTTTTCTGGAAAAACGCTTTCATAGGTGGTCTTTTAGCAGCGCTTTTGCCTGGAAAAGCGCTGTCATATGTTTACCTTAGACAGTGCTTTTTGTGAAAAAGCGCTTTCATAGGTGTTTTTTTTAGAGGTATAATTTATATAATTCATATACCTGTATTGTTTGCAGCATATTATTTATATAAACCAGTTGCCATAACCTGTAATTTATAAACTGCGGTAATGCATTGTATACCATTGTAATCCAAAATATATATACACCATTTTTGTACCTCAAAATATATAAAAACCATTGTTATCAGCATTGTAACTCAAAATCAGTCTTACAAAATCAACCCTAACAACAACTAAACCAGTCCTAATGTATGAAAGAAACACGGTCAATTATGTATTAAGGTCCTGGTCCTGCGAGGTTTGAACATAATAACACGGTCAATATGGTATTCCATGTACACATGTAATGTATTCATAACACTTTTCACATAATAATGTATTCATATCTTATATGATTCTCTGCTCAATAAAATATTGACACAATTCCTCTTTGATTTCTTCCAACTGAAGTTTCGTGTAATATGCACATTTGTATTCATCGAAGTACTACATAACAAAACATAATATGCATGATTTAGTTAAAAGTAAAAAAATTATATGAAATATCCGAGAAATAATAAAACAAATCCTAAGTTATAAATCCATACCGTGACTGGAATCTCTATTTGATTCAGTTGAAGGATTTCTTTGATAAACCGCATAACGAAGTATCCGCAATCTATACCGTTTTGCTGTTGAGGACACTACATGGAAAAACAAATAAGAATATATACTTGTATTTTTTTATCAAATAGCATAAATATTATAAGCAAAATAGTGGAAATTAATATACCTACACTTTGATCCAATTAATGTTGTTTGATTTAGATCGTCGTACCCGAGCTTCTCTTTGACACCGGAATACTTGTATCGCTCTAACAAAATAAAAATATATATTTAGAACAATGTCACAGAAATAATTAAATATATAAATACACACAAATATTTAGAATAATCTCACTTACGTATCAATCATTAACTTCATATCCAGATAATTTGTCCAATCACCGTCAACCGAATTCAGATAATAGACCACTTCTTTTTTAGGATCGATAGCAACCAACAACCAATGACGTCTATAAATTAAAACAACAGTTTAGAAGAAAATTTTCTCCGCAAAAATTATAAATATTAAAATGAACTTAAAATGAAAATCTAACCCTGTAGGAATAGTATTATACGCCCAAAGATATAAGCTTTCTGTACTGTCAGTTGCCATGAATCTTTCGACTAAGTGCTCTCTTACTGAATCTGGTTTCCTACCAATTATCGCTCTGATGACATGGGAGGAAGACACGAAATGGAATCTGTTTGACAATTGATTCCCGCGCATTAATTTGTCGTATAACAGCCTTAAATAAAAACAGAATTAATATTAGACTATATTCATTGAAATGTTTAAAACAATAACATCACGAAAGTGAAGATACTGAGAAATCGCAGAAGAAGTCGAAGAAGGAGATGAATAGAGTAAGTATGTCACCTCTGGCTTTCTTGACATACACTGTCATGACGAATAACCACTAGAGTTCTCTGATAGAGAGTGAGACGGTGGTGTTGGTCTATATAGACGAATCATTGAGATGAAGGTTGAACGATGATGACGAGAGGTAAGTTTGAGCGGCGAAGGAAGTGTGGATATGGCGAGACGAATTGAAATGAAGGAGGGGTTTCGATGTCGATGTTGAGATGAAGAATCAAAGTTGAATTAGAAGGCGGCTGAAGGAGATAAGAGTTGTGGTATTCGAAAGATGAGAAGAGACAGGATGCGTATGTGATGCAAAGTTTCACAGCGGGGTTTCATCGAAGATGAAGAGTGATGATGTAGCCATGGAGATTGGACCGAAAGAGAAGAGGAATTTCTTTCTCACAAAGAAGTTGAAGAGTCAAAATGTGGTAACCCTAATCCCTCTTTCACATTTCATCATTTTTTATAATTTGTTTTTATTGTACTTAATATTAATAAAAATAAAGAATGATGAATATGAGATATGTTATAGAATGAAGTGTTTAATATTTATTATAAAACTACCTATGAAAGCGCTTTTAAAAGTGCTTTCTAAAGGTCATCTATAACAACGCTTTTACATTAAAAAGCGCTTTCGTAGCATATCCTATAGCAGCACTTTTAAAAGCGCTTTCTAAAGGCCAGCTTTAGCAGTGCTTTAGAAAAGCGCTTTCTAAGGCTGACCTTTAGCAGTGCTTTTGAAAAGCGCTTTCTTAAGGTACCCTCTGAAAGGCCAGCTTTAGCAGCACCTCCCAAAAAAGCGCTTTCTAAGGGTGACCTTTAGAAGCGCTTTTGAAAAGCGTTTTCTTAAGGCACCCTTTGAAAGCACTTTTTTAAGCGATTTTTTTTTAAAACCTACAGCAGCGCTTTTTTCCAAAAGCGCTTTCTTTTATGTGCTGCTAAAACTTATTTTTGGCGTTGTGATTTTCCATGAGTACACGCATATACACATTAATTGTCACATTGTAAGGCTTAAAGATACAAGAAGGGATCATGAAACTTCTACATATTCCATTTACTTCACAAATGGATTGTATTTTCACAAAAAAAAAATAAAAAAATCCAATCCACGATCATTTTATGCTATAGTTAACAAGTTTGGATTAGTGGACCCTCCTGCTTGTGGGGGGTAACAATAGAGAAAATTTATGGATAACTTAAGCAGCAAGTTATGTTTTAAATGAAAGTTTGTTATGATTTATTAGTTATTAGTTATAAGTTGTTATGCCTATGGTTAAAATGGATAATATTAGTTGCTCATTATGTTAAAGTTGTTTACTTACTCCTATAAATGCTTGTATCTAGCTCATTTTTCATAGATTGATTTTACTTACAACTTTTGTTGTAAATTTTGATTATATATATAAAAAAATAAAAAAATATTATATTCTAGAACAACTTTTCCATTTGATTATAATCACGTGATAGAAATTAACTTCCTAAGCAAAGGAAACTAATCCTTGCAACGAGTGTGATGTTCTCAAATCATGACACACACAAAACCAACATCTCTTGCTTAAGACAGAAGTTAATGAACACATTAATTTCTAGTGAAGACTAGAGAATGAAAATTCAACATTACTCCATCTTTGAGTTATTACCGTTGTGTTATTTTAAACCTCATTACTCTGCACCCACCGTTAAACTATCTTCTATGGAAATACGAGCTTCTTGTTTGGTCTCAAACAAGACACAGATATTAAGACCGACATGATACTAATTTAAGCTTCAAATTACTATGTCGCTAATGGCCCTCCTTTTAAGAATAGATCTAACTATAATTTCATTAGTTTATGTTTTCGAATTTATTACGGTAACATGTAACTGGTCTTGATGTGTTAAAACAAATATGTTAATTTACGTCATATGGCCGGTTATCACGTTGAGAAAGAAAGTGTTATGAAATTGAACACAAAAATTAGAACACAAAAAAATATAGAAATAAAGTATAGGTGGAACAAGGAATAGTTAAACTATACTCTTACAAGCAATAATTAATCTATATATTAATATGTATTAAGGGAAAATATTCAAATAATACAATGGTTAAAAATATAATTTAGAAAGAGGTATATATATATATATATATATATATATATATATATATATATATATATATATATATATATATATATATATATATATATATATATATATATGGATAGACCTCACCATACAAATATATTTTATACGAATATGTTTGGTCAAAATTTAAATATTTTAATATGAAAAGTGTTGGAATTATATTAAAATCTATAGAGAATTTCAAATCAATTTTGATGAATAAGATTCAATCAATCGATCGAATCTCTTTTTATTTTTTACTCTTCACTCAAGTGAATTAATCAATATTAGTTGCAAGAAAATTTTATTGCACAATGATAATGGAAAGAAAAGATAAAATTGAGGAAGAAAGAAAATTAGAGTTTGAACAAAATTGAGGAAGAAGAGATTTTCAAGCATAAGAAGAAATTTAATGGTTCCTTTGAGAAATACAAAATTTGGTTAGTATGCAATGACTCTAATCAACAGGTTGGTGCATATTTTGGTGAAACTTTCAGTCCAGTAGTTAAACCAACAATTATGCAGACAATTTTGAGTATTTTCTTTCAAAATAATGGTGTCTTTATCAATTAGATATCAACAATTCGCTTTTACATAGAAATATTAATGAAACTGCATACATGTACCAACATATTGGTTTTTGTGATCCTTAACATCTTGACTATATAAGTGTTTGATAAAGAAGTCTTTGTATGGTCTCAAACAAGCATCTTGTGTTTGGTACCAACACTTTACTGAGTTTATTGTTATATTTGGTATGTATGTGATCGTTTCTTACTCATCTACCGTAGTGGAAATTGTTGGGTCATCATGAGAGAGGAGTATCTATATTGGGTCAAACACTCACTTGAAGATCAAAGACTTGTTCAAATAAAAAAGAGAGATACCACATATTCATCCAAAATCTTAAGTTAATACGTGTATACTCTCACTTATAAAGTGTTCAACCTCCATTTTTTCAAGAAATATGGGACTAACAACTCACATTTGTTTCTCAACAGAAGTGACACATCTTACATTCTTCATGTATGTGGATGATGTCATTCTTATTGTATCCTCAGACATCCACCATCACTCTGTTATGTATAAATCGAGTTTCAAATTTTCCATGAAAGATTTGCATACTCCATGTTACTTTTAAGTGTCTCGGTTACAATAAACTCATACGGCATTTTTCGCACGACATAAATATGTCAGAAATTATTGAGCAAGTTGTCATGTCTTCTTGTAAACTAACTTTTATTCTCATCGATAACAAAAGTAAAACTTAGTAGAACCTCACATAACTCATAGCATTATCTCTCTGAGTACTGAAGTCTTTTCGAATCATTGTAATATATGATATTCATAAGACATGATATTTTTTATGTCGTTCAGCAGGTAAATATTTTTATGCATGAATCAACAATGCTATCAATCACTCCTCTATCTATATCTTTGATTAAAGCTTTTGATGTAATCATTTATCTCCCTCGGGCTCCCAACATCAAAGAAGTCATTTGATCACCTACATCTAACGGATGATTCAAATTCAATTGTGACCGAGCTTATAATCCTGACACAAATGATCATCGTTATGATGGAATTTTTAGAAACAGATGTGGTGATTTTCTTTTAGTCTTTGCAGAAAATTTTTATTCTAAATTATGTGGTGTTGAAATCTATTAAAAATTGCGAAAGATTGAAGTTGTCGCATGCTTTGGATAGAAACGAAGTGCATCATAGTGGTTAAAACTTTCTTCAAACCTAGTTTGATTCCTCGTGACTTAAGAAACAAATGGATTGGTAGTACTCACTCATTTAACATCACTAATTTACTCTTCTCTATCTCTCTCTCACATACACATACACATACACACACACACACACACACACACACACACACACACACACACACACACACACACACACACACACACACACACACACACACACACACATATATATATATATATATATATATATATATATATATATATATATATATATATATATATATATATATATATATATATATATATATATATATATATATATATATATATATATATATATATATATATATATATATATATATATATATATATATGTGTGTGTTTTGGACTGGGCCCGTCCTGGCCCAAGAGCAAGAACGAAGGCCCAATCCAAGCAACTCTTCAAGGAGCGCGCGCTCGAAGATTCCCACCAGCGCGTCGATCAGAAGTTGCAGCCGTGTCCGCCGCTGTCCGCGAACATGACGTCCTCGACCACATGAGATCCAGCTCGAGCTCAGCTCGAGTACCCTCCTTTTGTCCGGTCATATGACCTGCAAAAAAGAACCCGAGTTAGTTTCGAGAAGATAACAAACGAAGAGACTAGAACAAAACTATAAGACAAAAAGTAACCTAGTAGGTTCGCGGCCTGCCCGTAGGACTGGCACTCGACAAGCGCCTTTGTATCTATAGGACGGGCCTCGAAGGTCGGGTAACCGTCCTCGTCAAGAATGTCTTTCCCCTCCCTCGTGGCCCACCGAGCAGGGAAGAAACTGTCAACATATCTGCAAAGGGTACCGTAGGCTTCCTCGTCCTCGGTACTCATCCCTCCCGCGGGCGTATGGTAATGCCCGGTACCATGCTCATAATGGCGCGAGCACCAATGCAACGGAAACTTGGCTACACGCCCCAACACCGGGCGACCCTCGTTGTCCATAAGGGGCTCCCCGTTATCATTGGTCCTGCAGTCTCTTCTTCATATACAGAATCCAGAGTAGTCTGGGTAATCGGCCGCACGACATACCATTTGTCCTTAAAACCCCAGACCGAATCCATGTACATCCTGAATAGCCTCTTCAACTGTTTCAGGGAAACCCAACTATGCCTACCTCCTCGGGACTGGCGTTGCAAATGAAAAACTCTGAAGAAGAGAGGGATGGTCGCCCCGATCCTTAAAAAGCGACACGTCAGCTCGAACGCCCGAAGAAAGGCAATCGAGTTGGGGTGAAGCTGCGAGGGGGCCAACTCCAGATGACCGAATACCCCGACCTGGAAATCACTAAAGGGGAGCTTGAGACCGAGGTCCTTGAACGCGATTTCATACATGGGAAACCCATACTCAGAGAACTCCGAGCATATCTGCGCGTCAAGAGACGGTCTGGTGACCACAAAGTTTTTCTGAAAGCTCGGCTGACTACCGCCATACTCGACGATAGTGTAGGCACTCCGATTACGCCGACTATATGCCGAGGAAATCCCTCTGGGCTCGGCGTCCACCCAATCCAGCAAAGGATCGTCAACGGTATCAATTAGAGTTACATTTTCCTCGGCACTCTGGTCCTCGACCTCGTTGTGCCCCGATGACTCCGATTCATCAGCCATTTTACCTGCAAAGCACAGGAAACCGGTCAATTTGGGAGCAAATCCATACGCTCTCCATAACTGACCGGAAGAAGGGCACGACAAGCCAAGTCACACTCCGCGCACGTTAAAACGTTGAGGACTCGAACAAGATCCTGGTTTCACCTTCCCGACCCCAAGGTGACACGACGAGTCGTCCCACATACTGCCTAAATGGGCCAACATCCCAGCCAGTCATGAGTACATCGACCTAAACTATGAATATGACGAGCAATATCATGAATCCTAAACCTATAACTATGGGTTTACCGGGCAGTATCATAAGTTATGTGTCCAAAACCATGAAGATCTCGGGAAGCATCGCAAGTCACATACCTAAAGTTATGCATTCACCGGGCACAAACATGCGTTTACCGGGCAAAAACATGAACATACCGGGCATGAACACGAATGTACCGGGCATTAATCCCAGATACAGATTTCTAACATACAAATAAAGGAAAAAATCACCTACCACAGAGAAAAATATGAGGGATAAAACGCTTACTTGGAAGTTAGGAAGGATGTACGACGGCAGAGAAGAAAATCGACGACGGAAAGCACAGTGGTTCTATGAAATTCTGGAAAAACAGCGGCGGCAAAGGCAGAGGAAGGAGGAGAAGTGCGAAGAGGAAAAACAGATTATGGGACCCAAGGATCCTATTTATAGGGATGACGTGGAATACGAAACGTCACCCCGGGGAACCACGAGCTTCCCCTCCTCGACGCCTACTCCCATAGGCAATGATGGCTCTACTTTCAATAGGGTGGCGTCACGCTTCCCAAGGGTTGCCTCACATACCCAACGAGCACATCCCGCAAAGAATCCCCCAAGCACGCCTCAAAAGGGATTATCTCACGAACGAAACACATGAGAAACTCCTCGAGCAACCACGGGGAAGCAAATATCCTGGCCGAGCATAAGGCCCCGTGACAAAGACGAGCTGAGATCAAGTCATAACTCCTGCTCTGGGAGCCACGACTTGGGGGCTCCTGTTCTGGACTGGACCCGTCCTGGCCCAAGAGCAAGAACGAAGGCCCAATCCAAGCAACTCTTCAAGGAGCGCGCGCTCGAAGATTCCCGCCAGCGCGTCGATCAGAAGTTGCGGCCGTGCCCGCCGCTGCCCGCGAACATGACGTCCTCGACCACATGAGATCCAGCTCGTGCCCAGCTCGAGCACCCTCCTCGTAGGACAGACTATAATCGTTACTCCATCACCTGAACTCCGGAAAGACCGCGTCCTTGTGCCTCTGTACTTCTCGCAGAGCATCACCAGGAAGGGGACCACGTCTGGGTCCCCACTACACACGTAGAACCTGGCAGTTCCTTTATTGGGCCAGTCCTGGTCGGCCCAATGAAGGGACCTTGGCCCCGCGCTGGGGGCTATAAATACCATATATTCCTAGAGGGTCAGGTATTCATTCTCTTACCCATACACACACTTTTTTGCCTGCTCGTACTACCACTCACTTTAACATCGGAGTGCCTTGCAGGTATCCCCCGCCATCTCGTTCAACTTCTGCTCGGAGTCAGTCATGACGGTACAAGTCTGATCAGGTAAGATATATATATATATATATATATATATATATATATATATATATATATATATATATATATATATATATATATATATATATATATATATATATATATATATATATATAATGCATTTCTTTCAAGTTATGAAATATCATTTCTTAGAAACATATTTCCAAGATTTATATATATAGGGTGCGTTTGTTTCAAGTGATGAAGTACCATTTCTTATAAATATATTTTATATTCCTAGAAATAAGATTCGTATTCATGTCTTACGCTAAAAATAAATTTTTTTAGCGTAAGACATATATATATATATATATATATATATATATATATATATATATATATATATATATATATATATATATATATATATATATATATATATATATATATATATATATATATATATATATATATATATATATATATATATATATATATATATATATATATATATATATATATATATATATATATATATATATATAACTCTTTTGTAAATATATGTCTCAGCGTAAATTGAACTTTGTTTTTTTATTCAATCTCTAAAGGGATTAGACTTAATCTCATGAAGAATAAGTTAGATATATATTTCTTTAAATTCTTTTCTTTCATATGGGCAAATTTGTTTCCCTTTTTGGATTTTGTTTGCTTATAAATTTATTCTTAAAGAACTTTAGTGTCGTGCCATAAAATCACTTTTATTTCTTTGAAAAATAGAATCAAATATGCACTAAGGTACTCTCTCTATAATTGAATTGCCTCAATTTTAACTGATATACTTTTTATTTGTATGAATTGATCATTACATCGGTTTGTATGAATTGTTTTCTTACTATCCGGTCTTATTTTAAGTAATATAATATAGTACACATCAACAAAAGACAAATATCATAAAATGAGTGTCACTTTATTTTTTAATATATAAATGATTTTGTTATAAATCAACCTCCAACTTGTACGTAGTGTAGTCCACCTTGTGATTTGTCGAACTTGGCGTTCTTGGCTGTGTCTTGGTCCAAGCTCTGATATTACTTGGCTCAATGACAATGGAGGAGAGAGTAGTGAATAGGACCACTTCTCAAAGTTTCCCCACAACATTGATTTTTGCATTTCATGATCCATATATACATTTCAGTTTGTGGTTTGGCTTAGAATCATATGTCATGGGATCTTTCAACACACACACAAACATAACATTTTCATGTTTTTGTTTTACGTGACTCAAATATTCCAAAATGAAACACATAACTTCTCAAGATATATTCAAGAAAAATATATTATTCTTTAATAACTATCATCCAATAATAAATAAATTAAAAATAATCGAAACTCAACATAAAACATACACGTATTTTTCTTTGTTTTTTACATCAAAGTATAAAGTTAAATACCAACAAAAAAAAGAAAAGAATATAAGTAAAGTTGGAAAAAGCCTTAGTTAGGAAATGAGTTTAATGCATAGATGAGAAACCTTTGTTTTGTCGGAATATTTTTGGAAATATCAAGTGCAGCCACTTGTTCAAAACAAGTTGTATTGATACCTTTCCATCCCTATCACATGATGCCAAGAGATATAGCGTACGTTGTCTTATACTCAAAATTTGTGTTTTTGTTTTTTGTTTTTTTATCTTTATTACATTTTATATTTTCTATTAATTATTATCTAGTACGAATGCTTTTTGAAGCCAGTTATATAGTGCACATAATACAACAAAAGTAGCAATGCAAAATATGTATTTCTGATTGCAATGTAATACATGGAATTATTAATAATATAATTGTCATTTTTAATAATTCTAAACTATTTATTCTAAACTCTCAAAAATTATATTTAATATTTAAAAATAAATAAATGTAATTTCCCGTCAAATGATTTTGAGCATTCTTTTAAACAATACTTCAATTGATTTCTTACATTGGGTTCAATTGTCGCTACTTTGGCTCCACTTTCTATTCACACTACAGGGTTGAATTAGTTTGCTACACAATTCCCATGTTCAGGTGTTCATGCTCAAATGGAGTGTATAAACTTGTATAGAGATTTTTTATTGGTCAATGATTCTTTAGGTTATGTTAGGAAATAGATCAAAGTGTTTCTTTATCTACCTGAAATGGTGTTAGTTTGTTTCAAGTGATTTCTTCTTTGATTAGTATCAATGTTAAAACTGTTTCTCTTACTAGAAAGATTATATGGGAAACTTTTAGATCAAAATTATGAAGTTTGACTGTAAATTGGTCATTGTTGACTTTTTTTCTAATACAGTTGATTTTCAGGTCAACTGTCCAATTGACTGATCAAAAATGTGGTTCAAGGCTTGAAACTTGTCATGAGTAATCTTAGGGGTCCATAATGATCCTTGAAAGTCATATGAAATATTGATAGTCCAAAAATCCTTGTGCAAACTCAAACCCTAATTTTGGGTCATCAGTGTAAGATGAGATGTTTTGAGCTGATCAAACCCTAATCCAGTCTTGAGCCAAAGAGATCTTGTGAGAAAATCTTGATAAATGAGAGGGCAAATTTTGGGGTACAACAGTTGCCCCTGTTCAATCTTCTTAAACCTAAAGAGTTAGATTGGCGAGTTTTATCGTTCGTGACCCGAAGGTGAAAGATGATTGGACACTGGAGTGTCCAAAAATTTGCACTCGATGATGTGATGATAGAAGGAATGGGCTTACAGATTCCATTTGGAGAGGTGATAGAACCTTGTTGGAGATGTGCTTGTAGATGTCATCCAAGAATGTTTGTTGAATTGTAAGTTGTAAGCTGAAAGAATAAGTATCAGAATGGTGTCCGTGTCTGGAACGTATCTGAGTTGTATCTGGAGACTGAATCTATATGAGTATCAGAATGGCATCCGTGTCTGGCGCGTATCTGAACTGCATCAAGCAAGTTGAATCTGAATGGGTATCAGAATGACATCTGTGTCTAGAGCGTATCTGAATTGTATCTGAAGACTGAATCTGAATGAGTATCAGAATGACATCCGTGTCTGGAGCGTATATGTACTGTATCTGAAAGTTAAATCTGAATGAGTATCAGAATGGCATCCGTGTATGGAGTGTATCTGAACTGTATCATGTTTTGAATATTATTAATGGTAGTTGTTAATCTTATCCTGAAAAGGGTAAAATGTTAGCTGAAACACAAAGTTATGTTGCATAAAATGTATGATGCAATGTACTTGTTTTATCAATGTTTATGATATATGGATGCAATGTATGAGCATATGAGCTGATTTGTTGTATTGATGTTTGATTGAGGAAAATAAATCCCTGAATGCTGCTGGGGATATGTGAATTTTCATGTCTTGAAGTTGAAGTACTGATGAACTCTTGTTGAGAGGAGTAAATTTCATTGTGAGGGCAATGCCATGTACTGCTTGTAAGATCTGCTTGAGGAATCCTGAGAAATTTGATGATTTCTATTGGGGATTAAAACTTGAAATTTTGTTTTGCTGGGGATTTAAATGACGTACTGTGGGGATTACTTATGGAATAGCCTAGAGACGTTTTCATGTCCTTTCAACCTATCAGTAATTGTCTTTCTCATTTTGTTTATTTGTAAACAGTAATTATGTTCAAATGCATATGTTCATCAATGAATCATTGGACGTTTTTGCAAACAAAACACAAGAGTAAAGGAAAAGACAGGTAGTTTTTTGTACTTTCAAAGGGACATCTTTGTATTGACTTTGGATAAGTATTTTTGTACAAAGGGAACAAATATTCTAGTAAGAGAATGATGTCATAAAACAAGAAAAATTTATACAAAGAAAGATAGCTATGTGTGATAATCTCATGGGGTTCCCATTCTGCTATAGCCTTCATATCTCCGAATATCTTGTCTATTTTCTTTGTCCAAAGATGATTGAATTGATCAGAAACTCCGAGTTTGTCCGTGGAAGTCAAAGGTTATCCGTAAAGTGATCCGACGGGGCATAGTCATACGCTTTAATTCCCTAACTTTTTCCTGGACCGCTCTTTCGGGTTTTCAGTCCACCGGGAAACCCTTTTTTTTCCCAAGTCGCCCTTTCGGGTTTTAAACTTGCCGGGTGTACAGATTTTTTTATTTTATCCCTAATTTTTGCCCGAACCTTTTTGGTTCGCCGGGATGCCCTTGTTTTGCCTAGGTGTGTCAACCTAGTGGGTCTCTTATCCGTAGTATCTTTTTACTATGTCCACGTTCGCAGGGTGTGGCATGTAGTCGCCATCCATGGTGGTCAAGATCATTGCCCCCCGGAGAATATGTTCTTAATTACAAATGGTCCTTCATAGGTAAGAGTCCATTTGCCCCTGGGATCACTTTGTGGCAAGATGATATGTTTGATCACTAGATCCCCAACTTGATATACTTGGCGTCTGACTTTCTTGTTGAAAGCCTTGATCATCCGTTTTTGATACATCAGACCATGGCAAATAGTAGTAAGTCTCTTTTCATCAATTAAGTTCAGTTGATCAAGTCGAGTCTGGATCCAATCATCTTCATACAAACCTGCATCCTTCATAATCCTTAGAGAGGGGATTTGGACTTCAATAGGCAAAACAACTTCCATGCCATAAACCAAAGAATAGGGTGTTTTCCCGGTTGATGTGCGAGTCGTGGTACGGTAACCGTGGAGAGAGAATGGTAACATCTCATGCCAATCTTTGTATGTGACTTTCATTTTTTGTATGATCTTCTTAATGTTTTTATTCTCAGCTTTGACAACACCATTCATCTTTGGCCGATAGGGAGAAGAATTATGATGCTGAATCTTGAATTGCTCGCACAAGGCGGTGATCATAGTGTTGTTGAGATTTGTACCATTGTCAGTAATGATCCTTTCCGGGATACCGTACCAGAAAATGAGATTTTTCTCAGTTGAATTACGGCCAAGTTCTTAAATCTTGATGAAGATGTTTCCCTTAGTCGAATTACTGACCAGTTCTTAAATCTCAACAGAATTATCCTCAGTTGAATTACAGACAAGGTCCTAAATCTCGACAAAGTTCCTCCATCGAATTACAGACGAGTTCCTAAATCTCAGCAGAGTTTTCTCAGTTGAATTACGGGAAAGTTATTAAATCTCGATGAAGATGTTTCCCTAAGTCGAATTACTGACAAGTTCTTAAATCTCAACCGAATTATCCTCAGTTGAATTACAGACAAGGTCCTAAATCTCGACGAAGTTCCTCCATTGAATTACAGGCAGTTCCTAAATCTCGGCAGAGATGTTTTCTCAGATGAATTATGGGCGAGTTCTTAAATCTCGACGAAGATGTTTCCCCCCAGTTGAATTACGGACAAGTTCTTAAAACTCAGCAGAGATGTTCTCTCAGTTGAAGTACAGGCAAGTTCCTAAATCTCAACAAAGATCAGACTTCCCCAGCGGAATCTTCCTCAACAGTAGGTATGCAAGCTCTCGCTAAGGAATCTCTTATGTGATCGACACTCTTCCAAATGGAATCTGTAAGGCCATTCTCGACATCACGAAGCAACTACCACTTCATGCGAGTGCAAATTTCTGGGCACTCTAGTGTTCAATCATCTTCCACCTTCGGATCACGAAAGGCATGAAAGCCAATCTACATCCTCAGGTTTAAGAAGATTTAACAGGGGCAGCTGTTGTACCCCGAAATTTTCCCTCCCATATTTCTCAAAACATTGCAAGAAAAATCTCCAAATGGCTCAAGATAGCTCAAGAGTTGGTCAGACAAGCTATCTCCTAAGGCAGCCTACCCCAAATTAGGGTTTTGTGTTGCATCAAGATCCTTGAGTCTAAATGACCCCAAGTGCTCCCCAATGTCCTTATATGTCCTCAAGATCATCCATGTCAAATTTCAGGCCTTGCAGAGGAAGTTTGCTCAGTCAATTGCTCAAAGGTCCATAAATCGACTTTGCTAGGGCAAAAGTCAACTGTGACCCAAATACAGTCAAACTTCAGGATTTTTTGTCAACATTCTCATTTTGAAGGATATTTAATCATTTGATCAAGGTTTGATCAAGGTTTGATCATGATTCATCAAGGATTGCTCAAAATTCATCAAGATTCAAAAGTTGCTAAATTAGGGTTTTGCAGGAAAAGTCAACCCAACTTTGACCAAGCATAACTTTCTCATACTTTATGAGAAATTACCCATACAAATCTCATTTTTAAGAGGATGCAATTCCCTATAATCCATATTCATACCCCAAGTTCAAAAAATGCACTCACAAGAAGTTATAAATTTGGACATTATAGGTCATTTTGAAAAGTCAACAAAAACACCTTTTTTCCAAAGCTTATAACTTGAGCATGGAATATCAAAATAAGATGATACCAAAACGGTTGGTTAGAGGACATCTCAAGATTTCTAAAAAGTCCAAGAACACCTCCAAAAGTTCAAAATTGAAGAAGTTATGCATTGTTGAAGTTGGACTTTTTTGCAAAAATTGCCAAAAGTCAACTATCCCCAAAACTTCAAATTTTGCCAAATGGGCCCATTTGTTTTCACTTGTTTTGAGTTTGCATTGTAGCCCACGTGTTCCAGCCTTGGCCATATGTCTATATCATTTTTTTTCTTAATTATTTTGATTTTATTTGAATTAATTTGATTTAAATCAAAATAAATCAAATAAAAATCAAAAGGCATTGATAACCAAGATTTTGTGTTGATTTCACATCCTATTATGCAGCTGGCCATCATCAAATTCGTATCAAGTGAATCATGTGCAAAAAAGATTGAAATTAAGAAAATTTGGCAAGTTTGTAAAAGCAAATCAAATCAAATATCCAAACATCAATGTAGAGAGATTTGAACAAAGCTTGTTCACCTAATGCAATGCACATTACATAAGCAAGCAGAGGACACGAAAATAAGGGTTGGAGAGCATTGGTAGAGGCAGAACAAAAGTGGAAAAAATCACAAAAAAGCTTGAGATCGAAATCCAGGTTGGAGGCATTTTCAAGGCCTGAGACGTATCCCAATCGCTTCCTGGCCATTCTCACAAGCTAAACCAATCACAACCAGGTGTTTTC
Organism: Vicia faba; assembly: GCA_948472305.1. Lineage (NCBI taxonomy): Eukaryota > Viridiplantae > Streptophyta > Magnoliopsida > Fabales > Fabaceae > Vicia > Vicia faba. The sequence continues at coordinate 764,603,071 of OX451737.1, read as the reverse complement.
CAGCTCCCATACGCACTGTAAGTCTCACGCAAGTCACCCCTGTTCTTGAATTCGATTTGAGTTATTTTGGCATCATTTGAGTAAACTAATGGCATATTTGTGATCACAAGAACATTTGCAAACCTTTGACATCATTTAATTTCATTTATCTAACCTGTATTGCAAACCACCATAGTTAGGGTTTCTTGGATCTTTTTGGGGTTTTCTGTTTCAGAAAAAATTGGTCCATATGAAGGATATGGTTGTGATCAGGAGGTCATGACGAGTTCAACCATGTTCTTAGATTGCATTTATATGGCCTGGAGAGAGTTTTAGGATGAACCTGCGTTTTTAGCTGCGGATAGAAATCCGCAGGTAAATTTACAGGGTTTTTGAGGAAGGGGACGAAGAGCTGGCGTCTATCCATTGGGCTATTCAAAAATAGTGCGCCTTTTTTTGTTTTTTCTGGCCATGGAGTTGTTTTTTTATATAATATATTGTTCATATTATTGTTAACAAAAAACAACACGCCCCGACGGTTGCCATGTAAGCCTTAAAACGTTCCGAGGTAGGAGGTCAGGAGTTCGATCCCTGCCTCCAGCAAATTGTATTTTCTTCATGTTTTTCAGGTTATCACATGCGCGCTCAGGCTTGATCCACACCATGCTCCCTCATCAATCCAAGAGCCAGATGGCCAATGGCCAGATTTGATGGTCAGTGATTGGAGGTCCACCAAGGTGCCAGTCAACGCGTGTGTACCAGATCCAAAAAGTCCACACGGACCAGCTTCTATTGGGCCAAGAAATTACTTCTAACACCACCCAAAATCAGACCCAATTCTCTCTTTGTCTTTATATTTTCTTTTTTTAATTTAGTTATTTTATTTAATTTCAATTAATTATTAACCAATCATAATTTTTTTTTATCAAAAATCATCAAAAAATATTTTGTATCCAATAAAATTTTAGAATTCTTTTTTTTAATAAATACTAACTGATTTAATTAGGGCATTAATTAGAGAACTTTAATTTGCTTTGTAAATATTTAAAATTAATTAGAAATCATTAGGTTTTAATTCATTTAATTATTTTTATTTTCTTTCTTAAAATAATCAAAAACTTCAAAAATATGTTATTTATTATTAACTTATTTTATAATTAATTTAGTAGTGAATTTAGGATTTAATTTCTTTTCTTAAAATAAAAACAACAAAAAAGGCATTTTCTTTAATCAAAAGGGTCAAAACCCTAAATTTCGCACTCGATTTAATTTCCCGCGCACTTTATTTATTTTTATCCAATTATGTATCTGCTTACGGATTGTAATAGTTAAATAGGACATTTATTTATTTTATCGCATTATTTTATTTTCAAAGGGTTGCTTTTGGCGATGTAAATACCTGACGTCTTGTAATATAATTTCCACATTTTTATTCCGCAAACTATAACTGCTAGATGTTTGATAATAGGGCTTGCATGACAAGAATGAATGCTTAATCTTAAAATCAAATTAGATCACCCTTAACATGTGAAAAGATAAAAATAACTGAAAACGACACACTCGCACATGCGCACTCCTAGGGTACACCCCACTTGGTTGCCTTTGTACACGGTCATTGAGTATAGGTCGTTTTAGAGGTCGTCCTCTTGTCTAAAAGATCATAGTTTCCTCGAAATGGTTGCCTCATATATTGTTGCCTAAAAATAAATGATCTAAGACATTAGGGTTACCGCTAAGGCGTCCTAACATTGCTTTAGTGACCGTATGTCCCTCATTCGAATTGACCCTAAAACTCCAACGACGGTGCTACCTACTCATTAATAGTGGGATAGCATTGTCTAAAGGACATTAGCATAGAATGATTCCTTTTTCGAGTAGGTAGATAGTTCTTAGATACTTGCTCATCCAAAACAAACTTTTTCTCACACTTACACCTTTTTCAAACAAAGTTTTCAAAAACACTTCATTACACTCTTGAGGACAGAAGCAAGATTTAAATCAAAGTTAAAACAAACTTTTCAAAACCCACAAGCACAAAGAAAACATTTTTGAAAATGATAAGCAAGTACCTAAGAGCCCGTAGATAACTACGAATAGGAAGGGTGCTAATACCTTCCCTTTCTATAATCTACCCCCCGAACCAGAGATAATCGAGAAAAAGGAATTTTTCTGTGCTTTTTTTCCTTTCCTTGTTGGATAAAATAAAAGTCGGTGGCGACTCTTGCTTACCGTGACATTTTGCGAATACAAACGTAAAACGCAAACCAGCATTTACAAAAAACAGTTAGTTCTTCCCACCGTATCATAGAACTACACCCTTCCGGAGATATGAGTACAACGCTGATACCATTACCAAGTGCATTGGATGCCCCATCAAAGAACAGGTTCCATCGGGATCCTTGTTCAGGTCCGTCATATGGCCTGATTTCTTCACATTTGTCTAATGTCATGATGTCTTCATCCGGGAATTCAAACTTCACGGACTGATAGTCTTCTACAACTTGATGAGCAAGATGATCAGCTAGCACACTGCCCTTTATAGCTTTCTGGGTAGTATATTGTATGTCATATTATGTTAGGATCATCTTCCACCTAGCTATTCTCCCAGACAGAGCAGGCTTTTCGAAGATGTATTTTATCGGATCCATCTTAGATATCAATAAGGTAGTATGAGTCAACATATACTGTCTTAGTCGGCGAGCAGCCCATGCCAGAGCGCACAAGTTTTCTTGAGCAGTGAATATCTAGTTTCACAGTCGGTAAACTTTTTTCTCAGATAGTAAATAGCGTGCTCTTTTCGGCCAGACTCGTCATGCTGCCCCAATACACACGTCATTGAGTTTTCTAAAACAGTCAGATACATGATCAGTGGTCTTCCCTCGGCTGGTGGCATCAAAACAGGAGGCTCTTGCAAGGACTCTTTGATTTTGTCGAAAGAAGTTTGGCATTCATCATTCCATTTGACTACTTGATCTTTCTTCAATAGCTTGAAGATTGGCTCACAAGTAGCTGTTAGGTGAGAAATGAATATGGAAATATAGTTCAAGCGTCCCAAGAATCCTCTGACTTCCTTCTCAGTACGAGGAGAAGGCATCTCTTGTATTGCTTTAACCTTGGCAGGATCGACCTCAATACCTTTGTTACTGACGACAAAGCCTAGGAGCTTACCGGACCGTACTCTGAATGTGCACTTGTTTGGATTCAACCTCAGCTTGTATTTCTCCAGTCTCTCAAACAACTTTTGCAAGTGATCAAGGTGTTCTTCCTCCGTTTGTGATATGGCTATCATATCGTCTATGTAGAACTCTATTTCATGATGTATCATGTCATGAAATAAAGCTATCATGGCGCATTGATAGGTTTCCCCAGCGTTCTTCAGTCCGAATGGCATCACCTTGTAGCAGAATGTGCCCCACTGTGTGGCAAATGTAGTTTTCTCCATGTCCTCAGGTGCCCTTTTGATTTGGTTATAACCTGAGAATCCATCCATGAAGGAAAACACTTTGTGTTGTGCCGTATTGTCAACCAGGATATCAATGTGAGGGAGTGGAAAATCATCTTTAGGGCTTACCCTATTCAAATCTCTATAGTCCAGCAATAGGTGAATCAGACGCTCCTTGACACTGGGCTCTAGATTGGAACCTACCTTGACTTCTTTTTTTATCTTCCTCATTACCCAGGTTGATTGTATCCACAGGTTCCTCGTGAGGCTGAATAGCTATTTCCTCTTGTTGTAGTAGTCTGGTCAGTTCCCCTGGTACTTCACAATCTTCCTCACCTTCGTCTTCAGCTTGGTAGATTAGATCCTCAGAGTCACAAAAGGCCATAGCAGTATCGTTACCCATGGGATCCAGTATACGTCCATGATTCATTGAATGTCATATGAAGATGAAATAATAACCCTTACAAATGGACCATTGTGCCTCGGGCGAGACACAAGGTTTTAAATGTGCGAATTGTTTTTGAATATTACAAGTCCAAAAGAAATGTAAAGATAAATTACTGAGGGATGAAAGTTATTGGGACAAAGTCTCTGGCCTCCCAATTGTGAAGTCCTCCGTTGACAGTTGGAAATATCCAATCCTCCAAGTTACAATCCTCTTCACCATCTTCCACCGTATTGACCTCTCAGTTGCTAATCTTCAAGGGTGGCCCTCAGCACGGGCACGGCGTACAACCTTCTGAGCACTTGAAGTGAACCCTAAACCAAACTTGTCAGATTTATATGGAATATCCAGAAGTTGCCCCCAGATGGTGCATCCACCCTCCTCTACTACTGCCTTAGCGTCCTTCAGAGATGACATATGGAGTGGAGGTCTTTTAATTTTGGGAATCTGGGACACAGTCTTGGTTACTGCTACCTCTTGGGGGACTCCTTCGAAATGTTGAAAAGGAGTTTCAATGAACTCACGGTCCAATTCCACATACCTGAAGGAATTGAGGTGGCTAATCATATACTCTTCCTCTCCGTGGACAATGATAATCTTTCCCTGGACCGGATATTTCAGCATCTGGTGCAGTGTAGAGGTGACAACGCCAGCATTATAGATCCACGGCCGTCCTAGCAGACAGAAGTAAGAAGGGAGGATGTCCATTACATAGAAGGTTGAGTTGAAAGTTTGAGTCCCAACCTTTATGGGGATATCCACCTCCCCGTGTACCATCCTCTTTGAGCCATCAAATGCCCTTACGACTATGTTACTGGGTTTCAATGTCAGCCCTTCGAAGTCTAGTCTGTCGAGAGCTTTCTTCGATAAAACATTCAAAGATGAGCCAGTTTCCACCAATACATGGGCCAAAGTTGTGCCTCTACATTCCACAGAGACATGCAATGCCTCGTTGTGCTTTCTTCCCCTTGGTGTCAGATCAGCATCTGAGAAGCCTAGGCCGTTATCCGCTATCAAGCTAGCCAAGCAATCTTGAAATTGGTTAGTAGATGTCTCTTGAGGCACATGGGTTGTCTTTAGGAACTTCACCAGGGCTTTCGCATGTGCCTCAGAACACAATAACAATGCCAGCATGGAGATTTTGGAGGGAGTTTGCCCCAACTGTTCAACTATGTCGTAGTCGCTCCTCTTTATTATTTTCAGGATCTCCTCCATTTCCTTCTTGGAGGCATCGGGGATAGTCAGTGATTGAGCCTTCGTCTGGACAGGCTCCACTTGAATACTTTTTCCTCGAGTTTCATCAGTAGGAGTGTTGGTATGAATGACAGCAGGGGTTGTATCGCCTTCGTCAATAGGAACACTTGCAAAGATGATTAGCGGTACGGAAGTAACCTTTAGAGCAGCCACAGGTCCAAAAACTGCCTTTGGGGGGGGGGGGGCAATTTCTGGAGAGAAGATTCTACCGCTTCGGTTAATCTTACTGGTTCCGGAAATATTGCTAATGTCGGAGTCTTTTTCTTTGGAGTTTATCTCTTCGGTGTCCAGCCCATCTTGTTTGATGCCATGGTAGTAGATGTCCCCACCGTAATTCCACGACACAGTTTTATCTGATTCATATGGGACTGGTCCAGGAATTGTGATTATAAGAGGAGTAGTTTTTGGAACCGATGTAATTCTAACGGGTCATTTGGGGACCCTGGAATAATTGGTTGAGATGGTAATGATTGAAACGTCTTCAACAGGAATAGGTGAAACGAGAGTACTTTCAAACATAATCTCTTTGTTGTCTATCAAGCGTTGAATGCTTGTTCTCAACAAAAGCCAATCAGTTGGTGAGGATAAGCAGAGGCAGCAGTCTTCATTACAACCCGGGAATATACCGGCCATCAACAAGTTTATCTTAATGATTGGGAGTGGAGTCACGAGTTCATCAACTGTGGTAACAAACAAATCTTCTTCGATAACATTGGTGTTGTGACCATGTTTGGGCATTGGAGCAGAAATGACGTTTGGCTTCTCGGGCGCATCAAACTCAATTTCTTTCGCCTCTATAAGGTCTTGAATTTTGTTTTTCAAGGCCTAACAGTTGTTGGTGTCATGACCCGGACTTTCAGAGTGATATACGCAACGGGCATTTAGGTGATAATGAGGGGACGCTGTGTTGGGGTTTTTTGGAGCTTCCTTTAAAGTTGCCAAATTGGATTTCAAAAGATGCGGTAATACTTGGGACAGAGTCATATTGATTCTGGTGAATTGTCAGACTGGCCTTTCCACCCTCGGTTGATTACTTCTTGGTTGATTAGATGTAGGCTTTGGGATCATAACAGCCCCTACCATTGGTCGACGTTCGACTCTCCCTTGGTTCCTTTGTGGATATACAGTAGCTACTTCTTTCTTCCCAATAAAAGGCTTCCTCACAGCTGTAGAGGCAGATGAATCCTTTTGAATCTTTCCACTTTTTATGCCTGCTTCCACCCTCTCTCCGGTCAGTATTAACTCAGTAAATCCCGTAGATGAGCTTCCAATTAAACGGTTGAAGAAAGAGCCTGATAGAGTGCCTGAGAACATGTTCACTAATTCCCTTTCAGATAGAGGGGGCTGAACTCTTCCAGCTAGATCTCTCCACTTCTGCGCGTAATCCTTGAAACCCTCATTGGAAGCCATAGCCATACTCTGAAGTTGAGTACGGGTAGGCACCAAATCAGTTTTATATTGATATTGCTTATAGAAAGTCGCAACAAGATCTTCCCAATTATGGACGTTGGCCCTTTCCAGTTGGTAAAACTAGTCGAGTTGTGTTCCAGATAGGCTATCTTGAAAAAAATGCACCCACAAGTCTTTATAAGCGGAGTGTGGCTGGATCTTTCTCACATATGATCGGAGGTGCATCTTAGGACATGACACTCCATCGTATTTTGCAAACAAAGGAACTTTGAATTTTAGAGGAATCACAATTCCCGATACTAGTCCCAATTCTTCAAAGTCTAGACCTGGCACCTTTTGTATTTCCATGGCGCTCAAACGCTCTTCAATATGTTTGTACTTATCATCAGCTGGAGGATACTATTCTTCATAGTAGTCTTCCTCTTCTTCCTCCTCTTCAGATTCTGACAGGACCGTTGTTTCCTTTCCTTTCCCCTCTCCTTCACCGGATGCTGTTGCAAAATTCAAGGTTCTTCTAGTCTGTCCTTGAAACCTTCTCCCCATGTTTAAAACCCTAGTGACCTTCTTTGTTTTCTTTTTTCTTTCCTCAGCCAGCAGAGTCTTCAATTCCTCCTGCCTCTTGGCTAGGGTCATGAGTAGCTGTTGAAATTGCATGTTCTGAGCTTGGAGATCTTTGACTGTCTGTTCGAGATCCATCTTACTGAAATAAACAGTAGAGAGGTGAGGAAACTCATTGCAAAAGACCTGTTTATGTTATGATGAATGATATCTGCATATGCAATGTTTTCAAGGATTTTAAAGATTCAAGTTCGTTTTAGACAAAAAGGAAACACACGTTATATTAATAAGATAAAGTTTGAGTACATCAATGCCCCTTGGGCAAAATAATACAAAACTCTAAGATAAAAAAGTAGTGCGCATCCTTTTTGGTGCTATGTAGGCATTTAGAGTCTGCTCCTCATGAAGTAGCCTAGTAAGTTCCAAAACCTTCTTCTCGCTTGCATAGAATTGGGCTTCGAAAGTATCTCTCTCTCCTTTGAGCTGTATCTAATCCCTTTGTAGGTCTTCAAGAGATGTGGGCATGTCAGGATGTAGGATAGTGTGTGGAACTTCTCCCTCCTTAACAGGCTCAATAATTATCGGAAGAATGGAAGGATAAGGCATCATAAGACTTTGAGCGTGGGTTCGTACCCATTTGAGGTAAGGCTCAAGAGAGATGGAATTCTTGTGCCCCAAAGTCTTGCTATCCAACTTGTTTAGCATCCTCCAAGCTCGGATGAATCTCTGGCGAAGACCTTGATCGTCGTTGTTGTAGTCGAATACCAAACCCTAAATCAGCATCTCGTGCGGGCCATCCCTTCGGGCGTAACAAAACTGTCGTAAAGTTAAGCATGGGTTGTAGGTGATGCCTCCCCTAATGCCAAGTAGAGAGACATTATGGAATTCCCCACAACGGTCAACAATGATAACATTCTCTTTGGATCGGGAGCACCAATGAATATCTGAATGTTTGAGCGTCATTAACCTTTATGACCATCTTGAACCTTGCTCGTTATTTAAGACTGATTGGGGAAGATGAGAAATAAACCATCTTTCCAGGAGAGGAGTGCAACACATAAGGACACCTCTTTTCCTCATTGTGCGAGTGTGAAAACAGTGTAGGATATCCCCTAGCAATGTAGGCACCAGATTGCGTGACATGAACATTTTGACGACACTCACATCTATGAGTTGGTCAGGATTGGGGAACAAGACCATCCCATAGATAAGAAGAGCCACAATTTACTCAAAGGCTTGCAAGTCTAAGGAACTCCAACAACTTTGGGCTTTCTCAAACAGGAACTTTTCTAAGAAGCCTTTGACACCACTCCTAGTTTCCCAATGAGTTGTGACATCAGATTAGTGCAAGTGCAGAGCTTGAGCAATCTCTTCTGGCTTTGTGTATCTTTCCATGCCGTTGAAAGGTATTTGATTGAGAATGGGAATCCTCAAGAGTTGAGAGAATTGTTCCAAAGTAGGCACAAGCTGATATTCGGGAAATGTGAAACAATGGTGCAAAGGATCAAAGAACTGAAAGAGCACCTTCATCATATCCTCATCTGTGTTAGAGGTGACCAAGTTGAGTAGACGACCATGCCTCTCGGTGAATGGAGAGTTCTCAGGGATCCTTGAAGCTAGCTCCTTAAGTTGTGGAGGAATTCTTACAAGGTTGACTTGGATAGTTTTCCTGCGAAGTGACTCCATATCCTACAAAACAAGAACAAAGATGAATATCCAAAATCCTTGAAATGGTTAGTGGATGCATGTGATGTTCATGATGTCCATGATGTTATGTACAAGTATGCATATACAAGCAAAGCAAACATGTTCTTAGTTTACGCTTGCATGGGGTTTTATAGGTAAGTACCCTCCTGAAGTTAGTTGGCTTAAACTTGTCCTAATAATAGTAACTGGGTTCTAAGGAGCTCAATATCACCGAATTGTTTCCTTGGTCATTGTTTCAGCTCAAGCCTCTTTAATGGCGACCGAAATATCCCAAGAAACCAACCCTCAATGAGTGTAGTATCGAGTATCTACCAACTTTGGACTGCACCAAAGCCGGTCATCTCACTACATCCTAAAGGCCAAGTTGGTCACGTAAAGGGTTCTAGAAGTTCATTAGTGTTTCATGACATCACTCAGCGGCCCCGTATTCTCTTTGATTAACTCAAAGGCTACCGGTACCCACAAATATGTCGCACTAACATAGCTATTGCTTAGACCATGTCGGTATACCCCGCACAGTTTCCACAACGTATTGATATTTACCAATAATGTATCCCAAATCCGGGTAGAGGATTTCAAACCCAAACAAAGAACCCATAATGTAAAGCATATAAGTCAAACAATGTAAGCAAATAAATGTGATCTAGCCTTAAGGTAACCCCACTTTTTATAATAATCCCCAGCAGAGTCGCCAGTTCTGTGATACAGTGGGAGAACTGACTTGAGGGTTTTGCGTTTTATCGCAAATGTTGCGGTTAGCAAGAGTCGCCACCGACTTTTCTTTTATCTAAAAGGAAAGGTGAAAAAGCACAGGAAAGACCTTTGAGATTGTTTCTTGAGTTCGGGGGGTAGATTATGAAAAGGGAAGGTATTAACACCCTTTTCATCCATGGTTTTCCATGGGCTCTTAGTTACTTGCTAGATCACTTGTTTTTTGTTTCGAAATTATGCTTTGTGTGGTTTTTGAAAGTATTTTGTAAAAGAGGCCATTTTTTAGGCAATCTTTATAATGATTCTCGTTCGTAAGAATGTATACAAAGATGTTTGTCTTTTTGAAAATGTTTTTAATGTTTGTAAAATGTTTTGGAAATGTGTGTGTTTTATTTTGAAGATAGCAAGGATAATTGTTTGAAAAATAGAGCAAGTAACTAGAAGTAATCTACCTACTCAAATGTCTTTCTTGTTCATTTTATATTCCTTTGACATTGTTGTCTTACCATTGATTTGGTAAGCAACCTTATCTTTGGATGTAAACGGGACGGGCGTGGGTCATCGTATAACCATGATTAGCAACGTTGCAAGGTATCTTAGCATTCTTTTTTGAGGGACTAAGATCATTTGTAAGACAATTTAGATAGCGTCATCGAGGGACTATGATCTTGTATTTGCTTGTTTGTGCTAAGATACTTCACATGCGTAATATGGCCATTTTTTGTATAAGGCAACCGAGTGGAGAAACCCTAAGGATGCTTGTGTGCAAGTGTGTTATTTTAATGCTTGATTTTGTCTTGGATTAGGGTTTTCTATTTAATTTGTTTTGGTCTTGCCATACAAACCCTAATTACTAACATAGTATATAAAAGCGGTAAATTGCGTAATTTAAAGATTACTACGCTATTACAACATTTCATGGGAGGGGGAATACAAATTGTGAATGGGGATTTGCAATAATGTAAATCTAATTAAGTTATTACAACCAAATCAAATTTATACAAATATTTGAATAAACAATATACAATATAATTTAAATATGTAATGTTGTGTATATGCAAGGAAAAGAAATTGTTTTATTTTTCATATGCAAAAGAATTTTGACCTAATCCTAATGTCTTAAGAAAAGGAAATTAATTCTTGAAAAATGATTAACCCTAATTTCTAATGTAAAAAGAAAATAAAGCTCTTTAAATATTATTTTTGTGTATTTTTTGTCTTAAAATAATAAATAATATTTTATGAAAATATTTAGTCTTTTTATATGTCAAAATAAATATTTACAAGTGTAAGAAAAAGAATAAATAATTAACCTAATTCTATTTTTTTATTTACAAGTTTATTAAAGAAAGTATATATATGATATGTGTTGTACCCCAAAATTTTCCCTCCCATATTCTTCAAGATTTGCCAAGGTCAATCTCCAAATGGTTCAAAATGTCTCAAGGGTGGCACAGTCCAATTGCCTCCTAACACAGTCAAAATTAGGGTTTTGGTTCTTGCAAGGAAGTTGAGGTTTTCAAGGGTCCAATCAAGTCCCAAATGCCTATAAACATTGTCAAGCACCTACATGTCAAGTTTCAAAGCTCACAAGGTCAAGTTACACAGTCAAAAACCCTAAATGCTTCACAGTCAACTGCAGGGGCAAAATGGTCATTTGACAGTCAAAAGTCAAAATTTTTGGTCAACATATTATTTTGAAGCCACAATCATCATTTGATCAATTCTTGATCATGATTCCACAAGCATGGCTCAAAAAGTCTCAAGATGCAAAAGTTTCTATTTCTAGACAGCTGAAAAGTCAACTGCAAATTGACCAAGGCATAACTTTTTCATGGTTCATCAGAAAAATCCCATCCAATTCTCATTTTGAAGGGGATGACATTTCCTACAACTCATCTTCACATTCCAAGTCCAATAAATTCTCTCACAAAAAGTTATCAATTTCAACATTATAGGTCATTTTCAAAAGTCAACAAAAAGGCACTTTAAGTCAAAGACCATAACATGAGATTGGTAAATAAAAATGACATGGGACCAAAGAAATTGGTTAGAGGACTTCAAGACCTTTCCAAAATGTCTAAGAACATGTTCATATCTTTAAAATTGAGAAAGATATGCATTGGAGAAGTTGGGAAATTTTTGTGAAATGGCCAAAGTCAACTATCCTTGAAATTTCATTTTTGACAAAAGGGGCCCACTTTTTCCACTTGTTTCAGCTTGGCCATGCCTCCCACGTGTCCCACAATTTATTTCAAGATTAAAAATTAATTTTTCCATTTTTATTTGATTTTATTTGATTTAATTCATTTTAAATCTTTAAAATTCAAATAAAAATCAAGAAAATTAATGGAGGGATATATTTTGTGTTGATTTGCTTTGATATACCATGAAGTACATTCCAAATTCGTGCAAGACCTATTATGGGCATAAAAATTCAAATTTTCACAAATATGGCAAGTGGTTCAATGTTGGTTATGGAGGAAATCAAGAACATTATTGCAAGGCTTCAATGACCATTATTTGGATTGATACACATTAAAAAACATATATGCAAGCATTCCATATGCAATTCATGATGGAGAGAGCCCCATACAGCATAAGCCATTTCCAAATTTTGAAGAGAAAAATCACAAACTGAAAACCTAGTTGCAGTACAATTCAAGCTTCCATTTCTATCCAAATACACTCCTTGCATTGCCAGGGACGATTTGCAATCATTAACAAGCCAAATCACTCAAGGAATCACTTATCACGCCCCCACGGTTTGTTCAAAACTTTGAGAAACTGAATTCCATTTTTACGCATCCTTAATTCATTTTGAATATTGCTATACATTGCTGACGTTATTACCAAACTTTTTGTATGTTTTAATTTCATTATAAGGCTGTAAAACGTAAATCACCATGGGAGATATTTAGGTTTTCCAAATCTTTCAAATTGGGGTTTCTCACATACAAAAAAATTGGCCCTCAGGACACCCATGGTTGAATTGAGAGGGACAAGACAAATCGAATGCACACCTCGCGCCTAATTTATGCTTCATGAGCGTCTAATCGCTATTTCCATAATACTTGTATTTTGTGGGGGTTTAAAACCCCCGCTATATGTTTGATGTTTGCAGGAAAAGCTTGAAGATGACTGCGTGGCAGCAAGGCATAGGTGCATTCAAATCCTGCGCGCGCCTTTTTTGTTTTTCTAGCATATAAACGCGTTTTGTATATTATATTTCTTTTCCATTATATTAACAAACACACGCAGATGGTGGAGTGGTGGTGAACGTGTCATGCAATCTCTGAGACCTGGGTTCGATTCCCAGGTCCCCTCATAATTCCAATGCTTTTTTTCCAATGAGTTCTTGTGCAGCATTCCAAGGATGACTCACAATAAACCTCACAGATCCAAGCAGCCATGTGTCCTTCCATGCAAATCCAAGGGCCCAGAAAGCAGAAGCACCATGCTCAGGAGTCAACAACGCTCCACTCAACCCAGGGAAGTCAAACGTGGCTTGTTCAATGGGCCACAATTTCAACAATGCACCCTCCATTTCAGCCCACACCCCCTTGGTTTTACTTCTTTTTTTATTTTTGTTTTGTCATTTTCTCTTATTTTAATTGCTAACCTTTTAATTATTTTTATTATTAACAATTAACTTAATTAACACATTTTCATAAAAATCAAAAAAATATAACTAACATTATTTTTATCATTATTATTTTATTTTGTAAAATAAATCTTAAATAAATTAGTTTTAATTAGGCCATTTTAACCCTTTTTTAAAATAATTAAAATAACTTAGATTTAGGTTAACTTTTAATTTTGTTTCTTTTTATTTTTTATTTTATTTCATAAAAAAAACATAAAAAAACAAAAAAATATTTTCTTTTAATTAAATTAATTAATTAGTCATTAGGTAGTTTTTAATTTCATTTAATTACAAAAAGACCAAAAAATCAATTTCTTTTCTTAAAAGGGTCAACACCCTTAGAACGTTCCGATTTAATTTTTATTCGCGCACAGTTTATTATTATGTAATCGCTTCCAAGACATGTAATAGTTAATTAGGTTTACTGCTTTACTTTCCGTACTTATTTACTAAAAACGGGTCTTTGTATTTTTGGCGATGTATAGACCCGCGCCTTGTAATAGCGTAGGATTTATGTTTCCGCAATTTACTTTATGCACCCCCTTAACTGCTAAACTTGCATGAAAGAATGTATGTAAATAAAAACAACTCGTAGCTCACTAATAACAAAGACAAACATTAACTGAATACAACACACAATGCACACACCACTTCTAGGGTACACCTCACTCGTTGCCTTCGAAATGTGGTCATCAAGTATAGGACGTCTTAGAGGTCACCCTTAGTCCAAAGATCCAGTTGCCTCGAAACAGTTGCCTCGAAACGGTTGCCTCGGATAAAAAAAAGGATCTAGGACATTAGGGTTACTTCTAAGGTGTCCTACTATTGCTTTGGTGACCACACTGTCCCTAAAATCGAATTGACCCGAACACCTCCAACGGTGGTGCTACCTACCTCTCAATGGTGGGACGGCACTACCTAAAGGACACTTACACAGCTTAATTCCTTAGGGTAGGTAGATGACTCATGGGTACTTGCTCTTTTCAAAAAAACAAACAAAATACTTTTCACAACTTACACTTTCAAAAGCTTTCAAAACAAATTTTTCAAACACTCTTGAGGACAGATACAAGAGTTATTCAGAAATCTTTCAAAGAAACTTTTTCAAGCCCACTCACATTTTGAAAAGCAAACATTTTGAAAACATAAGAGCAAGTACCTAAGAGCCCATGGATAACCATGGATAGAAAGGGTGCTAACACCTTCCCTTTCTATAAATCTACCTCCCGAACCGAGAAACATTCTCGAATAAGGAATTTTGCTGTGCTTTTGTCCTTTCCATGTTGGAGAACATAAAAGACGGTGGCGACTCTTGCTTACCGCGACATTTCGCGAAACTAGCTAAAAACAGTCAGTTCTATTTCCACCGACCACAGAACTGGCGACTCTGCTGGGGAGACTTTAAAGTGAGGTGTACCTTAGGATAGATCATACTTATGTTTTCAATTGCCTGATTTGTGTGCTTTAATATTATTGGGCCTGTCTTGGGAGTTCTATAGATCCTAACCCGGATCTGGGGGATACCTCTTAGAAAGTAGCAACAAGACTGTGAGGGAACTGTGCGGGGTATACCGACACGGTTGAAGCAGTCTGCTACGTTGATGTGGCACTTTGGTGAGTACTGGTAACCCTTGAGTCAATTCAAGGAGAGTACGGGGCCGCCGCGTGGTGTCGTGAAGCATCAACTGACCTTAGGAACCTTAATTGAACCATCCTGGCCTCTTTAGGGGTAGTGAGATAACAGACTTTGGTGCAGTCCGAAGTTGGTTGATACTCGATACTACACTCATTGAGGGTTGTTTTCTTGGAATATTTTGATCGCCAGTTCAGTGGCTAAATCGAAACGATGAACACAGAAAACAATCCAATGATATTGAGATCCTTAGAACCCGGTTACTTTTGATAGGACAGGTTTTGAGCCCACCAACTTCAAGAGGGTAATACCTAGACCCCATGCTGGCCTAAACTCTAAGGGCTGTCTTGTGTGATTTGTGTGCCTTACCATGTTTGCTTTTTGTGGATACTTGTGGTTGTTTTATCATAGCACCATAACATCATACAGCATCATATGCATCCATTAACCACTTCAGGGGTTCAAATCTTCATCTTTGTTCTTGTTTTGTAGGACATGGAAACTATCCGCAGAAAGACAATTCAGGTCAACCTTGTAAGGGTCCCTCCTCAGCTTAAGGAATTTACATCCAGGATTCCCGAGAACTCTTCATTCAGTGAAAAACATGGTAGACTCATCAGCTTGGTCAACACCAACATTGAGGAAGATATGATAAAGGTCCTCTTCCAGTTCTTTGACCCTCTGCACCACTGCTTTACTTTCCTGGATTATCAACTGGTGCCTACATTGGAAGAGTTCTCCCAGCTTCCGAAGATCCCTATCCTCAGTCAACTACCCTACAAAGGTACGGAAAGGGAACCAAAACTTGAAGAGGTTGCTAAAGCATTATTCCTACAACCATCTGACATCAAGGGACATTGGGAAACCAAAAGTGGTATCAAAGGGTTCTTGGCCAAGTTTCTGTTTGAGAAAGCACAAGAATGTTGGAATTCTCTTGACCTACAAGCCTTTGAAGAAGTTGTAGCCCTCCTTGTCTATGGGTTGGTGCTGTTCCCTAAGCCAGATCAGCTTATAGATATCAATGCTGTCAAGATCTTCATGTCCATGAATCCTATACCTACGTTGCTTGGGGACATCCTTCACTCATGTTACACTCGAACCATGAGAAAAAAGGTGTTCTTATGTGCTGCACTCCTCTCCTGGGATGGTGGTTTATTTCGCACCTTCCACAATCAGTTTTGAAGAACGAGTGGGGTTTGAGATGGTCATAACGATTGATGGCTCTTACACATGCTGACATACATTGGTGTTCTCGGTCCAGAGAAGACGTCACTATCATTGATCGTTGCGGAGAGTTTCCTAATGTTCCTTTACTTGGAATCAGAGGAGGTATTACTTACAACCCCTGTCTGGACTTGAGACAGTTTGGATATGCTCGGGGGGATGGCCCTCATGATATGTTGATTCCTGACATAGTTTTTGACTTCGACAACGATGCACAAGGACTTCGCCAGAGATTTATCAGAGCTTGGAGGATGCCCAACAGGGTAGATAGCAAGACACTGGGGCACAAAAACTCCATCCCCCTGGAGCCCTATCTCAAGTGGGTACGAGCCCGCTCCCAGAAGCTGGTGATGCCGTATCCTCATGTTCTCCCTGTGATCAAAGAGCCAGTCTTGGAAGGAGAGATGCCCTACACTATTCAGCATCCTGACATGCCTACATCCTGGGAAGAAATGCAGAAAAGATGGATTCAACTCAAGGAAGAACGGGGTTCTCTTGAAACCAGTCTACATGCCAGTGAGAAGAAGGTCTTGGAGCTCACGCGCCTACTGCACGAGGAAAAGTCTATCAACACTTACATTGCTCCAAAGAGGATGTGCAGTGTCTTTTGGGATTAATTATTTTGCAATGTTTTTCCCATGAGACCCTGATGTACTGAACAAAGTATTTCCTAATAAAAAGTGTGTTCTTTTTTTGGCTACAACGAATTTGAACTTTCGAACCCTTGAATGCATTGCATAAATAGCATATTATGCATCATGTGCATAACAGGTACCCCTTTTTTCTACAGGTTGCTTAATCTTCTTCGCTGTTTATTTCAGCACTCAAGCATCATGAATCCTGAACTCACTACCGAGCAAGCTATCAAGGCCCTCCAGGCCCAAAACGCACAATTCCAGGAGATGGTCATGAACTTGGCCCAGGGACAACAAGAGCTGAAGGCTTTGCTCCTGAATAAGAAGAAGAAGAAGATGACTGTGCTATTTAACACTGGGCGCAGACTCGGGAACACATTGCAGAATGAAGCTGAGAGGACTACTCCATCTGTGGGGGAAGGTAGTCACCAAGGAAGAGAGGTCCCTAGTCCTGTGGTCTCTGACACCGAGACAGACTTCAATGACGAACAGTACCCTCCTGCCGAGGACCGGTACAAACAACTGGAGGACAGGTTAATTGCTATGGAGATTCAACGTGTGCCTGGGTTGGATTTCGGAGACTTGGGGTTATCTTCTGGGGTGGTGATCCCGCACAAGTTCAAGGCGCCTACCTTTGTGAAGTATGACGGGGCTTCCTGCCCTAAAATGCACCTCCGTTCTTATGTAAGGAAGATCCAGCCTTACACAGCAGACAAGAACTTATGGATCCACTTCTTCCAGGAGAGTCTTTCAAGGACTCATCTCGAATGGTTCTATCAGCTGGATGGAACCAACATTAGTAACTGGGAGGATTTGGCCACTGCTTTTTACAAGCAGTATCAGTACAATTCCGACCTCGCTCCCACGCGTACCCAACTCCAGGGTATGTCACTGGGAACGGGCGAAGGTTTTAAGGAGTACGCACAGAAATGGAGAGATCTGGCTGGCAGGGTGCAGCCACCGTTGACAGATCGTGAGCTAGTGGACATGTTCTTGGGGACCCTATCCGGTCCATTCTTCAATCATCTCATTGGTAATTCCTCTGCTGGGTTCACAGACCTGATCCTGACTGGTGAAAGGATCGAAGCTGGTATAAAATCGGGAAAGATACAGAAGGGTGCCTCCTCAAATGCTGAAAAGAAGCCCTTCAAGAAGGAGGCCAGTGATGTGTATGGTCCCAGGAGACAGAACAAACCAGAACACCGCCAAGCTGTCAACGCGGTGGTTATTTCTAAGCCTGCTGCTGCTCCTCAACAATATAACCAGCCCAGAGCTGAGAGGCCCAAAAGGCAGTATACTCAGCTCAGCATGACTCTCTCTCAGATCCTGCCGCAACTGCTGTCAACCAGCCTGGTAATTGTCAAGGAAGCTCTGAAGGTGGTAAACACAGCATCTCCGAAATACAACCCCAACGCCCGTTGTGCTTATCACTCTGATAGCCCGGGGCATTCTACTGATGATTGTTGGGCTTTGAGGAATAAGGTTCAAGACCTTATTGATGCTAAAGAGGTACAGTTTGAGACGCCCGAGAAGCCTAATGTGGTGACTGCTCCCATGCCTAACCATGGATTAAATGCTATCGGGGATGAAGACGAAGTGGAAGAATCCGAGTTTGACAGCTGGATCTACCCGGCAACCAACGGTGGACCTAGCAACTGGACTACTAAGGACTCCTTACCTGTTACTTTTGTCACCCAGTAATGAACTTCTTTGTTTTGGATTTGTAATAAACAATATTACTAAACTTTATGGCCCGGTGTCTTACCCGGGGCACCGTGGTTTTATTTGTGAGGGCTTTTGTGTGTCACTTCCATATATCATGAATAAAAGCATTGGACGTTTTTCACATTTCAATTCTTGCGCTCCTTTTCTTTCTTTATATATATTGCAAAACAACTATATTTACACACACTCACTCATACAGGTTTCAATCCACTCTGGATCTCACTGGTAACGACTCTGCTACTGCCAGTTATGACTTCGAAAATCCAATCAACTTAGCCAAAGACGAAGGTGAAGATGATTGCGAAGTGCCTGGCGAACTTGCAAGACTGCTACTCTAGGAAGAGAGGGCCATTCAGCCACATGAAGAGCCAGTGGAAACGGTAAATCTGGGTACTGAGATAGACAGAAAGGAAATCAAGATTGGTGCTAATCTAGAGCTCAGTGTGAAACAACGGTTGATCCAGATGCTGCATGACTACATGGAAATCTTTGCCTGGTCCTACGAAGACATGCCTGGGTTGGATACCGATATTGTGGTTCATCACCTACCTACCAAGGAAGACTGCTCTCCGGTTAAACAGAAGGCCCTCCGTATGCGTCCAGAGATGTCCGAGAAGATCAAGGCTGAGGTTATGAAACAATTTGATGCCGGTTTTCTTGCAGTGACTTCTTACCCTCAATGGGTTGCCAACGTGGTTCCAGTGCTGAAGAAAGATGGTAAGGTCAGAATGTGTGTTGACTACAGGGATTTGAACAGGGCGAGCCCTAAAGATGATTTCCCTCTGCCTCATATCGACGTTCTGGTTGACAATACTGCTCAACACAAGGTGTTCTCCTTCATGGACGGTTTCACCGGATATAATCAAATCAAGATGGCTCCTGAAGACATGGAGAAGACCACTTTTGTTACTCAGTGGGGCACCTTCTGTTACAAGGTCATACCTTTTGGAATGAAAAATGCTGGGGCAACCTACCAATGTGCCATGGTTGCTTTGTTTCATGACATGATCCATCATGAGATCGAAGTGTACGTCGACGATATGATTGCAAGATCCCAAACTGAGGAGGAACACCTTGACCATCTACAGAAGTTGTTTGACCGTCTGAAGTTGTACAAACTAAGGTTGAACCCGAACAAGTGCACCTTCGGGGTAAGATCTGGGAAGTTACTAGGCTTCGTAGTGAGCGACAAAGGTATTCAAGTGGACCCTGCCAAGGTTAAAGCCATACAAGAGATGCCAGCTCCCAAGACAGAGAAAGAAGTCAGAGGCTTTCTAGGACGGCTGAATTACATTGCCCGGTTCATCTCGCATCTAACTGCTACTTGTGAACCAATCTTCAAGCTGCTGAAGAAAGATCAAGTAGTACGTTGGAATGATGAATGTTAGGCTGCTTTTGACAGAATCAAAGAGTATCTCCAAGAACCACCCATTCTTATGCCACCGGTTGAAGGGAGACCTCTAATACTATACTTGACGGTACTGGACAACTCAATGGGGTGTGTGCTGGGGCAACATGACGAGTCTGGCCGAAAAGAGCACACCATTTATTACCTTAGCAAAACGTTTACCGACTGTGAGACCCGATACTCACTGCTTGAGAAAACTTGCCGCGCTTTGGTATTGGCTGCTCGCCGGCTGAGACAGTATATGCTGACTCACACTACTCTGTTGATTTCAAAAATGGATCCAATCAAGTACATATTTGAAAAGCCCGCCTTGTCCGGAAGAATAACAAGATGGCAGATGATCTTGACAGAATATGACATCCAGTACACGACTCAGAAAGCAATCAAAGGAAGTGTATTGGCAGACCATTTGGCACACCAGGCTGTGGACAACTACCAGTCAATGAACTTTGAGTTTCCAGACGAGAACATCATGGTAGTGACTGATTGTGAAGTACCTGGACCGGATGAAGGACCTGAGGAAGGATCCCGATGGTCTATGCACTTTGACGGAGCCTCTAACGCTTTGGGTAACGGTATCGGCGCTGTGATCATATCCCCTCAAGGCACTCATACTCCACTTACTGCCCGACTATGTTTCAACTGCACCAACAACATGGCGGAGTATGAGGCATGCATCATGGGTCTGCAAGCTGCAATTGACTTAAGGATCAAGTTTCTGAGTGTCTTCGGAGATTCCGCTCTCGTGATTAATCAGATCAAAGGCGAGTGGGATACGAAACACCCAAATCTTATTCCTTACAAAGAATGTGTGTTGACATTGATCCCCCATTTCACGGAGATAACTTTTGAACACTTCCCAAGAAAGGAGAATCAGTTGACGGACGCGTTAGCTACAATGTCTTCCATGTTCAAAGTCAAATGGGACAATGAGGCTCCCCGGATCATTATCTGGAAACTGGACGAACCTGCACAATGCTGCGACCTTGAGACTGGAGAGGTAACTGAAAAACCTTGGTATCATGAAGGGAAGAGGTACTTGGAAGCTCAAGAATACCCCGAGGGTGCATCTGTTAACGACAAGAAGTTTCTGAGAAGGTTCGCAGCAAAGTTCTTCCTCAGCAATGGCATTCTCTACAAGCGAAACCATGATTCAACTTTACTGCGTTGTGTGGATAAGACTGAAGCAGAAAAGATCATGGCAGAACTGCATGAAGGTACCTTCGGAACACACTCCAGTGGACATACCATGGCAAAGAAAATCCTTCGGGCGGGATATTTCTGGTCCACAATGGAAGCCGACTGTTACCGACACTCCCGGACGTGTCATAAATGCCAGATATATGCTGATAAGGTGCACGTTCCTCCAGTTCCTCTGAATGTCTTGACAGCACCTTGGCCTTTTGCAATGTGGGGCATTGATATGATCGGCGAGATCAGACCTACGGCATCCAATGGGCATCGCTTCATCCTGGTAGCAATTGGTTACTTCACGAAGTGGGTTGAAGCAGCTTCCTATGCTACGGTAACCAAGAACGTCGTAGCACGGTTCATTCGGCATTACCTGGTCTGTCGATACGGCATCCCGGAAAGGATCATTACGGACAATGGTACCAATCTCAACAACAAGATGATCACTGAGCTCTGCGAGCAATTCAAGATACAGCACCACAACTCTTCTCCTTACCGGCCGAAGATGAACGGGGCTGTCGAGGCAGCAAATAAGAATATCAAGAAGATTGTGCAGAAGATGACAGTGACCTACAAAGATTGGCACGAGATGTTACCATTTTCTCTTCATGGGTACCATACCTCAGCAAGGACGTCAACAGGGGCAACACCCTTTTCCTTGGTTTATGGCATGGAGGCAGTATTGCCTATTGAAGTCCAGATACCCTCTCTCCGGATAATGAAGGATGCAGATCTGAGAGAAGATGACTGGATCCAGACTCAACTTGATCAATTAAACCTAATCGACGAAAAGAGACTCACCGCTATTTGTCATGGTCAGACGTACCAAAAACGGATGATCAAGGCATTTAACAAGAAAGTCAGACGACAAGAGTATCAAGTTGGAGATATGGTAATCAAGCGCATCATTCTTCCTCAGAGTGATCCCAGGGGCAAATGGACCCCTACATACGAAGGGCCATTTGTGGTTAAGCATGTCTTCTTAGGAGGAGCCATGATTCTAACCACCATGGATGGTGACGACCTTCCTCACCCCGCCAATGCAGACATAGTAAAAAGATACTACGCATGATAAAGGACCCGCTAGGTTGACATACCTAGGCAAAAATTAGGGCTTCCCGGCGAACCAAAAGGGTTCGGGCAAAAATAAGGGATGAAATGAAAAAAAATATGTACACCCGGCAAGTCGAAAACCTGAAAAGGCGGCTTGGGCAAAAATGGGTATCCCGGTGGACTGAAAACCCGAAAGGGCGGTCCAGGCAAAAGTTAGGGATTAAAGCGTAATACTATGTCTCATTGGATCACCTTGCATCCAGAATCCGGTATCAACTATTAGATTCAGACGGCATCGATCAATCAACTTCATCTTTAACTAAGCAGCCGAGTGATGAGACACTTAAAGACATAAAGGCAATAGCAGAGTTGGAACCCAGTGGGATTATTTTTCACACAGCTGTTTTGTTTTCCTTTTCAAAATTATATAAACTCTATGTTGTTCGACGGAGTTCTCTTACTAGGACGTCAGCCTCTTGTACATAAACGCCTATTTACAAGCAAATTCAAAAATCAATACAAATTCACTTTTCAGACCAATTGCCAATTGTTTTTCCTTTTTCTGTTTTGTCTTGCGAAGAACGTCCAATGTTCAATTTTGATATATGCATTTGACACTAATTGCTAACTCATAAATATTCGAATACGAAACAAAGGATTAATTACAGGTGACATCAGAAACAGGGGCAATATTGAATTGTCTAAGCGATCTAGTTGCTCTGTCCACCAAGGTACCAAGGTAGGTTCAGCCGAAGAACGTAACCCAGATACCTTCACTCCCCGTAGAGTAAGACAAGACTCAACAATACTCTCCTCAAGCAGAGTTGGTCTCCCATCAGCCCTACAAGGCACAGTATCCATAGCAAGTCAGCAACACTCGCCCCAAGCAGAATTAGTCTACTGTAAGCCTCAAGGAAGTTGGATTATCCCCCAGAAGATCTCAACATTCCCCAACAGAGTATACAGATGTTCCTAACAAGCATCCCCGGCAGTCTTAATATAAGATTGTTCCCCGGCGGAATACAGACATTCAGTGGAGCCACTTCCCCAGTACAGTCTCAAAAAGTCTCCCCAGGAGAGTTGAATCCATCTCCCCAGTAGGAAGCTTATCCCCAGTAGATTCTGGAAGTTTACCCCTGCAGAGCACGAGCGCGTCTCCCGGACTTTATTCAAAGATTATTCTCCACCAGAGCTTATAACTGGGTTATCCTCAGCTAAAAGCCACGGAAAGATCGTCCTCGGCGAAGCTCTTCCTATCCCCCAGCGGAGTTCATCAAATTCTCCAACAAAACGCATCAACGGTATCCCCAGCGGAGTTCTCATCAAACCTCAGCGAAATATCTCTTCCCACAGAGTATTCCCCGCAGAGTAACCTGTTCATCAAGTTTATTCCCCAACGGAGTCATCTTCTCCTACCGGATTATTCTTGCAACCATCATCCCTAGCGGAAATGAAGAACTTCACTCTTCAGCATCAGCCAAGGATTCAGCTTCCCGGCATTCGTCAAGGATTTATTTTCCTAGACGAAAACACATTCATAAACATATCACATTTTCATACATCCTGCTTACATACACAATGCATGCGCGTACGCATCATATCACACAATCTCATTTCTCCCTGAGAACGCCATGACATCATGCATTTCATACATCATGACATTGCATACAACTGATGTTTTTTCCTTTTCAGGAAAAAGGTCAATACAAAGATGATTACTATCAACTGTCGCAATTCCAGATTCGATACCTGTATCTAGCCAGGGAATATCTGTGAGCGATTATTTCCAGACTCGATTCCTGTATCCATCCAGGGCACGTCTGAAGAGTTTGAAGATCTGATTCCTGTATCCTGCCAGGGTGTATCTGTTGACGACTATATTCTAGACTCGATTCCTAAATCCTGCCAGGGCACGTCTGAAGAGTTTGAAGATCCGATTCCTGTATCCAGCCAGGGCGTATCTGTTGACGACTATTTCCGGACTCGATTCCTGTATCCTGCCAGGGCACGTCTGAAGAGTTTGAAGATCCGATTCCCGTATCCTGCCAGGGTGTATCTGTTGATGACTATTTTCTGGACTCGATTCCTGTATCCTGCCAGGGCACGTCTGAAGAGTTTGAAGATCCGATTCTTGTATCCTACCAGGGTGTATCTGTTGACGACTATTTTCCGGACTCGATTCCTGTATCCTGCCAGGGTGTATCTGTTGACGACTACTCCCAGATTCGATTCCTGTATCTAGCCAGGGCACATCTGTGAGCAACCAATTGTAGATTCGATACCTGTATCTAGCCAGGGCACGTCTGCATAAAGAGTTTGAAGATCAACCCCTGTAACAGGCCAGGTAATTATCTTTCTTTCTCAGGTACGCGAATTCTCGCTAAGGAATCTCTTACGCGATCGTCACCTAGATGGCATCTATAAGCCCATCTCCACAACTACCATTACAGTCTCCAAATGGCATCCATAAGCCCATTCCCGACAAGGCTCCGTCACAGCTCCAGATGGCATCTATAAGCCCATCTTCCTATCCAACAGTCTCCAAATGGCATCTATAAGCCCATTCCCTACGTCACACTGCTAACACTCTACTATGTGAGTGCAAATTTCTGGGCACTCTAGTGTTCAATCATCTTCCACCTTCGGATCACGAAAGGCACGCCAACCAATCTACATCCTCAGGTCTAAGAAGATTGAACAGGGGAAACTGTTGTACCCCAAAATTTGCCCTTCCATATTCTTCAAGATTTGCCAAGGTCAATCTCCAAATGGTTCAAAATGACTCAAGGGTGGCACAGTCCACAATTGCCTCCTAACACAATCAAAATTAGGGTTTTGGTTCTTGCAAGGAAGTTGAGGTTTTCAAGGGTCCAATCAAGTCCCAAATGCCTATAAACATTGTCAAGCACCTACATGTCAAGTTTCAAAGCTCACAAGGTCAAGTTGCACAGTCAAAAACCCTAAATGCTTCACAGTCAACTACAGGGGCAAAATGGTCATTTGACAGTCAAAAGTCAAAATTTTTGGTCAACATCTTATTTTGAAGCCACAATCATCATTTGATCAATTCTTGATCATGATTCAACAAGCATGGCTCAAAAAGTCTCAAGATGCAAAAGTTTCTATTTCTGGACAACTGAAAAGTCAACTGCAAATTGACCAAGGCATAACGTTTTCATGGTTCATCAGAAAAATCCCATCCAATGCTCATTTTGAAGGGGATGACATTTCCTACAACTCATCTTCACATTCCAAGTCCAAGAAATGCTCTCACAAAAAGTTATCAATTTCAACATTATAGGTCATTTTCAAAAGTCAACAAAAAGGCACTTTAAGTCAAAGACCATAACTTGAGATTGGTAAATCAAAATGACATGGTACCAAAGACATTGGTTAGAGGACCCAAAGACATTGGTTAGAGGACTTCAAGACCTTTGCAAAATGTCTAAGAACATGTTCATAGCTTTAAAATTGAGCAAGATATGCATTGGAGAAGTTGGGAAATTTTTGTGAAATGGCCAAAGTCAACTATCCTTGAAATTTCATTTTTGACAAAAGGAGCCCACTTTTTCCACTTGTTTCAGCTTTGCCATGCCTCCCACGTGTCCCACAATTTATTTCACGATTAAAAATTAATTTTTCCATTTTTATTTGATTTTATTTGATTTAATTCATTTTAAATCTTTAAAATTCAAATAAAAATCAAGAAAATTAATGGAGGGATATATTTTGTGTTGATTTGCTTTGATATACCATGAAGTACATTCCAAATTCGTGCAAGACCTATTATGGACATAAAAATTCAAATTTTCACAAATATGGCAAGTGGTTCAATGTTGGTTATGGAGGAAATCAAGAACATTATTGCAAGGCTTCAATGACCATTATTTGGATTGATACACATTACAAAACATATATGCAAGCATTCCATATGCAATTCACGACGGAGAGAGCCCCATACAGCATAAGCCATTTCCAAATTTTAAAGAGAAAAATCACAAACTGAAAACCTAGTTGCAGTACAATTCAAGCTTCCATTTCTATCCAAATACACTCCTTGCATTGCCAGGGACGATTTGCAATCATTAACAAGCCAAATCACTCAAGGAATCACTCATCACGCCCCCACGGTTTGTTCAAAACTTTGAGAAACTGAATTCCATTTTTACGCATCCTTGATTCATTTTGAATATTGCTATACATTAATGACGTTATTACCAAACTTTCTGTATGTTTTAATTTCATTATAAGGCTGTAAAACGCAAATCACCATGGGAGATATTTAGGTTTTCCAAAACTTTAAAATTGGGGTTTCTCACAACAAAAAAACTGGCCCTCAGGACACCCATGGTTGAATTGAGAGGGACAAGACGAATCGAATGCACACCTCGCGCCTAATTTATGCTTCATGAGCGTCTAATCGCTATTTCCATAATACTTGTATTTTGTGGGGGTTTAAAACCCCCGCTATATGTTTGATGTTTGCAGGAAAAGCTTGAAGATGACTGTGTGGCAGCAAGGCATATGTGCATTCAAATCATGCGCGCGCCTTTTTTGTTTTTCTAGCATATAAACGCGTTTTGTATATTATATTTCTTTTCCATTATATTAACAAACACATGAAGATGGTGGAGTGGTGGTGAACGTGTCATGCAATCTCTGGGACCAGGGTTCGATTCCCAGGTCCCCTCATAATTCCAATGCTTTTTTTTTCAATGAGTTCTTGTGCAGCATTCCAAGGAGGACTCACAATAAACCTCACAGATCCAAGCAGCCATGTGTCCTTCCATGCAAATCCAAGGGCCCAGAAAGCAGGAGCACCATGCTCAGGAGTCAACAGCGCTCCACTCAACCCAGGGAAGTCAAACGTGGCTTGTTCAATGGGCCACAATTTCAACAATGCACCCTCCATTTCAGCCCACACCCCCCTTGGATTTACTTCTTTTTTTATTTTTGTTTTGTCATTTTCTCTTATTTTAATTGCTAACCTTTTAATTATTTTTATTATTAACAATTAACTTAATTAACACATTTTCATAAAAATCAAAAAAATAGAACTAACATTATTTTTATCATTATTATTTTATTTTGTAAAATAAATCTTAAATAAATTAGTTTTAATTAGGCCATTTTAACCCTTTTTTAAAATAATTAAAATAACTTAGATTTAGGTTAACTTTTAATTTTGTTTCTTTTTATTTTTTATTTTATTTCATAAAAAAAACATAAAAAAACAAAAAAATATTTTCTTTTAATTAAATTAATTAATTAGTCATTAGGTAGTTTTTAATTTCATTTAATTACAAAAAGACCAAAAAATCAATTTCTTTTCTTAAAAGGGTCAACACCCTTAGAACGTTCCGATTTAATTTTTATTCGCGCACAGTTTATTATTATGTAATCGCTTCCAAGACATGTAATAGTTAATTAGGTTTACTGCTTTACTTTCCGTACTTATTTACTAAAAACGGGTCTTTGTATTTTTGGCGATGTATAGACCCGCGCCTTGTAATAGCGTAGGATTTATGTTTCCGCAATTTACTTTCTGCACCCCCTTAACTGCTAAACTTGCATGAAAGAATGTATGTAAATAAAAACAACTCGTAGCTCACTAATAACAAAGACAAACATTAACTGAATACAACACACAATGCACACACCACTTCTAGGGTACGCCTCACTCGTTGCCTTCGAAACGTGGTCATCAAGTATAGGACGTCTTAGAGGTCACCCTTAGTCCAAAGATCCAGTTGCCTCGAAACAGTTGCCTCGAAACGGTTGCCTCGGATAAAAAAAAGGATCTAGGACATTAGGGTTACTTCTAAGGTGTCCTACTATTGCTTTGGTGACCACACTGTCCCTAAAATCGAATTGACCCGAACACCTCCAACGGTGGTGCTACCTACCTCTCAATGGTGGGACGGCACTACCTAAAGGACACTTACACAGCTTAATTCCTTAGGGTAGGTAGATGACTCATGGGTACTTGCTCTTTTCAAAAAAACAAACAAAATACTTTTCACACCTTACACTTTCAAAACAAATTTTTCAAACACTCTTGAGGACAGATACAAGAGTTATTCAGAAATCTTTCAAAGAAACTTTTTCAAGCCCACTCACATTTTGAAAAGCAAACATTTTGAAAACATAAGAGCAAGTACCTAAGAGCCCATGGATAACCATGGATAGAAAGGGTGCTAACACCTTCCCTTTCTATAAATCTACCTCCCGAACCGAGAAACATTCTCGAATAAGGAATTTTGCTGTGCTTTTGTCCTTTCCATGTTGGAGAACATAAAAGACGGTGGCGACTCTTGCTTACCGCGACATTTCGCGAAACCAGCTAAAAACAGTCAGTTCTATTTCCACCGACCACAATATGTAACTAAAATAAAATATTTTCTATGAGAAAAATAAAATAAAATGGACCAAAAATATAAATTTAGCATTTTTATATTTTTTATGATTTTTAATATTAAGGAAAATATATTTAATAAAATAGAAATGAAAATAAAATGAATAATAAAAATACATGGGCCAGGGGTGCTGCATGCAAACAGGGGGTAATATGTTAGAAAAAACAAGAAGGCCCAAGAATGAGAGGCCCAGCGCTGCCAGAAATCATAAAAATGAACAAAAGTGTGAAAAATGAAAAAAGGCAGGCACCAAGGCTCGAACCCATGACCTTGGCATTCTCAGCGCGCTGTCTTGCCACTGGGGTGGCTGTACATCCGTTAGTTCATATGAAAACAAAAATACATAACATGAATCCCTTCATTTCCTTGTACTTCGTCTTCTTCCTCAAGCTGGCCAGAACCTCTGTATCTTTCTCATTTCTCCATGAAAATGGAAACTTCCAACATGAAAATGATAGTACTCTTTCCCATGTTTTCAGACATGTAACTTATGGAAACTAACAATCAAAGATCAAAACGAATTTTAAACGCCCTAATTTTAAACCTAATTTTTGCAGAAATTTGAACTCTAAAATTCTCTATACACAATGAATATAAATGAATTCTATGCACATGGTTAGCTTCGGCACAATAATATCTACATTTTCCTTTCATAAATCGTGGCCAATGGATGCCTGTATGAAAAGATAAAAGTTGGAGTTCTTACCTCTTTCAGTTGAGATCGTGAATGGAGTTTGAGTGAGTTTTATGAAAGCCTGAAGATTCCTTTAGCTTTCCTAAACCTCCCTGAGTGTGTTCCAATCCTTGCATTGCTTTGAAAGTGCCTGAATCTCTCTATCCAAGTCAACCTTCAAGCTTAAAAAACAAAAATGGAAGATGAAGAATGAGGAGTTACAGTGCATGGATGATGGTTTGGAACACTTAGATATGAGGCAGGTAAAGTGTTTGAATGATTAAAACTTGAAACGCACGAGCAAATTTGTGGATTGCTATGCTTAGACACAAACTGCAAGTTTTGACAATTTTTTGGTGATAGGGAGTTTTAGGGAGTTTCTGGCCTTTTGTAATCATCTTCTAAGTTGTAATGTCTTTGTGTATAAGTATACATAAGGTTTTTAATCCACTCCACAACATATTTTTCAGTTATAGCCTTTTTGCACTCTTACTTGCTTTTTAAGAAAGGTGAAGAGACAAGTCTCCACATGCTTGTACTGGCCTTCTTGGAGTTGGTACAAGTCCTAGACAACTTGTATTTGGTTTATAGGACTTGTGTGTGCAGAGAAAACAGGTTCAATGCTCAAGAAGTGAAAAGTTGCAAAAGTTGTGCTTTTCCAAAATGGCAATGACAACTTTGTGCCATTTATGGAATTAAAACTTGGACAAAGACTCTTGTGCTTGGATTAAGGATTTATCATTTGTGCAAGCATTAAATTATGAAGTGAGAAACAAGTTTGAGGCCTGTAAAGAAAGGATTAGGCAACATAGGTTCAGATTTGAATTTTGTTCTTCATGAAATGGCTTGAAATCAAAGTGAGAAATTGCCAACTTCATCTCTTCGATTCTCCCTACTCAAAAATGATCTCAAGGAGTTCTTAGACATTTTGGAAAGCTTGCAATGTTCTATATAACTCATCTTTGAAATTCATTACAAGATTCCTCTTGGAACTAGGTGAAAAATTGCCATGAAGTTAGGTCAAAAACCTACCTAAATTAGGGCAAAATTTCACTAAGTTATTTTAGTTTATGAGCATGTATTCACAAAATTATATCTTGAGATCCAAGCATCTTTAGGGAAAAATGTGTGAAGAAAAGTTGTAAATTTCATGGAGGTCTACAACTTTCATGTTGGGAACTTTATTTGAATCATCTTGTATCACGGTGGAAAATTGACTTAAAGTTGAGAAAAAAATAAGAAATTTTCTATACTTAGAAAATTTTCTAAGTTAAAAAAAAATTCAAATTTCAAAACCAAATCTTCAATCTTTGATTCCTTGATGGACAAGTTTCCTATTTTGACATGTTTTGATGAATTATGATCCTCGACACTTAATTTTGACCAAAAAGTCAAAGTTTGACTTTTCAGTATACAATTGACTTTTGATCAGTTGACTGCAAATTTCATATGTCAATCCAATGAAAATGCAATGTTTTAAACCATGTCACTAGGTCAAGATGATGCAATTGAGCTCTTGGAATCATGCTTCAAACCAATTGGTCATTTGCTTGGTCAAAAATCAGAAATTGCCCTTTCTCAGTATAAACCCTAATTTTGACCATTTTGCCCTTTTGATGATTTGATCAAATTTCTTGAGGAATTATGGTCCAAACTTGATCAAATGATACATATGAGTCTAACATGTTGATGTGGATCAAAATTTTTGAATTTTTAATGTAAATTGGCCATGGTTGACTTTTTTTTTCCAATACAGCTGATTTTCAGGTTAATTGTCCAATTGACTGATCAAAAATGTGGTTCAAGGCTTGAAACTTGTCATGAGTAATCTTAGGGGTCCATAATGATCCTTGAAAGTATTATGAAGTATTGATAGTCCAAAAATCCTTGTGCAAACTCAAACCCTAATTTTCGTTCATCAGTGTAAGATGAGATGTTTTGAGCTGATCAAACCCTAATCCAGTCTTGAGCCAAATAGATCTTGTGAGAAAATCTTAATAAATGAGAGAGCAAATTTTGGGGTACAATAGGTTCCATCTTGATTCGATTATATCTTGAGAGGCTCAATGATTACCAGGAGAATAGATGGATAAGGCATCATAAGGCTCTGAGCACGAGTGCGTACCCATTTGAGGTAAGGCTCAAGAGGGATGGAATTCTTGTGCCCCAGTGTCTTGCTATCTACCTTGTTCAACATCCTCCAAGCTCGGATAAATCTCTGGCGAAGACCTTGATTGTCATTTTCATAGTCAAATACCAAACCTTGGATCAGCATCTCATGTGGACCATCCTTTCGGGCGTAACCAAACTGTCTTAAGGCTAAGCAAGGGTTGTAGGTGATACCTCCTCTAATGCCAAGTAGGGGGACATTAGGAAACTCTCTACAACAGTCGACGATGATAACATTCTCTATAGATCTAGAGCACCAATGGATGTCTGAATGTTTGAGCATTATCAACCTTTGTGACCACCTTGAACCTTGCTCGTTCTTCAATACAGATCGGAGAAGATGCGAAATAAACCATCTTGCCAAGAGAGGAGTGCTACACATAAGGACACCTCTTTTCCTCATTGTGCGAGTGTGAAAAGAGTGTAGGATGTCTCCTAGCTGAAACCACCCGGCCGGACCTATCATCTGGATATAATGAAACATCAATGAAGTCGCCACCGAACGTCTTTTATCCCGCCGAAAGGGAAAGGTAAACATCGAGAAAACCTGAAAAGGGAGAAATCACGGTCTTTCGACCGAGAGATCTGGTAAGGGAATCTGTTACGCGAGAGGAAGGTATTAGCATCCCAAACGCCCGTAGTACTCTACAGTATCCACTCTTGTTGTCTAATCTAATGGGTGTGGTCAAATCCTATGTCTATGGCTTAAAGATAAAAAAGGGAATGCATGCGAAAGAAAAGAAGAAAACAATGTATGGAAAATAAAAGTTGTGCTCGATCAGGCCCTACCCCAATGCCTACGTATCCCTTTTAAGGAATCAAAGCAGCTGTAGTTCGGCTTATATATTCTGGTTGGTTTGTGTTTTTTAGTTAAGACAACAAAAACAGTCAAGATGGCAAAACATCAAATAAAAACAACAAACAAATGAGATGGTAAACATCGACTAAATAATAACATAGTAACATGTCACAGATGGCGAAACATCAAATGATAAAACA
Organism: Vicia faba; assembly: GCA_948472305.1. Classification (NCBI taxonomy): domain Eukaryota; kingdom Viridiplantae; phylum Streptophyta; class Magnoliopsida; order Fabales; family Fabaceae; genus Vicia; species Vicia faba. The sequence continues at coordinate 764,570,793 of OX451737.1, read as the reverse complement.
ATCACACCTAACAATGACATTGAGAATAAAGTAGGATACCAAACATGTGCGATGGCGAAACATCGGCTTCAAACAAATGTGCGATGACGAAACATCGGCTAAATAATAACATAGTATCATTTCAAAGATGACGAAACATCACACCTAACAATGATTTTGAGAATCAATGTAGGATAACAAACATATGCGATGGCGAAACACCGGCTTCAAACAAATGTGCGATGACGAAACATCGGCTAAAAGATAACAAGATATCATGGCAAAGATGGCGAAACATCAATAAATCGGATGACAAAACATCACACCTAACAATGATATTGAGAATCAAAGTAGGATAACAAACATGTGCGATGGCGAAACATCGGCTTCAAACAAATGTGCGATGATGAAACATCGACTAAAAGATAACAAGATATCATGGCAAAGATGGCGAAACATCAATAAATTAGATGACAAAACATCACACCTAACAATGATATTGAGAATCAAAGTAGGATAACAAACATGTGCGATGGTGAAACATCGGCTTCAAACAAATGTGTGATGGAAAAACATCGACTAAATGGTAATAAGATATCATGGCAAAGATGGCGAAACATCAATAAATCGGATGATAAAACATCACACCTAACAATGATATTGAGAATCAAAGTAGGATAACAAACATGTGTGATGGCGAAACATCGGCTTCAAACAAATGTGCGATGGCGAAACATCGACTATAAGATAACAAGGTATCGTGGCAAAGATGGAGAGACATCAATAAACCAGGTTTAAAAGCAAAGCCAAGAGGCGCACAAACAAATAAGATTGATTTGTATCTTTTACATTGAAGAAGGATTTAAGTTTATTAGAGGTGTATTATGATTTGCCAAGAAAACAGATTTTTGTTTTAAGATGCAAAATGCAAATAAAGAAAAAACAACTAAGGGAAACTAGCCTAGCACTATCCCTAGTGTTATCATACAATGATTGATCCTAAGGTTGAGGATAAAGGAAATTCCTACCCTATGTTAGCATACATGGATTCCTATCTTAGTCAACATGTTAAAGGAAGCTTAACAAAACTATCATATAGGGAACAAGCAATGAGAGCGAAGTCGTGATCTCAATTTCTAAATTGAGTGACTCATCGATCAATAATTAAAGAAGAAAAGCAATAAACATCCTATAGGGAACATGCACTGAGAGCGAAGTCGTGATCTCAATTTCTAAATTGAGTGACTCATTGATCAAAAGGAAACACAACACATGTATCAGACAAAAAAACAGAGGGCCTCCTGACATATATCAGCAACAAAGGTCCCATCATGCAACATAGAACTATGAAAGTAGAAGAAAGGAAATAGTGCAATACCAAACAGATAATCATCCGTAGCAACTGAGCAAGAATAAAAGAAACCCAGAGAACTTCAAGCAAGCTGGCAACAACAGACAAATCAAGTCAGAAATTACGCCATCAAGATGTAAGTATTGAGATTTTCAGATATGAACATATCCCATGGGCAATGTATGGCATTCATAATCACATATACATATATCCTGCATAAACTATCAAACATGCCAAGCACAAGAATAGTGCCAATATAATAAATTGTGTTCCACAAATAAAGTGAAACACAGTAGCCTCAAGCCAAAAATGGAAACATTCCTCAAAGTACCTCGCACATTCAACAACCAAGTTAGTATTCCCATAAATAGAATGATGATTCACATAAGGGATGGATGATAACACCAAGATGAAATGAGAAAACATGATAGTAACTATCAAACATTACTCATGATAGACAAAAGGAAACAGGCATATGCACAATTTGGTCAAAAGAGTTAGAGGAATGTTGCTCCTTTCTATCACCATGTTGAGTTGACAACTGAATATCAATCAAGGATCATGGGAGGTTGAGAAGAATAAAATCAAAGACCATGAAAGTCAGTAGCAAACACATTTCAATCATACTCAAATATTTCATCACAACTCACAAGTATAATAGAAGATGAATTCCACACAATGCATCAAAAGGTTCAATCATTCAAACATAGGGCATTAAGTGAAATGACTTGAGTTTATTTGGATGAACATATCCAACATGATAATCAGGTGCCCAATTATAGGCCTCACTCAAGTTCATTGGCCATCAAACAAATTGCAACAAGATATGCAACATTAATCGGGTACCTTCACTTCAAAAATACATCAAAAATAGAAAAGGATTTCAATAATTCAAGCCAAAAATTTCTTAGCATCTTTGAAGTGTGTAGAAGTCAGAAAGCAAGTCTTAAGTTCATGAATGGTTGAGGAGGGGATCAAATGAGGCCCAAAGTTCAAAACTAGTTGGCCAAACTATCAAAACTAGACAAGTTTTCAAAATAATTCATGGAAAACTATCAAACCAAGTCAAATAATTCAAGAAAAATGGTTTTCAGATCCTTAATACACTCATGAAGCATAATCAAGACCTAAATTCCATTGAAAATCCAGGGCATAATGGTTTTGAAAATGAAACTTGCAATGTAAGCTACAAAACCCTAATTGTTTGAATTTTAATCTTAAATATTAATTAGGTAAGATCAAAATTCAAACAATTCAAACAAAGACCAAGCAAATCACAAGAAAACCCTAAAGGTCAGAATACATATTTTTTACATTTTTTGAATTAAGGAAAAGTAAAAAATAAAATCAAATTCAAACAATTAATCAATTAAACAAATAATCACAACTCAAAATAAAATTCTAATAAAAAATCAGAAAAATATCCAATCAAAATTATATTCAAATATTAGAATTAAAAACACACATCCCTGATTTTTTGTGGAATTTTTGAATTAAAGGAAATATTGAAATAAAATCAAACAAACAATTAACAGTTAAACTAATATTAAATGACAAAAATGAAAACCCTAACTAAAATTCATAAAAAGGTCAAGACAAAATTGTATTCAAACACTATGATAAAAAACAAGCTTGTATAATTTTTTTGAGAATTTTTGAATTAAAGGAAATATTAAAACAAAAATTAAGATGCAAACATTTCAAATAAACTTTTCAAATTAAATTTTTAATCAAAATAAAAAAAAGCTAAACGAAAATCAGAATCAATTTCTAAATTAATTTATGAGTCCAAAATATTTTTTTGTGGAATTTTTAGATCAAAATAATTATTAAAATAAAAATAATCTTTGAACAAACAATTAATTAAACTTATGAAATTTTAAACCAATCAAAACCTTTTTCAAAAATTCCAATAAAATTACACAAGATAGTGGAAATTATTTTGGACTTGTGATAATTTTTTCAGAATTTTTCAAATTGTTTTGATTAAGTAACAAAAATCAGAAAATCAATTGAAAACAAAATGTAAACTAAATATTCAAAAATTCAAATGGACCGTTCAGATGATGGCACCTCATCATCCCTAACCTCCAGCCAAACCAGAATACGCGCGCGCCCATCAGCTTGCACCCCAACTTCAGTCCCTCCAAACAAACTCGTTTCTCAACCATTTTTCATCAAATCAAGGGCAAATTAAAGTTAACATGGCAAGGAATTAAACACAATTCAAATCACATCAAATAGACAGCCATGGATCTAGAAATCTCATCATGAAATTGTCAAAAACTCACTGAAAATCCAGAGTTGCATAGATTTCAAACACACATTATATACCAAATGAAACCTCAAATTGCTTCAGAATCATTCATATAACATCCACAAACAGATATTCATGCTTAATTTCAACAATAAACGACTACATTTCAAAAATCGAAGTTGAATGATCCTACCTCAATTCAAAATCTGAAAGCTCGATTCTTTTACCCCAGATGCGATTCAAAGCTTGCTTTAGCTTCCTTAGCACTTAAGGATGAAGAAGCAAGAAGAAAAGCTCCAAATGCACCACTGAAACTTGAGATTCGAAGAAAATGCAGCTATGGAAATTCTGAGTTCAGATCTGGAATTTGGAAGTTATGATCTCTCTCCCTCGCCTTCAGTGCTTGCTTCTCATTATATATGACATGTAGAGTAGGTTTTTCAAGAGAAATGGGCTCCAAAATGAGTGCATTGCCCAATTGGAAATTTTGCTATGTTGAAAAGTGAAAATTTGAACATTCCAATGCCTCGTGCCTTTTTTCCTTCTTTCAATTTCTTTTGAGGCCTTTCTTAATCAGATTTTGATCCACCAAATCTTGGCCCTTGATTCCTTATGATGAGATCATGCTAGTGTTTTTGCAAATTTGGCAAGTTTTAATGATTTTAGAGTCATGGTGGCACAGCTGCACATGGGGCACAATTTTGCTGCCATTATGGGCTTCCTCAAATCACAAATGTGTCATGGGCCTGATTAGAAGTGAAGAGAATAGCTGAAAATGAAGTTCTCAAGAAATGGCCATTTTGCATACTTGTCAAAATTCAATAAAATACCTCAAAATTCCAAAGTCCATAACTTGCTCATATGTTTGAATTTGGACATAAATGAGTACAAATTGGAAAGGTATTGAAAGGATATACAATCCCTTAGTTTTGAGTTTTTTCAATTGAATCCATTAAGGTCCTCAAAATTTGACATGAAATTCACTAAATTTGGAAAATGACCTATAATTTTGTGACTTCCAAGCTTTATAACTCTGGACTCTTTGCCAATTTGGACATGAAACCAAAAGGAGATGAAATATCATCCTCTTATATTTCCAAGCATACTTCATTTGCATTTTTTTGATCAAAGGTGAATAAAATATGAATTTTTGAAATTAAGTCCTTATTTTCCAAAATTAGAAACTTTTAGGGTTTCAACCCAAACCTCAATCTTTTTGATCCAATGATCAAAATGGACTTTAAATATGAAAAGTACATCCTTGAATTGATGGTTGACCAAAATTTCACTTGGTCAACCTTGACTTTGACTGATTTTGACCAAAATGACCATTTTGCCCCTTTGAATCAATTGATCCACTTCCTTTCAAAATTGATGATCAAAACATCAAACATATGATCTTCCAAATATTTAGAGGCCATGTGCAAAGTTTCACTTCAAAATTCTCAAGAAATCTTGATGAAATCCCAAACCCTAGTTTTGGTTAACACCTTAGGAGACTGATGAATCATCTTCAAAACTTCAAATCCTCTGATGATCTTGACCAAAATCTTGTATAAAGACTTTTCAAATACCAATGAGATGTTGTAGCTTCCAAATAAAGATTTGTACATTGATCAATAGACTTGATTAAGCAAAACCCTAATTTTGACTGGTGAATCAAAATAGTGATTCTTCTTATAATCAAACACAAACTTCAATCCTCTGATGATCCAAAGAGATGAATAAAACACCTTGAGATATGCAATAACTTTTGAGATTGAAAGATCCAGAGGTTTAGATGATAAGATTCTTCTTGAGAAACTTGTCAATGCAATCAACCTTCAAAGCCTGAGGAAGACTTGATAACCAAAGTACTTTGATCCTATCACAATGTATGAATGCAATGCAATATGATATTCATGATGAAGCATAAGCCTAAATCAAGAGGGTAAATTTTGGGGTGCAACACTAGCAAAGTAGGCACCGGGTTGCGGGATATGAAGATTTTGACGGCGTTCACATCTATGAGTTGGTCAGGATTTGGAAACAAAATCATCCCATAGATGAGGAGAGCCACAATTTCTTCAAAGGCTTGCAAATCCAAGGAGTTCCAACTGCTTTGGGCTTTCTCAAACAAGAACTTTGCTAGGAAACCTTTGACACCACCCCTTGTTTCCCAATTAGTTGTGACATCAGATGAGTGCAAGTGTAGAGCTTGAGAAATCTCTTCTGGATTTGGGTCTTTTCCGTACCGTTGAAAGGTAGTTGATTGAGAATGAGAATCCTCAAGAGTTGGGAGAATTCTTCCAAAGTTGGCACAAGTTGATAATCGGGAAATGTGAAGCAATGGTGTAAAGGATCAAAGAATTGAAAGAGCACCTTCATCATGTCTTCATCAGTGTTGGAGGTGACCAAGTTTAGTAGGCGGCCATGTCTTTCGGTAAATGGATAATTTTCAGGAATCCTTGTTGCTAGATCTTTAAGTTGAGGAGGGATCCTTACAAGATTGACTTCAATAGTTTTCCTGCGAATAGAATCCATGTCCTATAAAACAGAACAAATATAAATCTGAAGATCCTTGAAATGGTTAGTGAATGTGTATGATGTTATGATGTTCATGATGTTATGTACAAGTATGTATATACAAACAAATCAAACAAGTCCTTAGGTTTAGGCTTGCATGGAGTCTTATAGGTAAGTACCCTCTTGAAGTTTAGTTGGCTCAAACCTATCCTTGTAATAGTAACTGGGTTCTAAGGAGTTCAATATTACTGGATTGTTTCCTTGATCATTGTTTCAGCACAAGCCTCTTTAATGGCGACTGAAATATCCCAAGAAACCAAACCTTAATGAGTGTAGTATCGAGTATCTACCAACTTCGGACTGCACCAAATCCGGTCATCTCACTATGTCCTAAAGGTCAAGTTGGTCAAGTAAAGGTTCTAAAAGTTCATTAGTGTTTCATGACATCACTCAGCGGCGCCGTATTCTCTTTAATTAACTCAAAGGTTACCGGTACCCACAAATATGTCGCACTAACATAGCTATTGCTTAGACCATGTCGGTATACCCCGCACAGTTTCCACAACGTATTGCTATTTACCTATAATGTATCCCAAATCCGGGTAGAGGATTTCAAACCCAAACAAAGAACCCATAATGTAAAGCATATAAGTCAAACAATATAAGCAAATAAATGTGATCTAGCCTTAAGGTAACTCCACTTTTTATAATAATCCCCAATAGAGTCGCCAGTTCTGTGATACAGTGGGAGAACTGACTTGAGGGTTTTGCGTTTTATCGCAAATGTTGCGGTTAGCAAGAGTCGCCACCGACTTTTCTTTTATCCAAAAGGAAAGGTGAAAAAGCACAGGAAAGACCATTAAGATTATTTCTTGAGTTTTGGGGTAGATTATGAAAAGGGAAGGTATTAGCACCCTTTTCATCCATGGTTTTCCATGGGCTCTTAGTTACTTGCTAGATCACTTGTTTATGTTTGAAATTATGCTTTGTGTGGTTTTTGAAAGTATTTTGTAAAGAGGTCATTGTTTAGGCAATCTTTGTAATGATTCTTGTTCGTAAGAATGTATACAAAGATGTTGCTCTTTTAAAAATGTTTGCAAGTTTGTAAGATGTTTGAAAGTGTATGTGTTTGTTTTGAAAATAGCAAGGATGTTTGTTTTGAAATGGAGCAAGTAATTAGGAGCATTCTACCTACTCAAAAGTATTTCTTGTTTATTTTCTTTTCCTTTGACATTGTTATCTTACCATTGATTTGGTAAGTAACCGTATCTTTGGATGTAAACAGGATGGGCGTGGGTCATCGTATAACCATGATTAGTAATGTTGCAAGGTATCTTAGAATTTTCTTTGAGGGAATAAGATCATTTGAAAGGCAACTTAGATAGCGTCATCGAGGGACTATGATCTTGTATTTGCTTGTTTTTTGCTAAGATACCTTACATGCGTAATATGGCCATTTTTCATAAGGCAATAAGTGGAGTTAACCCTAAGGGTGTTTGTGTGCAAGTGTATTATTTTCATGATTGATTTTGTCTTGGATTATGGTTTTCTAAGTATTGGTTTTAGTCTTTCCATACAAACCCTAATTACTAGCATGTTATATATAAAGTGATAAATTGTGGAATTTAAAGTTACTACGTTATTACAACATTTGTGGGAGGGGGTGTACAAATTGAATGGGGATTGTAAGAATGTAAACCTAATTAATCTATTACAACCATATTGAATTGGTACAAATGAACAAGGAATTAAATGAATATAATGTACAAAATGAATAAATGTACAAAAATGCAAAATGTGAAGTAAATGGAAATTTGTTTGGATTTTTTAGAGAAAAGTGAATTTGTTTTAACCTAATTAATTAAAGAAAATAATTAATTAAAATTAAATTTATTAATAAAAGATTTTAAATAAAACCCTAAATTTATTAATTGATTAAAAGAAAATGAGTTTGTAAGAAAAGTACTTTTTTTGGTATTTTTGTCTTGAAAATACTTTATAGTATTGTAAAATATTTTTGGCCTTTTTTATATTAAAATAAATATACTTTAAATGGTGTAAAAGAAAAGAAATAATAACCTAGTTTTAAATTAAATTTACAAGACTAGTTAGTAAAAATAAATAAAGTATAGTTAATACAAGTATTTTTGTGAGAAAAATAAAATAAACTAAGTTAAAATAAAAATCTAATTTTTGTTTGTATTTTTTATGATTTTTTTAATATTTAGAAAATATATTAAGAAAATTAATGAAATAAAAATAAGAAAATAAAATAAACTGGGCTAGGGGCGCAAATAACCTGCAAGGGGGGTTAGTAAGCAAAAACAAAAACATCAAGAGCCTAACAAGGCCCAGCGCCTGTCAAAAAAACAAAATCAGAAAGCAAAAATGTGAAAAAAATTAAAAGGGTACCCCTCGGGCTCGATCCCAGGTCCCAAAGGTTACAGGCGCACGCCTATACCACTGGGGTGGCTATACATCCGTTAACATAAGAAAATCAATAAATATATGATATAAAACACGCCCTGACTACTTCATCTTCAACCTCCAGCCAAACCAACTGTAACTTGCTCATTTCACATAAAAAATGAAAACTGTAAACATGAAACTTGTAGAAAATTTCCTCACGGTTTCAAAAATATAAAGCATTAAAACTATAGATCAAAGATAAGCATGGATTTTATTAGCCCTAATCTGAACCCTAAAAATATCAAAAATTTCCATCCTAAAATTCTCTAAGCTCAAACAAAATTAATGAAAACTATGAACATGGTTAGCTTTACAGCAATGATATCTACATGTTTTGTTCACAAATAAATCATTAATGATGCTTGTATGAAGAGTTCAAAGTTAAGAAAACTTACCTAAAAACTGGAAATCGTGTTTTGAGTTTGAGCTTGTTTCAAGTGATGGTGATGATCAGGTTAGCTTCCTTGAGGTCCCAGGAAGCTAATGCAATGATTAGCTTGAGCAATGGATGGCTGAAATGGTTTGGAGAAGTCAATGTGTAGAGCTCTGTTTTTTAAAATGGAGGATGGTGTTAATGGTGTTACAGTTCTGTAACAGGATGTGCGATAAGTTCTATATGATGTTTAGAAACTTTATAAACTAAAAGGCCAAGAAACGCACGAGTAGATTTCGAGTTTCAAGTTTTTGGTCAGTTTATGTGAAAATGGAAGTATGGAATGTGATTCTGAGTTCTAGGTCTTTTCAGGGAATCTCCCTTCGTGTGTTTGTGGCCAATGGTTTGTGTATGTATAAACAAAAGCGTTTGAGAGCGTTGGACAATCAGAAGTACAAGTTTTTAGCTTTTGGCTAGGTTACTTGATTTTGAAGAAAAGTGGGAAACAAGTTTCAAGAGGAGGTACAAGCATGGGCTGGGTGATTGTAAGTGTCTAAACCATTTCTTATGACTTATAGGACTTGTTTGATCAGAAGATAACAAGTGCAAGGCTCAAGAACAAGTTTTGTGCAAAAAGTCACTTTATCAAAATGGCAATGTAACCTTTCTTCCAAAAATGGATATAAAGCATGTCCATGCATTGAATGCTTGAAGTGAGACCTCTAACAGCTGTGTAAACCATTAATTATGGAGTGCCTAACAAGTTTGAGGCCTGCAAAGTAGTGTTTATGCAACATAGTTTGAATTTGGAATTTGGTTCATCACAAAATGACTTGTAATTCAAGTGATAAAACCCTAACTTCATCTCTTCGATTCTCCCTACTCAAGAATGATATCAAGGAGTTCTTGGACATTTTGTAAAGCTTGTAATGTGCTCTACAATCCATATTTGAATTTATTTTGAATATTCCCCTTGGAACTATATTAAAACGTGCCATGAAGTTGGGTCAAAATCCTGACCAAATTAGGGCAAAAATTTCACTAAGTGTTTTGTTTCATGACCACGTGTTCTTAAAATTATAACTTGAGATCTAAGCACTTTTTGAAGGAGTTGTGTAAATAAAAGTTGTATATTTCATGGATATCTACAACTTTCATGTTTGAAGTTTCTCTTGAATCATCTTGCATCATGGTGAAAAGTTTGCTCAAAGTTGTGAAAAAACATGAAATTTCCAACACTTAGAAACATTTCTAAGTTTCGAAAATTTGACTTTTCAAAATGAAATCTTGACTTTTTTATTTCTTGATGAATAAGTTTCATATTTTAACATGTTTTGATGAATTATGATCTTTGACATTTGATTTTGACCAAAAAGTCAAAGTTAAACTTTTTAGTATACAATTGACTTTTGATCAGTTGACTGAAAATTCATCTGTCAATCTTTTGAACTTGAGTAATGTTTTGAGCCATTTTATTAGGTAAAAATGATTAAATTGGACTCTTGATATCATGCCTTAAACCAATTGATCATTTTCTAGGTCAAAAATCAGAAATTTCCCTTTCCTAGTCAAAACCCAAATTTTGACCACTTTGCCCTTTTGGAGATTTGATCAAATTTCTTCAGGAGTTGTGGTCCAAACTTGATCAAATGATACATATGAGTCTAAAATGTTGATGTGGATAAAAAATTATTAATTTTGACTGTGAATTGGCCATGGTTGACTTTTCCCCCAATACAGTTGATTTTAGGTCAACTGCTCAATTGACTGAGCAAAAGTGTGATCCAAGGCTTGAAACTTGACATGAGTGATCTTGGGAGTACATAATGATCCATGAAAGTCATATGGGGCATTGTAAGTTCAAATATCCTTGTGCAAACTCAAACCCTAATTTTGGTCATCAGTGCTTTAGAAGGTGTCTTGAGCTGATCAAACTCTAATGCAGTCTTGAGCCAAATAAGATCTTGTGAGCAAATTATTTATAAGTGAGAGGGAAAATTTTGGGGTACAACAGATCCCCTAAACATAGCTTCTTTGCTTGAGCCATGGTTTGATATGCTAAATCGAAGAATCCCTTACCATGCCAATCTGAAGGCTTAGCCTAGGGTGCCAAATGAAAGGTCTTTCAGAATGCCACTCGAAGGCCTTGACATAATGCCAATCGAAAGGCTTGTCATGAGGCCAATAGAAAGGACTTATATCCATTCCAATCGAAGGACTTGGCCACAATGCCAACCAAAACATTTTGGGAATGTCAATCGAAAGGCCCTGTGACATGCCAATCGAAGGGCATTGTCCATGCCAAACGAAAGGTACTTAAACATCACTCAAAAAATTTATTTTTCCTTAAGCAAGGGTTTGTCGTCAACCATGTAGGGGGAAGACCTTGGAAAACATGAGAGGGCAAATTTTGGGGTACAACAGCTGCCCCTGTTCAATCTTCCTAAACCTGAAGATGTAGATTGACTTGTCTGCCTTTCGTGATCTGAAGGTGGAAGATGATTGAACACTAGAGTGCTCGGAAATTTGCATTCACATGAAGTAACACTGATTGTTGATGATGGCGGGAATGGGCTTACAGATGCCATTTGGAGAAGATGACAGAGAGTCGTCGGAGATGGGCTTAAAGATGCCATCCAAGGAATAGGACAAAGAGTCGTCGGAGATGGGCTTAAAGATGCCATCCAAGGAATAGGACAAAGAGTCGTCGAAGATGGGCTTAAAGATGCCATCCAAAGTAGATGCTGACCTCATAAGAGGTCTCTTTGTTGGGATTCTTGTTCCTATTTTCTGAGGAGCAGTCCACTGGGGGATGTTGATTTCTGTTATTTTCCTGTTTGAGGAAAACTCTGTGGGGAATAGAGTCTAGGAACTTTAGTTGTCCATGTTTCTACTGAGGGGTTATCTATGTATTGGAGAGATGAAATTTTGTTGTTTTCTGGTTGAAATCCAGACTTCGCAGTAATTTACTGAGGAGAATGAAATTAACTGCTATTTGAAAATGTGTCAGAAGAAACCTGTGTAGGGCTGTTTCAGGATGATTTTGGGTAAGACTTCATCTGTAAGTGTATGAGAAGAAACCTGGTAGGGATGTTTTAGGAGATATATGAGAGGGAGCCTTGGTAGGGCAGCTTCAGGATAAGTCCGGGTAAACCTGCATCTGGAAATTGTAAGAAGGAACCTGGGTAGGGTTGCTTCAGGATGAGTTCGTGTAAAACTGCATCTGGAAATTGTGAGAAGGAACATGGGTAGGGTTGCTTCAGGATGAGTCCGTGTAAAACTGCATCTGGAGATTGTGAGAAGGAACCTGGGTAGGGTTGCTTCAGGATGAGTCCGTGTAAAACTTCATAAGGAGCCTGGGTAGGGCTACTTTGGGATAAGTCCGTGTAAAACTTCAGAAGGAGCCTGGGTAGGGCTGCTTCAGGATAAGTCCGTGTAAAAACTTCAGAAGGAGCCTGGGTAGGGCTTCTTCGAAATAAGTTAGTGTAAAACTTTAGAAGGAGCCTGGGTAGGGCTGCTTCGGGATAAGTCCGTGTAAAACTTCAGAAGGAGCCTGGGTAGGGCTGCTTCGGGATAAGTCTGTGTAAAACTTCAGAAGGAGGGAGAAGGGACCCATGTAAGATTTCTTCATGAAGAGCCCGTATAAAGCTGTATTTGGAAGTCAGAAGAAATCCGTGTAAGATTGCTTCATGTTGAGCCCGTATAAAGTCTGTTTTGTTTCAGGAGCTAATCTTGGACCTGTTGAAAATTGTTGATGATAAATATCTGTTGATTGATCTTTCCTGAAAAGGTAAAGCGTTAGCTATATGCAATGTCATGATGTATGAAATGCATTGTGTAATGGTGTTCTCAAAATAAATGAGATTGGGATGTATGCATTTGTACTGCAGATGCTATGGCGTTTGTAGAATGATGTATGAATGCAATGTATGAATGTATCAGTTGTTCTATTGCAACGCTGTTGAATTAGGGGAAATAAATCCCTGATTGCAGCTGTTGATGAAGAATGTAGGTCTTCAGATTTTGTTGAAGCTGAACTACTGGGAGATGATCATCTGTTGTTAGAGAAATAAACTTTGTTGGGGAAAGAAAGCTATGTGCACTGCCTGAAGATTTTTGGAAATCCTATTGGGGAATCCTGAGAAGTTTGACGAATTTACTGGGGAAAACCTGATGTTGGAGCAATAGTTTGAAATTCCTGTTCTGTCGGGGATACAAGAACACCTGACATCACTAGGTTGTAAGCTGAGGATATGGCGGCGACTTTTTAGTAAGATGCCCCTACCTCTGTACCTGCTGGAGAGAGTACCTGCAGAGAAAGTACCTGCAGAGACTTTATGGATGGTTTGAGTGTCATCCCAACTCATGGGGTGCTTGGTAAATGCTGATCAGGATGATAAGTCTTCTACTGATAAACAAATGACAAGATGACGGGACATAGTCATACATTTTTAATCCCTAACTTTTGCCTGGACCGCCCTTTCGGATTTTCAGTCCATCGGGATACCCTTTTTTGCCCAAGCCTCCTTTTCAAGTTTTTGACTTGCCGGGTGTACAATGTTTTTTGTATATATCCCTAATTTTTGCCCGAACTCTTTTGGTTTGTCGGGATGCCCTTATTTTGCCTAGGCCTGTCAACCTAGCGGGTCTTTTTCAAGCATAGTCTTTTCTGACTATGTCCATGTTCACCGGGTACGGATAATTCTCATTGTCCATAGTAGTAAGTGTTGCCACACTGCCAGAAGATGTTTGTTTGATCGTACAAGATTCGTTGCTGGAATTCACGCCCAATGCCCCAAGTGATTCAGTTGGAGATTTACCCCTAGCTATTTGGCATTTTTGAGAGATTCATTGAACCTTGACTTGACTGCCCCAGATCAGATGGACACCATGCTATGCCCCTTGATTATTAAAGGCCTATCACTGGAATATCTTTCCATCTGAGGTGATTCTATCCACTGAGAAGATTTATGTTCATCGAATATTCGTTGTGCGAATTTCTATGCTGTTGAACAAATAGTCATATGCAAATAATGGTATTTTAAGAATGCAAAGCTTATGTCTGGTTTGAAGTTTGAAAATTCATTTTTTTAGTAAAACAAACAAATTTTGTAAAAGTGTGATGTCAACTCGGGATTTATAGCGAACCCTACAGGAGTCAGGATGCCTTTTGTAACAGTATGCTTTCAAACTAACCCATGCTTCAGCTAGGACTTTTAAGGGTTATAACTTGGCCTAGTTCATGGTTTAAGAAACAAAGGATAAAGGCTCAAAATTTATTTGTACCCATATGTTCTTTGTGATGTTCTTCAGTCTTATGCTCAGTTAATTGTGCATTTTGAATCCCAGTTGAGTTCTGGAATGTCCTTGATATTCCGGTGATGGTTCAGAGATTGAACGCTTTTTTGAGAAGGCAATCATTTTTGGGACCTTTTCTTTTTGTTGAGGATTTATAGGACCTCTTTCTTTTTTGATTTTGTAATCTCTGTCTTTTTCCTGAACTGTTTCTTTTGTGATTACAGCCAGTGGGATGCCCCCATTTTTTCTTAAGTCTCCTTCATAGGTTTTGACTTAATGGGCTTTTATTTTGAGAGATAATGATTGTCTGTCTTTAATGATTATATGGAACTATCGCCATCTTTTGGAGAGAATCTTCTACACTATTTGTCGTGTATGAAGGGAAAGCTTGCGGCTGAATGCACATCTGAATTAACTGAGAAAACTACCCTTCCCCAGGTTAGGATTAAGGGTTTTAATTTGTGTGAAAATACAACTCCTACTTCTTAGGCTAAAAGGGGTTGACTAGGGATATATTCCTTATAACTCCACTGTTTTGGATTTGAAACAACGTATGTACATCGTCAGCAGGGTCTGTTCAAAAACATATTGTAGAGATTGTGGTATTGTTCTCGTCATCCTCCCGCTAAATATCACAAGAGTTGAATATCACAAAAAGGAAGTAAGAAAGTAGTTTAAGCATAATGAAAACAAATTAATTCAAGACAAACATGTGCAATGCATTAATGAAATAACAAATTTTGACATGACAATAATTGTTTGAACAAACAAAGAAAGTACAACTTGAGAATTCAAATGAACAAAAATACTCTCAATCCTAGCCATAATTTGGCATGGGAGCAGTGACCACATTGGGAGTCTCAGGAGAGTTGAACTCAATCTCCTTGGCGTCAATCATATTCTGAATCTTGTATTTCAGCGCCCAATAATCGTTAGTATCGTGCCCCGGACTGCCAGAATGATATGCACACCTTGTATCAGGATTGTAGTTAGGAAAGGAAGTCTTGGGGTTTGGATGAGGTCCTATCAGTGTAATCAGATTCTTCCTCATCAAGTGTTTCAATGCTTGAGACAGTGGCATGTTGAGCTTGGTAAACTGTCTCTTAGGCTCGTCTTGCCTTCGTTGGTTACCCTGTTGTTGTGGTCGTTGCATGCGTGTCGAATTAGAGACCAGCACTGCCCCTACAAATTGGTGGTAGTCTGCCTTATTACGACCCTTCTGGACATACACAGTATTGGCTTCCCTCTTACCAGCAAATGGCTTCTTCTCAGCATTAGAAGATGCTACCATCAGGATCTTTCCACTCTTGATACCACTTTCGATCCTTTCTCCAGTCAAAACCATCTCTGTGAACCCGGATGAGGAACTCCCAATCAGCAGATTAAAGAACGGGTCTGTCAGAGTGCCCATGAACATGTCTACCATTTCCGATCATTAAGAGGAGGTTGTACCTTGCCAGCTAGATGCCTCCATTTCTGGGAATATTACTTGAAGCCTTCGCTAGAACCCATAGACATACTTTGAAGATGCGTACAAGTTGGAGCGAGGTCAGCATTGTATTAGTACTTCTTGTAGAAATCAACAGCCAAGTCTTCCTAGGTATGAATGTTTGTTCTTTCTAGCTGATAGAACCATTCCAGTTGTGAGCCAGCTAAACTTTCTTGGAAGAAATGGACCCATAACTTTCGATCAGCCGTGTGAGGCTGGATCTTTTTGACATAGGACCTTAAGTGCTACAGAAAACACCGTCATACTTAGAGAACGTGGGGACCTTGAATTTTGGTGGGATGATCACGCCAGAAACCAACCCTAATTCTTCAAAGTCTAAGCCAGGTATCTGCTGAATCTCCATAGCATTGAGACGATCCTCCAGTTGTTTGTATTTATCATCTGCAGGAGGATATTGCTCCTCAGAATAAGTAGCTTCGTCTTCATCAGTCCCCGAGTTATTATCTTCTTCATGATTATCCCCCTTATTTGATGGAGTTGAAATATCTAGAAATCCTTTAACCGGTCCTCTGAGTCTTCTTCCCATATTCAGGATGCCATTCGGTTTCTTTGCCTTCTTCTTATTCTCTTTGACAATCAGTGCTTTTAGGTCTTCTTGCCCCTGGGTCAGAGCCAGGAACATTTGTTGGAACTGAGAGTTTTGAGCTTGAAGGTCTTTGATTGTTTATTCAAGATCCATTTCTTCTTGCTGAAATAAAAAACAAAGGGATAAGAAGCTTGTACCTGGAATACCTGTTATGCAATGACATGTATGATATGCAAATGTTTTCAAGGATCTCGCGGGGTAAATAAGAAAATGTCAGAAGTTGAAATTTGCAGTTTTGAGTGAAGAACTTCGTATCGTTGAGTGTTCTTCTACGAGAGTCAAGCTCACCATATCAAGTGGGTCATAGCCCCTGACTCAATTTTTCACTTTGGTCTTTTGACAGCATTGGCTAGAGGAAAATAAATCCCCTTGCCCCTTGCTAGACGTCTGGTTCATCATGACCTACACCACAGACCCTTGAGATCCTTGTAATGGTTAAGGAAATGTTGTGGCATGATGTTATGATGTGTATGCTATGTGTTAAGCAAAAGTGTAAGGTGATGAAGACAAGTGAGTCTAAGAAGTCCAGGTTACTGGATAATGATTGTAAACCACCCTGCAAGGAGATCATGTTGTTAGATAAAAACCCTGCAAGTAACTCAAATTGAAAGCAAACAAATCGCACAAACAACTTTAGGTTTAGGCTTGCATGGGGTTTGTAGGTAAGTACCCTCTTGAATGTTCAGTTGGTTCAACATGTCTTAGAAATAGTAATCGGGTTCTAAGGAATCTCAATATCACTGATCTTTCTTTATTGATATTATTTCAGCTTAGCAATCTTTTCTTGCGGGCGAAACATCCCGAAAGTCTGATCTCAATGAGTGTAGTAACGAGTATCAACCGATTCCCAGCATTACACCGAGGCTGGCTATCTCACTACTTTCTAATGGCCAAGTTTGTTCAACTAAGGTTCATTAGTGCTTCACGACACCAAGCAGAGGCCCCGTATTCTCCTCGATTCAACACAAGGGATACCAGTACCAACCAAAGTGTCACACCAAAACAGCCATCGATTAAACCATATCGGTATACACTGTACAGTCTCCATGATCCATTATTGTTTACCTAAAAAGTGTCCCTAGATCCTGGTGTAGGATCTTTACAAGAATACCCCAACAAACCCTTAAAAGTAAAGCAATCAAAGAAAACAAAGAAATCAATTTTAAAATGAACTAGACCCTAAGGTAAACCCCACTTTTTATTTTATCCCTAACAGAGACGCCAGTTCTGTGATACGGTGGCATAACCGACTGTTAATTGCGTTTGTGTTCGCAAATGTTGCGGTAAGCAAGAGTCGCCACTGACTTTTCTTTTATTCAACAAAGGAAAGGGTGAAAAGAATAGAAAAAGACCTTTTCGAGAGTTTTCTGAGTAAGGGGGTAGATTATGGAAAGGGAAGGTGTTAGCACCCTTTCCATCTGTGGTTTTCCACGGGCTCTAGAGGTTTTCTCGTTTTTAAAATACCTTTGTGCTTTGTGTGTTTGAAAATGTTTTGAAAATGCCTTAGTACGATGAACTTTGTAATGTTTCTCGAAATAGTGGAGAAAATATACAAAGTGTTTAAAAATGTCTTTTGAAAAAGTAGTATTTGTGTGTTAGTGCAAAAATAGTTCGAGCAAACTTCTAACAGCTATCTACTTTTGTACTCGAAAAGGTTGTTTTTTTCCTCTTTTCCTTTAGACAGTGTTATCCTACTATTAGTGAGTAGGTAGCCTTGATGTTGGATGTTTTGAGGGACAATTGGAGGGACATTTTACAGTCATAAAGGAAACATATGGAGACGATTTAGCAATTTCGTTTAAGGGACGAGATCATTTACCGAAAAGGAAATTGTTAGGTCGTCGAGGGACTATGATCTTTTGATTTACGGGTCTTTGCTAAAGCATTCTTGCCCCATGACTGTTTTTTAAAGGCAACCAAAGTGGGCGTATGTGATACGATGGGAGAACTGACTTGATATTTTGCATTTCGATCGCATTTGTGCGGATAGCAAGAGTCACCACCGACTTTTCTTTTATCCAAAAGGAAAGGTAAAAAAGCACAGGAAAGACCTTTCGATATTATTTCTCGGGTTCGGGGGGTAGATTATGAAAATGGCGTTGATACCTTGGCCATGTCTGGGCATTGGTGCCTTTATTACATTAGGCGTTTCTGGGGACTCAAATTCAATCTCCTTCGCATCGATAAGGTCTTGCACCTTATTCTTTAAGGCCCAACAGTCATTTGTATCGTGCCCTAGGCTTCCAGAATGATAGGCACATCGGGCGTTCGGGTTGTAGCGAGGAGAAGCCGTATTGGGGTTCTTGGGAGCTTCCTTTAAAATTGCCAGATTGGTCCTTAGAAGGTGCGGAAACACTTGAGACATGGTCATGTTAATCCGGGTAAATCGTCTCATGGGCGCTTCTGGTTTGCGCTGATAATTTTGTTGCTGATTTGGCGCAGGATTAGAGATAATAACATCCCCTACTGCCGGACGACGGTCGGTTTTGTTTTGATTCCTATGGTCATACACAGCACTGACCTCCTTCTTCCCAACAAAAGGTTTCTTCACCATACTTGAGGATGCATTTCTTTGAATTTTGCCTCTTTTTATACCGGCCTCGACCCGCTCACCAGTCATGATTAATTTGGTAAACCCAGATGAAGAACTCCCAATCAGGTGATTGAAAAATGGTGTTGACAAGGTGCCAAGGAACATATCCACTAATTCTTTGTCGGATAGAGGGGGCTGGACTCTGCCTGCGAGATCCCTCCAATTTTGAGCATAGGTTTTGAAACCCTCATATGTTCCCATAGACATACTCTGTAATTGTGTCCTAGTCGGAGCCAAATCAGCATTATATTGATACTGTTTGTAGAAAGCGGCAGCCAACTCTTCCTAGTTACGGACATTGGACCCTTCTAATTGGTAGAACCAATCCAACTGAGTCCCCGATAAGCTTTCCTGGAAGAAATGCACCCACAGATTCTTGTCAGCCGTGTGGGGCTGAATCTTTCTGACATATGACCTCAGATGTAGTTTTGGGCAAGAGATACCATCATACTTGGTGAAGGTTGGGACCTTGAATTTCTGTGGGATGACAACCCCTGAGATGAGTCCTAATTCTTCAAAGTCCAAACCGGGTACTCTCTGAATCTCCATGGCATTCAAACGATCCTCTAGCTATTTGTATTTATCATCAGCAGGAGGATATTGCTCCTCAGAGTAATCAGGATCTTCCTCTCCTTCGGATGCTGGGTTGTCGTTCACTTCCTGGGTCTCGGCCCATTGGTTATCTCCTTCACCCGATGATGTTGCAAAGTCCAAGGTTCGCCTGGTCTGTCCTTTAAACCATATTCCCATGATCACAACTCCGGTTGGTTTCTTCGTCTTCTTCTTCTTCTCTTTGGCTAGCAGAGTCTTCAACTCCTCTTGCCCTTTTGTCAGAGCCATGAGCATTTGTTGAAACTGGGCATTCTGCGCCTGGAGATCTTTCACAGTCTGTTCAACATCCATCTCACTGAAATAAACAGTAGAAGGATAAGGTGACCTGTTATGAGAAACATGTATGATGTTATGATGCATGAAGATGCAATATGCAAATGATTTCAAGGAAATTTAGAAGATTTAAATTTGTTCAAACCAAAAAGAAACACACGTCATATTAAATAAAACCAAGTTTGAATACATCATGCTTCCTTGGGCTTACAGAGAAAGAAACAAAATACAGCAAAAACTCTTAAGACAAAAAGACTGAGCGCATCCTCTTCGGAGCAATGTAAGTATTCAGATTTTT
Organism: Vicia faba; assembly: GCA_948472305.1. Classification (NCBI taxonomy): domain Eukaryota; kingdom Viridiplantae; phylum Streptophyta; class Magnoliopsida; order Fabales; family Fabaceae; genus Vicia; species Vicia faba. Next base: position 764,550,689 of record OX451737.1, on the reverse strand, counting down.
CTCTTCATGAAGTAGTTTGGTGAGCTCCAGAACCTTCTTCTCACTGGCGTAGTACTGGGTTTCAAAGGTGTCTCATTCTTACTTCAACTGAATCTAAGCTTTCCGTAGGTCTTCGAGAGAGGTAGGCATGTCAGGATGAAGAACGGTGTATGGGACGTCTCCTTCAATAACATGCTCAATGATGACAGGAAGGATGAAAGGGTAAGGCATTAAGAGACTCTGGGCATGAGCCCGTACCCACTTAAGGTAAGGCTCGAGAGGGATAGAATTTTTATGTCCCAAAGTCCTACTGTCCACCTTGTTCACCATTCCCCAAGCACGTGCAAACCTCTGGCGATAACCTTGATCTTCTTTGTCGTAGTCGAACACAAGACCTCGGATGAGCATCTCATGAGGGCCGTCCCTTCGGGCATACCCAAACTTCTGAAGATATAAGCATGGGTTGTAGGTGATACCTCCCCTAATACCAAGCAGAGGTACATTAGGGAACTCCCCACAGCGGTCAATGATAGAGATATCTTCCAAGGATCTCGAACACCAACGGATATCAGAGTGGGTGAGAGACATCATCCTTTGAGACCAAGTCAATCTTTGCTCGTTCTTCAATGCTGACTGAGGCAGGTGTGAAGTGAACCACTTAGCGAGTAGGGGTATACAACACAAAAGGGTACCTCTTTTCTTCATGGTACGGGTATGAAGGCAATGCAAGATGTCTCTTAGCAAGGTGGGTATAGGATTGCGAGAGAGAAAGACTTTGATGGCATTAACGTCTATGAATTGGTCCGAATTAGGAAACAGAACCAAACCATAAATGAGGAGAGCTAGCACGTCTTCGAAAGCTTGGAAATCCATGTCATCCCAGAATGAACGAGCTTTTTCCAATAGAAACTTAGCTAGAAAGCCTTTAACCCCACTTCTTGTCTCCCAATTGGCTATGACATTGGCCCTCTTCACATGTAAAGCTTCGGCGATGACTTCAGGTTTTGGAATTCTTTCTAAACCGGTGAACGATATCTGATTAAGCACGGGCACCCCTAAGAGTAGAGAGAACTCTTCCAATGTAGGTACCAACTGATAGTCTGGAAAAGTGAAATAATGATGCACGGGATCAAAGAATTGGAATATTACACACATCATTTCTTCTTGGAAGTTGGATGTAGTCAAACCGAGGAGTCGACCATACTTCTTGGTAAAAGGAGAATCCCCGAGAACTCTTGAAGCTAGCTCTTGAAGTTGAGGATGTGCTTTTACAAAGCTGATTCGGATGGTGTTTCTTCGGAGAGAATTCATATCCTACAAAACAAAAACAAAGATAAATTTCTAAATCCTTGAAATGGTTAGTGAGCATGCATATGATGTTGATGATGTTTATGATGTTTATGTACAAGAAAACATATACACACACAACAAACAGATCCCTATGTTTTAGGCTTGCATGAGTTTGTAGGTAAGTACCCTCTTGAAGTTTTAGTTGGCTCAACCTGTCCTAGAAATAATGATCGGGTTCTAAAGGATCTCAATATCATCGACCTTTCTCTTAGGCATTTTCTCAGTACAACAATCTTTTCTCGCGGCTGAGATATCCCAAAAGTCTACCCTCAATGAGTGTAGTATCGAGTGTCAACCAATTTTCAGATTTACACCGAAACCGGCTACCTCACTACGTCCTAATGGCCAAGTTTGATCAATTAGGGTTCTAAGGTTAATTAGTGCTTTGCGACGCCACTCAGCGGCCCCGTATTCTCCTCGATTCACCACGAGGGATACCGGTACCCACAAATGTGTCACACTAACGTAGCCATTGTCTCAACCATACCGGTCTACACCGTACAGTCTCCATAATGTATTGCTATTTACCTAAAAAGGTGCCCCAAATCCAGGTGGAGGATCAAAGAAAGCCCAATACAAAGAACTAAATATAAAGCACACAAATCAAATAATGAAAGCGAGTAAAGGTGATCTAAGCCTAAGGTAACCCCACTTTTAATTTTTTTCCCCAGCAGAGTCACCAGTTCTGTGATACGGTGGGAGAACTGACTTGATGTTTTGCATTTCAATTGCATTTGTGCGGATAGCAAGAGTCGCCACCGACTTTTCTTTTATCCAAAAGGAAAGGTAAAGAAGCACAGGAAAGACCTTTCGAGATTATTTCTCGGGTTCGGGGGGTAGATTATGAAAAGGGAAGGTGTTAGCACCCTTTTCATCCATAGTTTTCCATGGGCTCTTAGTTACTCGTTTAGATCACTTGCTTTCATTTGACAGTGTCCTTGTGGTGTGGGCTTTGAAAGTATTTTGAAAAAAATCTCTTTGTAATGCTTCTCGTCTCTATAAGAACGCGTACAAAGTTTTGTTTCGAAAAGTGGTTCAAAGATGTGTTTGTGAATCGTGTTTCAGAAAGTGTTTTGAAAATATGTTTTACAATGGTTCTTGTCTATATAAGAACGTATACAAAACGTTTTGTCTTTTTGAAAATGTTTTGAAATGAAAGTGTAGGTGTAAAAAGTTTTTATCGTGAGCAAGCGAGTAATTAAGAGCGAATCTATCTACTCAAAAGGTCTTAAATTGTTCTTTTCTTCCTCCTTTTAATGGTGCTATCTTACCATTTATTTGGTAAGAAGCCCCACCGTTGGATGTGAAAGGACAGGCGCAGGTCAATTTTTACATTCATCGAAAGCAACTTATGAGACGCTTTAGCAATTTTTGTAAGGGACAAAATCATTTTATCGAAGGCAACATAGAGGGTCATCGAGGGACTACGATCTTTTTTTATCGAAGGGTCATTACTAAAGCATCCCATATTCGAGGGACATGATTGTATTTCCGAGGCAGCGAGCAAGGTTACCCTAGAGGTGCGCGTGTGAAAAAGTGTGTTGGTTTCAAGTTATTTTATTCTTTGATTAGGTCATCTAGCGATTGATTTTTGAATCTTGCCATACACGCCTAGTTACTATACAGTATATGGAAAACAGTAAATTGCGGGAATTGAAATTCTACGCTATTACAAAATATTCAGGAATGGGGGTACAATTTTTACAAATGAGGATGAATCAAATGCGATAGCAAAATCCAAATAACAAACAATACAACCAAATCGAATTTTGTGCGATTTAATTAAAGCTATGATAATCCATGAGATAAAATCAACAAAATATGGAAATGAAATGTTAAGTATTTACTTGAAAAGAGAAAAGTAAAACCTATTCTAGAAAATAAAATAATTGATTAAATTATATTCTTTATATTTCTTTTTTATTAATTTAAGTAAAATATAAAGAAAGAAAAATAAACTAAATTGTTATTTTTTGGTGTTTTATTAAGTCAATTAAATCTAAAACAAAATTTATTAAAGAAAGAAAATGATAAAAATTATTTTCAAAACCTAAATCAAATTAATAAAAATATATTAAGTTTTATTAGTATTTTGCATAACAAAAAAAAGTATAAGAAGAAAACAAATTAAAAAAAACAGCATGGGCCTATGGTGATGGTTTGAGGCGGAGGCCCAAATGGATTAATAGTTATTTGTTGTAACAAAAACAAGCAAAAGTGGGGTATGGCTAGCAAAACAGGTTGGGCTTAAGGGGCAAAGGCGGTGGGTGATCCAACTCATGTCCAACAAACAAAACCCAAGCTTAAACTAAACTTAGCATCTGATTAAGGGGGAAAAACAAAATTAGGGTTATGGGAAACTCACGCGGCGCCGTTCTTCATCCTCATTCATCTTTTCCATTTTTGTTCATCTCTTACGTTTGTTGAAACCCTCCAAACATCTTCACTACCCTTCCCTGACTAATTTCGCGAACAAATCGCTCTTTGCCTCTGTTGTACCCCAAAATTTGCCCTCCCATATTCCTCAATACTTGTCAAGAAGAAGCTTCAAGTTGCTCAAGTTGGCTCAAGGTTTGGACAGTCAAATCACCTCCTAAGAGAAAGTTTGGTCAGTCAATTGCTCAAGAGGCCCAAAAATCGACTGTGCTAGGGCAAAAGTCAACTGTGACCTACAGACAGTCAAACCTCAAGATTTTTTTCAACATTCTCATTTTGAAGGATAATTCATCATTTGATCAAGGGTTGATCATGATTCATCAAGGATTGTTCAAGATTCATCAAGATTCAAAAGTTGCTAAATTAGGGTTTTGCAGGGAAAGTCAACCCAACTTTGACCAAGCATAACTTTCTCATACTTTATGAGAAATGACCCATCCAAAGCTCATTTTGAAGAGGATGCAATTTCCTACAATCCATCTTCACACACCAAGATCAATAAATGCTCTCACAAAAAGTTACTAATTTGGACATTATAGGTCATTTTTGAAAGTCAACAAAAACACCTTTTTTCCAAAGCTTATAACTTGAGGATGGAAAATCAAAATGAAATGAGACCAAAAGGGTTGGTGGTTTCTAAAAAGTCCAAGAACACCTTCAAAAGTTCAAAATTAAAGAAGTTATGCATTGTTGAAGTTGGGTATTTTTCCAAATTTGCCAAAAGTCAACTATCCTCAAAACTCCAATTTTTGACAAAAGGGCCCACTTTTTTCCACTTGATATAGTCTTGTCATGCCACACACGTGTTCCATCTTTAATTTCATGAACATTCATCTATTTTTCTATTTTATTTCATTTTTATTGATTTAATTCATTATTAATCAATATTAAATCAAATAAAATCTAAAAATTGATGTAATAGGATTCTCGTGGTCATTACAGCTTGCAAATCTCATGTGACACTCAATCAAATTCGTGCCAAGTCAAAACAAGCACAAAATCTCAGATTTGATGCAAATATGGAAAGCTTATCAATGGTGATCAAACAAATCTTCCATCTTTAATGCATAAGGATTATGGCCCAAATTTTGACCTAGACACATTCCATTATATGCACACAAGTGAGGCAGACCTAGAACACGCACAAAGCTCTGTAGAATCGGCCAGACAAGAATTGAAAAATGCTTGCAAAAGTGTGAGATCAAAATCTTGGTTAGAGCACGGTTGAACCCAAGATCTCAACGCTACTCCCTTTCCTGACATCCTGTGAAGCTGTAGCGATCAAAACCAACCCTTAAGACCACCTGTAACTCATTGTAAGTCTCCACCAATATGCCTCTACACAAGAAATCGTAAATCATTCTCTTTGCATCTTTTTGCCAATTTGATTGCACTATCATGCTTAACATTCAAATTCTAACAATTCTACATTACCCAGTTTGATTTTCATAGCCTGTATCATGATGCCCGAACCTAGGGTTCTTGTTCTTGTTTTTTAGGCGTTTCTTATGCAGGATAAATTGAGACAAACAATGGTTATAGGAATGATCAAGAGGCAGAGACGAACACGTCTATGTTCTTGGATAGCATTTTCGTGGCCTGGAGTGAGTTTTGGAAGCAAGCCACGGATCTTCCTGCGGATAAAAATCCCCAGGTAAATAACCAGTGTGTTTGAGGAAGACGATCACATGTCTTGCTTCCATTGGCGTGTTTGAATTGTTAGCGCGTTTTTTATTCTTTTCAGCATATTAATTGATTCTTCTATATTATATTTATTTTCTATTCCCATAACAATTGAAGCAGTTTGGTTGAGTGGTTGGAGCGCTGGCATGTGAGTATTGGGACCTGAGTTCGAATCCTAGGTCCCCCAAAACTTTATTGCAATTTTATTTCAGGCGTTCATATGCAGCATTCCAAGTGTGGTGTACCATACGCCTCTAGATCTCAGCTGCCAAGTGGCCCACTAGGAAGATCCATTGGCCAAAGTTGAAGGACCACCATGAACCCTGGTCAACAAGCACGCGTTGGATCCCAAAGGTCAAAGCAGGCTGGATGTTTTGGGCCTGGAAATTGCTCATCATACTCCCTCTTCAGGCCCACACCCTCCTGAGTCTTTCTTTACATTTTATTTCTTTTTCTTATTTATTTATTTTATTAATATTATTATCTTAATTAAAAAATTAACCAATTAACTTTTATTTCATAAAATCAGAAAACAACAAAATAATTTTTTTTAATTCCATTAATTTTATTATTTATTTTTGTAAATAACAATTAATTAATTTTATTTAGTTTAATTAGGTTTAACATTAATATCTTTTGCATTAAATTAAAATCAACATAGAATTAGGGTTTTAATATCTTTTAACCATTCTTATTTTATTTCCTTAAATAATAAAAAAACCAAAAATATTTTTATTTAATTAATTAATTCAATTATTAACTTAGATTTATTTTTAATTTAAAAAAAATAACAAATATATGCCTTATTTAATAAATAAAAAGGGTCAAAACCCTAAGACACTCCTACTTAATTTTTCTCGCGCGCGAATTAATTTTGATCCGTATTTCAATATTGTAACTGCTTCGGGAATGTAATAGTTTTTTAATTAGGATTTTATTTATCGTTTTATTTACTTTTCGCAATTTAATTTTAAAAGGGTTTGTCTTTGACGATGTAAATACCCGACGCCTTGTAATAGCTTAGATTTATTTTCCGCAATTTACATTCCGCAACTATTAACTGTTAGATGTTCGATAAATAGGCAATGCATGACAAGATAAACTTTTAATTTAAAATCAATAGTAGCTCACCATAACATGCACAAAGATAAATAACTGAAAAAACAATACACTCGCACATGCCACTCTTAGGGTACACCTCACTTGGTTGCCTCAAACGTGGTCATTGAGTATAGGAAGTTTTAGAGGTCGCCCTTTTGTCCAAAGATCAAAGTTGCCTCGAAACGGTTGCCTCGGATAAAATGATCTAAGACATTAGGGTTACCGCTAAGGCGTCCTAACATTGCTTTAGTGACCACATGTCCCTTAATCAAATTGACCCGAAAACTCCAACGACGGTGCTACCTACTCCTCAATAGTGGGATAGAATTGTCTAAAGGACATTAGCACAGTTTAATTCCTTTTTGAGTAGGTAGATGGTTCTTAAGTAGTTGCTCCTTTTAAAAACAAAACAAAACTTTTCGCACTGACACTCTCTTAAAAAAAAAACTCGTTTCAAACCCACAAATACAAAGAAAAGCAATCTTTTGAAAACATAATGAGCAAGTACCTAAGAGCCCGTGGATAACCACGGATAGAAAGGATGCTGACACCTTCCCTTTCTATAATCTACCTCCCGAACCCGAGAAACATCTCAAAAAGGAATTTTTCTGTGCTTTTGTCCTTTCCTTGTTGGATAAAATAAAAGACGGTGGCGACTCTTTCTCACCGCGACATTTTGCGAAAACAAACGCAAAACGCGAACCAGCATTCCAAAAACAGTCAGTTCTTATTCCCATCGATCACAGAACTGGCGACTCTGTTGGGGAATATTTTATAAGTGAGGTGTACCTTAGGATTAGATCACTTGTGTTTTCAATTGTATGCTTTGTATGCTTTAATTTTGTAGGCTTGTATCGGAGTTTTATAGATCCTAACCCGAATCTAGGGATACCCTTTAGGTAAGTAGCAATAAACTGCGAGAGATCTGTCCGGCGTAGACCGACACGGATGAAGCAGTAGTTACGTTGGTGTGGCACCTTGGTCTGTACCGATATCCCTTGTGTTGGAACAAGGAGAATATGGGTCTTCTAAGGAGTCATTAAGCACCAACTGACCTTAGAACCTTAAATTGAGCAACTTGGCCATAGAACAGTAGCAGTATGCTACACTCATTGAGACTAAACTCTCGCGATGATTCCGGCCGCAAGAAAAGGTTGCTAAACTGGAATTATGACTGATTAAGGGTAGTCAGTGATATTGAGATCCTCTAGAACACGGTTACTATTTTTTAGGATAAGTCTTAACCAACTGAACTGAAAGAGGGTAGTACCTAAGCTTCATGCCAGCCTGAAATCTAAGGGCTCTTTTGTGTGACTTGTGTGCCTTTACCATGTTTGCCTTTTGTGGATACTTGTGGTGTGCCTTTACCATGACATCATAACATTGCATACATTTTGCATAAGGACTAACCTATTTCAAGGACAAGTGGGTTTCATCTTTGCTCTGTTTCATTGTCATCATGATGCCCATGCGTAGGAATACTATCCGGATCAACTTTGTCCAAGTCCCTACCTTGCTTAAAGAGTTGGTTGTCAGGATTCCAGACATTACTTCCTTCATCAGAAGGCATGGATCTCTGCTCAGTTTGGTCACCTCAAAATTGGACAAACAAATGATGAGTGTTCTGGTCCAATTCTATGATCTGTTGTACCATTGTTTTACTTTCCAGGACTTCCAGCTGGTTCCTACTCTAGAAGAGTTCTCTGAGCTACTCGGTATCTCCGTCTTGGAACAGACCCCGTTTACTGGATGGGAGAAGACTCTTAAGCCCGAAGAAATTGCTGCAGCCCTTCACTTGACCAAGGAGGAGGTAATGGCTAACTGGGAGACTAGAAGTGGAGCTAAGGGTTTTCTGGCTAAGTTTTTGGTTGACAAAGCTAATTACTTCTGGGATAGCTTAGACTTCAAGGCATACGAGGACATTCTGGCTCTCTTGATTTATGGTCTGGTATTGTTTCTGAATCCCGACACTTTTGTTGATATTAATGCCATCAAGATCTTCATCTCTCAGAATCCGGTACCCACTCTCTTGGGTGATATCCTTCATCAGCTCTATGCTCGTACTGCCCGAAAGCGGGGAACTTTGATGTGCTGTGCTCCTTTATTGTTGAGGTGGTTTATTTCGCACCTCCCTAAGTCCATACTAAAGAACAAAGAAGGAATGGGTTGGGCTTATAAGGTGATGTCTCTTTCTAATAATGACATTATCTGGACTCTCAAAGGCATGGATGAGGTGCTATCATTGATCGCTGTGGAGAGTATCCTAATGTTCCATTGATCAGAACCCATGGAGGGATTTCTTACAACCCATGCTTAGCTCTCCGTCAGTTTGGAAGAGCCAGAAGAGAAGGGCCTCATGAGATGTTGATGCCCCATATCATCTTTGATTTTCAGGGAGATAGCGACGAGCTGCGTCGTAGATTCATAAGGGCTTGGGACAGAGTTCACCAATCTGACCCACATGAGTTGGGACCAAAGACTTCTTTTCTAATGGAGTCGTATCTCAGATGGGTCCGCATCCGTGCCCAGAAGCTAGGTATGCCATATGAAGTTGTCAGGCCTGTTACTCTTGAAGTTGCTAATGAGGAGGGGGTTCTTCCAACTAATCTCCACCCTTATATGCCCATTGATATTGGGACACTGAAGAGGTCTTGGATGCAACTGAGGGATGAACGGGATTCTTATCGAGAGAGGTTCAATGAACAAGAGCAGAAGATCCAGAAGCTGACCAGACAGTTGGAGAACGAGCGGATCCTGGATGATTATGTCCGCACTGAGAAGAAGAGACCATGTGAGCGTTAATGGACCTTTGATGATTTCTTTACAGTTTTTATTTACTTTTTGGCATTCCCATTCTTGTAACGCCTAAGGGCAACTTGTTGAACAATTTAAATTTCGAAGTTTAAATCTAATAAAGTGTGTTTCCTTTCTTGTTTACAAATTTGAATCCTGATTGTCTTTGAAATCATAAATCATACGCATTTCATCCCATGCACTTCATAAACAGGTACCCTTTTTACAGGTCTCTTATCTCCTTCGGTGTTTATTTCAGCAATCATCATGTCTGTTGAACCTTCAACTGAGCAAGCTATCAAGGCCCTCCAGGCCCAGAATGCCCAATTTCAAGAGTTGTTCATGAATCTAGCTAAGGGTCAGCAGGACCTGAAGACCTTGATTCTGAAGGAGAAAAAGAAGAAGAAGAAGAGGACCATCCTGTTCAATACTGGACGCAGGTTTGGAAACGGGCTGCAGAATGAAGTTGATCTGACCACCTCATCTGGAGGGAAAGATAGTCCACAAGAAAGGAGGGCTCCTAGCCCCATGGTCTCCGACAACGAGACGGACTACGATGAAGAACAGTATCCTCCTGCCGAGGATAAGTACAAACAACTGGAAGACCGTTTAAGCGCTATGGAGATACTGAAGGTGCCCGGTCTGGACTTCGGAGATCTAGGTATATACTCTGGGGTGGTGATTCCCCATAAATTCAAGGCACCTGCCTTTTCCAAGTATGACGAAGTTTCCTGTCCGAAGCTGCACCTCCGGTCATATGTGAGGAAGATCTAACCTTACACTGCTGATAAGAATTTGTGGATCCATTTCTTTCAAGACAGTCTCTCAGGAACTCAGCTTGAGTGGTTCTATCAGTTGGACGGAGCCAGTATCCGCAGCTGGGAAGCTTTGGCTACTGCATTCTATAGGCAGTATCAGTACAACTCCGACCTCGCTCCTACGCGTACCCAACTCCAGGGTATGTCAATAGGAATGGGTGAAGGATTCAAAGAGTATGCTCAAAAATGGAGAGACCTTGCTGGAAGGGTGCAACCACCTTTGGCTGATTGTGAGCTTGTGGGCATGTTTCTGGGGACCCTGTCCGGTCCGTTCTTTAATCATCTGATTGGAAGCTCTTCAGCTGGGTTTACAGATCTTATTTTGACTGGTGAGAGGATTGAGGCTGGTATTAAGGCTGGGAAGATACAGAAGGGTGCCTCATCGAGCACTGAGAAGAAGCCGTTTAAGAAAGAGTCCAGTGCTGTCTATAGTTCAAGAAGACAGAATAGACCTGAACACCACCAAGCTGTCAATACAGTTGTTATTTCAAAACCTGCTGGTGCTCCTCAGCATCACAATCAACAAAAGGACGAGAGACCTCGAAGGCAATTCACTCGTCTCAGCATGACTTTGTCTCAGATTCTGCCACAGTTGCTGAAGACCAATCTGGTGACTCTAAAAGAAGCTCTGAAGAATCCAAGTACCACATCACCAAAGTACAACCCTAATGCCCGCTGCGCTTTTCACTCTGATAGCCCGGGGCATAATACAGATGATTGTTGGGTTTTGAGGAACAGGTTGCAAGACCTAATTGATGCAAAGGAGATTGAGTTTGAGGCGCCCGAGAGGCCCAATGTTGTAACTGCTCCCATGCCCAAGCATGGGGTGAATGCTCTAGAAGAGGACTTGTTTGTAGTTTCTATGGATGACGTTGTTACCCCTCTGATGACTGTCAAGAAGAACCTGTTGCTAGCCGGTTTATTTCCGGTCTGTGGCGAAGGTTGCCATATGTGTTCTATTTTACCTATTGGTTGCCCATTTCTGAAGTCAGGTATCCAAAACCTGATGGATAATAAAGAGATCTTGTTTGAGAAGATTGTTGTTTCTTCCATTCCTACTGAAGAAGTCACCATTATTACCATTTTTGATAATTCTTCCAAGGCTCCCTCGAGGAAGCCTGTTAGAATTACATCTGTTTCGAAGATCGCACCTGTAATCATCACTGTTCCGGGGCCCATCCCCTATACCTCTGACAAAGCTATCCCTTGGAACTATGGGGCAGATGTTTATGTTCTTGGAGTTAAGCAAGAGTTGGATGCTGATACCGGCGTCAGTAACATTACTGGGCCTGCTAAAGTCACCCGCAGCGGTAGACTTTTCTCACCTGATATTACTCCACCGACTGCCCGAAGACCTGCTGTCATTACACCTGCAAGTGTGCCTAATGCCATTCCTGATCAAGTTCTTAGTCCTACCCCTGTCACCGAGTCATCTAACGCTCGGGGCAAAGGGATCACCACTGATGTGCCTGCCCAGACGGAGGCACCGAAGACCATCACTGTTGAAGCTTCCAAACAGGAGATGGAAGAGATTTTGAAGATTATTAAGAAGAGTGATTATAACTTAGTTGAGCAGCTGGGGCAAACCCCATCCAAGATTTCTATGTTGTCACTGTTGTTGTGTTCAGAGGCCCATGCCAAAGCTCTGATTACCTTCCTGAAGACTTCCCACGTGCCACAAGAGACATCAGCTGATCAGTTTACCGATTGTGTGGCCAATTTAACTGCTGATAATGGTCTGGGTTTCTCCGACGCTGATTTGACTGCTAAAGGGAAGAACCATAATGATGCCCTACATGTCTCCATTGAATGCATGGTCACTACTCTTGCACATGTATTGATTGACACTGGTTCCTCGTTAAACGTCTTGCCCAAGAAAGCTCTAGACCGGTTGGATTGCGAAGGGTTGGAACTAAGGCCAAGTAACATCATTGTCAGGGCCTTCGACGGGTCTAAAAGGATGGTGCATGGTGAAGTTGATATTCTAATTAAATTTGGTTCTCAGGTCTTAAATTCTACATTCTACGTGATGTACATTCGGCCATCCTATTCTTGTTTGCTGGGTCGTCCATGGATCCACAAAGCTGGAGCTGTAACCTCAACGCTCCACCAGAAGCTGAAGTACCCGGTCAGAGGGAAGATTGTGACAGTACAAGGGGAGGAAGAGTACATGGTCAGCCACCTCAACTCGTTCAGGTACGTAGAGATGGATGGGGAGTTCATTGAGACCCCATTTCAGCATTTTGAAGAGGTTCCTCAGACACTGGCATCAGCTGAGACTGTGGTTGAAGATTCTCCTATGAAGACGGCTTCCTTAAAGGATGTCCGGGCTGTTATTGAGAAGGGTGAGTGTGCAAATTAGGGCCGACTCCCTGATTTTACTCAGAAGACTAACAGGTTTGGTTTGGGTTTCACTGCAGAAGCTCAAAGGACTGTTCGAAGTGCAAGAATTGGAAGACCTCCCGTGTTCATCAGCAAATCGGGAGTAAATGCCATTGAAGATGATGTGGAGGAGTCTGAATTCGAAAGCTGGATCTATCCTACGACCAACGGTGGACCAAGCAACTGGACAGCAAAGGACTTCATCCCTATTACTTTTGTTACCCAGTAATGAACTCTTTGTTTTGAACTTGTATAGACAATGTTTTGAAACTTTATGGCCCGGTGTCTTACCTGGGGCACATTGGCTTCTTTTGTGAGGGATTTTGTGTGCCATTTTCATATATCATTAATAAAAGCATTGGACGTTTCTTGCATTTCAAATTTTGCGCTCCTTGTTTTTCTTTATTATGTATTGCAAAAACAGCTATTTTACACACACTCACATACACAGGTCTCAATCCACTCTGGATCTCACTGGTAACGACTCTGCTACTGCCAGTTATGACTTCGAAAATCCGATCAACTTAGCCGAAGACGAAGGTGAAGATGATTGCGAAGTGCCTGGTGAACTTGCAATACTGCTACTCCAAGAAGAGAGGGCCATTCAGCCACATGAAGAGCCGGTGGAAACGGTGAACCTGGGTACTGAAACAGACAAGAAGGAAGTCAAGATCGGTGCAAATCTGGAGCTTAGTGTGAAGCAGCGGTTGATTCAGATGCTACATGACTATGTTGAGATCTTTGCCCAGTCTTACGAAGATATGCCTCGTTTGGATACTGACATTGTGGTTCATCGCCTGCCTACCAAGGAAGATTGTCCTCTGGTAAAACAGAAGGTTCGCCGTATGCGCCCAGAGATGTCTGAGAAAATCAAAGCCGAAGTTATGAAACAGTTTGACGCCGGTTTTCTAGCAGTAACTTCTTACCCTCAGTGGGTTGCCAATGTAGTTCCGGTACCGAAGAAGGATGGTAAGGTTCGAATGTGTGTTGACTACAGGGATTTGAACAGGGCCAGTCCCAAGGATGACTTCCCTCTACCTCACATCGACGTTCTGGTTGACAATACTGCTCAGCACAAGGTATTCTCCTTCATGGACAGTTTCTCCGGTTATAATTAGATAAAGATGGCTTCCGAAGACATGGAGAAGACCACTTTTGTTACTCAGTGGGGTACCTTTTGCTACAAGGTCATGCCTTTTGGGTTGAAAAATGCTGGGGCAACGTATCAGCGTGCCATGGTTGCTTTGTTTCATGATATGATCCATCATGAGAATGAATTATACGTTGATGATATGATTGCGAGGTCCCAGACTGAGGAGGAACACCTTGACCATCTACAGAAGCTGTTTGACAGATTGAATTTGTACAAGCTGAGATTGAACCCGAACAAGTGCACCTTCGGGGTGAGGTCTGGTAAGCTACTGGGTTTCGTCGTGAGCGACAAAGGTATTCAAGTGGACCCTGCCAAAGTGAAAGCCATACAAGATATGCCAGCTCCCAAGACAGAGAAGGAGGTCAGAGGCTTTCTAGGACGACTGAACTACATTGCCCGATTCATCTCGCACCTAACTGCTACTTGTGAGCCAATCTTCAAGTTACTGAAGAAAGATCAAGTGGTACGTTGGAACGATGAATTCCAGGCTGCTTTCGAAAGGATCAAAGAGTATCTCCAGGAGCCACCCATCCTAATGCCACCAGTTGAAGGGAGACCTCTGATCTTATACTTGACAGTACTTGACAACTCAATGGGGTGTGTGCTGGGGCAGCATGACGAGTCTGGCCGAAAAGAGAATACTATTTATTACCTTAGAAAAAAGTTTACCGACTGTGAGACCCGATACTCACTGCTTGAGAAAACTTGCTGCGCTTTGGCATGGGCTTCTCGCCGACTGAGACAGTATATGCTGACTCACACTACTCTATTGATTTCAAAAATGGATCCAATGAAGTATATCTTCGAAAAGCCCGCCTTGTCCGGAAGAATAACAAGATGGCAGATGATCCTGACTGAGTATGACATCCAGTACACAACTCAAAAAGCAATCAAGGGAAGTGTATTGGCAGACCATTATGCACATCAGGCAGTGGATGATTACCAGTCTATGAACTTTGAATTTCTGGACGAGAATATCATGGTAGTGACTGATTGTGAGATACCTGGACCGGATGAAGGACCTGAGGAAGGATCCCGATGGTCTATGTACTTTGATGGAGCTTCGAACGCTTTGGGTAATGGAATTGGCGTCGTGATCATATCTCCTAAAGGCTCTCATACTCCGTTTACCGCCCGACTATGTTTCAACTACACCAACAACATGGCGGAGTATGAAGCGTGCATCATGGGTCTTCGAGCTGCAATTGACCTAAGGATTAAGTTTCTAAGTGTCTTCGGAGATACCGCTCTCATGATCAGTCAGATCAAAGGCGAGTGGGATACGAAACACCTGAATCTTATCTCTTATAAGGAGTATGTGTTGACGTTGCTTCCCCATTTCGAGGAGATAACCTTTGAACACTTCCCAAGAGAGGAGAATCAGTTGGCGGACGCGTTGGATACGATGTCCTCTATGTTCAAAGTCAATTGGAACAACGAGGCTCCCCGGATCATTATTGAAAGATTGGACAAACCTGCACATTGCTGTGATATTGAGACTGAAGAGGTAACAGAAAAGCCTTGGTATCATGAGGTGAAGAGGTATCTTGAAGCTCAGGAGTACCCCGAGGGTGCATCTGTTAATGACAAGAAATTTATGAGGAGGTTCGCGGCAAAGTTCTTCATCAGCAATGGCATTCTTTACAAACGTAACTATGATTCGACCTTACTGCGTTGTGTGGATAAGAATGAAGCAGAAAGGATCATGGCAGAATTACATGAAGGTACCTTCGGAACCCATTCCAGTGGACATACCATGGCAAAGGAAATCCTCCGGGCAGGATATTACTGGTCCACAATGGAAGCTGACTGTTATCAGCATTCTCGGACATGTCACAAGTTCCAGGTCTATGCTGATAAGGTGCACATTCCTCCAGTTCCTCTGAATGTTCTAACAACACCTTGGCCTTTTGCAATGTGGGGCATTGATATGATCGGCGAGATCAGACCTACGACATCCAACGGGCATCGTTTCATCCTGGCAGCGATTGATTACTTTACCAAGTGGGTTGAAGCAGCTTCCTTTGCTACCGTAACTAAGAACATCGTGGCACGGTTCATTCGGCACAACCTGATCTGTCGATATGGTGTACCAGAGAGGATCATTACGGACAATGGTACCAATCTTAATAACAAAATGATCACTGAGCTCTGCGAGCAGTTCAAGATACAGCATCATAACTCTTCTCCCTACCGGCCGAAGATGAATGGGGCAGTAGAAGCGACTAATAAGAACAGTAAGAAGATTGTGCAGAAGATGACAGTGACCTACAAAGATTGGCACAAGATGTTACCATTTGCTCTTCATGGGTACCGTACCTCAGCCCGGACGTCAACAGGGGCAACACCCTATTCGTTGGTTTATGGCATGGAGGCATTCTTGCCCATCGAAGTTCAGATACCCTCTCTCTGGATCATGAAGGATGCAGGTTTGAGCGAAGATGACTGGATTCAGACCCGACTTAATCAACTAAATCTAATTGACGAAAAAAGACTTACTGCTGTTTGTCATGGTCAGGCGTACCAAAAACGGATGATCAAGGCATTTAACAAGAAATTCAGACGACAAGAGTATCAAGTTGGGGACCTGGTAATCAAGCGCATTATTCAACCTCAAGGTGATCCCAGGGGCAAATGGACCCCTACTTACGAAGGGCCATTTATGGTTAAGAACATTTTCTCAGGAGGAGCTATGATTCTAACCACCATGGATGGTGACGACCTTCCTCACCCCGTCAATGCATACATAGTGAAAAGATACTACGCATAATCAAAGACCCGCTAGGTTGACTGGCCTAGGAAAAAATAAGGGCTTCCCGGCGAACCAAAAGGGTTCGGGCAAAAATAAGGGATGAAAATGAAAAAATCTGTACACCCGGCAAGTCGAAAACCTGAAAAGGCGGCTTGGGCAAAAAA
The DNA here is from genome assembly GCA_948472305.1 of Vicia faba. NCBI lineage: Eukaryota > Viridiplantae > Streptophyta > Magnoliopsida > Fabales > Fabaceae > Vicia > Vicia faba. The sequence continues at coordinate 764,534,078 of OX451737.1, read as the reverse complement.
GGGTATCCCGGTGAACTGAAAACCCGAAAGGGCGGTTCAGGAAAAAGTTAGGGATCAAAGTGTAACACTATGTCTCATTGGATCACCTCGCATCCAGACTTCGGTATCAACTATCAAGCTCGGACGACACCAATCAAACAAACTCATCTTCAACTAAGCAGCAAAGTGATGAGACGCTTGAAGATATAAAGGCAATAGCAGAGTTGGAACCCAGTGGGATTATTCACATAGCTTTTTTGTTTTATTTTCACAAATTGTATAGATTCTATTTGTTCGGCGGCGTTCTCTTACTAGGACGTCAGCCTCTTGTACAAAAACGCCTATTTTCAGGCCAAAACTTCAAAATCAATACAAATTCATTTTCAGACAAATTTCAAACTGTTTTTCCTTTATCAGTTTTGTTTTGCAAAGAACGTCCAATGTTCATTTTTGATATATGCATTTGACATTAATTGCTGCTCATAAATATTTATGTGAAACAAAGGACGAATTACTGGTAATATCAGAAACAGGGGCAATAAGAATTGTCCGAGCAGTGTAGTTGCTATGTCCACCAAGGTACCAAGGTAGGTTTAGCTGAAGAATATGACCAAGGTACCGTCACTCCCCGCAGAGTAAAACAGTAAGGATAGATTTCCCAGCTGAGACTTGCAGCTATGTACAAATCAGTAACACTCTCCCCAAGAAGAGTTAATCTACCATCAGCCCTGAAAAGGCTTGGTATCCCTAGAAGATCTCAATCTTCCCCAACGGAGTATAAAGGTATTCCCCAGCAAGTATAAGAACATCCCCGACAGTCTTAATATTCCTCAACAGAGTATAAGAATGTTCTCCGGCGGAATACAAGATACCCCAGTGGAGTCATTTCCCCAGCGCAGTCTAAAAAAGGCTTCCCCGCCAGAGTTGAATCATCTTACCCAGTAGATTATGGAAGCTTATCCCCTGCAGAGCACAAATAAATCTCCCTAGCCAAATTCAGAAGGTTATCCTCACAAGAGTCTAACTGGGTTATCCTCAGCAAGTTGCAACTGAAAGATTATCCCCAGCGAAGTTCTTTCTATCCCCAGCGGAGTTCATCATTTAAATCCCCAACAGAGCTTATCAACTGAATCCCCAGCGGAGTTATCGTTAAAATCTTCAGCAGAACGTCTCTTCCCCATAGAGTAATTACCCTCGGAGTAATCTCTTCATCAGTTTATTCCCCCAACGGAGTTCTTCTCTCCTACAGGTTTATCATCTTCATTCATCATCCCCAGCGGAAACAAAGAACTCAGCTCTATTCTCCAGCAGCTATGGGATTTATTTTCCCCAGCTAAAACATTATATCCCCATACATCATGATACATGCATATACACATAATACGAATACAATCTCATTTATTTTGAGAACATCATTGCCTGATCCATATCATGCATTGCATATGACTGACCTTTACCTTTCAGGAAAGATACAGTTAAAGTTCTCAATTACGTCGAAGACCTGACCGGTTCTTAAATCTCAATTGAATTATCCTCGGTTGAATTTCAGATAAGGTTCTCAATCTCGGCAGTTTCCCTACGTCATAGTGTGGACGAGTACTATAACCTCAACGGTATACTCCATTGAGCACGAGTCAGTTCCTAGATCTTGATGTTTTCCTCCGTCATAGTGTGGACAAGTTCTATAACCTCAACGGTATACTCCATTGAGCACGAGACAGTTCCTAGATCTTGATGAAGATGTTTCCCTACGTCATAGTGTGGACGAGTACTATAACCTCAACGGTATACTCCATTTAGCACGAGTCAGTTCCTAGATCTTGATGTTTTCCTCCGTCATAGTATGGACAAGTTCTATAACCTCAACGATATACTCCATTGAGCACAAGACAGTTCCTAGATCTTGATGAAGATGTTTTCCTCCGTCATATTATGGACAAGTTCTATAACCTCAACGGTATACTCCATTGAGCACGAGACAATTCCTAGATCTTGATGAAGATGATTCCTACGTCATAGTGTGGACGAGTACTATAACCTCTACGGTATACTCCATTGAGCACGAGTCAGTTCCTAGATCTTGATGTTTTCCTCCGTCATAGTGTGGACAAGTTCTATAACCTCAACGGTATACTCCATTGAACACGAGACAGTTCCTAGATCTTGATGAAGATGTTTTCCTACGTCATAGTGTGAACGAGTACTATAACCTCAACGGTATACTCCATTGAGCACGAGTCAGTTCCTAGATCTTGATGTTTTCCTCCGTCATAGTGTGGACAAGTTCTATAACCTCAACGATATACTCCATTGAGCACGAGACAATTCCTAGATCTTGATGAAGATGTTTCCCTACGTCATAGTGTGGACAAGTACTATAACCTCGATGGTATACTCCGTGGAGCACGAGTCAGTTCCTATATCTTGATGTTTTCCTCCGTCATAGTGTGGACAAGTGCTATAACCTCAACGGTATACTACGTTGAGCACGAGTCAATTCCTAGATCTTGATGAAGATATTTCCCCCCAATTGAATTATGGACAGGTTCTTAAAATTCAGCCGAGGCATTCTCTCAGTTAAAGTACAGGCCAGATTCCTAAATCTCAACAAAAGTTAGACTTCCCCAGCGGAATCTTTTACAACAACAGGTATGCAAGTTCTCGCTAAGGAATCTCTTATGCAATCGACACTCCTGCAGATGGCATCTGTAAGCCCATCCTCATACCAGCAGTCTCCAAATGGCATATGTAAGCCCATTCCAAACATCACAATGCTGATGCTACACCATGCGAGTGCAAATTTTTGGGCACTCTAGTGTTCAATTATCTTCCACCTTCGGATCACGAAAGGCTCGAAAGCCAATCTATATCCTCAGGTTTAAGAAAATTGAACAGGGGCAACTGTTGTACCCCAAAATTTGCCCTCCCATATTCCTCAAGACTTGTAAAGAATAAGCTTCAAGTTTCTCAAGTTGGCTCAAAGTTTGGACAGTCAAATCACCTCCTAAGAGAAAGTTTGGTCAGTCAATTGCTCAAGACGCCCAAAAATCGACTATGCTAGGGCAAAAGTCAACTGTGAACTACAGACAGTCAAACCTCAAGATTTTTGTCAACATTCTCATTTTGAAGGATAATTCATCATTTGATCAAAGTTTGATCATGATTCATCAAGGATTGTTCAAGATTCATCAAGATTCAAAAGTTGCTAAATTAGGGTTTTGCAGGGAAAGTCAACCCAACTTTGACCAAGCATAACTTTCTCATACTTTATGAGAAATGACCCATCCAAAGCTCATTTTGAAGAGTATGAAATTTCCTACAATCCATCTTCACACCCCAAGATCAATAAATGCTCTCACAAAATGTTACTAATTTGGACATTATAGGTCATTTTTGAAAGTCAACAAAAACACCTTTTTTTCCAAAGCTTATAACTTGAGCATGTAACATAAAAATGAAATGAGACCAAAAGGGTTGGTTAGAGGACATCTCAAGGTTTCTAAAAAGTCAAATAACACCTCCAAAAGTTCAAAATTGAAGAAGTTATGCATTGTTGAAGTTGGGCATTTTTTAAAATTTGCCATAAGTCAACTATCCTCAAAACTCAAATTTTTGACAAAAGGGCCCACTTTTTTCCACTTGATATAGTCTTGTCATGCCACACACGTGTTCCATCTTTAATTTCATGAACATTCATCTATTTTTCTATTTTATTTCATTTTTATTGATTTAATTCATTATTAATCAATATTAAATCAAATAAAATCTAAAAATTAATGTAATAGGATTCTTGTGGTCATTACAACTTGCAAATCTCATGTGACACTCAATCAAATTCGTGCCAAGTCAAAACAAGCACAAAATCTCAGATTTGATGCAAATATGGAAAGCTTATCAATGGTGATCAAACAAATCTTCCATCTTCAATGCATAAGGATTATGGCCCAAATTTTGACCTAGACACATTCCATTATATGCACACAAGTGAGGCAGACCTAGAACACGCACAAAGCTCTGTAGAAACGTCCAGACAAGAATTGAAAAAAGCTTGCAAAAGTGTGAGATCAAAATCTTGGTTAGAGCACGGTTCAACCCAAGATCTCAACACTACTCCCTTGCCTGACATCCTGTGAAGCTGTAGCGATCAAAACCAGCCCTTAAGACCACCTGTAACTCATTGTAAGTCTCCACGAATATGCCTCTACACATGAAATCGTAAATCATTCTCTTTGCATCTTTTTGCCAATTTGATTGCACTATCATGCTTAATATTCAAATTCTAACAATTCTGCATTACCCAATTTGATTTTCATAGCCTGTATCATGATGCCCGAACCTAGGGTTCTTGTTCTTGTTTTTTAGGCGTTTCTTATGCAGGATAAATTGAGACAAACAATGGTTATAGGAATGATCAGGAGGCAGAGACGAACACATCTATGTTCTTGGATAGCATTTTCGTGGCCTGGAGTGAGTTTTGGAAGCAAGCCACGGATCTTCCTGCGGATAAAAATCCGCAGGTAAATAACCAGGGTGTTTGAGGAAGACGATCACGTGTCTTGCTTCCATTGGCGTGTTTGAATTGTTAGCATGTTTTTTATTCTTTTCAGCATATTAATTGATTCTTCTATATTATATTTATTTTCTATTCCCATAACAATTAAAGCAGTTTGGTTGAGTGGTTGGAGCGCTGGCATGTGAGTATTGGGACCTGGGTTCGAATCCCAGGTCCCCCAAAACTTTATTGCAATTTTATTTCAGGCGTTCATATGCAGCATTCCAAGTGTGGTGTACCATACGCCTCTAGATCTCAGCTGCCAAGTGGCCCACTAGGCAGTTCCATTGGCCAAAGTTGAAGGACCACCATGAACCCTGGTCAACAAGCACGCGTTGGATCCCAAAGGTCAAAGCAGGCTGGATGTTTTGGGCCTGGAAATTGCTCATCATACTCCCTCTTCAGGCCCACACCCTCCTGAGTATTTCTTTACATTTTATTTATTTTTCTTATTTATTTATTTTATTAATATTATTATCTTAATTAAAAAATTATACAATTAACTTTTATTTCATAAAATCAGAAAACAACAAAATAATTTTTTTTAATTCCATTAATTTTATTATTTATTTTTGTAAATAACAATTAATTAATTTTATTTAGTTTAATTAGGTTTAACATTAATATCTTTTGCATTAAATTAAAATCAACATAGAATTAGGGTTTTAATATCTTTTAACCATTCTTATTTTATTTCCTTAAATAATAAAAAAACAAAAAATATTTTTATTTAATTAATTAATTCAATTATTAACTTAGATTTATTTTTAATTCAAAAAAAATAACAAAAATATGCCTTATTTAATAAAAAAAAGGTCAAAACCCTAAGACACTCCGACTTAATTTTTCTCGCGCGCAAATTACTTTTGATCCGTATTTCAATATTGTAACTGCTTCGGGAATGTAATAGTTTTTTAATTAGGATTTTATTTATCATTTTATTTACTTTTCGCAATTTAATTTTAAAAGGGTTTGTCTTTGGCGATGTAAATACCCGACGCCTTGTAATAGCTTAGATTTATTTTCCGCAATTTACATTCCGCAACTATTAACTGTTAGATGTTCGATAAATAGGCAATGCATGACAAGATAAACTTTTAATTTAAAATCAACAGTAGCTCACCATAACATGTACAAAGATAAATAACTGAAAAAACAATACACTCGCACATGCCACTCTTATGGTACACCTCACTTGGTTGCCTCGAACGTGGTCATTGAGTATAGGAAGTTTTAGAGGTCGCCCTTTTGTCCAAAGATCAAAGTTGCCTCGAAACGGTTGCCTAGGATAAAATGATCTAAGACATTAGGGTTACCGCTAAGGCGTCTTAACATTGCTTTAGTGACCACATGTCCCTTAATCAAATTGACCCAAAAACTCCAACGACGGTGCTACCTACTCCTCAATAGTGGGATAGCATTGTCTAAAGGACATTAGCACAGTTTAATTCCTTTTTGAGTAGGTAGATGGTTCTTAAGTACTTGCTCCTTTTAAAAACAAAACAAAACTTTTCGCACTCACACTCTCTTCAAAAACAAAACTCTTTTCAAACCCACAAATACAAAGAAAAGCAAACTTTTGAAAACATAATGAGCAAGTACCTAAGAGCCCGTGGATAACCACGGATAGAAAGGGTGCTAACACCTTCCCTTTCTATAATCTACCTCTCGAACCCGAGAAACATCTCAAAAAGGAATTTTCCCGTGCTTTTGTCCTTTCCTTGTTGGATAAAATAAAAGATGGTGGCGACTCTTTATCACCGCGACATTTTGCAAAAACAAACGCAAAACGCGAACCAACATTCCAAAAACAGTCAGTTCTCATTCCCACCGATCACAGCCTCTTTGTCTCAACATGATTTGCATCTTTGAAACCCTAAGTGTTGAGTTCGGTCTTAAACCTAAGAGACCCTAAACTAGTTCATCCTTGACCTCTCTAAAATTCTCTATTGTCGGAACACCAAACCTCTCGCCTCCCTAATCGAGTTCTAACGATTCTTTTGAAAAAAGCGTAAGGTTTCTGTTATTTTCAAAAAGATTGCAAACTTCATTGATTATATTTTGTATCTTGGTTGTGTTTTCTGTTAATCAATACTTTGCTCTCTTAGATGTAGAAAATGTGCTTATGGAAACATGGAAAAGAGGAAGAAACCCTACTTGTTGAAGTTTTACAATTTTCCTCTTGCGAAATAGAAAGGGACAGGCGAGACGGTGTTCAATGGTAGCAGAAGCTTCACGAGGGGAAGAGATGAGGATGAGCGCGTTACTTTTCTGGTTTGTCGGTAATCTCTTCTGTTTCCTTTGTTTGAATGATGATGATTAACAGTTTGGGGATTTAGGAAGCTTGCTACTATATTTTTTTGATTTTAGGGCTTATTCACAAGTTTTTGGTTTGATGATGTTTCTGGTTTTGAGTTCTTCTGGTTTTTGGTATTTTTGTTCAGATTTGGGATATTCGAGGTTTACTGGTTTTTGGGATGTTTGAGGCTTGGCTACTGTATTTTTTGATTTTAGGGCTTATTCACAGGTTTTTGGTTTGATGATGTTTCTGGTTTTGAATTCTTCTGGTTTTTTGGGATTTTTGTTCAGGTTTGGGATGTTAGAGGTTTAATGGTTTTTGGGATGTTTGAGGCTTGGCTACTGTCTTTTCAGTTTCAGATTTGTTGTTGGTTTTGTGAGTTTGAAGCTTGGTTCAGTGGTTGGATGTTTGAGGTTTACTGATGGTTTTTGTGTTTGAGATTTTGGAGGCTTTGTTTGATGGTTAATAGTTTGAAAATTTTCTTGGATATGTTACTGGTTTGGAGTTTTAGTTTTAGGCTTGTTACAGGTTTGGTTTGATGATGGTTGGCAGTTTGAGATCTTTTGCTGGTTTTTGGGATCTTTTGGTTATGGTTCTGTTGCTGTTTTTTGAGAGTTGGATGCTGGTTTTTCTATCTTTTTAGTTTGAGATTTGTTCCAGGTTTGGGATGTTTGGCTTGGTTATAGGTTTTTCGTTTGAAGCTTGTTAACTATCTTTTCAGCTTGAGACTTGTGTGTTTTTTTTATTGTCCTGCTTCTGTTATATTGACTCTTGGCCTTTGGTCCCTTGGCCTTTTGTCTCTACAACAAGTTTTGCTTATAGCAGGTTTTGTTTACAACAGGTTTTGTTTTGTAGCAATTTTCTTGATTCTTGGGTTTGCAGCAGATCCTCTTTTGTAGCAAGGCTTTTTGCAGAATGTGCATTTTGGGAAATTCCAATAGCCTAGGTGACTTCTTTCCTCTCTTCTCTCTCAATGACAATAAAAAAAGCAAATTGCTCTTTTGCCTTTTTTACTAATTCTGAAAGGTTTGCAGTTGGAAAATGATGATTTCTTGAGAAAGTTTTGCTATTTTGTTTGACTTAGCATCTAGCTATTTGCTTATTGCTGCACTACTGCCTGCTTTAGCTTTTGTTGATGCTGTTGTTATTTGTCCAGTTGTGATAATGCTGCTTGTTTGGTTTTTTGACAAAGCTGTTTGTTTGGTTCGTGACAATGCTGTTTGTTTGGTTTTTGACAAAGCTGTTTGTTTGATTTGTAATGCATTTGTTTGGACAATTTGTAATGCATTTGTTTGGACAGTTTATAATGCATTTGTTTGGATAGTTTGTAATGCTTGCGAATTCTTCTTCTTTTTTCTTTTTGTGAACCAAGAAGGATAACCTTCTTGTGATTTGCAATTAGGGGAAATAAATTTTGATGAATTAAACAGCATTCTGATTCCACACTGCAAACCTTAATGATGAATGCCTTTTTGGAAAAATTTCTTGTTCATGCCCATATCATTTTGTACTAATCATGTTTTTGTCTTCTTGTTTTCATGTGAGCAAGGAACGCATGATATCTGTGGCAAGCATGGATGTCTTGGAGATAAACAAAAGAATTTGATACGACTTCGATCTTCAAACAAACTTAGACATAGATTAATTCTCCTAGGCCAAACATTTATTTGGATTTTCTTTGTAACTTAGAAAGATTACTCTGGTATTTTGATGTGTTGTATCCAAAATTACCAATTCATCTTTAAATACAATAAGTTGTAAAACATAAAGTATTAAAGAATAAATTGTTTTGTATTAACGTTTGAAATTGGAGAAAATCTTGAGTTGTAGCATGAAATATTCTTGTGTCATTTGAATAACTTGAAATCCTTTATCAACAACAACTTGTAATTTCTCTTCACACCCTAATTGATTTTTGAAATTCTCAATCAAGATATTTGAAACAAAATGCTCCAGTCTGGTAACTTAAATTCCAAATAATCCCAATAATTTTGTAACTGCATTTCAAACAAACACGCACTGTATATTCCATTTCTTAACCAAACAAATGTTTTAAGGACGTAAATCATCTGATCAACCTGGATCCCACAATCATGATTGTCTTAAACGACAGTCTTAATTTCTATCTCTTGTCCTAACAAATCATGCTCTGAGAACAAACATTATCTTTTTTCAGTAAACTGTGTTTTAAGGAAACTAAAAATCAATCAAATGCCTTGCGATGATTTGACAATTTTAAAGTTTTCCAAACTCAAATTTCTTCTGATTCTTTGAAGGTAAACCCGTGAACGACATCACATCTGACCATGAATAGACAGAATCGTCTCAAAATCTTGTAGCTTGAAGAAATCATAAGTACAACCTTGAGGAAGCATGAAGACCTGTGAAAGCCAATTGGATCTTTGAAAACTCATTTTCTTTTATAGAATTACAAGAAACCCTAATTGCTAGTTTACTGCCACATAAGAGAATCTGTCTGGTCGATTTCTGAGCCAATCTTGAATATCCGAGAAACCCTAGGATTATATCTTGTATGAAAAATGGGAGGGCAAATTTTGTGGTACAACAACTTCCCCTGTTCAATTTTCTTAAACTTGAAAAGCGAGATCGACATGTTTGTCGTTTGTGGCTTAAAAGTAGAAGATAATTGAACACTAGAGTGCCCCGAAATTTGCACTTGATGACACGCTGGTTTGATTGTGTATGGAAATGGGCTTAAAGATGCCATTTGGAGAAACAAAGGAGAACTGTCAGAGATGGGCTTGTAGATGCCATCCAAAGGTGATTGTTGACGGAAAGTTTGAACTGAATTTGAACAGAGAATGAATCAGAATAAACGTTGAGAGATTTATCTGAAATAGTGAAAATCTGGAGATGAATCATAATAAATCGTTGAGAGATTTATCTGAACCAGTAAAAATCTGGGGATGAATCAGAATAAACCGTTGAGAGATTTATCTGAAACAGTAAAAATCTGGAAATGAATCAGAATAAATCGTTGAGAGATTTATCTGAAACATGAAAAATCTGAAGACGAATCAGAATAAATCGTTGAGAGATTTATCTAAAATCGTAAAAATCTGGAGACGAATTAGAACAAATCGTTCAGAGATTTATCTGAACCAGTAAAATAATTTGGAGATGAATCAGAATAAACCATTGAGAGATTTATCTAAACCAGTAAAAATCTGGAAATGAATCAGAATAAATCGTTGAGAGATTTATCTGAACCAGTAAAAATCTGGAGATGAATCAGAATAAACCGTTGAGAGATTTATCTGAAACAGTAAAAATATGGAAATGAATCAAAATAAATCATTGAGAGATTTATCTGAACCAGTAAAATAATCTGGAGATGAATCAGAATAAACCGTTGAGAGATTTATCTGAACCAATAAAAATCTGGAAATGAATCAGAATAAATCATTGAGAAATTTATTTGAACCAGTAAAAATATGGAGATGAATCAGAATAAACCGTTGAGAGATTTATCTGAACCAGTAAAAATATGGAGATGAATCAGAATAAATCGTTGAGAGATTTATCTGAACCAGTAAAAATATAGAGATGAATCAGAATAAACCTTTGAGAGATTTATCTGAACCAGTAAAATTTGGAAATGAATCAGAACAAACCGTTGAGAGATTTATCTGAACCAGTAAAAATTTGGAGACGAATCAGAATAAACCGTTGAGAGATTTATCTGAACCAGTAAAATCTGGAAATAAATCAGAACAAACTGTTGAGAGATTTATCTGAACCAGTAAAAATATGGAGACGAATCAGAATAAACCGTTGAGAGTTTTATCTGAACCAGTAAAAATCAGCCTTTTCTCGGAAACTGATCGGTATTTGACTTGTTGAAGATTTGTATCTGTCGGAAATTTGCTGATAATAACTGTCAAATGTTTCTTTCCTGTAAAAAGGTGAAGAGTTAGTTGTATGCAATTCTATGATGTATGCGATGCATGGTGTGATGTTTTCCTCTCAAAATAAATGAGATTGCACTGTATACACTTGAGTTGCCAATGTTATGACGTATGTATGCGAATGTATGAGAGGTAAAGATTGTTTATGTTGTAGCGTTGCTGGAAGTGAGGAAAATAAATCCCCTCTGAAATAATGATGGGTGAATTTCCAAGTAAAAACTCTGTTGCAGAAGGGAAAAGCCAGACATTGCTTGTGATATCCTGCTGGAGAAATCTGAGAAGTTGGGCAACTTGTTGGAGACACTTTGGACCAGTAGTTGGAAATTTTTTTTGCTTTGGCTGGAGAAAGTACCTGCGGGGGTTTTATGGAATGGCTTACAGATATTACTCTATTTCTTAAAGTCATTAGTAATTGTCTTTCCTTTTTTTTTCTTTTATTTATTTGTAACAGCAATCACGTTCAAATGCATATGTTCAAAATAAATCATTGGACGCTTTTTGTAAATAAAATAAAGAAAAACAGATGATTTTGCACTTTCAAAAAAGGTATCTTTGAATTAACTTGAACAAGCGTTTTTTGTACAATGAGGAAAAGCATTCTGGCAAGAGAATGTCATCGTAAAAAAGATGAAAATTTATACAAAGAAAAGGTAGCTATGTGAAATAATCCCCACGGGGTTCCTATTCTGCTATAGCCTTCATGTCTCTGAATGTCTTGTCCGATGGTCGCCTTGACGAAGTCGATTGGATTGATTTAGAGCCAATTGAGTTGATTGGTTGCCGCTGAAGATTGTTTTCCAGATGATCCAACGGACATAGTCATACGCTTTTAATCCCTAACTTTTTCCTGGACCGCCCTCTCGGGTTTTCAGTCCACCGAGATACCCTTTTTTGCCCAAGTCGCCCTTTCGGGTTTTCGACTTGCCGGGTGTACAAATTTTTTTATTTTCATCCCTTATTTTTGCCCGAACCCTTTTGGTTCACCGGGAAGCCCTTATTTTTGCCTAGGCCAATCAACCTAGCGGGTCTTTGATCATGCGTAGTATCTTTTAACTATGTCTGTATTTACCGGGTACGGGAGGTCATCGCCATCCATAGTAGTCAAGATCATTGATCCACCAGAGAAAATGCTTTTGATTACAAATGGCCTTTCATATGTAGGGGTCCATTTGCCCCTGGGATCACCTTGTGGAAAAATGATACGCTTGATTACCAGGTCACCGGCCCGATATACCTGACGTTTGACCTTTTTATTAAAAGCTTTGATCATACATTTTTGGTACATCTGACCATGACAGATAGCTGTAAGCCTCTTCTCATCAATCAAATTTAGTTGGTCAAACCGAGTCTGAATCCAATCTTCTTCATTCAAACCAGCCTCATTCATGATTCTCAGAGAGGGGATCTGGACCTCAATAGGCAAGACAGCTTCCATGCCGTATACGAGAGAATAAGGTGTTGCCCCAGTTGATGTGCAAGCTGTGGTACGATACCCATGGAGAGCGAACGGTAGCATCTCATGCCAGTCTTTGTATGTGACTGTCATTTTCTGTATGATCTTCTTTATGTTTTTGTTAGCAGCTTCTACATCACCATTCATCTTTGGCCGGTAAGGGGAAGAATTGTGATGCTGAATCTTGAATTGCTCACACAAGGCGGTGATCATAGTATTATTTAGATTTGTACCATTATCAGTGAGGATTCTCTCTGGGATACCATACCGACAGATGAGATTCTGCTTGATGAACCGGGCGACCACATTTTTGGTAACGGAAGCAAAGGAAGCTGCCTTAACCCACTTTGTAAAATAGTCGATGGCCACCAAGATAAAGCGATGTATGTTGGAGGTTGTTGGCTTGATTTCCCCGATCATATCGATTCCCCACATAGCAAAGGGCCAAGGAGTCGTCAAGACATTCAGAGGAACTGGAGGTACATGCACTTTGTCAGCATAGATTTGGCACTTATGGCAAGTCCGAGAGTGTTGATAGCAATCCGCTTCCATGGTAGACCAATAATAGCCTGCTCGTAGGATTTTCTTTGCCATTGTATGCCCACTGGAATGTGTACCAAAAGTGCCTTCGTGTAGCTCACTCATGTTCCTTTCAGCCTTAGCCTTGTCTACGCACCGAAGCAATACATAGTCATGATTGCTTTGTACAGAATGTCGTTACTAAGGAAGAATTTAGCCGAGAACCTTCTCAGGAATTTTTTGTCATTCACCGAAGCTCCTTCTGGATAATCCTGAGACTCGAGATACCTCTTGACTTCATGAAATCAAGGCTGGTCCACTACTTCTTCGGTATTAATCTCGTGACACTAGGCTGGTTCATTCATCTGCTCAATGGTGATCTGGGGAGCTTCGTTATCCCAATTAAGTTTAAACATAGATGACATTGTAGCCAGAGCATCTGCTAGCTGATTTTCTTCTCGCGGAAAATGCTCGAAGGTAATCTTCTCAAAATGCGGCAATAATGTCAACACATGTTCTTTATAAGGGATAAGGTTGGGGTGCTTGGTGTCCCATTCTCCTTTGATCTGACTGATGACCAAAGCTGAATCCCCAAACACAACTAAAGATTTAATTCCCAAGTCTATGGAAGCCTTGAATCCAAAGATGCATGCTTCATATTCTACCACGTTGTTCGTACAGTTGAAGCAAAGTCTGACAGTGGAAGGAGTATGGCATCCTTCCAGAGATATAAGTACAACACCGATACTGTTACCAAGTGCATTGGATGCCCCATCAAAGTACAGGGTCCATTGGGATCCTTGTTCAGGTCCGTCATATGGCATGAATTCTTCAACATTGTCCAATGTCATGATGTCTTTGTCAGGGAAGTCAAACTTCATGGATTGATAATCTTCTACAGCTTGATGGGCCAGATGATCAGCTAGCACACTGCCCTTTATAGCTTTTTGGGTCGTGTACTGTATGTCATATTCTGTTAGGATCATCTGCCATCTAGCTATCCTCCTAGATAGAGCAGGCTTCTCAAAGATGTACTTTATCGGATCCATTTTAGATATCAGCAAAGTGGTATGAGTCAACATATACTGTCTTAGCCGGCGAGCAGCTCATACCAGAGCGCAACAAGTTTTCTCGAGCAGTGAATATCTGGTTTCACAGTTGGTAAACTTTTTGCTCAGGTTATAAATAGCATTCTCTTTTCGGCCAGACTCGTCATGCTGCCCCAATACGCACCCCATTGAGTTCTCTAAGACGGTCAGATACATGATTAGAGGTCTTCCTTCGACTGGTGGCATTAAGACAGGAGGCTCTAGCAAATACTCCTTGATTTTATCGAAAGCAATCTGACAGTCATCATTCCATCTAACTACCTGATCTTTCTTCAATAGTTTGAAGATTGGTTCACAAGTAGATGTTAGGTGAGAAAATAACCTAGCAATGTAGTTCAGGTGTCCCAAGAAGCCTCTGACTTCCTTCTCAGTGCAAGGAGCAGGCATTTCTTGTATCGCTTTGACTTTGGCAGGATCAACCTCGATGCCTTTGTTGCTGACAATGAAACCTAAGAGTTTACCGGATCGGACTCCGAATGTGCACTTGTTTGGGTTTAATCTTAGCTTGTACTCCTTCAACCTGACAAACAGCTTTTGCAAGTGATCAAGGTGTTCTTCAGTTTGTGATTGGGCTATCATGTCATCTACGTAGACCTCTATCTCATGATGTATCATATCATGAAACAAAGCTACCATGGCGCGCTGATAGGTTGCCCCGACATTCTTCAGTCCGAATGGCATCACTTTGTAGCAGAACGTACCCCACTGTGTGACAAATGTAGTTTTCTCCATGTCCTCAGGTTCCATTTTGATCTGGTTTTAGCTTGAGAATCCGTCCATGAAAGAAAATACTTTGTGCTGGTCTGTATTGTCAACCAGGATGTCGATGTGTGGAAGTGGAAAATCATCTTTAGGGCTGGCCCTGTTTAAGTCTCTGTAGTCCACACACATCCGCACTTTACCATCTTTTTTGGGTACAGGGACAACATTGGCCACCCATCGGGGATGAGAGGTGACAGCCAAAAATCAAGCATTGAACTGCTTCATAACTTCTGCTTTGATCTTTTCCGACATGTCGGGTCTCATATGACGAACCTTTTGCTTTACTGGGGGACGATCTTCCTTTGTCGGCAGGCGATGTACCACAATGTCTGCATCCAGTCCTGGCATGTCTTCGTATGACCAGGCGCAGATCTCAAGATAATCGTGTAATAGCTGAATCAGATGTTCCTTGACACTCGGCTCTAGATTGGCACCCACTATGATTTCCTTTTTATCTTCCTCGGTACCCAAGTTGATTGTATCCAACGGTTCCCCATGAGGCTGAATAGCTTTGTCTTCTTGTTGCAACAACCTGGCTAACTCTCCTGGCACTTCATAATCATCCTCACCTTTGTCGTCGGCTTGGTAGATCGGACTTTCAAAGTCACAATTGGCCATAGCATAACTGTTACCCCTGGGATCCTGAGTGGACGTAGATCTGCATTTTCAATATGTGAGTGTGTGTAAGAACACAACTACCTTTAAAAGAAATAAAATGCAAGAAAGAAAAGACAAAGAAAACAAAATTTGATGTAAAAACATCCATGATTCATTAATGACATATGAGAATGAAGTGACAACCCTTACAGATGGACCATTGTGCCTCGGGTAAGTCACAAGGTTTAAAAAAGAGTCTGAATTGTTTAAATATTACAAGCCTGAAAATATTAAAAGACAATTACTCTTGAATAAAAGTAATAGGAATGAAATCCTTCGCCTCTCAATTATTAAGCCCTCCGCCGATAGTTGGAAAAATCCATTCATCCATGTCACAGCTTCCATCACTATCTTCTAAGGTGTTGACTCCTTGATTGCTGATACGCAAAGGTGGTCCCCCTGCACGAGAACGTCAGATAGTTTTCTGAGCCCCTGAAGTGAACCCCAACCCAAATCTGTCAGACTTGTAGGGAATATCCGGAAGCTGACCCCAGATAGTACATCCTCCCTCTTCAACTACTGCTCGAGCGTCTTTCAATGAAGCCATCTTTAGCAGAGGTTTGGTAACCTTCGGGACCTTTGGAGTAGACTTGGTTGTTGCGACCGTTGCTGGAACCTCCTCAAAGTTCTAACAGGGAGTCTCTATGAATTCACCATCCATTTCAACTTACTTGAAAGAGTTCAAATGGCTAACCATGTATTCCTCTTCTCCGTGAACTGTAATAATCTTCCCTCTGATCGGGTATTTTAGCATTTGGTGTAGGGTAGAAGTGACGGCGCCAGCACCATGGATCCAGGGTTGACCCAACAGACAAGAGTACGAAGGGCGGATATCCATCACATAGAAAATTGAGTCAAAGGTCTGAGACCCAATTTTTATGGGGATACTAACTTCTCTTTGCACTTTCCTCTTGGAACCATCAAAGGCCCTTACTATGATGTTGCTCGGTTTCAAGATGGGCCCCTCAAAATACATTCGGTCGAGAGCATTTTTGGGTAAGACATTCAATGATGAGTCGGTATCCACCAAAACATGGGCAAGTGTGGTGCCCCTGCATTCAATGGAAATGTGTAAGGCATCGTTGTGCTTCCTTCCCTTAGAGGTTAAATCAGCATTGGAAAAGCCCAATCCGTTATCAGCAGTTAGACTAGCCACACAGTCTTCAAATTGGTCTATGGAGGTCACCTGGGGCACGTGAGCGGTCTTAATAAACTTTACCAAGGCTTTGGCGTGAGTTTCAGAGCACAAAAGTAAGGACAACAATGATATCTTCGAGGGGGTCTGCCCCGATTGTTCTACAATGTTGTAGTCACTTTTTTTTATTATCTTCAGGATTTCTTCTATTTCTTTTCTAGAAGCTTCAAGGATGACTTTGGGACGTTCTCTTGCTTGGGCCATTTCAACTAAAGCCTCTTTGCCCCTGGTATCGGCAGTAGGGACAACAGCGGGAGTATCACTGGTGGTGTCGGTAGGAGTGGCAGTAGTGATGATCACAGGAGTAGCAACAGTCTTTGGATAAATCTCAGGTGAGAAGACTCTTCCGCTTCTTGTTATTTTGTTGTTTCCAGTGATGTTACCGATATCAGGATCAATATCTCTTGTAACTTCATTTGTGACAGCCAACTGATCTTGCTTGACGCCGTAGTAGTAAACGTCAGCCTCATAACTCCAGGGAACGACTTTATTTGAGGAGTGTGGTATTGGTCTTGGCATAGTGATGATCAATGGTGCAGATCTGGGAGCAGGTGTAATCCTGACGGGTCTTTTGGTGGAGACCCTGGGAGGATTGTCGAAAATGGTGATTATCGAAACATCTTGATAAGAACTCTTGATAAGGGGTAGCTTTTCAAATAGGATTTCTTTACTAGTCATCAGGCGCTGGACGCCTATCTTTAGTAACAAATAACCGTTCGACAGAGATTTGCAAAGGTGACAATTTTCATCGCAACCTGGGAACAAGCCGACTTGCAGTAGATTTTGTTTAATGGTCAGCAGAGGAGTAACCAAGTCATTCACGGAGGAAACAAAACGATCATCATCAATGGCGTTGATACCTTGGCCATGTTTGGGCATTGGTGCCGTTATTACATTAGGCGTTTCTGGGGACTCAAATTCAAGCTCCTTCACATCGATAAGGTCTTGCACCTTATTCTTTAAGGCCCAATAGTCATCTGTATCGTGCCCTGGGCTTCCAGAATGATAGGCACATCGGGCGTTCGGGTTGTAGCGAGGAGAAGTCGTATTGGGGTTCTTGGGAGCTTCCTTTAAAATTTCCAGATTGGTCCTTAGAAGGTGTGGCAACACTTGAGACATGGTCATGTTAATCTGGGTAAATCGTCTCATGGGCACTTCTGGTTTGTGCTGATAATTTTGTTGCTAATTTGGCGCAGGATTAGAGATCATAACAGCCCCTACTGCCGGACGACGGTCGATTTTGTTTTGATTCCTATGGTCATACGCAACACTGACCTCCTTCTTCCCAACAAAAGGTTTCTTCACCATACTTGAGGATGCATCTCTTTGAATTTTGACGCTTTTTATACCAGCCTCGACCCGCTCACCAGTCATGATTAATTCGGTAAACCTTGATGAAGAACTCCCAATCAGGTGATTGAAAAATGGTGCTGACAAGGTGCCAAGGAACATATCCACTAATTCTCTGTCGGATAGAGGGGGCTGGACTCTGCCTGCAAGATCCCTCCATTTTTGAGCATAGGTTTTGAAACCCTCATATGTTCCCATAGACATACTCTATAACCGTGTCCTAGTCGGAGCCAAATCAGCATTATATTGATACTGTTTGTAGAAAGCGGCAACCAACTCTTCCCAATTACAGACATCGGACCCTTCTAATTGGTAGAACCAATCCAACTGAGTCCCCGATAAGCTTTCCGAGAAGAAATGCACCCACAGATTCTTGTCAGCCGTGTGGAGATGAATCTTTCTAGCATACAACCTCAGATGTAGTTTTAGGCAAGAGATACCAGCATACTTGGCGAAGGTTGGGACCTTGAATTTGTGGGATGACAACCCCTGAGATGAGTCCTAATTCTTCAAAGTCCAAACCAGGTACTCTCTGAATCTCCATGGCATTCAAACGATCCTCTAGCTGTTTGTTTTTATCATCAACAGGAGGATATTGCTCCTCAGAGTAATCAGGCTCTTCCTCTCCTTCGGATGTTGGGTCGTCGTTCACTTCCTGGGTCTCGCCCCCTTGGTTATCTCCTTCACCCGATGATGTTGCAAAGTCCAAGGTTCGCCTGGTCTGTCCTTTAAACCTTCTTCCCATGATCACAACTCCGGTTGGTTTCTTCGTCTTCTTCTTCTTCTCTTTGGCTAGCAGAGTCTTTAACTCCTCTTGCCCTTTTGTCAGAGCCATGAGCATTTGTTGAAACTGGGCATTCTGCACCTGAAGATCTTTCACAGAGTGTTCAACATCCATCTCACTAAAATAAACAATAGAAGGATAAGGCGACCTGTTATGAGAAACCTGTATGATGTTATGATGCATGAAGATGCAATATGAAAATGATTTCAAGGAAATTTAAAAGATTTAAATTTGTTCAAACCAAAAAGAAACACACGTCATATTAAATAAAACCAAGTTTTAATACATCATGCCTCCTTGGGATTACAGAGAAAGAAACAAAATACAACAAAAACTCTTAAGACAAAAAGACCGAGCGCATCCTCTTCGGAGCAATGTAAGTATTCAGATTTTTCTCTTCATGAAGTAGTTTGGTGAGCTCCAGAACCTTCTTCTCACTGGCGTAGTACTGGGTTTCAAAGGTGTCTCGTTCTTTCTTCAACTGAATCCAAGCTTTCTGCAGGTCCTCGAGAGAGGTAGGCATGTCAAGATGAAGAACGATGTATGGGACGTCTCCTTCAATAACAGGCTCAATGATGACAGGAAGGATGGAAGGGTAGGGCATTAAGAGACTCTGGGCATGAGCCCGTACCCACTTAAGGTAAGGCTCGAGAGGGATATAATTTTTATGTCCCAAAGTCCTACTGTCCACCTTGTTCACCATTCCCTAAGCACGTGCAAACCTCTGGCGATAACCTTGATCTTCTTTGTCGTATTCGAACACCAGACCTCGGATGAGCATCTCATGAGGGCCGTCCCTTCGGGCATACCCAAAATTCCAAAGAGCTAAGCATGGGTTGTAGGTGATACCTCCCCTAATACCAAGCAGAGGTACATTAGGGAACTCCCCACAGCGGTCAATGATAGAGATATCTTCCGAGGATCTCGAACACCAACGGATATCAGAGTGGGTGAGAGACATCATCCTTTGAGACCAAGTCAATCTTTGCTCGTTCTTCAAAGCTGACTGAGGAAGGTGTGAAGTGAACCACTTAGCGAGTAGGGGTATACAACACAAAAGGGTACCTCTTTTCTTCATGGTACGGGTATGAAGGCAATGCAAGATGTCTCTTAGCAAGGTGGGTATAGGATTGCGAGAGAGAAAGACTTTGATGGCATTAACGTCTATGAATTGGTCCGAATTAGGAAACAGAACCAAACCATAAATGAGGAGAGCTAGCACGTCTTCGAAAGCTTGGAAATCCATGTCATCCCAGAATGAATGAGCTTTTTCCAATAGAAACTTAGCTAGAAAGCCTTTAACCTCACTTCTTGTCTCCCAATTGGCTATGACGTTGGCCCTCTTCACATGTAAAGCTTCGGCGATGACTTCAGGTTTTGGAATTCCTTCTAGACCGGTGAACGATATCTGATTAAGCACGGGCACCCCTAAGAGTAGAGAGAACTCTTCCAATGTAGGTACCAACTGATAGTCTGGAAAAGTGAAACAATGACGTACGGGATCAAAGAATTGG
The DNA here is from genome assembly GCA_948472305.1 of Vicia faba. NCBI lineage: Eukaryota > Viridiplantae > Streptophyta > Magnoliopsida > Fabales > Fabaceae > Vicia > Vicia faba. Next base: position 764,513,976 of record OX451737.1, on the reverse strand, counting down.
AATAGTACACACATCATTTCTTCTTGGAAGTTGGATGTAGCCAAACAGAGGAGTCGACCATACTTCTTGGTAAAAGGAGAATCCCCGGGAACTCTTGAAGCTAGCTCTTGAAGTTGAGGATGTGCTTTTACAAAGCTGATTCAGATGGTGTTTCTTCGGAGAGAATTCATATCCTACAAAACAAAAACAAAGATAAATTTCTAAATCCTTGAAATGGTTAGTGAGCATGCATATGATGTTGATGATGTTTATGATGTTTATTTACAAGCAAACATATACACACACAACAAACAGATCCCTATATTTTAGGCTTGCATGAGTTTGTAGGTAAGTACCCTCTTGAAGTTTTAGTTGGCTCAACCTGTCCTAAAAATAATGATCGGGTTCTAAAGGATCTCAATATCACCGACCTTTCTCTTAGGCATTGTCTCAGTACAACAATCTTTTCTCGCGGCCGAGATATCCCAAAAGTCTAGCCTCAATGAGTGTAGTATCGAGTGTCAACCAATTTTCAGATTTACACTGAAACCGACTACCTCACTACGTCCTAATGGCCAAGTTTGTTCAATTAGGGTTCTAAGTTTAATTAGTGCTTCGCGACGCCACTCAGCGGCCCCATATTCTCCTCGATTGACCACGAGGGATACCGGTACCCACAAATGCATCACACTAACATAGCCATTGTCTCAACTATATCGGTCTACGTCGTACAGTCTCCACAATCTATTGCTATTTACCTAAAAAGGTGCCCCAAATCCAGGTGGAGGATCAAAGCAAGCCTAATACAAAGAACTAAATATAAAGCACACAAATCAAATAATGAAAGCGAGTAAAGGTGATCTAACCCTAAGGTAACCCCACTTTTAATTTTTTCCCCAGCAGAGTCGCCAGTTCTGTGATACAGTGGGAGAACTGACTTGATGTTTTGCGTTTCGATCGCATTTGTGTGGATAGCAAGAGTCGCCACCGACTTTTCTTTTATCCAAAAGGAAAGGTAAAAAAGCAAAGAAAATACCTTTCGAGATTATTTCTCAGGTTCGGGGGGTAGATTATGAAAAGGGAAGGTATTAGCACCCTTTTCATCCATGGTTTTCCATGGGCTCTTAGTTACTCGTTTAAATCACTTGCTTTCATTTGAAAGTGTGCTTGTGGTGTGGGCTTTGAAAGTATTTTGAAAAAAATCTCTTTGTAATGCTTCTCGTCTCTATAAGAACGCGTACAAAGTTTTATTTCGAAAAGTGGTTCAAAGATGTGTTTGTGAATCGTGTTTCGGAAAGTGTTTTTAAAATATGTTTTGCAATGGTTCTCGTCTCTATAAGAACGTATACAAAATGTTTTGTCTTTTTGAAAATGTTTTGAAATGAAAGTGTAGGTGTAAAAAGTTTTTATCGTGAGCAAGCGAGTAATTAAGAGCGAATCTATCTCCTCGAAAGGTCTTAAATTGTTCTTTTCTTCCTCCTTTTAATGGTGCTATCTTACCATTTATTTGGTAAGAAGCCCCACCGTTAGATGTGAAGGGACATGCGCGGGTCAATTTTTTCAATCATCGAAAGCAACTTATGAGACGCTTTAGCAATTTTTGTAAGGGACGAAATCGTTTTATCGAAGGCAACATCGAGGGTCATCGAGGGATTACGATCTTTTTTTATTGAAGGGTCATTACTAAAGCGTCCCATATTCGAGGAACATGATTGTATTTCTGAGGCAGCGAGCGAGGTTACCCTAGAGGTGCGCGTTTGAAAAAGTGTGTTGGTTTCAAGTTATTTTATTCTTTGATTAGGTCATCTAGCGATTGATTTTTGAATCTTGCCATACACGCCTAGTTACTATACAGTATATGGAAAACAGTCAATTGCGGGAATTGAAATTCTACGCTATTACAAAATATTCGGGAATGGGGGTACAATTTTTACAAATGGGCATGAATCAAATGCGATAGCAAAATCCAAATAACAAACAATACAACCAAATTGAATTTTGTGCGATTTAATTAAAGCTATGATAATCATGAGATAAAATCAACAAAATATGGAAATGAAATGTTAAGTATTTACTTGAAAAGAGAAAAGTAAAACCTATTCTAGAAAATTAAATAATTGATTAAATTATATTCTTTATATTTGTATTTTATTAATTTAAGTAAAATCTAAAGAAAGAAAAACAAACTAAATTGTTATTTTTTGGTGTTTTATTAAGTCAATTAAATCTAAAACAAAATTTATTAAAGAAAGAAAATGATAAAAATTATTTTCAAAACCTAAATCAAATTAATAAAAATATATTTTAAGTTTTATTAGTATTTTGCATAACAAAAAAAGTATAAGAAGAAAACAAATTAAAAAAAACAGCATGGGCCTATGGTGATGGTTTGGGGCGGAGGCCCAAAGGGATTAATAGTTATTTGATGTAAAGAAAACAAGCCAAAGGAGGTATGGCTAGCAAAACAGGTTGGGCTTAAGGGGCATAGACGATGGGTGATCCAACTCATGTCCAACAAACAAAACCCAAGCTTAAACTAAACTTAGCATCTGATTAAGGGGGGAAAACAAAATTAGGGTTCTGGGAAACTCACGCGACGCCGTTCTTCATCCTCATTCATCTTTGCCATTTTTGTTCATCTCTTACGTTTGTTGAAACCCTCCAAAAATCTTCACTACCCTTCCCTGACTAATTTCGCAAACAAATCGCTCTTTGCCTCTTTGTCTCAACATGATTTGCATCTTTGAAACCCTAAGTGTTGAATTCGGTCTTAAACCTAAGAGACCCGAAACTAGTTCATCCTTGACCTCTCTAAAATTCTCTGTTGCCGGAACACCAAACCTCTCGCCTCCCTAATCGAGTTCTAACGATTCTTTTGAAAAGAGGGTAAGGTTTCTGTTATTTTCAAAAAGATTGCAAACTTCATTGATTATATTTTGTATCTTGGTTGTGTTTTCTATTAATCAATACTTTGCTCTCTTAGATGCAGAAAATGTGCTTATGGAAATATGGAAAAGAGGAAGAAACCATACTTGTTGAAGTTTTACAATTTTCCTCTTGCGAAATAGAAAGGGAGAGGTGAGACGGTGTTCAATGGTAGCAGAAGCTTCACGAGGGGAAGAGATGAGGATGCACATGTTGCTTTTCTGGTTTGTCGGTAATCTCTTATGTTTCCTTTGTTTGAATGATGATGATTAACAGTTTGGGGCTTATTCACAGGTTTTTGGTTTGATGATGTTTCTGTTTTTGAGTTCTTCTGGTTGTTGGGATTTTTGTTCAGGTTTTGGATATTCGAGGTTTACTGGTTTTTGGGATGTTTGAGGCTTGGCTACTGTATTTTTTTATTTTAGGGCTTATTCACAGGTTTTTGGTTTGATGATGTTTCTGGTTTTGAATTCTTCTGGTTTTTTGGGATTTTTGTTCTGGTTTGGGATGTTTGAGGTTTAATGGTTTTTGGGATGTTTGAGGCTTGGCTACTGTCTTTTCAGTTTCAGATTTGTTGTTGGTTTTGTGAGTTTGAAGCTTGGTTCAGTGGTGGGATGTTTGAGGTTTACTGATGGTTTTTGTGTTTGAGATTTTTGAGGCTTTGTTTGATGGTTAACAGTTTGAAAATTTTCTTGGATATGTTACTGGTTTGTTGTTTTGGTTTTAGGCTTGTTACAGGTTTGGTTTGATGATGGTTGGCAGTTTGAGATCTTTTGCTGGTTTTTGGGATCTTTTGGTTATGGTTCTGTTGTTGTTTTTTAAAAGTTGGATGCTGGTTTTTCTATCTTTTTAGTTTGAGATTTGTTTCAGGTTTGGGATGTTTGGCTTGGTTACAGATTTTTCGTTTGAAGCTTGTTAACTATCTTTTCAGCTTGAGACTTGTGTGTTTTTTCTATTGTCCTGCTTATGTTATATTGACTCTTGGCCTTTGGTCCCTTGGTCTTTTGTCTCTACAACAAGTTTTGCTTACAACAGGTTTTGTTTACAGTAGGTTTTGTTTTTTAGCAATTTTCTTGATTCTTGGGTTTGCAGCAGATCCTCTTTTGTAGCAAGGCTTTTTGCAGAATGTGCATTTTGGGAAATTCCAATAGCCTAGGTGACTTCTTTCCTCTCTTCTCTCTCGATGACAATAAAAAAAGCAAATTTCTCTTTTTCCTTTTTTACTAATTCTGAAAGGTTTGCAGTTGGAAAATGATGATTTCTTGAGCAATTTTTGCTATTTTGTTTGACTTAGCATCTAGCTATTTGCTTATTGCTGCACTGCTGCCTGCTTTAACTTTTGTTGATGTTGTTGTTATTTGTCCAGTTGTGATAATGTTGCTTGTTTGGTTTTTTGACAAAGCTGTTTGTTTGGTTCGTGATAATGTTGTTTGTTTGGTTTTTGACAAAGCTGTTTGTTTGATTTGGAATGCATTTGTCTGGACAGTTTGTAATGCATTTGTTTGGACAGTTTGTAATGCATTTGTTTGGATAGTTTCTAATGCTTGCGGATTCTTCTTCTTTTTTCTTTTTGTGAACCAAGAAGGATAACCTTCTTGTGATTTTCAATTAGGGGAAATAAATTGTGATGAATTAAATAGCATTCTGATTCCACACTGCAAACCTTAATGATGAATGCCTTTTTGGAAAAATTTCTTGTTCATGCCCATATCATTTTGTACTAATCATGTTTTTGTCTTCTTGTTTTCATGTCAGCAAGGAACGCAGGAAATCTGTGGCAAGCATGGAAGTCTTGGAGATAAACAAAAGAATTTGATACGACTTCGATCTTCAAACAAACTTAGACATAGATTAATTCTCCTAGGCCAAACATTTATTTGGATTTTCTTTGTAACTTAGAAAGATTACTCTAGTATTTTGATGTGTTGTATCCAAAAGTACCAATTCATCTTTAAATACAATAAGTTGTAAAACATAAAGTAGTAAAGAATAAATTGTTTTCTAACAACGTTTGAAATTGGAGAAAATCTTGAGTTGTAGCATGAAATATTCTGGTGTCATTTGAATAACTTGAAATCCTTTATCAACAACAACTTGTAATTTCTCTTCGCATCCTAATTGATTTTTGAAATTACCAATCAAGATATTTGAAACAAAATGCTCCAGTCTGGTAACTTAAATTCCAAATAATCCCAATAATTTTGTAACTGCATTTCAAACAAACACACACTGTATATTCCATTTCTTAACCAAACAAATGTTTTAAGGACGTAAATCATCTGGTCAACCTGGATCCCACAATCATGATTGTCTTAAACGACAGTCTTAATTTCTATCTCTTGTCCCAACAAATCATGCTCTGAGAACAAACATTATCTTTTTTCAGTAAACTGTGTTTTAAGAAAATTCAAAATCAATCAAATGCCTTGCGATGATTTGATAATTTTAAAGTTTTCCAAACTCAAATTTCTTCCGATTCTTTGAAGGTAAACCCGTGAACGACCTCACATCTGGCCATGAATAGACGAAATCGTCTCAAAATCTTGTAGCTTGAAGAAATCATAAGTACAACCTTGAGGAAGCATGAAGACCTGTGAAAGCCAATTGGATCTTTGAAAACTCGTTTTCTTTTTGAGAATTGCAAGAAACCCTAATTGCTGGTTTACTGCCACAGAAGAGAATATGTCTTGTCGATTTCTGAGCCAATCTTGAATATCCGAGAAACCCTAGGATTGTATCTTGTATGAAAAATGGGAGGGAAAATTTTGGGGTATAACAGCGTACCTTAGAGGTGTATATGTGCAAGTGTGTTATATTCAGTTATTTTTGTCTTTTTGTTAAGTTTGCTAACGTTTGATTTCACTCTTTTCATACATGCCTAGTTACTAGCAGTTAATATGTTGCAGAAGTTAAAGTGCAAGAATTTAAATCTACGCTATTACAATGCTTTGGGGAGGGGAATTACATTATACAAGGATGAGGGTAATAAAGTAGTAAATGTCCTAATTTTAATCTTTTACATCCAGTAGGCAGAAATAATAACAGTAAAAATATGGAATTAAATAAACGCGCGTGAAACAGAAAAGACGTCTAAAAATCCTAAAGAAAAGAAATCTTTTTTTGTTGTTTTTAGTATAAAAGAAAATAAATCCTAAGTCAATTTAATTTTAATTTTAAGAAAAAAATGTTAAAATAATTTATTTATTTATTTATAAATTAATTTAATTATAAAAAAATAGCCTAATGTTTTTTAGTGATTTTTGATTTTAATATTAAAATAAAAACAAGTCAATAAAGAAATGAACAAAAAAAGTAAAAATACAAATGGAGGCATCCTTCGATTGCAGGGAGAGGTGGGGGCTTCGATTCAGAGAATGTTGCCTTTCGATTATGCGAAGGGTGTTACCCTTCGATCTAGTTGCAAGATGTGGCTTTCGATTCAAAGGGTGTTGCTGGGAGGGCCTGATGGAGCACCTATAAGGGCACTGCATCTGTAAAGATATGGTAGCAAAATGAAAAGCATGACCTGGGTGCCAAGCCCAGGTCCTTTGATTCTGCGCGCACTGGCCTTATTTATGTTGGATCTGCAATAAGTGTTAGAAACAAAAGGAAACAAATATAGGCCTGGGTACCACACCCAGGCCCTTCGATCATGGATGAAAATCGAATAACTATGATATGCAAAGAAAGTATAGAATTTGATTCCTTACATTTTTCTTACCAACAGTGGTGTATGAATCTATGGTGATGGGTGTGGGTACCCTTGTTTAAAGATTGCTTCGATTTGGCTTTTGGACATGGGGACACTTGCTTAAAGGGTTGCTTCAATTTGGCCCTTCTAGACGTGCGCTTGCTTAAGGATTGGTGATGATTGGCGCAGTTTCAGGAGAACTCCAAGAGTGTATTTGCAACTTCGTGTGACTCTCTCTGGTTTTTCGTCCCCTCTTGGCAAGGTGTCCTTGCCCTTGTATTTATAGCAGTATGATGGCGCATAGTAATGGCAAGAGACAACCATTTAACCAGGCTTTTAAAGCTATGAGACAAGAATCAGACACATTAAAAGATTTCCTTTTTGAAATATTCATGCCTCTTTTGAAACCTTGGATGAACCTGGACACCTTTTATTTTCGAATGCCTTCAGGCCATGCTCTTCGATTGGCCTTGAGTTGCCTCCTTTGAATGGACTTCTTATGTACCCTTCGAATGGGCCTTATGAATGCTTCTTCGAATGGACCTTTTGAATGCTTCTTCGAATGGACCTGATTCAGCTCCTTCGAATGGCTCTGATGGCCTCCTTCGAATGTCACTCATTGCCTCCTTTGAGTGGACCTTTTGAAGGCTTCTTAGAATGGACCTTTACACGTTCTTCGAATGGACCCTTTGAATGCTTCTTCGAATGGACCTTTACATGATCTTCGAATGATTCATTGTTACTTTCTTCGAATGGATTTCTTTCAACTCAAACCAATCGAAACATAAACTCTCCCTTTTAACTGGTCGAAGGTTTCTTCGGCTCTCTATTAATCAAAGGCTTCGAACTTGATTCAAATGGATCATATTCTCGGCATCAAAGTTTCTTCGATTAGCCCCTAAACATTATTCTTCTTGATGGCGTTGAGTCCTGGTTCGAATTGCTCAAGGCTCCCCTCAATATAACTTCTTCGCTTGAGCCATGGTTTGAGATGCTAAATTGAAGAATCCCTTGACATGCCAATCAAAAGGCTTGGCCTAGTGTGCCAAACAAAAGGTCTTTCAGAATTCCACTTGAAGGCCTTGACACAATGCCAATCAAAAGGATTTTTATGAGGCCAATCGAAATGCCTTGTGTCCATGCCAATCGAAGGACTTGGCCACAATGCCAATCAAAACATTTTCGGAATGTCAATCGAAAGGCCATGTGACATGCCAACAAAGGGCATTGTCCATGCCAATCGAAAGGTACTTAAACACCACTCAAAATTTTTCTTTTTCCTTAGGTAAGGGTTTATGGTCAACCATGTAGGGGGAGGACCTTGGAAAATATGAGAGGGAAAATTTTGGGGTACAACAATATGCATACAAAACGCATATAGCACGCTCTCATTTTATTTTGACACATCATTACGCAATGCACTACATATATCATGACATTGCATAAATACTAACTCTGTCTTTTTAGGGTAAGTTCGCAAACAGACAAATATTATCAGTAATTTATCAGAAAGGTTATAGATTAATTCTCGAAATAGGACGGGGCGACTATCTACATGACCAGACAATTTCCTTCAGAAACTAAATTCCGACAAGTATTCCCTTCAGAGACCAAATTTGACAAGTAGCTACTTAAGCACTTTCCCTAGAGAGTCATTCTAAAAAAGTACCTCTTCTAGATGAAGTCAGGCGTAGACATCTTCTAGTGCATCATTCAGATGAAGTCAAGCGTAGATTTATTTCTGATACTCTTCTTGGAAAAAATTCAGGCGTAGACTCTTTCCAGTATCTCTTTTAAATGAAGTCGGCGTAGACATCTTCTAGTGCATCATTCAGATGAAGTCGGGCATAGATTTCCTTTTGATACTCTTCTTGAAAAAAATCAGTCGTAGACTCTTTACAGTACCTCTTCTAGATGAAGTCGGGCGTAGACATCTTCTAGTGCATTATTCAGATGGCATGAAGCATATATTTCCTTCTGATACTCTTCTTGGAAAAAAGTCAGGCGCAGACTCTTTCCAGTACATCTTCTAGATGAAGTCAGGCGTAGACATCTTCTAGTGCATAATTCAGATAAGGTCAAGCGTAGATTTCCTTTTGATACTCTTTTTGGAAAAAGTCAGGCGTACACTCTTTCCAATACCTCTTCTAGATGAAGTCGAGCGTAGACTCTTTCCAGTACATCATTCTATACAAAGTCGGGCGTAGACTCATTCTAGTACATCATTCAGATGAGATCAATCGTAGATTTATTCTGATATTCTTTTTCGACTAAGTCGGGCGTAGACTCATTACAAACATATATGCTAGATAAATTCAGGCATAGACTCATTCTAGTATATCATTCGGATAAAATCAATTGTATATTCACTCTGATATTCTTTTGGACAAAGTCGGACGTAGACTTATTTCAAATACATCTTCTAAGACAAAGTCGGACATAGACTTATTATGATATTCCTATCAACAGTTACTCTGGATAGAATCTATAAGCCCATCTCTGACGACTCTCTGTCACCTAAATGACATCTTTTAAGACCATTCCCAATATAATCAACCAACAGTGTTATTTAGTGCACAGGCGAGTGCAAATTTATGGGCACTTAGGTGTTCAATCATCTTCTACCTTCAAGTCACGAATGGCGAACATGCCAATATAACTCTTCAGGTTTAAGAATATTGAACAGGGGCAGCTGTTGTACCCCAAAATTTTCCCTCCCATTTTTCTTCAAGACATTCTCAAAAGGTCCTCAAATGTTCAAGGAGGCTCAAGAATTGATCAGACAAATTCTCCTTCTAAGCAATGGACTCACAACTAGAGTTATGTGTTTCTATAGGAAGATTGGGTTCTCAAGGTCTCAAGTGGTTTTCATGGTTCTCCATAGGTCTCCAATAATGCTCATGTCAAATTTCAAGCCTTGCATCACAAGTTTGCTCATTCAATTGCTCAAATGACTGAAAATCAACTATATTGAACAAAAAGTCAAATGTGGTCAACATACAGTCAAACTCCAAGATTTTTGGTCAACATAAACATTTTAAAGTGATATTCATCATTTTATCAAGTGTTGATCGTGATTCCTCAAGAAAAGCCCTTAAATCATCAAAAGTCAAAAAAAATCCAAATTAGGGTTTACATAGGAGAAGTCAACTGAACTTTGACCAAGCATAACTTTTACATGCTTCATTAGATATTCCCCAACCAAATCTCATTTGGAAGGGAATTCAATTCTCTACAATTTTGTCTCTATAAGCTCAAGCCCAAAAATGCATCATTTGAGAGATATAAGCCAATACATTACAGGTCATTTTAAAAGTCAATAAAAAGACACTTTTTGTCAAGGCAACTTATATCAAGATAAAATCTTCAAAAGAAAACATGATCAACATAGAGGTTGTAGAAGACACCTTGAGCTTCCCAAAAAGTCAAAGATCACCTTCAAAAGATGAAAATTGTGTGACTTATGACCATTGCAAGTTGGGAATTTTTGAGTAAATGCATGAAGTTCAAATTGAGCAAGCTTGATATTTTGGGCTATTGGGCCATGGTTTAAGAGTCCAAACGTGCTCTATACTCCTTATACACCTCAGAACTCATTCATACACCCCTTGGTTTTTTATTTTATTTATTTTTTATTTTATTAATTTAAAGTCAAAATAAAATAAGATAAAATCATATTTTATTACAAGTGTCCAAGCTCATCATATCTTTGCCCGAATTTTCTCTATATATTCATATTAACTATGACATCAAAGGAGAACACTTGCACACGAAAACCCTCTCCTCAAAGTTGTCAAAAAAAACATTAAATTTTTTTTAAGAACCCTAGAACTTTAAAACTCTTGTTACAAGCCCTCTAACTACAAAACCTCCATTCCATTCACTTCCAAGAACATTGAAGGGTAAGGTTAGATCAGTTACCATGATCCAAAGGGCCTGAACTAACATATATGCACCATCGTTTTTTTTCATTATTTCATGATTTTTGCATTCCTTTTTTCATTATGTTTTAACGCACACTAACGCCACTAACGTGCTCATGAGATGCCAATGTGCAGGTTTGAATCATCACATGAGTCTCATGCTATTTGAACCATGAATGGCCATGATCAAACTGATTCATGTTATTTTTACCATACCTCACAAACCAGGGTGAATCAGCAAAAAATGATGGTCTCATTGAATTCGTAGGGTTGGATTTAGGGGGCAGGGTCCCCTTGGATATTTAACAACGTTTGTTTCGTAGGTGTTGTAACCAAAAATTTTCCCTCCCATTTTCACACAAGACATACTCCTAGAGGTTCTCAATTGCTCAAGGTTGACTAAGAATTGACCAGACAATTCTCCTCCTAAGGCAATGAACCCCCAACTAGGGTTTCAATTTCCATAAAGATGGTTAATCTCCAATGGTATCAAATTCTTCCCATGGTCCTATATTCCTTCAATATTATCCATGCTAAATTTCATGCCTTGCATAATAAGTTTGCTCATTCAATTGCTCAAGCATTTAAAAATCAACTGTGCTAGGTCAAAAGTCAACTGTGGCCCATGTACAGTCAAACTTCAAGATTTTTGGTCAACATCAACATTTTGTAGTTATATCCATGATTTGATCAAGGGTTGATCATGATTCCTCAAGAAATGCTCCTAATTCATCAAAGTCAAGAATTGCTAAATTAGGGTTTCTATAGGAAAAGTCAACTGAACTTTGAACAAGCATAACTTTCTCATACTTCATCAGAAATTTTCCAAACAAATCTCATTTTGAAGAGAATCCAATTACTTACAACTTCTCTTCATCCCCCAAGATCAATAAATGCACCATTTGAAATATGAGCTCAAACATTATAGGTCATTTTCAAAAAGTCTACAAAAGCCACTTTTTTCCAAGACCTTTTACATCAAGATAACATCTTCAAATGCAAAATTTATGAATAGAGGGATTGAAGTAGACATCTTGGGATTTCCAAAAAGTAAAAGATCATCATCATGAGATAACAATTGAGCAAGTTATGGCCTACCCAAGTTGGGAAAATTTTGGAAATTTCAAGATTGGTGCATTGAGCAAATTTGAATTTTTTGGTCAATGGCCTAACTTGTTAAGGTTCAAATATCTTCCTAAGGTCATAGAGGACCTCTAATCTTATTTTTGCATGGCCTTGCATTTTTTACCTATTTTTTACATATTTATTTTAATTTATTTCAAATAAATATAAAATAAATGGTATAAAATATTTGGATATAGGCTTAGGCATATGGGCTAGTGTTTTGGGTCAGTCTCGGGGCCTATTTTTCGTGCAAACATGACCAGATTCATTGAACATGAAAAAATGGCATGAAATCTCAAGTTTGGTATTTTTTCAAAATTGTGATAATGGCTTTAAACCATGGCTTTATGGGCTTGATTCTTTCCTCCGTATCTTGACCCCTCCTTCTATAATATAAGTACATCACCTTGGAAATCCAAACACACGCATATACACTGCTTGGTAAGCCACACAAATTTCACAAAAATCCAAAAATTATCAAAACTCAGATCACTCGATCCAGCTGTTCCCAGGCCAAACCAAGCGCCTTACCAATTCCTTGAAGGTCCCAGGAGCATACCCTGACCCTCCTTGAAGCCCAACACATGCCAGAACCACCACTTTCAATCGTCACTGTTTTGGTAAAATTCTAAAATTCAAATTCTTATTTCTGCGTGTTTTTGAACGCTCTGACATATATGTATGAGTTACTAGGCCTCATCAGAACATGTTAAAGGCCTAGCATGAAGTTCATGACGCATGGATCATAAAATTCCATGATCAAACTGTGTTAGGGTTTTTGATCCGTAACTCAAGATGCAGGAGCTTTCTGGCCAATCTAAGGCCATATTCATGATCAGGGTGAAATTCTAAGTGGAATAAGGTCTTGTTCCAGTCTTAAAATTAACAAATTTGCAGGTTTCATATTTTGATATCCCGAAGAAGACGACCGGAGTTTGACTCAGGCAGGGGCTGGCGTGGCAAGATCGCGTGTCCTTATTGGCCCATTCAAATGCAAATGGGCCCATCAGCGCACGCGTATTATTTTTTTAATATATTTGGAATCATTTTTACATATAATACTATGGTTGTATATTGATAAACGAATTGTAAGGTAACCCAGTGGTAAGAAGCGTGTGTGTTATCCTGAAAGGCCTGGGTTCGAGACCCAGGTCCAGCATTTTTCATTTTCTTAACATATGCATGCAGATTATATACTTCAATGGCCAGGAGCATACTATACACCTTTAAACTGCAACCACTAGATCATGATTGATCTAGATCCAAGGGCTTGAGCATGCAGATCCAGCATATGCCATCAAAGTCAGTCCTCACTGAATCCAAAAGCAAGTATGGATTCTCTATTTGGGCCAAACAAATTGCAAACAACACCCTCCCCCCCCCCCCCCCCATTTTGTTTTTGATACAAGGCCCATTGTTTTGTTTTATTTTTTCATTTTATTTTATTTTTGTTTATTATTTTCAAAAGTCATTTTTAACAAATCATAAAAAAAAATCAAAAAAATAATAAATAGATTTAGGTTCTTTCTAAAATTATATTAATTAATTAATTAATTAATTATTTTAATGTTATTTTATCAATTTAAAATCAAATTAGACTTAGGTTCATTTTAATTTAAGTTATTTTCTTAATAAAAAATTACAAAAATATTAGAATTAGGATTTGTTTCATCGAACTTTTTTTTCTTCTCTAATTAAATTTTAGGTATTTATTTCACTTAGTTATTTTATTAAAAATTAGATAAAAAAAACAAACAAAAATTTGTTCTTATTTACTTATGATTTCACTAGGTTTTTAGATGTTTCTTTATTTTGCGCGCTTATATTATTATGTATCTTCCTATGATTTGTAATTTTATCGCGCGCGCATTTTATTTCCTGATTATGTATATGCCAATGGATTGTAATAGCCCTAATTAGGATTTTTATTTTTCGTACTTTATATTTCAGTTAGATATAACTGTAACTGTCCCGAAGCGTTGTAATAGCTGTAGGTTTCATTTTCTGCATTATATTGTATGCCTGTATATATTTTTTAGTAACTTAGGCGTTCGTGACAAGATTAATCAATTAATCAATAGATCACTAACATAAGATAAAATATCTGAAAAAAGCACATTGTTGCACACTTGCACCCTTAGGGTATTCCTCACTCGGTTACCTCGAAAAACAATGGTCATGTCCCTCAAACATAGGGATATCTTAGTGTTGTACCCCAAAATTTGCCCTCTCATTTTACTCAATACATACTCCTAGAGATCCCCAATTTGCTCAAGCTTACCCAAGAGTTGACCAGACAAAATCTCTCCTAAGGCAGTGTACCTAAAATTAGGGTTTCCATTTTCCTCAAGATAGGTAGACTCCAAAGGCCCTATATTCTCTCCAAGGTCCTAATATGTTCTCAAGACCCTACATGTCAAGTTTCATGCCTTGCACAAGAAGTTTGCTAAGTCAACTGCTCAGATGCTTGAGAATCGACTATATTAGGTCAAAAGTCAATTGTGACTTACATATAGTCAAACTTCAATATTTTTGGTCAACATTAACATTTTGAAGTGAATTTAATCATTTGATCAATGGTTGATCATGATTCCCCAAGGAATGCTCCAAATTCATCAAAACCCAAGAGTTGCTAAATTAGGGTTTCTTAGTAAAAGTCAACCAAACTTTGACCAAGCATAACTTCCACATGCTTAATCATAAATTTTCCATCCAAATCTCATTTTGAAGAGGATGTAATTACCTACAATTCATCTTCATCCCCCAAGTTCAAAATATGCACTCACAAAAAGATATGAATTTCTACATTATGGGTCCTTTTGAAAAGTCAACAAAAACACCTTTTGGGTCAAAGCTTCTTACATGAACATGGAAGACTCAATTGAGTTGAGACCAAAAGGGTTGCTTAGGGGACATCCTAAGATTTATAAAAAGTCCAAGAACACCCCTCCAGGGTTACAATTGGAGGAGATATGCCTGGTCAAGGTTGACCCTTTTTGCAAAATTGCCAAAAGTCAAATGTGCTCAAAAATGCATTTTTTGCTAAATGGGCCTAACTTTTTATGCTTGCACCTCACTTATAATGTGGTCCACGACTCAAATATTCACCCAGACATTATTTGCTTCATTTTTCAATTTATTTTTATTTTTTATTAATTAAAAATTGAATTAAATCAAATAATTGATGAATAATAGCAAAGATATGATTTGATTTGGTTTTTGGACAGGTTGGCAATCAAAATGTGCTGAATCATCAAGGCCAAAACAAATCAAGCATAATCGGTACAAGAAAGGGATGATTTGGCTCAAAATAGCAAGTTTATATGTAGCATGAAAATCAAATTAAATATCTCATAATTGCAAAGATTCAATCCAAGTTTTTAACCCTAATGCATTCCTAGATATATATTGGACAAGAACAAAACATGGCATAAGGTTTTGCAGTCGTGAAAACATCAAACAAAATTCAAAAAAAGTGACAAAAAGTGTTGGGTCGTTTTTGAACTTAGAGATCAATTCAAGCCATTCCAACACTTCCAATCATTTCTTGGACCTTCCTAGAAGCTAATACGACCAGTTGCACGCATTCTCACACCCAGAATCTCCCCCTAGCATTCATACAGTTTGTCCTTTATTTCAAAATCGATTACTGTATTTCTGGCATCATTAGCATGTTTAAGTTATATATTTGTGATCCTCATCGTGTTTGTAAGCTAACTGAATAATATAATTGCATTTTTGAAGCATATATGTGCCTTTGCCATTGTTAGGGTTTGTGTGTGCAGTTTAGGGGTTTGTTCTACAGCTTAAATTGGGCAAAAAGAAGGGTACCATGATGTTCGTAAGATCAAAACGAGTTTATCTATATATTTAGGTTTCATTTATCTTGCGTTTTGTGGATTTTTGAACGTTACAGGGCTATGGCTACGAAGCTTGTCCGTAGGTAAAAGGCAAGGGTCTAAAACGACGGATGAGGAAGAAGAAGATAACGTGTCCAATCATCATTGGACTATTTGAAAGTTGGCGCGCGTTTTTTCTTTTATTCATTAATCCACTTATTTTTTATATAACATTGATTGTCGTTATTATACTAACAAGCAAGTCACATATCTCAGATGGTGAAGCACGTTAGTGGGGAGTATAAGGACCTGGGTTCGATCCCAGGTCAAAACAATTTTCTTTATTTCATTTTCTTGCAACAGATTCAATGCATTGTCATCCTAAACGCCCACCATACTCCACCATCATTCGGCCACGGGATCCAGCATGGTACCATATCCAACGCACAGGCAGTGAGGGACCATGATGCACCCTCAAGTCAACTCTACAAGGAATCCAAGGCTGATTGGGCTTGGAGCGTTTTGGGCCTTAAAAAACTCAGATTGGCACCCCCCATTTGCTAGCATATAGGCCCAGTTTGCATTTTCTTTTCTATTTTCTTTTTAATTTCTTTAATTAATTTCTTTTATTTGTTTTAATTAATTAACATAAAAATCATTTTCTTTTTTTTAATCAAAAAATCACAACAAACCACAAAAATCTTTTTTTAATAAAAAAATATTGTTTCTTAATTAATTTAGTTTAATTAACTTAGGGAAATTTAATCTCTTTTTATAATTAAATAATTAGACTTAGGATTTGAATTGTATATAATTTAATTAATTTTCTTTAAAAATACACCAAAATCATTTTTTTCATTAAAATATTTATTTTAATTAATTAGATTAATTAGGTTAACTTAAATACTTTTTCATAATTAAAAAGCAATAAATTAGGGTTTTATTTAAATTGCAGTTTCATTGTTTTCTCCAATAAAAAATGTACAAAAATATTTTTTCTTTCAATTAGGGTTTAGTTTATTCTTCAACTTCTCCTCGGATTTAATTTACCGCGCGCATTTTAATTTGTTTTATTATTATTGTAACTGTTTCGAGTTTGTAATAGTTTTAATTAGGGTTTTAAACTTCCGCATTCTTTATTTTCCGTCAAGATAATTATGTAACTGTCAAAGCCCTGTAATAGCTAGGTTTATTTTTTGCACCTTTAAATTCCTGCAAATATTTAACTGTCTAGATGCATGCTAATAGGATTGTATGGCAAGATTACTTGAAATTAAAACGGTAGATTACCTAATGTGCAAAGATTAAATAACTGAAACAATTCATATGAACATATTCACTCCTAGGGTTTACCTCACTTCGGTTGCCTTCGGTATACAATCATTAAGCATAGGAGATTTTAGTGGTTGCCCTCCAGTCTAAAAGATCAAATTGTCCCATTCGAATGTTGCCTCGGAAATGTCGCCTCGGAAAGATCTTAAGACTTTAGGGTTACTACTAAAGTTTTCTAACTGTTACTTTAGTGATTGTATTTGTCCCTTTCGAACGTCCCTTACAACTCCAATGATTGTGCTACCTACTTCTTAATAGTAGTATAGCAATGTCTAAAGGAAACGAGAACAAACAATCTTTTTTCGAGTAGGTAGAATCTTAGGTACTTGCTCAATAAAAACTTTTCACACAAACACCTTTCAAAACAAATTTTCAAAACAAACTTCGTCACATCCTTGAGGACTGATACAAGGGTTATCACGAAGTAAAAACATTTTCAAGACAAGCACACACAAGCAATTTGAAAAATGAGCAAGTACCTAAGAGCCCATGGAAAACCATGGATAGAAAGGGTGCTAACACCTTCCCTTTCTATAATCTACCCCCCGTACTCAGAATATCTCGAAAAAAGGTTTTTTCTGTTCTTTTTCCTTTTCCATGATTGGATGAAATAAAAGTTGGTGGCGACTCTTGCTTACCGCGACATCTTGCGAACAAAAAACGCAAAACGCAAACCAGTAAAAACAGTCGATTCTGCCACCGTATCACAGAACTGGCGACTCTGCTGGGGACTTATAAGTGGGGTATACCTTAGGATCTAGGTCATTAAATTGCTTCTCTTGATTGTCTTGATTGCTTTACTTTAGAGGGTTTGTTTGGGGTTACTATAGATCCTACACCCGGATCTGGGGACACTCCTTAGGTAAAAAGCAATAGATCATGGAGATTGTACGACATAGGCCGATATGGTTTAAGTGATGGCTGTGTTGGTGTGATACTTTGGTTGGTACCGGAATCCTTCATGGGGAAACAATGAGAATACGGGGCCGCCGCGTGGTGTCGTGAAGCACTAACGGACCTTAGAACCTTAGTTGAACAAACTTGGCCATTAGAAAGTAGTGAGATAGTCGGCCTCGGTGTAGAGCTGAGGATTGGTTAATACTTGATGCTACACTCATTGAGATCAGACTTTCAGGATATTTTGGCTGCAAGAAAAGATTGCTTGAGCTGAGACAATGCCCGATAAAGGATGGTCAGTGATATTGAGATCCCTTCGAACCTGGTTACTTTTTATGACAGGTTTGAAGCAAACTAAACTTCAAGAGGGTACTACCCTTGACCTCATGCAGGCCTTAAACCTAAGGACTTTGTGTGATTTGATTGTGTTTGTTATACCCGTGTTTGCTATACCTGTGGTTTCTCATGACATCATGCATCATAACATAGCATTCATCCTTATTGCACTAACCATTTCAAAGACCAAGGGAATTTATCTTTGTTCTGTTTTGTAGATCATGGCTTTCGTTCGTAGAAACACTATTCGAATCAGCTTTGTGAAGATACCTTCCCAACTCAAAGAGCTAACATCAAGGGTTTCTGAAACTTCTGCATTCACTAAGAGACATGGTCGACTTCTCAACCTGGTTACTTCAAACTTTGATGAAAAGATGATAAGTGTACTTTTTCAGTTCTTTGATCCCAAGCACCACTGCTTCACCTTTCCAGATTATCAGTTGGTATCTACCTTGGAAGAATTCTCTCAACTGTTGGATATACCCATTCTTGAACAGTTTCCCTTCACGAGTCTAGAAGAAGTTCCTAAGCCAAAATTTATTACCTCAAATTTGCATCTGAAACGGGCCGACGTGGTATCCAATTGGGAAACAAGAAGCGGATTCAAAGGTTTTCTAGCTAATTTTATGATAGACAAGGCCCAGTTGTTTTTGGATGATATGGATTTTCAGGCTTTTGAGGAGGTCTTGGCTCTTCTAATCTATGGGTTAGTCCTATTCCTTAATCCAGACTCATTCATAGATGTGAATGCTATCAAGGTTTTTCTCTCCCGCAACCATGTGCCTACCTTGCTCGGAGTTATTTTGCACACTCTCCATACTCGTACCATGAAGAGAAGAGGGATTCTTATGTGCTGCATGCCATTGTTGTCGAGGTGGTTTATTTCTCACCTCCCTAAGTCCTTACTGAAGAATGAAGAGGGTTCGGGTTGGTCGCAAAGGATAATGTCACTCGCTCATACGGATATTCTTTGGTGTTCTCGAGCTATGGAAAACACTGCTATTATTGACCACTGCGGGGAGTACCCTAATGTCCCATTACTTGGTATTAGAGGGGGTATAACCTACAATCCTTGTTTAGCTCTGCGACAATTTGTTTACGCTCGAAGGGAGGGCCCCCACGAGTTACTTATTGAGGGTATTGTATTCAACTATGAGGATGATGTTCAAGAGTATCGCCGGAGGTTCATACGAGCTTGGGGCATGGTAAACAGATCTGGAACCAGGGCTTTGGGGCCAAATACTTCCATTTCTATGGAACCTTACCTCCAATGGGTACGAGCTCGTGCCCAGAAACTTATGATGCCATATGTGGCCGTTTTGCCAGTGATTATGGAACCCACTACTGAAGAAGGTATTCTTTACACGGTTCTCTATCCTTACATGCCCACGGATCTTGGAGAGTTACAGAGGTCTTGGATTCAGTTGATGAAGGAGCGGGATACTTACAGGGATCAGTTCCATGCTCAGGAGAGGAAGGTTTTAGAGCTCACAAAGCAACTCCATGAGGAAAAAGGACTGAATGATTATCTCGGCACAAAGAGGAAGCATCCATGGGAATTTTGATGTCTTTTATAGTTTCATATTTGTTTTTAATTGTAACGCCTAAAAGGAATTTGAACTTCAAATTCAGCTAATAAAGTTTTTTTGTTTATTTTGGTTTACAAATTTAAATTTCCCGAAGTCTTTGAAATCATTTGCATGCGCATCCCATTATCATACACATCATTACAGATACCATTATAGGTTTCTCATCTTCTTCGCTGTTTATTTCAGCACGAAATGTCTTCCGAGAAAACCATCAAGGACCTTCAGGCACAAAATGCCCAGTTCCAACAAATGTTCATAAGTCTGGCAAAAGGACAGGAGGATCTGAAAGCCCCCATCCTGAAAGAAAAGAAGAAAAAGAATAAGTTTGCTGGTATTCTGAATATGGGAAGAAGTTTTTGAGAGAGGTTGAAGCGACAAGTCGATCTGACATCTTCATCTAAGGAAGGGGAGAATCAGGAAGAAGAGAAGGACCCCAGTTCTGCAGTTTCTGACAACGATACCGATTACAATGATGAGCAATACCCTCCTGCTGAGGATAGATATAAACAGTTGGAAGATCGTCTGAGTGCCATGGAAGTTCAGAGGATACCTGGACTAGATTTCGAAGAATTAGGATTAGTGTCGGGAGTGGTCATCCCGCAGAAGTTCAAAGCTTTAGTTTTTGCTAAGTATGATGAGGTGTCCTGCCCAAAACTCCATCTCCATTCTTATGTCAGAAAGATCCAGCCCCACACCGCTGATAGAAATCTATGGGTTCATTTCTTTCAAGATAGTCTGTCAGGGACTCAGCTTGAATGGTTCTACCAGCTAGAGTGAACAAATATCCGAAACTGGGAAGATTTGGCTGCTGCTTTCTACAAGCAGTATCAGTATAATGCCGACCTTGCTCCTACTCGTACTCAACTCCAGAGTATGTCCATGGGTGCAAGTGAAGGCTTTAAGGACTATGCACAGAAATGGAGAGACTTGGTTGGGAGAGTTCAACCCTATTGTCTAATAAAGAGTTGGTTGATATGTTTCTGGGGACGCTATCTGGTCCATTTTTCAATCATTTGATTGGCAGCTCGTCATCTGGTTTCACCGAGCTGATCCTAACTGGAGAAAAGAGTAGAAGTTGGGATTCGAAGCGGCAAAATACAGAAGGATGCCTCTTCGAATTTAGTAAAGAAGCCTTTTGCTGGTAAGAAGGAAGCCAGTGCCATCTATAGCCCGAGGGGCCAAAACAGGGCTGAACATCGCCAGACAGTAAGTGTCGTGATGATACCTAGACCCGCAGTTGCTCCACAATGCAACAATCAACAAAGGGTGGAAAGACCACAATGGAAGTTTACCCGCATCGACATGACATTGGCTGAAGTGCTACCTCATCTGCTGAGGTCCAATTTGGCAACCTTGAAAGAGGCTCCAAGGAATCCAAATACTACATCTCCCTGATATAATCTAAATGCTCGGTGTGCTTATCATTCTGAATGTCCTGGCCACGATACAAATGACTGTTGGGCTCTGAGGAACAAAATACAAGACTTGATTGAAGCCAAGGAAATAGATTTTGATGCTCCGGAGAAGCCCAACATCATAATTGCTCCCATGCCTAAACACGGTCGTGGAGTTAATGTTGTTAACACTGAATTGTTTGTTACCTCTGTTGATGAAGTTTCTACTCCTCTCATGACTGTCAAGAAGAATTTGCTGTTGGCCGGTTTATTACCGGGTTGTGGTGAAAGTTGCCACATGTGTTCGTTTCTACCTTCTGGTTGCCGTTTGTTGAAACTAGGTGTTCAATTCTTGATAGATAGCAAAGAAATTTTGTTTGAGAAAACTTTGGTTCCCGCTAATCCATCTGAAGACGTTGCTATTATAACCATTTCTGCCAATTCTTCCCAGGTCTCCTCGAGAAGACCTGTTAGGGTTACATCTGCTCCAAGAATTGCTCCGCTGATAATCATTGTTCCTGGTCCTGTTCCATATGTCTCGCACAAAGCTGTCCCATGGCGTTATGGTGTCGATGTGTACTATCATGGCATAAAACAAGATTTGAAAAATGAAGAGGCTGATCCTGATATTGGTAACATTGTCGGAACCAGCAAAGTTACCCGAAGTGGAAGGATCTTCTCTCCCGAGATTTCCCCTAAGAATGTCCACAAACCTATTGTCATTTCATCTGTTGTTCCTACTAGTACATCAACTATTGTTTTTGTTCTTACTCCAGTTATTACCCCTGTCGCAGAATCATCTGATACTCGCGGCAAGGAAATTATAGGTGAGCCTACCCGGACGGAGGCACCTAAGAAAATTGTTGTGGAAGCCTCTAAGAAAGAAATGGAGGAAATACTGAAAATCATTAAGAAGAGTGACTACAATATGGTTGAGCAGCTGGGGCAGACCCCATCAAAGATATCCATGTTGTCTCTGCTGTTGTGCTCCGAGGCCCATGTGAAGGCTTTGATTGCATTCCTCAAAACAACGCATGTTCCGCAAGAGACTTCAGCTGATCAGTTCAAAGATTGTGTGGCCAACCTGACTGCTGATATTGGGCTGGGTTTTTCATATATGGATTTGAAAACAAAGGGAAGGAAGCATAATGATGCTCTACGTGTCTCGATCGAATGCAGGGGCACCACTATGGCTCATGTGCTGGTAGATACTGGGTCTTCACTAAATGTTCTGCCAAAGAAGGCATTGGACAAGTTGGATTGCGAGGGTTTAACTCTAAAGCCTAGTAACATTGTGGTAAGGGCTTTTGACGAATCGAAGAGAATGGTGCACGGGGAGGTGGACATCCCTGTCAAAGTGGATTCTCAGAATTTTCGGTCCACCTTCTATGTGATGGATATCATGCCGTCATATTCTTATTTGCTGGGTCGTCCTTGAATCCACGAGGCAGGGGAAGTTACTTCCATACTCCACCAAATGATGAAGTATCTGGTGAAAGGAAAGATTGTCACAGTGCGGGGTGAAGAAGAATATATGGTGAGCCTCCTTAATTCCTTCCGCTATGTAGAGATGGACGGGGAATTCATAGAAACTCCTTGTTAGAACTTCGAAGAGGTCCCTCAGATCTTGGCATCAACTGAAACTACTACCAGCAGCAAACCTCCTCTGAAGATGGCTTCTCTCAAGGACACCAGGGCCGTGGTTGAAGAAGGTGGGTGTGCCAATTGGGGTCAGCTCCCTGATTTCACTCATAAGACTGACAAATTTGGTTTGGGCTTTACTACAGGGGCTCAAAGGGATGTTAGGCGCGCTCGGGCTGGAGGACCTCCCCTACGCATCAACAATTGGGGAATTAACACCATTGAAGACAGCGAGGAAGACTCAAACATCGACAGCTGGATCTACCCAACTACCAATGGTGGACCGAGTAACTGGACGACTAGGTGTTGTACCCCAATTTTTTCCCCTAAGATCCCCTTATCATATCATATCAACTCAATCATGACAAGATCACATTAGGATTGGTTCTTCCTCTTTTTCTATCTCCTATTTTTAAGTTTGCTCTTGAGGAATTTTCAAGCACCTTGGTTGTGTATCTTGTATATGTGTTGTTGACTAACCTCTAACCAAAATACAAAAATATTTGTCTTTGTCTTTGCACAATTTGTGTTTTGTAGGTACCAAGTCGAAGCATCCAACAAATAAGGTCATGCAAAGTTGATTCATACTATTGTGGCAACAAAAAAATCCAGCATGCATCGACCCCTAAAGGTATGCATCGACTAATTTTGTTGTGCATAACTTGCATGTGTCGACACATGCATGTATGTATCTACTCATCCTAATTGTAAAAACTAGCATGTGTCGACACATACGTGTTATGTATCGACTCATGCAATTTGTGTGATTTTGTAATGAGTTGACATAACAGTATGTATCGACACATAGAGACATGTATCGCCACATGCTGTGTTATACAGCTAGGATGTACATACCCCCTATGTATCGACTCATAATGGCAAAATGCACGTGTTTTTTGAAAAAGCCAGCAAAATTCAAATTGTTATCATTTTGGCTTCAATTTTTTCTGCATAATTTGAAATTATATCATTAATTCAAATTTGGCTCCAAGAATCAATTACCAAATTACCACTAATCCCAATTCTAAAACTCTATAAATATATACCTCATTTCATTCAAATCACAAGCGTTGGATAGCCAAAATCATCTTGCTAAAAAATCTCTCAATTCTCTCCATTTTACCAAATTCACTCAAAGCTCCATTTTCAAAAAGTTTGTAAGCTTTGCATTGAGGTTTACTAATCTTTGAGCTAAACCTTCATCCAAACACTTTTTCTCCATTAATTCTCTACATCCAAACTTTGGTGATTGATTCTTGTTGTTGATTTGAAGCAAATTCTGAAGTTGTTTGATAATTCTCAAATTCTACCTTTGGTAAGTTGGATCATCATCTTTCACAATGTGATCTCTTGTGGATTTCTGGTTTTGATTCATTGAGCACTGTTTTATGATCCCATTAGTGCTACTTTCTCATAATTTGCTGGAATTTTCATGCTCAATTGGATCCATGATCATAAGGTGTTTGATGAAAAGTTGGAACAAGAATTTGATCATTAAAATGTTGTTTTCTACTGATTTTTTTACAGGTTGCAATCAATTGTTGTAACATTGCAATTGATTGTCACAAAAAATTGATTTGATAAAAAAAACTGCACTGCTGCAATTGGTAGCTATGAAGCACAATCGATTGCAACAGTGCCAAAAATATTTTTCTGCCTTATTTTGGGACTGTTTTGACTCAAATATTTTTCTACTCACTCTCTTTGATGGATAATTTGGATTGCAATTTTAAATGTCCAATTTGTTTTTAAACTCAATGGACTTTGTGATGTAGATGAAGTTGGATAAATGTTCATCAATTCAAATCTACCTAAGAATGAATTATTTAATTCATTTTTGGTGCTTTGGATTAATTATATGTTTAGTACTTTAATCCATCTAGAAGAGTGGTTGAATTTAAAGATGAAAGGATTTTGAAATGGTAATCCAAATTAGCTTATCATTCCCCTCCCTCTTCATCTTATCCCTTTCTTTGTTTTAATTGTGATACATGTTAAGGGATGGTGATCTCTATATCATTTATCCAAACATGAAGTACATAGATTGCTATTGACCGGCCTCAAAATAGGTGTGACTTCTACATAAGTCCACTTACGATTGCTTAACATAGCGCTAAATTTTGTCCCGATTCGAATAAATGATCATTCATGGCCCAAACTTATGATTGCAAGCCCAAGTATGTTATCTTGATCTCTTTGATCCAATAACCTTGAGATTCATTGTGTGGAGGCTTTGGTTCTACCAATCCTCTAATGGATCTACAACACCTTTGGTCAACGCGGATCACTTAAACATCGTTGATCATTAAATGTTACTTGTGAGAATTCCAAAATGGATTATATACTTGACAAAAAGAAAATGCAACTTGTTGTGTGGAGGCTTTGGTTCTACCAATCCTCTAATGAGTTCCAAATGCAAGTTTCAAGATGGTCATCCAACTAATCACTAATTTCTAACAATTGACTTTACTTTATGCTTTTATTTTTATGCTTTATGTACCATTTAATTTGAGCATTTTACATTTCATCTTTTTATTTTGCTCATTTGAGCATTTACTTTTATGTCATTTTTATTTTGCTCACTTGAGCTTTTCTTTTCCATTTAAAGACACCTAATAATCAACATGAACCATAAAAATCTTTAATGATACTTAGACTATTTGGTTACTATCCTTGGCATTATGGAGCGATTGGACTTCTTGGACTTAGGATTAGAAACCTTGGCCTATCTTGGAGACTTTGTGATCTTTATTTAATATTTTGTCTGGAGTTCTTGAGGTTTACCTCAAGACATTGGGTTGTTTGTTTGTTTTGTGTGCAGGTTATTGTGATTACATACTTTGTTTGTAATCTGGAATTCACCCGTATACAGCCGTTAATCTGCCCAATTTTTGCGAAGACTTAAAACACTTGAAGTTTGATTCTCTCAAGAGGTCTAGTATCTTTGCTTGCTTGGTTTCAATCCAAAGAATAGGAATTCTATATTGACTCATAATGTCAAGTATTGGCTTCTTGTTGGTTAGATGGTTCTTATCCCTAGCTTTTACCTTATGCTTTAGGATAACCTCTTCTCCTCCGTCTACCTTCTTTAATTTCAAAAAAAACTTCTCCCTCCTTTTGGAAAACTCTTCTTGTTTATAAACTTGAAACACTCTCATAATAAACTTGGACCTAGGTCCATGCATTTTCAAAATCATTTTCATAAATAAACTTCAACCAATTTAATAATATCTTGACATTTTTTGTTAGAAGACTAAAAGTCAATCAATCTCATTTCAAACCATTTTTGCCACTTTGGCTTTTTATTTTAAAACTTTTATTAAAAGATTAGACTCTTATCAATCCTTGTAGTGATGCAAACAACTATACTTCTATAATATGTAGTGAAGAGAGATATTTTCCACTTAGGTGTTGAGTGAGGCATTGTTGATTTTGAAATCCAAGCCATATCCTCCACTTTGAGATGATGCAAATTCTCCTTTCTCATAATTGTGGGTAGTAAGCATGTTTTCCACACGGACAATGACGATGATGTCTTATCTCATAAAATTAACCAACACACTTGTGTTTTAAATTTTTAAAAGAGGAATTATGTGTACCCTGATCCCCTATTGCACGAAAGGTGGTACGTAGGCACTAAAGGTTCACAACTGCGGCGGGTGCAAAAATCATAAAAATATTTCTTTTATCATCTCCACCATCCATTTTTCATATAACACATTTTCATAACAAAAATATACAGATTTTTTCAAAGAGGTTCCTGCGGAGTACCGTAGATGTTTAGGGTGCTAATACCTTTCCTTTACATAACCAACCCTCTTACCTTGAATCTTTACCCCCTTTTGGGTTATTCGCTATTTTCCCATTCCTTTGGAAACAATAAAGCGCGGTGATGATTTTTATTTTGATTTGTATAAAGTCTAGTCAATCCAATGGCTTAGTCTTGAACATTTCTACCGCTACACTAGGGACTTTTTACCTGTTTATTTTACTCCATAGTAATTGACTTATTTGTTTTAAGATTTGTAATAAACAATTTGAAACTTTACGGCCTTGTGCTTTGCCCGAGGCACATTGGTTTTGTTTGTGAGGGTTATTATTTGTCATTTCATATATCATTAATAAAACATTGGATGTTTTCTTGCATACAAATTTTGTGCTCTCTGTTTTTCTTTCCTGCTTTCACTTTATCAAAACCACTATTCTCTTACACACACTCACGTATCATAATGCAGATCCATATCCACTCTGGATCCCATTGATAACAACTATTCTATTTCCAGTTATGACTTCAAAAATACGATCAACCAAGCCGAGGACGAAGGTGAGGATGATTGTGAGGTGCCTGGAGAACTTGCTAGACTACTACAGCAGGAAGAGAGGGCCATACAGCCTCATGAAGAGTCGGTTGAGACACTGAATCTGGGTACTGACGAAGACATAAAAAGAGGTTAAAATAGGTGCCAATCTGGAGTTTGGCGTCAAACAGAGGTTGATGCAGATGATGCACGACTACATTGAGATCTCCGCCTGGTCCTATGAAGACTTGCCTGGTTTAGACACTAATATTGTGGTACATCGCCTGCCGACTAAAGAAGATTGTCCTCCGGTTAAACAGAAGGTCCGCTGTATGTGTCCCGAAATGTCAGAAAAGATCAAGGCAGAGTTCATGAAACAGTTCGACACAGGATTCTTAGCTGTCACTTCTTATCCACAGTGGGTTGATAATGTCGTTCTGGTGCCTAAAAAGGACAGTAAGGTACGGATGTGTGTGGATTACAGAGATCTGAATAGGCAAGCCCTAAGGATGACTTCCCACTTCCTCACATTAATGTTCTGGTCGACAACACCACGCAACATAAAATCTTCTCCTTCATGGATGGTTTCTCTGGCTACAACCAGATCAAGATGGCTCCTAAAGACATGGAGAAGACAACCTCCGTTACACAATGGGGAACCTTCTGCTACAAGGTGATGCCTTTTGGGTTGAATAACGTTGGGGCAACCTATCAGCGTGCCATGGTCGCTTTGTTACACGATATGATTCACCACAAGATCGAAGTTTATGTTGATGACATGATAGCCAAGTCTCAGACTGAGGAAGAGCACCTTGATCATCTCCAGAAATTGTTTGACAGGTTGAAGACATACAAGCTGAGGTTGAATCCGAACAAGTGTACCTTCGGGGTAAGTTCTGGTAAGCTTATGGGTTTCATCGTCAGTGACAAGGGTATTCAGGTAGACCCTGCGAAGGTAAAGGCCATACAAGATATGTCGGCTCCCCGTACAGAGAAAGAAGTTAGAGGTTTCTTGGGACGTCTAAATTATGTCGCCAGGTTCATTTCACATCTGACTGCTACTTGTGAGCCAATCTTCAAGCTTCTGAAGAAAGATCAAGTGGTAAAGTGGAATGATGAATTCCATACCGCTTTCAAAAGAATCAAAGAATACCTTCAAGAACCGCCAATTCTGATGCCTCCAGTTGAAGGAAGACCTTTGATATTATACTTGACAGTGCTAGACAATTCAATGGGGTGTGTGTTGGGGCAGCATGACGAGTCTGGTCGAAAAGAGAACGCAATTTACTACCTTAGCAAAACGTTTACCGACTGTGAGACAAGATACTCATTGCTCGAGAAAAATTGTTGTGCTTTGGCATGGGCTTCTCGCCGACTGAGACAGTATATGCTGACTCACACTACTTTGTTGATATCGAAGATTGATCCGATCAAGTATATTTTCGAAAAGCCCGCTCTCTCCGGAAGGATAGAAAGATGGCAATTGATCTTAACCTAGTATTACATACAATATACAACCCAAAAAGCAATCAAGGGAAGTGTATTGGTTGATCATTTGGCTCATCAGGCCGTGGATGATTACCAATCCATGAATTTCGAGTTCCCGGATGAGAATATTATGTTGGTGACTGACCACAAAGAACCTGGACCGAATGAAGGACCTGAGGAAGGATCCCGATGGTCTATGTATTTTGATGGAGCCTCAAACGCATTGGGTAATGGAATTGGCATTGTAATCATATCTCCTGAAGGCTTTCATACTCCATTCACTGCCCGATTATGTTTCAACTGCACCAACAACATGGCGGAGTATGAAGCGTGTATCATGGGTCTTCGAGCTGCTATTAACTTAAGGATCAAGTTCTTGAGCATATTCGGGGATTCCTCTCTGGTCATAAGTCAGATCAAAGGAGAGTGGGATACGAAGCACCCGAACCTTATTCCTTACAAAGAGTATGTACTGACATTGCTCCCACACTTTGAGGAGGTAACCTTCGAACATTTCCCATGAGAGGAGAACCAGTTAGAGAACGCGCTAGCTACCATGTCTTCTATGTTCAAAGTTAGGTGGGACAATGAAGCTCCCCGGATTACCATTGAGAGGTTGGATAAACCAGATCACTGTTATGAAATCGATACCGAAGAAGTGGCAGACAAACCCTGGTTTCACGAAGTCAAAAGGTATCTCGAAGCTCAAGAGTATCCCGAAGGGGCATCTGTCAATGATAAGAAGTTTCTGAGAAGGTTCGCTGCAAAGTTCTTCCTCAGTAATGGAATCATCTATAAATGCAACCATGACTCCACACTACTACGGTATGTAGACAAGAGCAAAGCAGAGAGGATCATGATCGAGCTACATGAAGGCACCTTCGGAACCCATTCCAGTGGACACACCATGGCTAAGAAGATCCTACGGGCAGGATACTACTGGTCCACTATGGAAGCCGACTGTTATCAGCACTCTCGAACCTGTCATAAATGCCAAATCTATGCTGATAAGGTGCATGTGCCTCTGGTCCCCTTAAATGTTTTGACAGCTCCGTGGCCCTTTGCAATATGGGGCATCGACATGATCGGCGAGATCAGACCTACTGCGTCTAACGGGCATCGCTTCATTCTGGTGTCTATTGATTACTTCACGAAGTGGGTTGAGGTAGATTCCTTTGCTACAGTAACCAAGAACGGCGTGGCGTGGTTTATCCGACACAACCTGATTTGTCGATATGGTGTGCTAGAGAGGATTATTAATGACAATGGTACGAATCTCAACAACACAATGATCACCGAGCTCTGTAAACAGTTCAAGGTACAGCACCATAATTCTTCTCCCTACCGACCAAAGATGAATGGTGCTGTTGAAGCAGCTAACAAGAACATCAAGAAGATTGTACAGAAGATGACGGTGATATATAAAGATTGGCATGAGATGTTACCATTTGCTCTTCATGGGTACCGTACCTCAGCACGGACGTCGACATGGGCAACCCCCTACTCTCTGGTATATGGAATGGAGGCAATCCTACCCATCGAAGTCCAGATACCTTCTCTCAGGATTATGAAGGATGCAGGTTTGGACGAAGACGACTGGATCCAAACCCGGCTTGATCATCTAAATTTAATCAATGAAAAGAGACTTACTGCTATCTGTCATGGTCAGACGTATCAAAAGCGAATGATCAAGGCTTTTAACAAGAAAGTCAGGCGTCAAGAATATCAAGTCGGGGATCTAGTTATCAAACGCATCATACTGCCGCAAGGTGATCCTAGGGGAAAATGGACCCCCACGTACGAAGGGCCATTTGTGGTTAAGAACATTTTCTCGAGAGGAGCTATGATTCTAACCACCATGGATGGTGACGACCTTACTCACCCTGTCAATGCAGACATAGTGAAAAGATACTACGCATAATCAAAGACCCGCTAGGTTGACTGGCCTAGGAAAAAATAAGGGCTTCCCGGTGAACCAAAAGGGTTCAGGCAAAAGTAAGGGATCAAAATGAAAAAATTTGTACACCCGGCAAGTCGAAAACCCGAAAAGGAGGCTTGGGCAAAAAAGGGTATTCTGGTGGATTGAAAACCCGAAAGGGAAATCCAGGAAAAAGTTATGGATTGAAGTGTATCACTATGTCTCATTGGATCATCTTGCGACCAGACTTCGGTATCGACTATCAAGCTCAGACGGCGCCAGCCAATCTGATCAACCTTCGGCCAAGTAGCAAAGTGATGAGACGCTTGAAGATATAAAGGCAATAGCAGAGTTGGAACCCAATGGGATCGTTTCACATAGATGTTTTTCTTTCTTTTACACAAATTGTATAATTTTTGTCTTTCAGAGGTGTTCTCTTACTAGAGATTCAGCCTCTTTGTACAAAAACGCTTATTGCAGGCCGACTTCAAAATAAATACAAGTCATTTTCACAAAACTTCAGTCTGTTTTTCTTTTTATGTTTTGTGTTGCAAGAACGTCCAATGATTTATTTTTGATATATTCATTTTTGAAAATGATTGTTGCTCATTAATATTTTGCATAATAAACAAAAGAAAATTACTCGTAGTTCCAGAAACATGGAAAAAACAAGAAGTGCCAAACCCTACGGTTACTTTGCCCAGCAGGTATCGGGATAGAGCCAGCTTGGGGACATAATTATTGGTACATACACTCCCCACAAAGTAAAAGTATCCAAAGACATTGATGTCAGCTTTCCCGAAACAGGACATAATTATACCTAGCTGAGGTTCATAATCGCGGGCGAGTCAGTAAATTTCATCCCCCAAGCGGAGTTTATTTCTATGGATACAGAAGCTCAATCTCCAACAGAGCTTATTATCTCCAGCAACGAAATTTCATCCCCAACTAAGTTTATTCCTCCAGATCAGCGGGTCTACCAACAAAGTATCTCCTCCCCCTAAGTTTGGTCCACGCAGAGTTATTCTCCAGCATCTCTTCCCAACAGAACATTTACAAATCTCCAGCAACCGTCAGGGATTTATTTTCTCGAACGCGAGCATACCCCGAAAGCATTTCATGAACATACATCATGATATACGCATACATATCATACACAGCATAATCTTTTGAGAACATCATGTCACCCTGCATTTCATGCATCTCATATAACTAACCCTGATATCTTTTGCAGGAAAAGAGGATTAGCTTTAACAAATTCAGCAGTTATACAGATCACATCTACAGACAACTAATGGAAACTCAGTCCCCGAAATCTAATGGGTCAACTAATCTACACTATCGCTTCGAAGTAACCCTACTATCCAGGCTTTCATATTAAAGTAACCCTACTATCCAGGTTCCTTCTCATAGCCCTACTATCCAGGCTTTCATATCGAAGTAACCCTACTATCCAGGTTCCTTCTCACAGCCCTACTATCTAGGATTTCATATCGAAGTAACCCTACTATCCAGGTTCCTTCTCATAGCCCTACTATCCAGGCTTTCATATCGAAGTAACCTTACTATCCAGGTTCCTTCTCACAGCCCTACTATCTAGGCTTTCATATCGAAGTAACCCTACGACCCAGGTTCTTTCTCACAACCCTACTATCCAGGATTTCATATCGAAGTAGCTCTACTATCCAGGTTCCTTCTCACAGCCCTACTATCCAGGCTTTCATATCGAAGTAACCCTACTATCCAGGTTCCTTCTCACAGCCCTACTGTTGTACCCCAAAATTTTCCCTCCCATATTCTTCAAAGTTTTGACAAGCATCACCTCAAATGGTTCAAAGTCTACTCAAGGGCTACATAGTCAAGCACCCTCCTAAGCAAGTCAAATTAGGGTTTTGGTTCTTGCAAAGAAGTTGAGGTTTTCAAGGGATAAATCAAGTCCCATATGCTCATATACATTGTCAAGCACCTACATGTCAAGTTTCAAGGCTCACAAGGTCAAGTTGCACAGTCAAAAACCCTAATTGCTTCACAATCAACTGTAGGGGCAAAATGGTCATTTGGCAGTCAAAAGTCAAAATTTTTGGTCAACATCTTATTTTGAAGCCACAATCATCATTTGGTCAAATCTTGACCATGATTTCACAAGAATGGCTCAAAAATCATCAAAGTGTCAAAAGTTTCTATTTTTGGACAGTTGAAAAGTCAACAGTAACTTGACCAAGGCATAACTTTTTCATGGTTCGTCAGAAAAATCCCATCCAATGCTCATCTTGAAGGGGAAGACATTTCCTACAACTCATCTTCACATTCCAAGTCCAAGAAATGCTCTCACAAAAAGTTATCAATTTCAACATTATAGGTCATTTTCAAAAGTCAACAAAAAGGCACTTTAAGTCAAAGACCATAACTTGAGATTGGTAAATCAAAATGACATGGAACCAAAGGCATTGGTTAGAGGACTTCAAGACCTTTCCAAAATGTCCAAGAACATGTTCATATGATCAAAATTGAGCAAGATATGCATTGGAGAAGTTGGGAAATTTTTGTGAAAAGGCCAAAGTCAACTATCCTTGAAACTTCATTTTTGAAAAAAAGGGCCCACTTTTTCCACTTGTTTCAGCTTTGCCATGCCTCCCACGTGTCCCATGATTTATTTCAAGATTAAAATTTAATTTTTCTATTTTTATTTAATTTTATTGGATTTAATTCATTTTAAATCTTTAAAATTCAAATAAAAATCAAGAAAATTAATTAAGGGATATCTTTTGGTTTGAATAGCCTTGATGCATCATGAAACACATACCAATTTCGTGTACATCATATTTCAAGCATGAAATTCAAATTTGGAGCAAAAATGGCAAGTTGTTTAATGGTGGTCATGGCAAAATCTCAAACTTCATTGCAAGGCTTAAAGGTCCATTATATTGATTGATTCTCATTGCTAGACATATAGGCAAGCCTCCCCAATAGAATTCACGACCTAGAAAACTCAGAGGCAGCATAACCAATTTCAAAATTTCAAGAGAAAAATCACAAACTGAAAACCACTTTCCAGCATAATTCGAGCCTTCTTTTGGATCCAAACACATTCCCAGCATTGCCAGGAACCTTTTGCAAGCACAAACAAGCCCTCACACTCAAGAACTCGTGCTACACAGTCACACGGTTCATCATTTTTTCTTATAATCTAAAATCATTTTGCACGCATCATTAACATATTTTGGGTATTGCTTTGTCTTTCTAACATTGTACTGAAGCTTTTAACATGATTTAATTTGAGTATAGTGCCTTAAAACGAAAACCACCATGGACGGATGCTAGGTTTTCAAAGCTCGTGATTTTGGGGTTTTTTCTTACACTGTAAAATTAACCCTCCAAACACCCATGGTTGAAATCAGCATGACAAGACGAGTCTAAAACACACCTCGCGCCATTTTTATATGCCCTGGATTCCTATTCGCTATTTTCCAATATTGCAGGTTATGGGGGTTTAAAACCCCCGCTATGTGTTTTATATTTTGCAGGAAAAGGTTGAAGACGAAGGGCGTGGCAATACATGATTGGCAGGTTCAAATTGGCGCACGCGTTTCCACTTGATTCAGCATATAGTGCGCTTATTTCATATATTCCTTTTTTCTTATTATGTTTACAAACAAACGCGCTTGGCTCAGTGGTTTGGATGGACGTGTATAGACCCTTGGGACCTGGGTTCGATTCCCAGGTCCCCCCATAATTCCATATTGTTTTTTCTAACGCTTTCCTGTGCAGCACTCCAAAGAAGACTCACCATAAACCTCACAGATCCAAGCGCCAGGTGGCCATGATCATAGATCCAAAGGATAAAAAAGTGATGAATACCATGTGCTCAGTCAAAGCATGATGCAGGCAATCCAAGAAGTCAACGTGGCTGAAAGCTTCATTGGGCCTCAAATTCCAATCAAAACACCCCCTCATTCTGGCCCATACCCCCTTGGGTTTGCTTCCTTTTTTATTTATTTTGTCATTTGCTTTATTTTTTTTCTTTCTTATTCTTTTTTTTTTAATTAACCATTAACATAATTAACTTTTTTCATAAAAAATCCAAAAAGAATTAACATTATTATTATTATTACTAATTTCATTTTATTTTTATACATAAATACTAATAAATTGATTTAAGTTTAATTAGGCAACTTTAATTAAATTTTCTTAATAACTAAAATAATTTAGAATTAGGTTAACTTAGAATTTTAATTCTTTTATTTTATTTCATAAAAACTTAAAAAACACAAAAAATATTTTCTTTTAATAAATTAATTAATTAGTTTAATTATTAGTTATTAATTTCATTTAATCACAAAAAAGACAAAAAAAATCATTTCTTTTCTTAAAAGGGTCAAAACCCTTAAGGCATTCCCGATTAACTTTTATTCGCGCGCATTTTATTTTGATTATTATGTAATTGCTTCCAAGAATGTAATAGTAATTAGGTTTACCGCTTTATTTAATTTCTCGTACTTATTTATCAAAACGGGTCTTTGTATTTTTGGCGATGTATAGACCCGCGCCTTGTAATAGCGTAGAATTTAAATTTCCGCAATTTACTTTCCGCACCCCTAACTGTTAAATGCATGAAAGAATGTATGTAAATAAAATTAACCCGTAGCTCACAAATAACATGTACAAAAACATTAACTGAAAAACAACACACAAAGCACATGCCACTCCTAGGGTACGCTTCACTCGTTGCCTCGAAACGTGGTCATCAAGTATAGGGTGTCTTAGAGGTCGCCCTTCTGTCCAAAAGATCCAGTTGCCTCGAAACGGTTGCCTCGGATAAAAGGATCTAGGACATTAGGGTTACTTCTAAGATGTCCTACCATTGCTTGGGTGACCACATTGTCCCTATAATCGAATTGACCCGAACACCTCCAACGACGGTGCTACCTACCTCTCAATGGTGGGATAGCACTATCTAAAGGACTCTTACACAGCCTAATTCCTTAGGGTAGGTAGATGACTCATGGGTACTTGCTCTTTTCAAAAACAAACAAAATACTTTTCACACCTTACACTTTCAAAAAGTCTTCAAACAATACTTCATACACTCTTGAGGACTGATACAAGAGTTACCTAGAAGTTTCCAAACGAACTTTTTTTTCAAAACCCACACACACTTGAAAAGCAAAGAAATCTTTTGAAAACATAAGAGAAAGTACCT
The DNA here is from genome assembly GCA_948472305.1 of Vicia faba. NCBI lineage: Eukaryota > Viridiplantae > Streptophyta > Magnoliopsida > Fabales > Fabaceae > Vicia > Vicia faba. Next base: position 764,478,401 of record OX451737.1, on the reverse strand, counting down.
AAGAGCCCATGGATAACCATGGATAGAAAGGGTGCTAACACCTTCCCTTTCTATAAATCTACCTCCCGAACCGAGAAACATTCTCGAATAAGGAATTTTGTTGTGCTTTTGTCCTTTCCATGTTGGAGAACATAAAAGACGGTGGCGACTCTTGCTTACCGCGACATTTCGCGAAACCAGCTAAAAAACAGTCAGTTCTATTTCCACCGATCACAGAACTGGCGACTCTGCTGGGGAAAAATAAAAGTGAGGTGTACCTTAGGACTAAGATCACATGTGTTTTCAATTGCCTGATTTGTTTGCTTTAATATTGTTGGGCCTGTCTTGGGAGTTTCATAGATCCTAAACCGGATCTGGGGGATACCTTCTTAGAAAGTAGCAACAAACTGTGAGGGAACTGTGCGGGGTATACCGAGACGGTTGAAGCAGTTTGCTACGTTGATGTGGCACTTTGGTGAGTACCGGTAACCCTTGAGTCAAGTCAAGGAGAGTACGGGGCCGCCGCGTGGTGTCGTGAAGCATCAACTGACCTTAGGAACCTTAATTGAACCATCCTGGCCTCTTTAAGGGTAGTGAGATAACTGACTTTGGTGCAGTCCGAAGTTGGTTGATACTCGATACTACACTCATTGAGGGTTGTTTTCTTGGAATATTTTGATCGCCAGTTCAGTGGCTAAATCAAAACAATGAACACAGAAAACAACCCAATGATATTGAGCTCCTTAGAACCCGGTTACTTTTAATAGGACAGGTTTTTGAGCCCACCAACTTCAAGAGGGTAGTACCCTAAACTTCATGCTGGCCTAAACTCTAAGGGTTGTGGTGTGACTTGTGTGCCTTATCATGTTTGCTTTTTGTGAATACTTGTGGTGTGCTCTTATCATAGCATCATAACATCATACAGCATCATATGCATTTACTAACCACTTCAAGGGTTCGAATCTTCATCTTTGTTCTTGTTTTGTAGGACATGGAAACTATCCGCAGAAAGACAATTCAGGTCAACCTTGTAAGGGTCCCTCCTAAGCTTAAGGAACTTACATCCAGGATTCCCGAGAACTCTTCATTCAGTGAAAGGCATGGTAGACTCATCAGCTTGGTCAATACCAACATTGAAGAGGATATGGTGAAAGTGTTGTTCCAGTTCTTTGACCCTCTGCACCACCGTTTTACTTTCCCGGATTATCAGTCGGTGCCTACTTTGGAAGAGTTTTCTCAGCTTCTGAAGATTCCTATCCTTAGTCAACTACCCACAACGGTACAGAAAAGGAGCCAAAACTTGAAGAGGTTGCTAAGGCATTATGCCTACAACCATCTGACATTAAGGGACATTGGGAAGTTAGAAGTGGTATCAAAGGGTTCTTGGCCAAGTTTCTGTTTGAGAAAGCACAAGAATGTTGGAACTCCCTTGACCTACAAGCTTTTGAAGAAGTTGTAGCACTCCTCGTCTATGGGTTGGTGTTGTTCCCTAATCCAGATCAGCTTATAGATATCAATGCTGTCAAGATCTTCATGTCCAGGAATCCTATACCTGCGTTGCTTGGGGACATCCTTCACTCATGTTACACTCGAACCATGAGAAAAAGAGGTGTTCTCATGTGCTGCACTCCTCTCCTGGCAAGGTGGTTTATTTCGCACCTTCCACAATCAGTTTTGAAGAACGAGCGGGGTTTGAGATGGTCACAACGATTGATGACTCTTACACATGCTGATATACATTGGTGTTCTCGGTCCAGAGAGAATGTCACTATCATTGATCGTTGCGGGGAGTTTCCTAATGTTCCTTTACTTGGAATCAGAGGAGGTATTACTTACAACCCCTGTCTGGCTTTGAGGCAGTTTGGATATGCTCGGAGGGATGGCCCTCGTGATATGTTGATTCCTGACATAGTTTTTGACTTCGACAACGACGCACAAGGACTTCGCCAGAGATTTATCAGAGCCTGGAGGATGCCCAATAGGGTAGATAGCAAGACACTGGGGCACAAGAACTCCATCCCCCTGGAGCCTTATCTCAAGTGGGTACGAGCCCGCTCCTAGAAGCTGGTGATTCCATATCCTCATGTTCTCCTCGTGATCAAAGAGCCAATGTTGGAAGGAGAGGTGCCCTACACCATTCAACATCCTGACATGCCTACATCCTGGGAAGAAATGAAGAAAAGCTGGATCCAACTCAAGGAAGAACGGAATTCTCTTGAAGCCAGTCTACATGCCAGTGAGAAGAAGGCCTTGGAGCTCACCCGCCTACTCCACGAGGAAAAGACTCTCAACACTTACATTGCTCCAAAGAGGATGCGGAGTGTCTTTTGGGATTAATTATTTTGTAATGTTTTGCCCATGAGGCCCTGATGTACTGAACAAATTATTTCCTAATAAAAAGTGTGTTCTTTTTTTGGCTACAACGAATTTGAACTTTCGAACCCTTGAATGCATTGCATAAATAGCATATCATTTATAATATGCATCACAAGTACCCTTTTTCTACAGGTTGCTTAATCTTCTTCGCTGTTTATTTCAGCACTCCAGCAACATGAATCCTGAACCAACTACCGAGCAAGCTATCAAGGCCCTCCAGGCCCAGAACACCCAATTTCAGGAGATGGTCATGAACTTGGCCCAAGGACAACAAGAGCTGAAGGCTTTGCTCCTGAAGAAGAAGAAGAAGAAGAAGAGGATTGTGTTGTTCAACACTGGACGCAGACTCGGGAATACACTGCAGAATGAGGCTGAGAGGACTACTCCATCTATGGGGGAAGGCAGTCACCAAGGGAGAGAGGTTCCTAGTCCTATGGTTTCTGACACCGAGACAGATTTCAACGATGAACAGTACTCTCCTGCTGAGGACCGGTACAAACAACTGAAGGACAGGTTAAATGCTATGGAGATTCAACGTGTGCCTGGGTTGGATTTTTGAGACTTGGGGTTATCTTCTGGGGTGGTGATCCCACACAAGTTCAAGGCGCCTGCCTTTGTGAAGTATGACGGGGCTTCCTGTCCTAAAATGCATCTCCGCTCTTATGTAAGGAAGATCCATCCTTACACTTCAGATAAGAACTTATGGATCCATTTCTTCCAGGAGAGTCTTTCAGGGACTCATCTCGAATGGTTCTATCAGCTGGATGGAACCAACATTCATAACTGGGAGGATTTGGCTACTGCTTTTTATAAGTAGTATCAATATAATTCCGACCTCGCTCCCACGCGTACCCAACTCCAGGGTATGTCACTGGGAACGGGTGAAGGTTTTAAGGAGTACGCACAGAAATGGAGAGACCTGGCTGGCAGGGTGCAGCCACCGTTGACGGATCGTGAACTAGTGGACATGTTCTTGGGGACCCTATCTGGTCCATTCTTCAACCATCTCATTGGTAATTCCTCTGCTGGGTTAACTGACCTGATCCTAACTGGTGAAAGGATCAAAGCTGGTATAAAATCGGGAAAGATACAGAAGGGTGCCTCCTCAAATATTGAAAAGAAGCCCTTCAAGAAGGAAGATAGTGTTGTGTATGGTCCCAGGAGACAGAACAAGCCAGAACGTCGCCGAGCTGTCAACGCGGTGGTAATTTCTAAGCCTGCTGCTGCTCCTCAGCAGTACAACCAGCCAAGAGCTGAGAGGCCCAAAAGGCAGTATACTCGACTCAGCATGACTCTCTCTCAGATATTACCGCAACTGCTGTCAACTAGCCTGGTAACTGTCAAGGAAGCTCCGAAGGTGGTAAACACAGCATCTCCGAAGTACAACCCCAAAGCCCATTGCGCTTATCACTCTGATAGCCCGGGACATAACACTGATGATTGTTGGGCCCTAAGGAATAAGGTTCAGGACCTTATTGATGCCAAGGAAATATAGTTCGAGGCGCCCGAAAGGCCAAATGTTGTGACCGCTCCCATGCCCCAGCATGGAGTGAACGCTGTTGAGGAGGATCTGTATGTAGCTTCTGTGGATGATGTTGCTACTCCACTGCTGACCGTCAAGAGGAACCTGTTGCTAGCCGGTTTATTTCCGGGATGTAGTAAAGGTTGCCATCTATGTGCTGTTTCACCTGCTGGTTGTCCGTTGCTGAAGTCAGGCGTCCAAAACCTGATGGATAGCAAAGAGATCTTGTTCAAGAAGATTGTCGTTCCTGCTGCCCCTGTTGAAGAAGTTTCAATTGTCACCATTTTCAACAACCCTTCCAAGGCTCCTTCAAAGAAGCCTATCAAAATTATGCCTGTTCACAAGGTTGCTCCTATAACCATTACTGTTCCGGGGCCCATCCCCTACAAGTCTGATAAAGCTGTCCCATGGCACTATGGGGCAGATGTTTATGTTCTGGGAGTGAAACAAGAGTTCAATACTGGTACCGATGTCACCAACATCACCGGGCCTGCTAAAGTCACTCGTAGTGGAAGACTGTTCTCACCAGACATTGCACCTCCAGCAATTCAAAGGCCTCTTGTCATCACACCTGCCAGTGTGCCTATTCCCCCCCCCCCCCTGATCAAGTTTTTACCCCTGCTGCCGAGTCATCTGACGCTCGGGGAAAGGGGATTGCTACTGATGTGCCTGCCCGGACGGAGGCACCGAAGACCACTGTTGAGGCTTCCAAGCAAGAGATGGAAGAGATCCTCAAAATTATCAAAAAAAGTGATTTCAACGTCGTTGAACAGCTGGGGCACACCGCCTCTAAAATCTCTATGCTATCACTGTTGTTGTGTTCGGAGGCCCATTCCAAGGCCCTGATTGCTTTCCTGAAGACGGCTCACGTGCCACAAGAAACGTCTGCTGATCAATTCACCGACTTTGTGGCCAACTTAACTGCTGATAATGGTTTGGGTTTCTTCTGACGCTGATCTGACGGCCAAGGGGAAGAACCATAATAATGCCATGCATGTCTCCATTGAATGCAGGGGCACTACTCTTGCTCATGTGCTGGTTGACACTGGTTCTTCATTAAACGTGCTACCCAAGAAAGCTCTAGACAGGTTGGACTGTGAGGGTTTAGAGCTCAAACCAAGTAACATTGTTGTTCGGGCCTTTGACGGGTCCAAAAGGATGGTACATGGTAAAGTTGACATCCCAATCAGGGTTGGTTCACAAGTCTTTGATTCAAAATTCTATGTGATGGATACCTGACCGTCCTACTCTTGTTTGCTGGGTCGTCCTTGGATCCACAAGGCAGGAGCTGTGACCTCCACATTGCATCAGAAGCTCAAGTACCCGGTCAGGGGGAAGATCGTAACAGTGCAAGGGGAAGAGGAATACATGGTCAGCCACCTCAACTCCTTCAGGTACGTAGAAATAGATGGGGAGTTCATTGAGACCCCCTTTCAACACTTTGAAGAGGTGCCTCAGACGTTGGCAGCAGCAGAGACAGTGACTGAAGAAGACTCTCCTTTGAAGATGGCTTCCTTGAAGGATGCCCGGGCTGTGATTGAGAAGGGTGAGTGTGCAAACTGGGGCACACTTCCTAATTTCACTCCAAAGACTGAAAAATTTGGCTTGGGGTTCACTGCAGAAGCTCAGAAGGTTGTGCGTAAGGCAAGGATCGGAAGACCTCCCGTACTCATCACCAACCCGGGAGTGAATGCTATTGAGAACGAGGCAGACGAATCTGAATTTGACAGCTGGATCTACCCAACAACCAACGGTGGACCTAGCAACTGGACTGCAAAGGACTTTATACCTATTACTTTTGTCACCCAGTGATGAACTTCTTTGTTTTGAATTTGTAATAAACAATAATTTGAAACTTTATGGCCCGGTGTCTTACCTGGGGCACCGTGGCGTCATTTGTGAGGGCTTGTTATTTGTCACTTCCATATATCATGAATAAAAGCATTGGACGTTTTTCACATTTCAAACCTTGCGCTCCCTTTCTTTCTTTATATATTGCAAAACAGCTGTATTTACACACACTCGCTCATACAGGTTTCAATCCACTCTGGATCTCACTGGTAACGACTCTGCTACTGCCAGTTATGACTTCGAAAATCCGATCAACTTAGCCGAAGACGAAGGTGAAGATGATTGCGAAGTGCCTGGTGAGCTTGCAAGACTGTTACTCCAGGAAGAGAGGGCCATTCAACCACATGAAGAGCCAGTGGAAACGGTAAATTTGGGTACTGAGATAGACAGAAAGGAAGTCAAGATTGGTGCTAATCTGGAGCTCAGTGTGAAACAACGGTTGATTCAGATGTTGCATGAATATGTGGAAATCTTTGCCTGGTCTTACGAAGACATTCCTGGGTTGGATACTGACATTGTGGTCCATCATTTGCCTACCAAGGAAGACTGCCCTCCGGTTAAACAGAAGGTCCGCCGTATGCGTCCAGAGATGTCCGAGAAAATCAAAGCTGAGGTTATGAAACAATTTGATGCCGGTTTTCTAGCAGTGACTTCTTACCCTCAGTGGGTTGCTAACGTGGTTCCAGTGCCGAAGAAAGATGGTAAGGTCCGAATGTGTGTTGATTACAGGGATTTGAACAGGGCGAGCCCTAAGGATGATTTCCCTCTGCCTCACATCGACGTCCTGGTTGACAATACTGCTCAACATAAGGTGTTCTCCTTCATGGACGGGTTCTCCGGTTATAATCAAATCAATATGGCTCCTGAAGACATGGAGAAGACCACTTTTGTTACTCAGTGGGGCACCTTTTGCTACAAGGTCATGCCTTTTGGATTGAAAAATATTGGGGCAACTTACCAACGTGCCATGGTTGCTTTATTTCATGACATGATCCACCATGAGATTGAAGTATATGTCGATGATATGATTGCAAGGTCCCAAACTGAGGAGGAACACCTTGACCATCTACAGAAGCTATTTGACCGTCTGAAGTTGTACAAGCTGAGGTTGAACCCGAACAAGTGCACCTTCGGGGTAAGATCTGGAAAACTACTAGGCTTCGTCGTAAGCGACAAAGGTATTCAAGTGGACCCTGCCAAGGTGAAGGCCATACAAGAGATGTCGGCTCCCAAGACAGAGAAAGAAGTCAGAGGCTTCCTAGGACGTCTGAACTACATTGCCCGATTCATCTCGCACCTAACTGCTACTTGTGAGCCAATCTTCAAGCTACTGAAGAAAGATCAAGTAGTACGTTGGAACGATGAATGTCAGGCCGCTTTCGAAAGAATCAAAGAGTACCTCCAAGAACCACCCATTCTTATGCCACCGGTTGAAGGGAGACCTCTAATCTTATACTTGACAGTACTTGACAACTCAATGGGGTGTGTGATGGGGCAGCATGACGAGTCTGGCCGAAAAGAGCACGTCATTTATTACCTTAGCAAAAAGTTTACCGACTGTGAGACCCGATACTCATTGCTCGAGAAAACTTGCTGCGCTTTGGTATGGGCTGCTCGCCGGCTGAGACAGTATATGTTGACTCACACCACTCTGTTGATTTCAAAAATGGATCCCATCAAGTACATATTCGAAAAGCCTGCCCTGTCCGGAAGAATAGCAAGATGGCAGATGATCTTGACAGAATACGACATCCAGTACACGACTCAAAAAGCAATCAAGGGAAGTGTACTGGCAGACCATTTAGCACACCAGGCAGTGGACGACTACCAATCTATGAACTTTGAATTTCCAGACGAGGATATCATGGTAATAACTGATTGTGAAGTACCTGGACCGGATGAAGGACCTGAGGAAGGATCCCGATGGTCTATGCACTTTGACGGAGCCTCCAACGCTTTGGGTAACGGTATTGGCGCTGTAATCATATCCCTAAAGGGCACTCATACTCCACTCACTGCCCGGCTATGTTTCAACTGCACCAACAACATGGCAGAGTATGAGGCATGCATTATGGGTCTTCAAGCTGCAATTGACTTAAGGATCAAGTTTCTGAGTGTCTTCGGAGATTTCGCTCTCGTGATCAATCATATCAGAGGCGAGTGGGATACGAAACACCCAAACCTTATTCCTTACAAAGAGTATGTGTTGACGTTGATTCCCCATTTCACGGAGATAACTTTTGAACACTTCCCAAGAGAGGAGAATCAGTTGGCGGACGCGCTAGCTACGATGTCTTCTATTTTCAAAGTCGAATGGGACAACGAGGCTCCCCGGATCATCATCTGGAAATTGGACGAACCGACACATTGCTGTGATCTTGAGGCTGAAGAGGTAACTGAAAAACCTTGGTATCATGAAGTGAAGAGGTACTTGGAAGTTCAAGAATACCCCGAAGGTGCATCCGTTAATGACAAGAAGTTCCTGAGAAGGTTTGCTGCAAAATTCTTCCTCAGCAATGGCATTCTGTACAAGCGAAACCATGACTCAACCTTATTGCGTTGTGTGGATAAGACTGAAGCAGAAAAGATCATGGCAGAGCTACATGAAGGTACCTTCGGAACGCACTCCAGTGGACATACCATGGCAAAGAAAATCCTCCGGGCAGGATATTTCTGGTCCACAATGGAAGCTGACTGTTACCAACATTCTCGGACATGTCATAAATGCCAGATATATGCTGATAAGGTGCACATTCCTCCGGTTCCTCTGAACGTCTTGACAGCACCTTGGCCTTTTGCAATGTGGGGCATTGATATGATCGGAGAGATCATACCTACAGCATCCAACGGGCATCGCTTCATCCTGGTAGCGATTGATTATTTCACAAAGTGGGTTGAAGCAGCTTCCTACGCTACGGTAACCAAGAACGTCGTGGCACGGTTCATCCGGTACAACCTGATCTGTCGATACGGCATCCCGGAAAGGATCATTACGGACAATGGTACCAATCTCAATAACAAAATGATCACTGAGCTCTGCGAGCAATTCAAGATACAGCACCACAACTCTTCTCCCTACCGGCCGAAGATGAACGGGGCTGTAGAAGCAGCGAATAAGAATATCAAGAAGATTGTGCATAAGATGACAGTGACCTAAAAAGATTGGCACGAGATGTTACCGTTTGCTCTTCATGTGTACCGTACCTCAGCACGGACTTCAACAGGGGCAACTCCCTTTTCCTTGGTCTATGGCATGGAGGCAGTCTTGCCGATTGAAGTCTAGATACCCTCTCTCCGGATAATGAAGGATGCAGGTTTGAGCGAAGACGACTGGATCCAGACTCAACTTGATCAATTAAACCTAATCGACGAAAAGAGACTCGCTGCTATCTGTCATGGTCAGACGTACCAAAAACGAATGATCAGGGCATTTAACAAGAAAGTCAGACGACAAGAGTATCAAGTCGGAGATCTGGTAATCAAGCGCATCATCCTTCCTCAAAGTGATCCCAGGGGCAAATGGACTCCTACGTACGAAGGGCCATTTGTGGTTAAGCATGTCTTCTCAGGAGGAGCCATGATTCTAACCACCATGGACGGTGACGACCTTCCTCACCCCGCCAATGCAGACATAGTAAAAAGATACTACGCATAAACTAAAGACCCGCTAGGTTGACACACCTAGGAAAAAATAAGGGCTTCCCGGCGAACCAAAAGGGTTCGGGCAAAAATAAGGGATGAAATGAAAAATCTGTACACCCGGCAAGTCGAAAACCTGAAAAGGCGGCTTGGGCAAAAATGGGTATCCCGGTGGACTGAAAACCCGAAAGGGCGGTCCAGGAAAAATTTTGGGATAACGCGTAATACTATGTCTCATTGGATCACGTTGCATCCAGAATTCGGTATCAACTATCAGGTTCAGACGGCACCAATCAAGCAGCTTCATCTTCAACTAAGCAGCCAAGTGATGAGACGCTTGAAGACATAAAGGCGATAGCAGAGTTGGAGCCCAATGGGACATTTTCACATAACTGTTTTGTTTTCTTTGTACAAATTGTATAAACTCTACTCTATTCGGCGGCGTTCTCTTACTAGGACGTCAGCCTCTTGTACATGAACGCCTATTTACAGGCAAATTCAAAAATCAATACAAATTCACTTTTCAGACCAATTGCCAATTGTTTTTCCTTTTTCTGTTTTGTTTTGTAAAGAACGTCCAATGTTCAATTTTTTGATATATGCATTTGACACTAATTGCTAACTCATAAATATTCGTATACGAAACAAAAGATTAATTACAGGTGACATCAGAAACAGGGGCAATAATGAGTTGTCTAAGCGATCTAGTTGCTTTGTCCACCAAGGTACCAAGGTAGATTCGGCTGAAGAATGTAACCAGGATACCTTCACCCCCTGCAGAGTAAGACAAGACTCAACAACACTCTCCCCAAGCAGAGTTAGTCTACTGTCAGCCTTAAGGAAGATGGGTATCCCCAGCAAATCTCAATATTCCCCAGCGGAGTATACAGACATTCCTAACAAGCATCCCCGGCAGTCTTATTCTAAGATTGTTCCACGGCGGAATACAGACATCCCAGTGGAGCCACTTCCCCAGTACAGTCTCAAAAGTCTCCCCGGGAGAGTTGAACCATCTCCCCAGTAGAAAGCTTATCCCCAGTAGATTCTGGAAGCTTACCCCTGCAGAGCACGAACACGTCTCTCCCGGGCTTTATTCAAAGGTTATTCTCCACCAGAGCTTATAACTGGGTTATCCTCAGCTAAAAACCCCGGAAAGACCGTCCTCGGCGAAGTTCTTTCTATCCCCCAGCGGAGTTCATCAAGATTCCCCGACATAACTCATCAATGGTATCCCCAGCGGAGTTATCATCAAAACCTCAGCGAAGTGTCTCTTCCCACAGAGTATTCCCCGCAGAGTAACCTCTTCATCAAGTTTATTCCCCAACGGAGTCATCTTCTCCTACCGGATAATTCTTGCAACCATCATCCCCAGCGGAAATGAAGAACTTCACTCTTCAACATCAGTCCAAGATTCAGCTTCCCGGCATTCGTCAAGGATTTATTTTCCTAGACGAACATTACATTTCATACATCCTACCTACATACACAATGCATGCACATACGCATCATATCACACAATCTCATTTATTTTTGAGAACATCATGACATCATGCATTTCATACATCATGACATTGCATACAACTGACGTTTTACCTTTTCAGGAAAAAGGTCAATCCAAAGATAATTACTATCAACTGTCGCAATTCCAGATTCGATTCCTGTATCCAGCCAGGGCACGTCTGAAGAGTTTGAAGATTCGATTCCTGTATCCAACCAGGGCATATCTGTTGATGACTAATTCCAGATTCGATTCTTGTATCCAGCCAGGGCACGTCTGAAGATTTTGAAGATTCGATTCATGTATCCAGCCAGGGCATATCTGTTGATGACTAATTCTAGATTCGATTCCTGCATCCAGCCAGGGCACGTCTGAAGAGTTTGAAGATTTGATTCCTGTATCCAGCCAGGGCATATCTGTTGACGACTATTTCCAGATTCGATTCCTATATCCAGCCAGGGCACGTCTGAAGAGTTTGAAGATTCGATTCCTGTATCCATCCAGGGCATATCTGTTGACGACTAATTCCAGATTCGATTCTTGTATCCAGCCAGGGCACGTCTGAAGAGTTTGAAGATTCGATTCCTGTATCTAGCCAGGGCATATCTGTTGATGACTAATTCCAGATTCGATTCCTGTATCTAGCCAGGGCACGTCTGAAGAGTTTGAAGATTCGATTCTTGTATCCAGCCATGGCATATCTGTTGATGACTAATTCCAGATTCGATTCCTGCATCCAGCCAGGGCACGTCTGAAGAGTTTGAAGATTCGATTCCTGTATCCAGCCAGGGCATATCTGTTGACGACTATTTCCAGATTCGATTCCTGTATCCAGCCAGGGCACGTCTGAAGAGTTTGAAGATTTGATTCCTGTATCCAGCCAGGGCATATCTGTTGATGACTATTTCCAGATTCGATTCATGTATCCAGCCAGGGCATATCTGTATGAAGAGTTTGAAGATCAACCCCTGTAACAGGCCAGGTAATTATCTTTCTTTCTCAGGCACGCAAGTTCTCGCTAAGGAATCTCTTATGCGATCAACACCTAGATGGCATCTATAAGCCCATCCTCCCATCACAGTTCCAAATGGCATCTATAAGCCCATTCCCGACAAGGTTCTGTCACACTTCCAGATGGCATCTATAAGCCCATCCTCCTATCCACCATCCCTCCAAATGGCATCTGTAAGCCCATTTCCGCTATCACACTGCTGATACTCTACTATGTGAGTGCAAATTTCTGTGCACTCTAGTGTTCAATCATCTTCCACCTTTGGATCACGAAAGGCACGCGCGCCAATCTACATCCTCAGGTCTAAGAAGATTGAACAGGGGCAACTGTTGTACCCCAAAATTTTCCCTCCCATATTCTTCAAAGTTTTGACAAGCATCACCTCAAATGGTTCAAAGTCTACTCAAGGGCTACACAGTCAAGCACCCTCCTAAGCCAGTCAAATTAGGGTTTTGGTTCTTGCAAAGAAGTTGAGGTTTTCAAGGGCTCAATCAAGTCCCATATGCTCATATACATTGTCAAGCACCTACATGTCAAGTTTCAAGGCTCACAAGGTCAAGTTGCACAGTCAAAAACCCTAATTGCTTCACAATCAACTGTAGAGGCAAAATGGTCATTTGGCAGTCAAAAGTCAAAAAATTTGGTCAACATCTTATTTTGAAGCCACAATCATCATTTGGTCAAATCTTGACCATGATTTCACAAGAATGGCTCAAAAATCATCAAGGTGTCAAAAGTTTCTATTTTTGGACAGCTGAAAAGTCAACTGTAACTTGACCAAGGCATAACTTTTTCATGGTTCAGCAGAAAAATCCCATCCAATGCTCATCTTGAAGGGGAAGACATTTCCTACAACTCATCTTCACATTCCAAGTCCAAGAAATGCTCTCACAAAAAGTTATCAATTTCAACATTATAGGTCATTTTCAAAAGTCAACAAAAAGGCACTTTAAGTCAAAGACCATAACTTGAGATTGGTAAATCAAAATGACATGGGACCAAAGGCATTGGTTATAGGACTTCAAGACCTTTCCAAAATGTCCAAGAACATGTACATATGATCAAAATTGAGCAAGATATGCATTGGAGAAGTTGGGATATTTTTGTGAAAGGCCAAAGTCAACTATCCTTGAAACTTCATTTTTGACAAAAAAGGGACCACTTTTTCCACTTGTTTCAGCTTTGCCATGCCTCCCACGTGTCCCATGATTTATTTCAAGATTAAAAATTAATTTTTCTATTTTTATTTAATTTTATTGGATTTAATTCATTTTAAATCTTTAAAATTCAAATAAAAATCAAGAAAATTAATTAAGGGATATCTTTTGGTTTGAATAGCCTTGATGCATCATGAAACACATACCAATTTCGTGTACATCATATTTCAAGCATGAAATTCAAATTTGGAGCAAAAATGGCAAGTTGTTTAATGGTGGTCATGGCAAAATCTCAAACTTCACTGCAAGGCTTAAAGGTCCATTATATTGATTGATTCTCATTGCTAGACATATAGGCAAGCCTCCCCAATAGAATTCACGACCTAGAAAACTCAGAGGCAGCATAACCAATTTCAAAATTTCAAGAGAAAAATCACAAACTGAAAACCACTTTCCAGCATAATTCGAGCCTTCTTTTGGATCCAAACACATTCCCAGCATTGCCAGGAACCTTTTGCAAGCACAAACAAGCCCTCACACTCAAGAACTCGTGCTACAGTCACACGGTTCATCATTTTTTCTTATAATCTAAAATCATTTTGCACGCATCATTAACATATTTTGGGTATTGCTTTGTCTTTCTAACATTGTACTGAAGCTTTTGACATGATTTAATTTGAGTATAGTGCCTTAAAACGAAAACCACCATGGACGGATGCTAGGTTTTCAAAGCTCGTGATTTTGGGGTTTTTTCTTACACTGTAAAATTAACCCTCCAAACACCCATGGTTGAAATCAGCATGACAAGACGAGTCTAAAACACACCTCGCGCCATTTTTATATGCCCTGGATTCCTATTCGCTATTTTCCAATATTGCAGGTTGTGGGGGTTTAAAACCCTCGCTATGTGTTTTATATTTTGCAGGAAAAGGTTGAAGACGAAGGGCGTGGCAATACATGATTGGCAGGTTCAAATTGGCGCGCGCGTTTCCACTTGATTCAGCATATAGTGCGCTTATTTCATATATTCCTTTTTTCTTATTATGTTTACAAACAAACGCGCTTGGCTCAGTGGTTTGGATGGACGTGTATAGACCCTTGGGACCTGGGTTCGATTCCCAGGTCCTCCCATAATTCCATATTGTTTTTTCTAACGCTTTCCTGTGCAGCATTCCAAAGAAGACTCACCATAAACCTCACAGATCCAAGCGCCAGGTGGCCATGATCATAGATCCAAAGGATAAAAAAGTGATGAATACCATGTGCTCAGTCAAAGCATGCTGCAGGCAATCCAAGAAGTCAACGTGGCTGAAAGCTTCATTGGGCCTCAAATTCCAATCAAAACACCCCCTCATTCTGGCCCATACCCCCTTGGGTTTGCTTCCTTTTTTATTTATTTTGTCATTTGCTTTATTTTTTTTCTTTCTTATTCTTTTTTTTCTCTTTTTTTTTAAAAAAAATACCCGTCGCTCAATAGGAATTGCGTTTCAAAGTGTCCCGCAAGGCTCATCCACCTTACGGGGTACACCAACGGCACGTGCCTCTGGGGGGCCAAAGCCCCCTACTGCTGGTCGGCAAGCGAACGACGGGCGCACGCATCGCTTCTAGCCCGGATTCTGACTTAGAGGCGTTCAGTCATAATCCAACGCACGGTAGCTTCACGCCACTGGCTTTTCAACCAAGCGCGATGACCAATTGTGCGAATCAACGGTTCCTCTCGTACTAGGTTGAATTACTATTGCGACACTGTCATCAGTAGGGTAAAACTAACCTGTCTCACGACGGTCTAACCTGTCTTACTATCCAGGTTTTCATATCGAAGTAACCCTACTATCCAGGTTCCTTCTCACAGCCCTACTATCCAGGCTTTCATATCGAAGTAACCCTACTATCCAGGTTCCTTCTCACAACCCTACTATCCAGGCTTTCATATCGAAGTAACCCTACTATCCAGGTTCCTTCTCACAGCCCTACTATCCAGGCTTTCATATCGAAGTAACCCTACTATCCAGGTTCCTTCTCACAGCCCTACTATCCAGGCTTTCATATCGAAGTAACCCTACTATCCAGGTTCCTTCTCACAGCCCTACTATCCAGGATTTCATATCGAAGTAACCCTACGACCCAGGTTCCTTCTCACAGCCCTACTATCCAGGCTTTCATATCAAAGTAGCCCTACTATCCAGGTTCCTTCTCACAGCCCTACTATCCAGGCTTTCATATCGAAGTAACCCTACTATCCAGGTTCCTTCTCATAGCCCTACTATCCAGGCTTTCATATTGAAGCAACCCTACTACCTAGGTTCCTTCTCTCTTATCTCCAAACAGCATTCCACAACATTGTAGGACTTGGACCTGATCAAACACGATTGGTTTCGCATTTCCCCAGTAAGTCGTGGTACAGCCTGTACATCGACCGGATATACAGTTCACTTCCGCTTCCTCAAGCAAGAGTTATTTCCCCAATAGAGTAACGGACAACTGAATCTCCTAAAATTCTATTTCTCCCAAGACAGATACCAACAATCCTTAGCAGATTCCTCATCAACAACAACAACAGGGACTCTCGTCAAAGGAATATCTCAGGAAATCAACTTTCTCTAGATGGGATCTTTAAGCCCATCTCCGACAATTCTCTGTCGCATCTAGGATGGCATCGTTAAGCCCATCTCTGACAATCTTCCATTATCGACCTCTAAATGGCATCTGTAAGCCCATTCCCGATATCACAGATCAAGTGCCACTTCATGTGACTACAAATTTCTGGGCACTCTAGTGTTCAATCATCTTCCACCTTCATATCACGAAAGGCAAGCTAGCCAATCAACATCCTCAAGTTTAAGAATATTGAACAGGGGCAGCTGTTGTACCCTAAAATTTGCCCTCTCATTTTACTCAATACATACTCCTAGAGATCCCCAATTTGCTCAAGCTTGCCCAAGAGTTGACCAGACAAACTCTCTCCTAAGGCAATGTACCTCAAATTAGGGTTTCCATTTTCCTCAAGATAGGTGGACTCCAAAGGCCCCATATTCTCTCCAAGGT
Organism: Vicia faba; assembly: GCA_948472305.1. Taxonomy (NCBI): domain Eukaryota; kingdom Viridiplantae; phylum Streptophyta; class Magnoliopsida; order Fabales; family Fabaceae; genus Vicia; species Vicia faba. The sequence continues at coordinate 764,462,322 of OX451737.1, read as the reverse complement.
CCTAATATGTTCTCAAGACCCTACATGTCAATTTTCATGCCTTGCCCAAGAAGTTTGCTCAGTCAACTGCTCAGATGCTTGAGAATCGATTGTATTAGGTCAAAAGTCAACTGTGACCCACATACAGTCAAACTTCAAGATTTTTGGTCAACATTAACATTTTAAAGTGACTTTCATCATTTGATCAAGGTTTGATCATGATTACCCAAGGAATTATCCAAATTCATCAAAACCCAAAAGTTGCTAAATTAGGGTTTCTTAATAAAAGTCGACCAAACTTTGACCAAGCATAACTTCCACATGCTTCATCAGAAATTTTCCATCCAAAGATAATTTTTAAGAGGATGCAATTCCCTACAATTCATCTTCATCCCACAAGTTCAAAATATGCACTCACAAAAAGATACATTATGGGTCCTTTTGAAAAGTCAACAAAAACACCTTTTGGGTCAAAGCTTCTTACATAAACATGGAAGAATCAATTGAGATAAGACCAAAAGGGTTGCTTAGGGGACATCCTAAGCTTTATAAAAATTCCAAGAACACCCCTCTAGGGTTAAAATTGGAGGAGATATGCCTTGTCAAAATTGACCTTTTTTGTAAAATTGCCAAAAGTCAAATGTGCTCAAAAATGCATTTTTTGCTAAATGGGCCTAACTTTTTATGCTTGCACCTCACTTATAATGTGGTCCACGACCCAAATATTCCCCCACACATTATTTTCTTCATTTTTCAATTTATTTTGATTTTTATTAATTAAAAATTGAATTAAATCAAATAATTGATGAATAATAGCAAAGATATGATTTGATTTGGTTTTTGGACAGGTTGGCAATCAAAATATGCTGAATTATCAAGGCCAAAACGAATCAAGCATAATTGGTACAAGAAAGGGATGATTTGGCTCAAAATAGCAAGTTTATATGTAGCATGAAAATCAAATCAAATATCTCATAATTGCAAAGATTCAATCCAAGTTTGTAACCCTAATGCATTCCTAGATATATATTGGACAAGAACAAAGCATGGCATAAGGTTTTGCAGTCGTGAAAACATCAAACAAAATTCAAAAAAAGTGACAAAAAGTGTTGGATCGTTTTTGAACTTAGAGATCAATTCAAGCCATTCCAATGCTTCCAATCGTTTCTTGGACCTTCCCAAAAACTAATATGATTAGTTGCACGCATTCTCACGCCTAGAATCTCCCTGTAGCATTCATACGGTTTGCCCTTTATTTCAAAATCGATTACTGTATTTTTGGCATCATTAGCATGTTTAAGTTATATATTTGTGATCCTCATCGTGTTTGCAAGCTAGCTGAATAATTTAATTGCATTTTTGAAGCCTATATGTGCCTTTGCCATTGTTAGGATTTGTGTGTGCAGTTTAGGGGTTTGTTCTACATGTTAAATTGGGCAAAAAGAAGGGTACCATGATGTTCTCAAGATCAAAACGAGTTGATCTATATAGTTAAGTTTCATTTATCTTGTGTTTTGTGGATTTTTGAACGTTATAGGGCTATGGCTACGAAGCTTGTCCGTAGGTAAAAGGCAAGGGTCTAAAACGAAGGATGAGGAAGAAGAAGATAACGTGTCCAGTCATCATTAGACTATTTGAAAGTTGGCGCGCGTTTTTTCTTTTATTGATTAATTCACTTATTTTTTATATAACATTGATTGTTGTTATTATACTAACAAGAAAGTCACATAACTCGGATGGTGAAGCATGTTAGTGAGGAGTATAAGGACCTGGGTTCGATCCCAGGTCCCAACAATTTTCTTTATTTCATTTTCTTGCAACAGATTCAATGCATTGTCATCCTAAATGCCCACCATACTCCACCATCATCCGGCCACGGGATCCAGCATGGTACCATATCCAACGCATAGGCAGTGAGGGACCATGATGCACCCTCAAATCAACGCTACAAGGAATCCAAGGCTGACTGGGCTTGGAGCGTTTTGGGCCTTAAAAAACTCAGATTGGCACCCCCCATTTGCTAGCATACAGGCCCAGTTTGCATTTTCTTTTCTATTTTCTTTTTAATTTCTTTAATTAATTTCTTTTATTTGTTTTAATTAATTAACACAAAAATCATTTTCTTTTTCTTTAATAAAAAAATCACAACAAACCACAAAAATCTTTTTTTAATAAAAATATTTTGTTTCTTAATTAATTAAGTTTAATTAACTTAGAGCAATTTAATCTCTTTTTATAATTAAAAATAATTAGACTTAGGATTTGAATTGTACATAATTTAATTAATTTTATTTAAAAACACACCAAAATCATTTTTTATTAAAATATTTATTTTAATTAATTAGATTAATTAGGTTAACTTAAATACTTTTTCATAATTAAAAAGCAATTAGAAATTAGGGTTTTATTTAAATTGCAGTTTCATTGTTTTCTCCAATAAAAAATGTACAAAAATCTTTTTTCTTTCAATTAGGGTTTAGGTTATTCTTCAACTTCTCCTCGCATTTAATTTACCGCGCGCATTTTAATTTGTTTTATTATTATTGTAACTGTTTCGAGTTTGTAATAGTTTTAATTAGGGTTTTAAACTTCTGCATTCTTTATTTTCCGTCAAGATAATTATGTAACTGTCAAAGCCCTGTAATAGCTAGGTTTATTTTTCGCACCTTTAAATTCCTGCAAACATTTAACTGTCTAGATGTATGCTAATAGGATTGTATGGCAAGATTACTCGAAATTAAAACGGTAGATCACCTAATGTGCAAAGATTAAATAACTGAAACAATTCATATGCACATATTCACTCCTAGGGTTTACCTCACTTCGGTTGCCCTTAGTAAACAATCATTAAGCATAGGAGATTTTAGTGGTTGCTCTTCAGTCTAAAAGATCAAATTGTCCCATTCGAATGTTGCCTCGGAAATGTTGCCTCGGAAATGTCGCCTCAAAAAGATCTTAAGACTTTAGGGTTACTACTAAATTTTTCTAACTGTTGCTTTAGTGATTGTATTTGTGCCTTTTGAACGTCCCTTACAACTCCAACGACGATGCTACCTACTCCTTAATAGTAGGATAGCATTGTCTAAAGGAAATGAGAACAAATAATCTTTTTACGAGTAGGTAGAATCTTAGGTACTTGCTGAATAAAAAGTTTTCACACAAACACCTTTTAAAACATATTTTCAAAACAAACTTCGTCACATCCTTAAGGACTGATACAAGGGTTATCACGAAGTAAAAACATTTTCAAGACAAGCACACATAAGCAATTTGAAAAATAAGCAAGTACCTAAGATCCCATGGAAAACCATGGATAGAAAGGGTGCTAACACCTTCCCTTTCTATAATCTTCCCACCGTACTCATAATATCTCGAAAAAATGTTTTTTCTGTTCTTTTTCCTTTTCCATAATTGGATGAAATAAAAGTCGGTGGCGAATCTTGCTTACCGCGACATTTTGCAAACAAAGAATGCAAAACGCGAACCAGTAAAAACAGTCGGTTCTGCCACCGTATCACACTTAACAAAGACCCTCAGTTTAAAAGTCATCATAAAAGATCATGGTCCCTTATGTCCCTCGAGTTACCTACGAGAAATGATCTTGTCCCTCGATGTTGCCTATATGATGACAGTCCCTTCGAAATGATAAGGTATCCTTACATGTTGCCTTCAATGACCATAAACGTCCCTTTTGATAGTACCTCAAAATCCAAAGATAGGGCTACCTACTCACTAATAGTAGTATAGCGCTATCTAAAAGGTAAGAGGAAAAGAACATCCTTTTTCGAGTAGGTAGACAGTTCTAAAGTACTTGCTCAAATCTGATTTTTTTACACTTACACACTTTTTCAAAATTCTTTTCAAAACTGCTTTATCAAACTCTTGAGGACTGATACAAGAGTTATCATAAAGCAAACAAAATCTTTCAAAACACACAAACACGAAAACAGTTATCAAAATGAGAAAGTACCTAAGAGTCTGTGGAAAACCACGGATGGAAAGGGTTCTAATACCTTCCCTTTCCATATTCTACCCCCCTTACTCAAAAAATCTCGAAAAAGGTCTTTTTATGTTCTTTTCACCCTTTCCTTTGTTGGATAAAATAAAAGTCGGTGGCGACTCTTGCTTACCGCACATTTGCGAATATAAAATGCAAACAAGTATAAACAGTCAGTTCTGCCACCGTATCACAAAACTGGCGACTCTGCTGGGGAATTAATAAAGTGGGGTTTACCTTAGGGTCTAGTTCATTTATAATATGTTTTCTTGGTCTGCCTTGATTGCTTTATTTTTAAGGGTACTGTTCGGGTTACTATAGATCCTACACCCAGATCTAGGGAAACCTTTTAGGTAAGTAGCAATAGATCATGGAAACTGTGTGGGGTATACTGACACGGTTGAAGCGATGGATATGTTGATGCGACACTTTGGTTGGTATCGGTAGCCCTTGAGTTAATCAAGGAGAATACGGGGCCACTGCGTGGTGTCATGAAGCGTCAACTGACCTTAGAACCTTTAATTGAACAACTTGGCCATTATGACATAGTGAGATGGCCATATTTGGTGTATTCCCAAAGTCGGCAGATACTCGATGCTACACTCATTGAGATTTGACTCCCGAGTTTTGTTTGGTTGCGAGTCAGTCGCCTATCGGAACGAAACTTGTGGGAAAGATCAGTGATATTGAGATCCCTTAGAACCCGGTTACTATTTATAGGACAGGTTGAACCAATCAAAACTTCAAGAGGGTATTACCTTAAAACCCATGCAAGCCTTAAACCTAAGGTCTTGGTGTGATTTGTTTGTGCTTGCTATATCTGTGATTTCTTAGCATAATCATGACATCATAACATGGCATGTCATACTAACCATTTCAAGGATTTTCTAGGGCTTATCTTTGTCTTGTTTTGTAGGACATGACATCCGCTTGCAGGAACACTATCCAAGTCAACCTTGTGAAAGCAAATCCCTAACTCAAGGATTTGGCATCAAGGATTCCTGAAAGCTCCCCCTTCACTGAAAAACATGGTCGACTTCTCAACTTTGTCACTTCAAACCCTGATGAAGAAATGTTAAAGGTGCTCTTTCAGTTCTTTGACATGTTACATCACTGCTTCACTTTCCTAGATTAACAGTTAGTGCCTACTATAGAGGCGTTTTCTCAGTTATTAGGGGTACCTATCCTTAATCAGCTACCATTCAATGGTATGGAAAGAGACCCAAAGCATGAAGAGATTGTTCAAGCTCTATCTTTACAACGGTCTAATGTAGTGGAAAATTGGGAAACCAGAAGAGGTGTCCAAGGATTTCGAGTTAAGTTTCTATTTGAGAAAGCTCACTATTTTTGGGATAACCTGGATTTACAAGATTTTGAAAAAGTGTTGGCCCTTCTCATCTATGGGATGGTAATATTCCCTAACATAGACCAACTCATAGATGTGAATGCGATTAAGATTTTTCTGTATCTTAATCTGGTGCCTACTTTACTTGGGGATATTCTACACTCTCTGCATACTCGCACTCTAAAGAGAAGAGGGACCCTTCTTTGTTGCACTCCTCTATTAGCTAGGTGGTTTATTTCACAACTATCTCGGTCCGTTTTGAGAAATGAGCAGGGTATGAGATGGTCTCATAGGTTGATGTCCCTTACACATTTGGATATTCAATGGTGTTCTCGGTCCTTAGAGAGTATCACTATCATTGATCGCTGTGGGGAATTCCCTAATGTCCCTCTCTTAGGCATTAGGGGAGGAATCACTTATAATCCTTGTTTGGCGTTGCGACAGTTTGGTTATGCTAGAAGGGATGGTCCTCACGACACACTCATCCAAGGAATCACATTTGACTATGAGAATGATGTTCAAGGTTATCCCAAGAGGTTCATTCGAGCTTGGGGCATGATAAACAGAGTTGATAGCAAGACACTTGGGCACAAGAATTCCATCCCTCTTGAGCCTTAACTCAAATGGGTGCGAGCGCGTGCTCAATGTATTATGATGCCTTACCCGCCATCTTACCTATGATTATGGAGCCAGTTGCTGAGGGAGACACTCCTTACATTGTTCTACATCCTGACATGCCCTCTGATTTTGAGGAGTTATGGAAATCCTGGATCCAAATCAAAGAGGAATGGGATACCTTTGAAACTCAATTCTACGCCAGCGAGAAGAAGGTTTTAGAGCTCACCCAGTTACTTCACGAGGAGAAGAGTATAAATGCTTACATCGCACCAAAGAGGATGCGCCGGTGGGAAGCTTGAGTCTCTTTGATTTGGGAGTTTATTTTGGCTTTATTATCTCCTTTGTAAGCCCAAGAGGCATTATTGTGACCAATAAGACATCTTAATACAATTAACGTTTGTTCCCTTTCTGTTTAAGCAATTTTAAGTCTTAGAAATCCTTGAAAACATTGCACACATACATATCATTGCATAAGCAGGTTTCAAAGTAGGTTTATCATTGTTGTACCCCAAAATTTGCCCTCTCATGTTTTCAAAGGTCTTCCCTTACATGGCTGGTCACAAACACTTGCCTAACGAAAATAAAGTTTTTTGAAGATAAACAAAGTGTCTTTCGATTGGCATCTGGGAAAAAGTCTTCGATTGGGCATCCAAAATCCTTCGATACAGGCTTGACTCACCAGTATTTGATTGGGCATTTGGCACTCTTCGATCAGGATTTGATTAGTAAGCTTCAATTAGGTGTTTGGAACCCTTCGATCAAGCTTTGGTCTGCAAGTCTTCGATTGAGCGCTGGACCCCCCTTCGATCAAGTCAATTTCACAATGCTTCGACTACGCGTTAACTACTTCAGGCTTACCTTCGACTCACGAGGCAATAATCTCCTACAAGTTTGTTTCGATTCACAAAGGAAAAGGCCCCTCAACTTGCCAACACACCAGGAAAAAGGCTCATTCGAAGAACATGTAAATGACTCATTCGAAGAACATGTAAAGGTCCATTTGAAGAAGCATTCAAAGGGTCAATTCGAAGAATATTCAAAAGGCCCATTCGAAGGGTACATAAGAAATCCATTCGAAGGAGGCAAATCAAGACCAATCGAAGAGCAGGGCCTGAAGGCATTCGAAAATCAAAAGTGTCCAGGTTCATTCAAGATTCCAAAGAGACATGAATATTTCAAAAAAGGAAATCTTTTAATATGTCTGATTCTTGTCTCATGGCTTTAAAGTCCTGGTTAAATGGCTGTCCCTTGCCATTTTCGTGCACCCCCACACTCCTATAAATACGAGGGAGGAACGGAAAAAGAAAAAAAGAGAAACGGGGAGGATTTGGAGATACGCTGCCCACAAACCCACCAAAGGTTATCAGCATTTTCATAAGTAATCCAAGCCAAAGCAGCCATTCAGCGAACATCTCCACACCCAGAGCCACAGATCATACATCTTTAATTGGTAAGGATTTGCAAAACCAAAATTGCACCTTCATAATATTTAAATACACATTGCATATGTATTCTTGTTATTACTGATTATGTTGCATGTAAGATAAAGCGCAAAGATGAGATCATGCCATTGTTGGGGCACGATCTAAGTTTCTCCTTTGAATCTCAGGATAAAACAAACCTAGGCCCAGATTCAGCAGATTCAAATTGAGGGAGGACTCGAATTGGGAGGAGATTCGAATCAGGGGGGGTAAAGTCCCCCCTGGATCTTTAACATTTGTCTCATTTTGTAGGAAATATCTTCTCAGAATCTTGTTCAGAGCTTCGAAGCTTAGCAGCTTAGCTTCGAACTGGATCCAGGGTTCCCAGATCGAAGGATGACATATTCAGATCGAACACCCTCAAAGTGCAGCCCCTCGTACACCTTCGATCAAGCCTCTTCACTGGATCGAAAGACAGCCCACACCTCTTTCGATCCAGGCCTCCAGAATTATACCTTTCTTGATTTACTGCCTGTTCCTTCGATTTCATCTTTGTTTTGACTATTTTATTTCTTTTTTTTTAATCAACATAAAATCAATTAAAAAGAAAAAACCACAAAAACATTAGGCTAGTTTTTCTATTAAATTAACTTTGTTAATTAATCATTTAATTATCTTAACATTTTCTCAAAACTAAAATTAAGAAGATTTAGATCATTTTCCCAAAATAAAATAAAACAACAAAAAGATTTTATTCTTAGGATTTTTAGAGGTTATTTTCAGATTCGCGCGCGTTTATCTTATTGTAACTGCCTACTAGTTTGTGATAGCTTAACTAAGACTTTCACACTTTACTGCTTTATTCCCCCAATTTTGGACATGTAAATAATCCCCCTCCCCGAAGCCTTGTAATAGCGTAGGATTTACAATTCCCGCACTTTAAATTCCTATACATATATTAATTGTTTAGATGTATGCTAACTAGGATTGCATGACAAGATCTGAAAACAAACGGTAGAACATCTAAATATACAAAGATAATGTAACTGAAAAACAATACACTCGCACATGCCACTCTTAGGGTACATCTCACTTGGTTGCCTCGAACGTGGTCATTGAGTATAGGATGTTTTAGAGGTCGCCCTCTTGTCCAAAGATCATAAGTTGCCTCGAAACGGTTGCCTCGGATAAAATGATCTAAGACATTAGGGTTACCACCAAGGCGTCCTAACATTGCTTTAGTGACCACACGTCCCTTAAATCGAATTGACCCGAAAACTCCAACGACGGTGCTACCTACTCCTCAATAGTGGGATAGCACTGTCTAAAGGACATTTGCACAGTTTAATTCCTTTTTGAGTAGGTAGATGTTCTTAAGTACTTGCTCCTTTTAAAACAAAACAAAACTTTTCGCACTTACACTCTCTTCAAAAAACAAAACTCTTTTCAAAACCCATAAACACAAAGAAAAGCAAACTTTTGAAAACATAGTGAGCAAGTACCTAAGAGCCCGTGGATAACCACGGATAGAAAGGGTGCTAATACCTTCCCTTTCTATAATCTACCTCCCGAACCCGAGAAACATCTCGAAAAGGAATTTTTATGTGCTTTTGTCCTTTCCTTGTTGGATAAAATAAAAGACGGTGGCGACTCTTGCTTACTGCGACATTTTGCAAAAACAAACGCAAACGCGAACCAGCATTCCAAAACAGTCATTTCTCATTCCCACCGATCACATAACTGGCGACTCTGCTGGGGACTTCTTTAAAAGTGGGGTTACCTTAGGGTTTAGATCACCTTTACTTGCTTACCTTGATTGCTTTGTTTGCTTTACACTTGGTTCTATTGTTTGGGTTTGAAATCCTCCACCCGGATTTGGGAAACATTCATAGATAGCAATACATTGTGGAAATTGTGCAGGGTATACCGACACGGTTGAAGCAATAGCTATATTAGTGCGACATATTTGTGAGTACCTATAGCCTTTGAGTCAATCAAAGAGAATACGGGGCCGCTGAGTGATGTTACTAAGCACTAATGAACTAGAACCTTACTTGACCATCTTGGCCTTTTTTAGGGGTAGTGAGATGACCGACTTTGGTGCAGTCCGAAGTTGGTAGATACTCGATACTACACTCATTGAGGATTGTTTTCTTGAAATATTTTGGTCGCTAGTTAAGTGGATAAACCAAAACGATGAACATAGAAAACAATCCAATGATATTGAGCTCCTTAGAACCCGGTTACTATTTATAGGATAGGTTTTGAACCAACTGAAACTGAAAGAGGGTAATACCTAAACTCCATGCCAGTCTAAACTTAAGGCTGTTTGTGTGACTTGTGTGCCTTCAAACTTGAACTACTTGCACATTCTTGTTATCTGACAACATGAGTTCCTTGCAGGTTTTGTTTACAGTCCTTATCCCATAATTTGAATTTATTGCATGGTTTACTTACATCACCTCACATTTTTGCTTAAACGCATAGCATACATATCATAACATCATGCCTTAACATTTCCTTAACCATTTCAAGGATCTCAAGGGTTTGTGATGCAGGTTATGGTAAATCAAATGTCTAGCCAGGGGCAAGGGGATTTATTTTCCTCTAGCCAATGTCGTCTAGAGATCAAAACATGATAACTTAAGTCAGGGGCTATGAACCACTTGATATGGTGAGCTTGACTCTTGAAGAAGGACTCTTAACAACATGAAGTTCCTTCAATCAAAGCTACAAGATTCAAATTCTAACAGTTTATTGTTTACCCCGCGAGATCCTTGAAAACATTGCATACATATATCATACATATCATTGCATAACAGGTCATCCAGTACAGGTCTCTCATGTTCCCACTGTTTATTTCAACAATGGCTCTCCCACAAGACAACCAAGATCTTCATACTCAAGAGACTCAGTTCAGGGAAATCTTCCTAAACCTATCCAGGGGGCAGGAAGAGTTGAGAACACTCCTCATGGGGAATTTGGTCAAGAAAAGTCCTGAAGACAATAAGGACGAACGGCTGGAACAACTGCAAGCTGAGTTCAGTGCCATGAAAACCCAGATGCTGGGGCATATGGCTCTTATCCAAGGCTTAGCTCGAGAACAAGAAGAGCTGAGAACCATTATCAACCAGCTTCATCAAGACAGATACAACAACATGAAGCAAACAGTCAAGGCCAGGGACCAAGTCATTAATCAACTTCCGAGAAGTCAAAGGTTTGGTTTGATGAAGAATAGACCTCTCCAAGTTGCTTCTACCTCAAGGGTCCAACAACAACCTTGCCATAAACAACGGGTTGATCAGAGTAAGCCAAATATTCCCAAGAGGCAATTTACCAAGCTCAACATGTCGTTGTATCAGGCTTTACAACACCTGTTGATATTGAATCTGGTGACGTTAAGGGACCCTCCTAAGAATCCCAACATAGCCTCCCCAAGGTACAATCCTGATGCAAGGTGTGCATACCACTCTGACAGTCCGGGACATGACACAAACAACTGTTGGGCTCTGAAGAACAAGGTCCAAGACATGATTGATGCCAAGGAGATCAAGTTTGACCCTCCGGAGACTCCAAACATAATCACTGCTCCTATGACGAATCATTGAAAGCTTTTGTTCATTTGAATTTTCAAGTTGTAATCTCTTTGTTATTCAAACAATTATCTATTAATGCCAAACTTTGTTTCATTAATGCATTGCATATGTTTGTCTTGATTTGATCCAATCATTTTCATTACATTTAAACTATGCTTTTTACTCACTTTATGACATTCAACTCTTGCTAAAAGTTACAAGCCTTTAGAGGGAGGATGACGAAACAATGCCATAATCTCATACAATATGCTTTTGGACAGACCTTGCTGACGATGTACAGGCGTTTCTTTCAAATCCTAAACACTGGAGTTATAAGGAAGATAATCCCTAGTCAACCCCTTCGAGCCAAAGAAGTAGGAGTTTTCTGTTTTAAACACAAATTGAAACCTTTAATTTAAACCTGGGGCAGGGTAGTCTCTCGGTTAATTCAAAAAGATGTGCATTGAGGTCGCAAAACTCTCAGTTCATAATACAACGAACGACATCAAAAGCATTCCTCTGGAATCAAAAGACAGTGGTGGTTCCTTATCTCATAGGCAGTCAATCTCTCAAAAGAGAAAAGCCCACTGAGCCAAAACCTATAAAGGAGGCTCAAGAAATTTGGGGCATCCCGCTGACTGTAATCTCGAAAACAGGAACAGTCAGGCAAAAATTAGGGATAATAAATCAAAAGAACGAGGTCATTACAAATCCTCGACAACATGAAAAATGTTGCAAAAAAATGATGACTGCTTTCAAAAATCCAACTTGTGTGAACCATCACCAAAACGTCGTTCCAAATTCGAATAAAGTTCGACGCACAATTAACTGAGTTTAGGATTGAAGAACATCACGAAGAGCGGGTGGGTACAAATATACTTTGAGCCTTTATCCTTTGTTTCTTAAACCGTGAACCAAGCCACGTTACAACCCTTCAAAAGTCCTAATTGAAGCATGGGTTAGTTCAAAAGCATATTGTTACAAAAGGTATCCTGACTCCTGTATGGCTTTGCCCTAAATCTTGTGTTGAATTTGTCTTATAAGAAGTTTTCTGCTAAAAAACGCATTTTTCAAAACTTCGAGACAAGCATAAACTTTGCATTATTTGAATATCACTGTTTTCATTTGGCTATTTGTTTGACAGCGGAGAAATTCACACAACAAATATCTGATGAACGAAAGTCCTCTCAGTGAACAAAATCACTTCAAAAAGGATGACACTTCTCCTATCAACAATGGGACTTGACATGTCACTATCCAGCACACCTGGGGAAGTCCAGTCAAGATTTCAAGAAATCTCTAAAGAAGTGCAGAGTAACCAGGGGCAAGTCTCCATCTCCGTCACTTGGGGCATTGAACATCAATCTCGGTGAAGGGTTACGTACAATTAAACATTTTCTGGAAATGTCACAAACACTTGCTACTAGGGGCAATGACAAATCTCCCCAAAATCCTTCTCATAGGATGACTCCCAGCAAGGGTTTAATCTCTGAAAACCTTTCCCCAGCTGAATCAACCTCAAGAATCCTCGAGGACTTCCCCCAACAAAGATGTCACCTCTCTAGCGGACTGACGACAGGGTTTATTTCCCCAACAGCACCAGGATTCCCCAGCTTGAGTTTGCCTCTCCGACTACTACAAATCAAAGGACCACAACTCCTCTTCCCTAATAGACTACTCTACAATCCCCAGAAGATCTTAATATTCCCTAGAGGAGTATAAAGATGTTCTCCAGCAAGTGTAAGAACATCCCCGGAAGTCTTAATATTCCTCAACAGAATATAAGAATGTTCCCCGGCGGAATACAAGATACCACAATGGAGTCATTTCCCCAGCGCAGTCTAAAAAAGCTTCCCCGATGGAGTTGAATCATCTTCCCCAGTAGACTCTGGAAGCTTGTCCCCTGCGAAGCACAAATAAGTCTCCTCAGCCAAATTCAGAGATTATCCTCACAAGAGTCTAGCTGGGTTATCCTTAGCAAGTTGCAACTGAAAGATCATCCCCAGCGAAGTTCTTTCTATCCCTAGCGGAGTTCATCGTCAAAATCCCCAGCAGAGCTTATCAACAGATTCCCCAGCGGAATTATCATTAAAATCATCAACAGAACATCTCTCCCCCACAGAGTAATTCCCTGCAGAGTAATCTCTTCACCGTGTTTATTCCCCAACGGAGTTCCTCTCTCCTGCAGGTTTATTCTCACAACCATCTTCGGTCATCATCCCCAGCAGAAACGAAGAACTCAACTCTATTCTCCAGTAGCTCCGGGATTTATTTTCCTAGATAAAACATCACACTTCCATACATCATAATACATGCATGTACACATCATATGGATACAATCTCATTTATTTTGAGAACATCATTACACAATGCATACATCATGACAATGCATACATCATGACATTGTATACAACTAACTCTTTCCCTTTTCAGGAAAGATCAATCAACAGGAAAAGATCATCATCTTCTGAGATTCCTTCTAGAGACAGTTCAGATGTGATCCAGATATGGCTGACATTCTGATACTTATTCCAGATTCCTTCTAGAGACAGTTCAGATGCGATCTAGATATGGCTGACATTCTGTTACTTATTCCAGATCCCTTCTAGAGACAGTTCAGATGCGATCCAGATATGGATGACATTCTGATACTTATTCCAGATTCATTGAAAATACAGTCCAGATACGATCCAGATTCGGATGTCATTTTGTCACTCATTCAAAATACAGTCCAGATACGATCCAAATTTAGATGTCATTCTGTCACTCATTCAAATTACAGTCCAGATACGATCCAAATTCGGATGTCATTCTGTCACTCATTCAAATACATTTCAGATACGCTCCAGACAGCAGTCCACAATACTGTAAGACCTGGAACTGATCAAACACGATCGGTTTCACCTTTCCCCAGTAGGTCGTGATGTAGCCTATACACTGACCATATATGCAGTTCACCTCCAGAGTAATTCCCCTCATAGTAATCTCTTCATCAAGTTTATTCCCCAACGGAGTTCTTTTCTCCTGCAGGTTTATTCTCACAATCATCTTCGTTCATCATCCCCAGCGGAAACGAAGAACTCAACTCTATTCTCCAGCAGCTCCGGGATTTATTTTCCCCAGCTAAAACATCACATTCCCATACATTATGATACATGCATATACGCATCATATGAACACAATCTCATTTATTTTGAGAACATCATTTCCTTATCCATATCACGCATTGCATATAACTGACCTTTACCTTTCAGGAAAGATACAGTTAAAGTTCTCAATTACATCGAAGACCCAACCGGTTCTTAAATCTCAATTGAATTATCCTCAGTTGAATTTCAGATAAGGTTCTCAATCTCGACGATTCCCCTACGTCATAGTGTGGACGAATACTATATCCTCAACGGTATACTCCATTGAGCACGAGACAGTTCCTAGATCTTGATGAAGATGTTTCCCTACGTCATAGTGTGGACGAGTACTATAACCTCAACGGTATACTCCATTGAGCACGAGTCAGTTCCTAGACCTTGATGTTCTCCTCCGTCATAGTGTGGACAAGTTCTATAACCTCAGCGGTATACTCCATTGAGCACGAGACAGTTCCTAGATCTTGATGAAGATGTTTCCCTACGTCATAGTATAGACGAGTACTATAACCTCAACGATATACTCCATTGAGCACGAGTCAGTTCCTAGATCTTGATGTTCTCCTTCGTCATAGTGTGGACAAGTTATATAACCTCAACGGTATACTCCATTGAGCACGAGACAGTTCCTAGATCTTGATGAAGATGTTTCCCTATGTCATAGTGTGGACGAGTACTATAACCTCAACGGTATACTCCATTGAGCACGAGTCAGTTCCTAGATCTTGATGTTTTCCTCCGTCATAGTGTGGGCAAGTTCTATAACCTCAACGGTATACTCCCGGTGAGCACGAGACAGTTCCTAGATCTTGATGAAGATGTTTCCCCCCAATTGAATTATGAACAGGTTCTTAAAACTCAGCTGAAGCATTCTCTCAGTTGAAGTACAGGCAGGTTCCTAAATCTTAACAAAGTTAGACTTCCCCAGCGGAATCTTCTACAACAACAGGTATGCAAGTTCTTGCTAAGGAATCTCTTATGCGATCGACACTCCTGCAGATGGCATCTATAAGCCCATCCTCCTACCAACAATCTCCAAATGGCATTTGTAAGCCCATTCCCGTCGTCACAATGCTGATACTACACCATGCGAGTGCAAATTTCTGGGCACTCTAGTGTTCAATTATCTTCCACCTTCGGATCACGAAAGGCTCGAAAGCCAATCTATATCCTCAAGTTTAAGAAAATTGAACAGGAACAACTGTTGTACCCCAAAATTTTCCCTCTCGTGTTTTCAAAGGTCTTCCCTTACATGGCTGGTCACAAACACTTTCCTAACAAAAATAAAGTTTTTTGAAGATGAACAAAGTGTCTTTCGATTGGCATCTGGGAAAAAGTCTTCGATTGGGCATCCAAAATCCTTCGATACAGGCTTGACTCACCAGTATTCGATTGGGCATTTGGCACTCTTCGATCAGGCTTTGATTAGTAAGCTTCGATTAGGTGTTTGGAACCCTTCGATCAAGCTTTGGTCTGCAAGTCTTCGATTGAGCGCTGGACCCCCCTTCGATCAAGTCAATTTCACAATGCTTCGACTACGCGTTAACTACTTCAGGCTTACCTTCGACTCACGAGGCAAGAATCTCTTACAAGTTTGTTTCGATTCACAAAGGAAAAGGCCCCTCAACTTGCCAACACACCAGGCAAAAGGCTCATTCGAAGAACATGTAAATGACTCATTCGAAGAACATGTAAAGGTCCATTTGAAGAAGCATTCAAAGGGTCAATTCGAAGAATATTCAAAAGGCCCATTCGAAGGGTACATAAGAAATCCATTCGAAGGAGGCAAATCAAGACCAATCGAAGAGCAGGGCCTGAAGGCATTCGAAAATCAAAAGTGTCCAGGTTCATTCAAGATTCCAAAGAGACATGAATATTTCAAAAAAGGAAATCTTTTAATATGTCTGATTCTTGTCTCATGGCTTTAAAGGCCTGGTTAAATGGTTGTCCCTTGCCATTTTCGTGCACCCCCACACTCCTATAAATACGAGGGAGGAACGGAAAAAGAAAAAAAGAGAAACAGGGAGGATTTGGAGATACGCTGCCCACAAACCCACCAAAGGTTATCAGCATTTTCATAAGTAATCCAAGCCAAAGCAGCCATTCAGCGAACATCTCCGCACCCAGAGCCACAGATCATACATCTTTAATTGGTAAGGGTTTGCAAAACCAAAATTGCACCTTCATAATATTTAAATACACATTGCATATGTATTCTTGTTATTACTGATTATGTTGCATGTAAGCTGAAGCGCAAAGATGAGATCGTGCCATTGCTGGGGCACGATCTAAGTTTCTCCTTCGAATCTCAGGATAAAACAAACCCAGGCCCAGATTCAGCAGATTCAAATTGAGGAAGGACTCGAATTGGGAGGAGATTCGAATCAGGGGGGTAAAGTCCCCCCTGGATCTTTAACATTTGTCTCATTTTGCAGGAAATATCTTCCTAGAATCTTGTTCAGAGCTTCGAAGCTTAGCAGCTTAGCTTTGATCTAGATCCAGGGTTCCCAGATCGAAGGATGACATATCCAGATCGAACACCATCAAAGTGCAGCCCCTCGTACACCTTCGATCAAGCCTCTTCACTGGATCGAAAGACAGCCCACACCTCTTTCGATCCAGGCCTCCAGAATTATACCTTTCTTGATTTACTGCTTGTTCCTTCGATTTCATCTTTGTTTTGACTATTTTATTTCTTTTTTTTAATCAACATAAAATCAATTAAAAAGAAAAAACCACAAAAACATTAGGCTAGTTTTTCTATTAAATTAACTTTGTTAATTAATCATTTAATTATCTTAACATTTTCTCAAAATTAAAATTAAGAAGATTTAGATCATTTTCCCAAAATAAAATAAAACAACAAAAAGATTTTATTCTTAGGATTTTTAGAGGTTATTTTCAGATTCGCGCGCGTTTATTTTATTGTAACTGCCTACTGGTTTGTGATAGCTTAACTAAGACTTTCACACTTTACTGCTTTATTCCCCCAATTTTGGACATGTAAATAATCCCCCTCCCCGAAGCCTTGTAATAGCGTAGGATTTACAATTCCCGCACTTTAAATTCCTATACATATATTAACTGTTTAGATGTATGCTAACTAGGATTTCATGACAAGATCTGAAAACAAACGGTAGAACATCTAAATATACAAAGATAATGTAACTGAAAAACAATACACTCGCACATGCCACTCTTAGGGTACACCTCACTTGGTTGCCTCGAACGTGGTCATTGAGTATAGGATGTTTTAGAGGTCGCCCTCTTGTCCAAAGATCATAAGTTGCCTCGAAACGGTTACCTCAGATAAAATGATCTAAGACATTAGGGTTACCACCAAGGCGTCCTAACATTGCTTTAGTGACCACACGTCCCTTAAATCGAATTGACCCAAAAACTCCAATGACGGTGCTACCTACTCTCAATAGTGGGATAGCACTGTCTAAAGGACATTTGCACAGTTTAATTCCTTTTTGAGTAGGTAGATGTTCTTAAGTACTTGTTCCTTTTAAAACAAAACAAAACATTTCGCACTTACACTCTCTTCAAAAAAACAAAACTCTTTTCAAAACCCACAAACACAATGAAAAGCAAACTTTTGAAAACATAGTGAGCAAGTACCTAAGAGCCCGTGGATAACCACGGATAGAAAGGGTGCTAATACCTTCCCTTTCTATAATCTACCTCCCGAACCCGAGAAACATCTCGAAAAGGAATTTTTATGTGCTTTTGTCCTTTCCTTGTTGGATAAAATAAAAGACGGTGGCGACTCTTGCTTACCGCGACATTTTGCGAAAACAAACGTAAACGCGAACCAGCATTCCAAAACAGTCAGCTCTCATTCCCACCGATCACAATCATCTACTGCGCTGTTTATTTCAGCAATGGCTCTAGAAAAAACAGTGAAGGATCTACATACTCAGAATGCTCAGTTTCAACAGATGATCCTGACTCTGGCCAAGGGGCAAGAAGAACTGAAAGCCCTGATTATTAAAGAAAAGAAGAAGCCAAAGAAACCAGCTAGTGTGGTGAACTTGGGAAGAAGGATAAGTGGACCAGTGCGGAGAGCCTCTGAACTGGTAACTTCATCAAAGGAGGGAAACAATCAAGAAGAGGAAACAAGAGAGGAAGACTCCAGTCCAAAAGAATCTGATGATGAATCTGACTATCATGAGGAGAAGTATCCTCCTGCTGATGAAAAATACAAACAGCTGGAGGATCGTATGAATGCAATGGAGGTCTGGAAGGTACCAGGTATGGATTTTGAAGAGCTGGGTTTGGTTTCTGGGGTCTTCATCCGGCAAAATTTCAAGCTGTCGGTGTTTGCCAAATATGATGGGGTTTCATGTCCCAAGATGCACCTTCGATCTTATGTGAGGAAGATCTAGCCTCACACTGCTGACAAAGACTTATGGGTCCACTTCTTTCAGGATAGTCTGTCTGGAACTCAACTAGAATGGTTCTACAAGCTGGAAAGGACCAACATTCGTAATTAGGAAGACCTGGTTGTTGCTTTCTACAAGCAGTGTCAATATAATGCAGACATTGCTCCTACCCGTACACAACTCCAAAGTATGTCTATGGGCTCGAGCGAAGGCTTTAAAGACTATGCTCAGAAGTGGAGGTACTTAGCAGGAAGAGTCCAACCCCCCCCCCCCCCTCCATTTCTGATATGGAGCTAGTGGATATGTTTTTGGGTACCTTGTCTGGTCCATTATTCAATCATCTGATTGGAAGTTCCTCAGCTGGCTTCACTGAATTGATTTTGACAGTAAAAAGAGTGGAAGCTAGAATTAGAAGTGGTAAGATCCAAAAGGATGCACCCTTCAGTACAGTAAGGAAGCCATTTTCTGGGGAAAAGGAAGTCAGTGTCACTTATGGCCAAAGGAATCAGGACAGAACTGAACACCGTCCAGCGGTAGGGGCTGTTATGATCTCTAAATCTGCACCTGCTCAACAAAGGAACAATCAGCCTAGAGCAGAAAAGTCGGTAAGACAGTTTACCCGAATAAATATGACTTTGTCTCAAGTGTTGCCTCATCTACTGAAGTCTAACCTGGTAACTTTGTGGGAAGCTCCTAAGAATCCCAACATTGCCTCTCCCCGCGACAATCCAAATGCTCGTTGTGCTTACCATTCAGAAAGTCCAAGTCATGATACAAACGACTGTTGGGCTTTGAAAAACAAGGTGCAAGACCTTCTCGAGGCGAAGGAAATTAAATTTGACGCCCCTGAGATTCCCAATGTTATCACTGCTCTTATGCCCAAGCACGGTCGTGGTGTTAATGCTATTGAAGATGATATGTTTGTTACTGCTATTGAGAAACTTGTTACTCCCCTCATGACCATTAAGTGGAACTTGTTGAAAGTCAGTTTATTTCCAAGTTGTGGCGAAGGTTGCCACTCATGTTTATCTCTACCGACCGATTGTCATTTATTGAAGGCAGGTGTTCAGCGCCTGATGGATGACAGAGAGATTTTGTTTGAGAAGACTCCTGTTTCGACTGTTTCTTGCAAGGATGTTTCAATCATAACCATTTCTGCCAATCCTCCCAGGGTCTCTACCAAAAGACCCATCAGGATTACATTTGCTCAGAAGTTGGCCCCACTGATTATCACTATGCCAGGGCCAATCCCATACTCCTCGGACAAGGTTGTTTCCTGGAACTATGGGGTTGACGTCTACTACCACAGCGTCAAGTAAGACCTGCTAGCTATTGAAGACAAGGTTTCCGAAAATGTTGATTTTGACATTGGCAACATTGTTAGAACCAGCAAAATAACAAGAAGTGGAAGAGTGTTCTCCCCTGAGATTTCTCCACCAAAAGTCGTTACTAGTCCTGTGATTATTCCTACAGTTGTTCCTGCTGATACTACTACTGCAATTCCTATAATTACCCCAGTTGCCACCCCTATCACCGAGTCGGCTGAGACTTGGGGCAGAGACATATTGATTGAGCCTGTCCAGACGAAGGCGCATTCAGAATTTATCCCAGAGGCTTCCAAGAAAGAAATGGAAGAAATTTTGAAGATTATAAAGAAGAGCGACTACAATGTGGTCGAACAACTGGGGAAGACCCCTTCAAAAATTTCTATGATAGCCTTATTGTTGTGTTCTGAAGCTCATGCAAAGGCTTTGGTGAAGTTCCTTAAAACTTCCCATGTGCCACAAGAAACCTCCGCTGACCAATTTGAAGATTGTGTGGCCAATTTTACGGCTGATAACGGTTTGGGTTTTTCTGATGCGGATCTGACACCCAGAGGGAGAAAACACAATGATGCGCTACATGTCTCCATTGAATGCAGAGGCACTACTTTGGCCCATGTTCTAGTAGATATTGGTTCATCATTGAACGTGCTGCCCAAGAAGGCTCTAGACAGGTTAGATTGTGAAGGTTTGACTCTGAAGCCTAACAACATTGTAGTGAGGGCTTTCGATGGTTCGAAAAGAATGGTGCACGGGGAGGTGGACATCCCTGTGATCGGTGGATCTGGAACTGACTGTTTAACGCTGGTTCGCGAAATGTCACGGAAGCAAGAGTCGCCACCGTCTTTTATTTTCTCCAAATGGAAAGGACAAAAGCACAGAAAAATTCCTTAAAGAGATTGCTCTCGGTTCGGGAGGTAGATTATAGAAAGGGAAGGTGTTAGCACCCTTTCTATCCATGGTTATCCATGGGCTCTTAGATACTTGCTCATTGTGTTTTCAAAAAGGTTTGTTTGCTTTTCAATATGGGTTTTAAAAAGATTCTTTGAAAATTCCAGTTCGACTCTTGTATCGGTCCTCAAGAGTGTTTGAAAAATTGCTTTCGAAAGCTTTTTGAAAAGGTGTCGGTGTGAAAAGTATTTTTGAATTTGTTTTTGAAATTAGAGCAAGTATCTACGAGAACCTACCTACCCTAAGGAATTCGTCTGTGTAAATGTCCTTTAAAGTAGTGCCATCCCACCATTGAGAGGTAGGTAGCACCACCGTTGGAGGTGTTCGGGTCAATTCGAGGTTCGGGACGTGGTGATCACCAGAGCAATGGGAAGACACCTTAGAAGCTACCCTCATGCCAGGTTCCCGGATCATGAGGACTTACTAAGACATCCTCTACTCGACGATCACCTTTCGAAGGCAAGGCAACAGTGAGGCGTACCCTAGGGGTGGTGTGTGCGATTCGTGTGTCAGATTCGTTTGCATTTATCTTGTCATGTTATTGGTGTTCTACGCTTGTTTTTATTTGGACATTCATTCTTGCATGCTTTGTTTAACAGTTAAAATATTTGCGGGAAAGGTAAATTCTAAGCTATTACAAACGGCGCAGGTCCACATCGCCAAAATTAACCAGGACCCGATTTGACGGAAAATAAATAAAGTAAAAGAATTAAAGGTGCGAGCAATTATTTACAAGGCTTCGGGAGAGGTACATGATTATTTAAGCGAAATAACGAGAATTTAAACGAAACGAGGGCGTTGGACCCTTTTGCAAAATTAAAATTAACGAGGAATTAAAATTTAAGAAAAGAAATTGTTTTTGTTTTTTTGGTATTTTTATGTATTTTAAGATTTAATAGAAAAAGAATTAATCAAAATACGACGCAAACCCTAACTCTAGTTTTTTTTTTTAATTTATTAAGAAATATGTTGAATTTTAACCTAATTTAAACCTAAGTTATTTTCATGCCAATTTAATTACAAAAATAAATAAAATAAATAAGTATTATTATAAGAAAGAAAAATTAAAAAGGAATAAAAACATTAATTAAACCTAATTCTATGTTTTTTATATTTTATTATGAAAAGAATTAAAATTGCAACCTAATTTAAAACTAAATTTATTTACATGCAAATTAATTTACAAAAAAACATATTAACACAAAATATTTATTATATTTTTCTTTTCTGATTTTTAGGCATTTTTATATTTTGTAGAAATAACTAATGAATTTAAACAAATAAAGAAAATAAAACATGAGGAAAATATAAAGAATTTGCAAACCAGGGGGGGTTCAGACCCCAATATGGAGGTGAATTGTAAGCATTTTAAGCCCATTAAGGATCTGGCATTTATTGACTTTCCAGATGGCATGCTGCAGCGTTGACCTATGCTCATGGTGTGCTTCAGATCTAGGCCTTTGGTTTGATCTCCAGGGGCACGTGGATGTTGGATGCTGGAAGTGTATGGTGATCTATAATGCTTGCGCTGCATATGAACATTAGAGGAAAAATAATATTGAAAGGAGGTGAGGACCTGGGGCTCGAACCCAGGTCACTAGCATTATCAATCAATTCCTGCGCCACTGAGCTACTTCAACTACTTTTAATATATAATAGCTATTAATCATTATAAAAGAAAATTGGTTAGTATCTGAAAAAACGCGCGCAGGATTTGAACTAGCCACTCCCACCTTGACACGAGTTCATCTTCTTCACATTCCTGAAACATAAAATATTAGGCCACGGTTTTATCACCGTTTCAGAATGGGTCTTTTGGGAAAATAGCGATTAGGCTATCCTTGAACATAAATTAGGCGCGAGGGTCCTATCTTCTTCGTCCAGACGTGCTAAATCCAATTATGGTATTGAGGATGTCCAATTTTACAGCACCTGAAAACCCCTAATTTACAGTTCTACAAACCCTAAAAGTTATCAATGGCAAATCTCCAAATATGGCACGAAAACGAAATTAGACCACATGGTTAGCTTCAGAATACGTTAATTAGTATGAATGCATAAAAAAAACGTAATGAAAATGTCTAAATGTGGAAACACGATCATGCATTTTGTTTGACACAGTTTGAATCCATGGTACCGATTCTGGGCGTATGAAGGTTGGAGAGTGATCCAATTAGCTTCAAGGGAACACAAGGAAGCTTTTGCAATTGATCTTGTGCTTTGAATCAACCTAGAACCTGCTTTTCAGTTTTGAGCTTTTTTGCAAATTTTTTCAAGTTGTCAATGGAGTTGCTTTAGCAGCTGCGCCTCTCCTGGCATTAGGGTTGTGATCAGGCATTTGTAGTGAGTGCATTAGGTCAAGAAAAACCAATCAAATCCATGGCATTCATTGTTTTTGAAAATTTGATTTGTTAAGATTTTTTCATATCTTTTTTCCATGTGTTCTATGTTCTCAATCAAGCCAATCAACCCAAATCTTTCCATAATTGCATATGCACGAAATCTTGAGGCTAAAACATGTATAAAAAGATTGGAAAACTTAGGTTAGCATTTTTCATATATTTAATTTGATTTAAATGAATTAATATGAATAAAAATTCAAATAAATAAATAAAAAAATGAGAAAATACTTCCCTTTGGGCCAAGTGGTCGTGCACATGCTTGGAATGATGAATCATGGAAGAAAAATGGGCCCATTAGCAATTTTAGGTCATTTGAAGTAATGTTGACTTTTCAAAATGTCCAAAAATTTCCCAACTTCCACAAGGCATATCTTGCTCAATTTTTAAGCTTTTCTCATGTTCTTGGACATTTTGGAAAGGTCTTTGAGTCCTCTAACCAATGTCTTTGGTCCCATGTCATTTTGATTTACCAATCTCAAGTTATGGCCTTTGACTTAAAGTCCCTTTTTGTTGACTTTTGAAAATGACCTATAATGTTGAAATTGATAACTTTTTGTGAGAGCATTTCTTGGACTTTAAGTATGAAGATGAGTTGTAGGAAATGTCTTTCTCTTAAAAATGAGCCTTGGATGGAATTTTTCTGATAATCCATGTGAAAGTTATGCCCTGGTCAATTTCAGTTGACTTTTTCAGCTGTCCAAATAAGGAAACTTTTTGCATCTTGATGATTTCTGAGCCAAATTTTGAGAATCATGATCAAGCATTGATCAAATGATGTTTGTGGCTTCAAAATGATATGTTGACCAAAAATTTGAACTTTTGACTGACAAATGACCATTTTGCCCCTACAGTTGACTGTAGTGCAATCTAGGGTTTTGACTGTGCAATTTTGAGCTGAATGTCTTGAAACTTGATATGAGGATACTTGACCATATTTGTGGGCATATGAGACTTGATTGGGCCTTTGGAAACTTCATTTTCTTGACCAAAACACAAACCCTAATTTTGACTGTATAGGAGATCTTTGACTGTGCAACCCTTAGGGAGATTTTGAAGCTTTGACTTGGCAATTTCTTGGAAAATATGGGAGGGCAAATTTTGGGGTACAACAGTTGCCCCTGTTCAATCTTCTTAGACCTGAGGATGCAGATTGGCTGACGTGCCTTTCGTAATCCGAGGGTAGAAGATGATTGAACACTAGAGTGCCCAGAAATTTGCGCTCACATAGTAGCAGTGTGATGATGGAAATGGGCTTATAGATGCCATTTGGAGGTTGATGAATAGGATGATGGGCTTATAGATGCCATCTGGATGTTGATCGCGTAAGAGATTCCTTAGCGAGAACCTGTATACCTGCAAAAGAAAAATGAGTACCTGACACGTTACAGGAGCTGATTTCAGATGCTTGGTATAGATATGTCCTGACTGGTTACAGGAGCTGAATCTGGAGCTTCACAAGATGATGAATTAACCAGGGATGGTTACTGCCTTAGCATGAATGGTAAGAGAGCCTTGGGTGATTTTAACTTCAACAACGCTCGTTGAGAAAATCTTGGTGGGAAATACCATCTTCGCAGGATCGGGACGAGAACCATAGGCCATTATAATCTGAAAGGGAATCACCTCACTCGCCGTCGGAGAGGGAATCATAAGAAAAGGAATTGTCACCTCACTCACCGTCGGAGAGGGAACTAGGAGATTATCACCTCACTCACCGTCGGAGAGGGAAACATCTGAAAAGGACTTACCACCTCACTCACCGTCGGAGAGGGAACCATAGGATACTATCACCTCACACTCACCGTCGGAGAGAGAAACATCTGAAAAGGACTTACCACCTCACTCACCGTCGGAGAGGGAACCATAGGAGACTATCACCTCACACTCATCGTCGGAGAGGGAAACATCTGAAAAGGACTTACCACCTCACTCACCGTCGGAGAGGGAACCATAGGAGACTATCACCTCACACTCATCGTCGGAGAGGGAAACATCTGAAATGGAATTACCACCTCACTCACCGTCGGAGAGGGGACCATAGGAGACTATCACCTCACACTCATCGTCGGAGAGGGAAACATCTGAAAAGGAATTACCACCTCACTCACCGTCGGAGAGGGGACCATAGGAGACTATCACCTCACACTCACCGTCGGAGAGGGAAACATCTGAAAAGGAATTACCACCTCACTCACCGTCGGAGAGGGGACCATAGGAGACTATCACCTCACTCACCGTCGGAGAGGGAAACATCTGAAAAGGAATTACCACCTCACTCACCGTCGGAGAGGGGACCATTTGAAAAGGAATGATCGCCTCACTCACCGTCGGAGAGGGAACCACCTGGGATAACTTCTACTGAGTCTTCATCAGAAAAATCTGTTGGGAGTCGATTTAGCTGGACTAGAGAAGGCCTTGGACTGGATAAGAAATCTTCGAAGTCGATTAACTGAACCGGTCTAGGTCTTGAAATATGGTTGAGAATTTCAACTGCATCTTTCCTGAAAGGTAAAGGTCAGTCATATGCAATGCATGATATGGATCAAGCAATGATGTTCTCAACACAAATGAGATTTGCATGATCTGATGCGTTATGCATGCTATAATGATGTATGTGATGTTTATGTATGTATGTTTTCGCCTAGGAAAGTAAATCCTTGACGAGTGCCGGGAAATCGTATCCTAGGTTGACGCTGAAGAATAGATTTTGCTTCCGCTGGGGATGATAACTGCAAGAATACCAGTAGGAGAAGATGACTCCGTTGAGGAATAAACTTGGCAAATGGAAGATTCGGCGGGGAGAAAAATACTCTAGCGACCATGCTGGGAAGCAATACTCTGTGGGAAGAGGGATGCTTTGCTGAGTGTTGATAATGGTTTGCCGGGGGTACCCTTGTTGTTTGAAGTGTTGATAGTAACTTGCCTATGATATCTTTGCTGTGTTGAAAGTATGAATAGACTTCGCTGGGGATAAGAGAACTTTGTCGGGACGATCTTTCCATGGCTTTTGGCTGAGGATAACCCAGTTATATCCTGTTAAGGAAATAACTCTTTAAATAAAGCCGGATGACGCGTTCGTTCTCTTGCGAGGATAAGCTTCCAGAATCTACTGGGGATAAGCTTACTGCTTGGGGAGATAAAGTCCAACTTTCCTGGAAAAACTGGGTTGGACTCTCTTGGGGAAGTTTTTGACTGCGGGGAAGTGATTCCTTTGAATGTTGATATACCGCCGGGGAACAATCTTTAAGTCAAGATTGCCGGGGATGCTTGTTAAGAATACATGCATACTGCTGGGGAAATATTGAGATCTTCGGGAGGATACTCAATTTCCTTGAGATTTGATAACTCTGCTTGAAGAAGAATGCATTGACTGCTGACTTACTCTCTGGGGGGTTAAAGTGTACTTGGTCATGTTCTTTAGCTGAACCTACCTTGGTACCTTGGAGGATAGAGCAATTAGATTGCTTCAGACAACTCTTTATTGCCCCTGTTTCTAGTGTCACCTGCAATTAAAATCCTTTGTTTCGTATGCAAATATTTATGAGTTAGCAAACTATTGTCAATGCATATATCACAAATTGAACCTTGGACGTTCTTCGCAAAACAAAACAGAAAAAGAAAAACAATTGGCACGTTTAACTGAAAATATATTTGTATTGATTTTGAATGGCCTGTGAATAGGCATTTTGTGTACAAGAGGCTGACGTCCTAGTAAGAGGAACGCCGCTGAACAAGAGAGTTTATACAAATTTTGTACAAAAGAAAATAAAACAGCTGTGTGAAGTGAATGATCCCACTGGGTTTCAACTCTGCTATTGCCTTTATAACTCTGAGCGTCTCATCACTTGATGACCTTGGTTGAAGGTGAAGCTGACTGATCGATGTCGTCTGAACTTGATGTAGATACCGGATTCTGGATGCAAAGTGATCAATGAGACATAGTATTACGCTTTATCCCTAATTTTTGCCTGGACCGCCCTTTCGGGTTTTCGGTCCACCGGGATACCCATTTTTGCCCAAGCCGCCTTTTCAGGTTTTCGACTTGCCGGGTGTACAGATTTTTTTCATTTTCATCCCTTCATTTTGCCCGAACCTTTTTGGTTCGACGGGAAGCCCTAATTTTTGCCTAGGCATGTCAGCCTAGCGGGTCTTTTTCACGCGTAGTATTTTTTTACTATGTCTGCATTGGCGGGGTGAGGAAGGTCGTCACCATCCATGTTGGTCAATATCATTGCTCCTCCTGAGAACACATGCTTAACCACAAATGGCCCTTCGTACGTAGGGGTCCATTTTCCCCTTGGATCACTCTGAGGAAGTATGATTCTCTTGATTACCAGATCCCCAACTTGATATTCCTGTGGTCTGACCTTTTTGTTAAATGCCCTGATCATCCGTTTCTGATACGTCTGACCATGACAGATAGCAGCGAGTCTCTTTTCATCAATGAGGTTGAGCTGATCAAGTCGTGTCTGGATCCAATCATCTTCGTTCAGATTTGCATCCTTCATTATCCGGAGAGAGGGTATTTGCACTTCGATCGGCAAGACTGCCTCCATGCCATAAACCAGAGAGAAAGGAGTTGCCCCGGTTGACGTCCTAGATGAGATACGGTACCCATGTAGCGCGAACGGTAACATCTCGTGCCAATCTTTATAAGTTATTGTCATCTTCTGCACGATTTTCTTGATGTTCTTATTTGCTTCTTCTACAGCCCCATTCATCTTCGGTCTGTAAGGAGAAGAATTGTGGTGCTGTATCTTGAACTGCTCGCAGAGCTCAGCGATCATCTTGTTATTCAGATTGGTACCGTTGTCTGTAATAATTCGTTCAGGGACGCCGTACCGACAGATCAGGTTATGTCGAATGAACCGTGCCACAACAGTCTTGGTTACCGTAGCATAGGATGCTGCTTCGACCCACTTCGTAAAATAGTCAATCGCCACTAGGATGAAGCGATGCCCATTGGATGCCGTAGGTTTAATCTCGCCGATCATGTCTATGCCCCACATTGCAAACGGCCAAGGCGCAGTCAGAACATTCAGGGGAACCGGAGGAACATGCACCTTGTCTGCATAAATCTGGCACTTGTGGCATGTCCTGGAATGTTGGTAATAGTCAGCTTCCATTGTGGACCAGTAATATCCTGCCCGTAGGATTTTCTTAGCCATAGTATGTCCACTGGAGTGTGTACCAAAGGTCCCTTCGTGTAGTTCTTCCATGATTCTTTCTGCTTCAGTCTTATCCACACAACGCAGTAAGGTTGAATCATGGTTTCGCTTATATAGGATGCCGTTGCTAAGGAAGAACTTTGCTGCGAACCTCCTCAGGAATTTCTTATCGTTGATAGAGGCACCTTCAGGGTATTCCTGAGTTTCCAGATATCTCTTCACCTCATGGTACCAAGGCTTCTCAGTTACCAATTCAGTCTCGAGATCACAACAGTATGTCGGTTCGTCCAGTTTCCAGATGATGATCCGGGGAGCCTCATTATCCCATTTGACCTTGAACATAGAAGACATTGTAGCTAACGCGTCCGCTAACTGATTCTCTTCTCTTGGAAAGTGCTCAAAGGTTATCTCTGTGAAGTGGGGAATCAGGGTCAACACACATTCTCTGTAAGGAATCAAGTTTGGATGTTTCGTATCCCACTCTCCTTTGATCTGATTGATCACAAGAGCGGAATCTCCGAAGACACTTAGAAATTTGATCCTTAAGTCGATCGCAGCTTGAAGACCCATGATGCACGCCTCATACTCCGCCATGTTGTTGGTACAGTTGAAACATAGTCGGGCAGTTAGTGGAGTATGAGTACCTTGAGGAGATATGATTATGGCGCCGATGCCGTTACCCAAAGCATTGGAGGCTCCGTCGAAGTGCATAGACCATCGGGATCCTGGTTCAGGTCCTTCATCCGGTCCAGGTACTTCACAATCAGTCACAATCATGATGCTTTCATCCGGAAACTCGAAGTTCATTGATTGGTAGTCATCTACAGCTTGATGAGCTAAGTGGTCTGCCAATACACTTCCCTTGATGGCTTTCTGGGTTGTGTACTGAATGTCGTATTCTGTCAAGATCATCTGCCATCTTGCAATCCTCCCAGACAGAGCAGGCTTTTCGAATATGTACTTTATAGGATCCATCTTTGAGATCAATAAGGTGGTATGAGTCAGCATATACTGTCTCAGCCGGCGAGCAGCCCATACCAAAGCGAAGCAAGTTTTCTCAAGCAGTGAGTATCGGGTCTCACAGTCGGTAAACTTTTTGCTAAGGTAATAAATGGCGTGCTCTTTTCGGCCAGACTCGTCATGCTGCCCCAGCACACACCCCATCGAGTTGTCAAGCACTGTCAGGTATAATATCAGAGGTCTCCCTTCAACTGGTGGCATAAGGATAGGTGGTTCTTGGAGATACTCTTTGATTCTGTCAAAAGCAGCCTGACATTCGTCGTTCCAACATACTACCTGATCTTTCTTCAGCAGCTTGAAGATTGGCTCACAGGTAGCAGTCAGATGTGAGATGAAGCGAGCAATGTAATTCAGGCGTCCTAAAAAGCCTCTGACTTCCTTCTCTGTCTTAGGAACTGGCATCTCTTAAATAGCTTTGACCTTAGCAGGGTCCACTTGAATACCCTTGTCACTGACCACGAAGCCTAGCAATTTTCCCGATCTTACCCCGAAGGTGCACTTGTTCGGGTTCAATCTCAGCTTGTACAGTTTCAACCGGTCAAACAACTTTTGTAGATGATTTAGGTGCTCTTCCTAAGTCTGGGACCTAGCGATCATGTCGTCAACATACACTTCTATCTCATGATGGATCATATCATGAAATAAAGCAACCATGGCACGTTGGTAGGTTGCCCCAGCGTTCTTTAATCCAAAAGGCATGACCTTGTAGCAGAAGGTGCCCCACTGAGTAACGAATGTAGTCTTTTCCATGTCTTCAGGTGCCATCTTAATCTGATTGTAACCTGAAAAGCCATCCATGAAAGAGAATACTCTGTGCTGAGTTGTATTGTCAACAAGGACATCAATGTGAGGTAAAGGGAAGTCATCCTTGGGGCTGGCCCTATTCAGATCCATGTAGTCGACACACATTCTGACCTTACCGTCCTTCTTAGGTACCGGCACCACATTAGCAACCCACTGAGGGTAAGAAGTCACTGCAAGGAACCCGGCATCAAACTGTTTCATGACCTCGGCTTTAATCTTTTCAGACATCTCTGGACGCATCCGACGGACCTTTTGCTTAACTGGAGGGCAGTCTTCCCTAGTTGGCAGGTGATGGACCACGATATCGGTATCCAACCCGGGCATGTCTTCGTAGGACCAGGCAAATATCTCCACATAATCATGCAGCATTTGAGTCAACCGTTGCTTCACGCTGAGCTCTAGGTTGGCACCAATCTTTACCTCTCTCTTGTCTGCTTCAGTACCCAAGTTTATTGTTTCCACTGGCTCTTCATGGGGTTGAATTGCCCTCTCTTCCTGAAGCAACAGTCTTGCAAGCTCGCCAGGCACTTCGCAATCATCTTCACCTTCATCTTCGGCTAAGTTGATCGGATTTTCGAAGTCATAACTGGCAGTAGCAGAGTTGTTACCAGTAAGATCCATAGTGGATTGAAACCTGTAAGTGTGAGTGTGTGTGTAAATACAGCTGCTTTATAATATATGTAAAGGAAAGAAAGACAGAAAAGGAGCACAATATTGGCAATGCGGGAAAACGTCCAAGATTTTCATTCATGATATATGAAATGACAATTTATATGCCCTCACAAATGATACCACGGTGCCTCGGGTAAGACACCGGGCCAAAGAGTTTATTTATTGTTTATTACAAAATAACAAAACATAGGAATTCATTACTCAGTAACAAGAGAAACAGGGAGATTGTCCTTTGCACTCCAATTGTTAAGTCCACCGTCGGTTGCCGGGTAGATCCAGCTATCAAACTCAGCTTCATCAACTTCCTCTTCGTCCCCAATAGCATTCACCCCATGAGCAGGCAGGGGAGCTGTCACCACGTTAGGCTTCTCAGATGCCTCAAACTGTACCTCCTTAGCGTCAATAAGGTCCTGCAGCTTGTTCTTTAACGCCCAGCAGTCATCAGTGGCGTGCCCCGGGCTATCTGAATGGTAAGCACAACGAGCATTCGGGTTGTACTTAGGGGATGCAGTGTTGGGGAACTTCGGAGCTTCCCGGACAGTCACTAAATTGGTTGAGAGAAACTGTGGCAAGATCTGCGATAGGGTCATGCTTAACCGGGTAAACTCCCTCCGGGGTCTTTCATCCCTTTGAGGATTGGTCGGCCGAGGAGCGGCAGCAGGCTTAGCAATCATTACCGCACTGACAGATTGACGGCGCTCAGGTCTCTCTGATTTCCGGGAACCATATACGGCACTAGACTCCTTCTTGAATGGTTTCTTTTCCGAACTAGACGATGCACCCTTCACAATCTTCCCAGACTTTAACCCAGCTTCAATTCTCTCTCCAGTTAGAATCAAATCAGTGAACCCAGCAGAAGAATTCCCAATGAGATGGTTGAAAAACGGCCCAGATAGGGTCCCCAAGAACATGTCTACCAACTCCCGATCAGTCAACGGAGGCTGCACCCTGCCAGCCAGGTCTCTCCACTTCTGAGCGTACTCCTTAAAACCTTCGCTTGCACCTAACGACATACCCTGGAGTTGGGTACGTGTGGGGGCAAGGTCGGCATTATATTGATACTGCTTGTAGAAAGCAGTAGCCAACTCCTCCCAGTTACGAACCTTGGTCCCATCTAGCTGATAGAACCATTCGAGATGAGTCCCTGAAAGACTCTCCTGGAAGAAGTGGATCCATAGATTCTTATCCGCAGAGTACGGCTGAATTTTCCGAACATAGGACCTTAGATGCAGCTTGGGACAAGACGCCCCGTCATATTTGGAGAAGGATGGTGCTTTGAACTTGTGAGGGATAATCACACCAGTTGACAAACCCAGATCTCCGAAATCCAGCCCAGGTACCTGTTGAACCTCCATAGCTTTCAACCTATCCTCCAGTTGCTTGTATCTGTCGTCTGCCGGAGGGTACTGCTCTTCATCAAAATCAGTCTCGTTGTCGGAGACTACCGGACTAGGAACCCTTGCTTCTGCCGGAGGAGTACCCTTGCCAACAGAAGAACCAGCCTCTTCATGCTGCAGAGTATTACCAAACCTTCGGCCCGAGTTGAACAGAACAGTTCTTCTCTTCTTCTTCTTCTCCTTCTTCAGGAGCATAGCCTTCAGTTCTTCTTGGCCCTGAGCCAAACCCTTGATTAATTCCTGGAATTGTGCATTCTGCACCTGAAGAGCCTTGATTGATGTCTCAGTTGATGCAGAGTCGGTATTCATGATGCTGAAATAAACAGCGAAGAACTGTAAGCAACCTGAAAAGAGGAAAAACCTGCTATGCACATGATGAATGAGATGTGTTTATGCAATGCATTCAAGGGTTCGAAAGTTCAAATTTTTTGTAGACAAAAAGGAACACACGTTATCATTAAGGAAATCATTGTTTAATACATCAAAGCCTCATGGGCAAAAGTACAAAAATCAAATCAATCCCAAAATATGTTGCGCATCCTCTTTGGAGCTATATAAGTGTTGAGATTCCTCTCCTCATGCAACAGGCGGGTGAGCTCCAAGACCTTCTTTTCACTGGCATGTAGACTAGTCTCAAGAGAATTCCTTTCCTCCTTAAGCTGGGTCCAGCTCTTCTGCATCTCTTCCCAGGATGTGGGCATATCAGGGTGTTGAATAGTGTAGGACACTTCCCCTTCCAGGACTGGTTCTTTGATTACTGGGAGCATATAGGGATAAGGCATCACTAACTTCTGGGAGCGGGTGCGTACCCACTTGAGATAAGGCTCCAAAGGGATGGAGTTCCTGTGCCCCAGTGTCTTGCTGTCTATCCTACTTGGCATCCTCCAGGCTCTGATAAATCTCTGGTGAAGTCCTTGAGTATCGTTGTCGAAGTCAAAAACTATGTCAGGAACTAACATGTCATGAGGACCATCCCTCCGAGCATAACCAAACTGTCTCCAAGCCAGGCATGGGCTGTAAGTAATACCTCCTCTGATTCCAAGTAAAGGAACATTAGGGTACTCCCCGCAACGATCAATGATAGTGACATCTTCTCTGGACCTAGGGCACCAATGTATATCTGCATGCGTAAGAGTCATCAACCGTTGTGACCATCTCAAACCCCGCTCATTCTTCAAGACTGATTGTGGAAGGTGCGAAATAAACCACCTTCCCAGGAGAGGAGTGCAACACATAAGGACACCCCTTTTTCTCATGGTTCGAGTGTAACATGAGTGAAGGATGTCCCCCAGCAACGTAGGTATAGGATTCCTGGACATAAAGATCTGAACAGCACTGACATCAATGAGCTGATCTGGATTAGGGAACAACACCAGACCATAGACAAGGAGGGCCACAACCTCTTCAAAAGCTTGCAAGTCAAGGGAGTTCCAACATTCAAGGGCCTTTTCAAACAGGAACCTGGCTAAGAACCCTTTGATACAACTTCTAACTTCCCAATGTCCCTTGAGGTCAGATGACTGTAGGTGCAAGGCTTTAGCAATCTCTTCAAGCTTAGGTTCCTTTTCTGTACCGTTGAAGGGTAGCTGATCAAGGATAGGGATCTTCAGGAGCCGGGAGAACTCCTCCAATGTAGGTACCAACTGATAGTCCAAGAAGGTAAAACAGTGATGCAGAGGGTCAAAGAATTGGAACAAGACCTTTATCATATCTTCCTCAATGTTGGTATTGACCAAGCTGATGAGGCTTCCATGTCTTTCACTGAATGACGAGTTCTCAGGAATCCTGGATATAAGCTCCTTAAGCTGAGGAGGGATCCTTACAAGACTGATTTGAATTGTCTTTCTACGAACAGTTTCCATGTCCTACAAAACAAGAACAAAGATGAAAATTCGAACCCCTGAAATGGTTAGTCAATGCATATGATGCTGGATGATGTCATGATGCTATGATTAAACACACCACATATAATTACAAAGACAAACATGTAAGGCACACAAGGCACACAAGACAAGCCCTTAGGGTTTAAGGCCAGCATGGGGTCTGGGTAGTACCCTCTTGAAGTTGGTGGGTTCAACCTGTCCTAATCAAAGTAACCGGGTTCTAAGGTTCCCAATATCACGGGATTGCTTTCATTGTTCATCGTTTCGATTTAGCCACTGAACTGGCGACCGAAATATTCCAGGAAAGCAACCCTCAATTGAGCGTAGTATCGAGTATCAACCAACCTCGGACTGCACCAAAGTCAATTATCTCACTACCCTAAAGAGGCCAAGATAGTTCAATTAAGGTTCCTAAGATCTGTTGATGCTTCACGACACCACGCGGAGGCCCCGTACTCTCCTTGACTGAACTCAAGGGTTACCGGTACACACCAAAGTGCCACATCAACGTAGCAGATTGTTTCAACCATGTCGGTATACCCCGCACAATTCCCTCACAGCCTTGTTGCTACTTTCTAAGAAGGTATCCCCCAGATCCGGGTTAGGATCTATAGAACTCCCAAACAACCCACAATTTAAAGCACACAAGGAAAACAATTGAAAACACAGTTACGAACTAGCCCTAAGGTACACCCCACTTTAAGTTAATATCCCCAGCAGAGTCGCCAGTTCTGTGATCGGTGGATCTGGAACTGACTGTTTAACGCTGGTTCGCGAAATGTCGCGGAAGCAAGAGTCGCCACCGTCTTTTATTTTCTCCAAATGGAAAGGACAAAAGCACAGAAAAATTCCTTAAAGAGATTGCTCTCGGTTCGGGAGGTAGATTATAGAAAGGGAAGGTGTTAGCACCCTTTCTATCCATGGTTATCCATGGGCTCTTAGATACTTGCTCATTGTGTTTTCAAAAAGGTTTGTTTGCTTTTCAATG
Organism: Vicia faba; assembly: GCA_948472305.1. Lineage (NCBI taxonomy): Eukaryota > Viridiplantae > Streptophyta > Magnoliopsida > Fabales > Fabaceae > Vicia > Vicia faba. Next base: position 764,427,246 of record OX451737.1, on the reverse strand, counting down.
TGGGTTTTAAAAAGTTTCTTTGAAAATTCCAGTTCGACTCTTGTATCGGTCCTCAAGAGTGTTTGAAAAATTGCTTTCGAAAGCTTTTTGAAAAGGTGTCGGTGTGAAAAGTATTTTTGAATTTGTTTTTGAAATTAGAGCAAGTATCTACGAGAACCTACCTACCCTAAGGAATTCGTCTGTGTAAATGTCCTTTAAAGTAGTGCCATCCCACCATTGAGAGGTAGGTAGCACCACCGTTGGAGGTGTTCGGGTCAATTCGAGGTTCGGGACGTGGTGATCACCAGAGCAATGGGAAGACACCTTAGAAGCTACCCTCATGCCAGGTTCCCGGATCATGAGGACTTACTAAGACATCCTCTACTCGACGATCACCTTTCGAAGGCAAGGCAACAGTGAGGCGTACCCTAGGGGTGGTGTGTGCGATTCGTGTGTCAGATTCGTTTGCATTTATCTTGTCATTTTATTGGTGTTCTACGCTTGTTTTTATTTGGACATTCATTCTTGCATGCTTTGTTTAACAGTTAAAATATTTGCGGGAAAGGTAAATTCTAAGCTATTACAAACGGCGCGGGTCCACATCGCCAAAATTAACCAGGACCCGATTTGACGGAAAATAAATAAAGTAAAAGAATTAAAGGTGCGAGCAATTATTTACAAGGCTTCGGGAGAGGTACATGATTATTTAAGCGAAATAAAATAAATATGCAAAATAACGAGAATTTAAACGAAACGAGGGCGTTGGACCCTTTTGCAAAATTAAAATTAACGAGGAATTAAAATTTAAGAAAAGAAATTGTTTTTGTTTTTTTGGTATTTTTATGTATTTTAAGATTTAATAGAAAAAGAATTAATCAAAATACGACGCAAACCCTAATTCTAGTTATATTTTTTTTTAATTTATTAAGAAATATGTTGAATTTTAACCTAATTTAAACCTAAGTTATTTTCATGCCAATTTAATTACAAAAATAAATAAAATAAATAAGTATTATTATAAGAAAGAAAAATTAAAAAGGAATAAAAACATTAATTAAACCTAATTCTATGTTTTTTATATTTTATTATGAAAAGAATTAAAATTGCAACCTAATTTAAAACTAAATTTATTTACATGCAAATTAATTTACAAAAAAACATATTAACACAAAATATTTATTATATTTTTCTTTTCTGATTTTTAGGCATTTTTATATTTTGTAGAAATAACTAATGAATTTAAACAAATAAAGAAAATAAAACATGAGGAAAATATAAAGAATTTGCAAACCAGGGGGGGTTCAGACCCCAATATGGAGGTGAATTGTAAGCATTTTAAGCCCATTAAGGATCTGGCCTTTATTGACTTTCCAGATGGCATGCTGCAGCGTTGACCTATGCTCATGGTGTGCTTCAGATCTAGGCCTTTGGTTTGATCTCCAGGGGCACGTGGATGTTGGATGCTGGAAGTGTATGGTGATCTATAACGCTTGCGCTGCATATGAACATTAGAGGAAAAATAATATTGAAAGGAGGTGAGGACCTGGGGCTCGAACCCAGGTCACTAGCATTATCAATCAATTCATGCGCCACTGAGCTACTTCAACTACTTTTAATATATAATAGCTATTAATCATTATAAAAGAAAATTGGTTAGTATCTGAAAAAACGCGCGCAGGATTTGAACTAGCCACTCCCACCTTGACACGAGTTCATCTTCTTCACATTCCTGAAACATAAAATATTAGGCCACGGTTTTATCACCGTTTCAGAATGGGTCTTTTGGGAAAATAGCGATTAGGCTATCCTTGAACATAAATTAGGCGCGAGGGTCCTATCTTCTTCGTCCAGACGTGCTAAATCCAATTATGGTATTGAGGATGTCCAATTTTACAGCACCTGAAAACCCCTAATTTACAGTTCTACAAACCCTAAAAGTTATCAATGGCAAATCTCCAAATATGGCACGAAAACGAAATTAGACCACATGGTTAGCTTCAGAATACGTTAATTAGTATGAATGCATAAAAAAACGTAATGAAAATGTCTAAATGTGGAAACACGATCATGCATTTTGTTTGACACAGTTTGAATCCATGGTACCGATTCTGGGCGTATGAAGGTTGGAGAGTGATCCAATTAGCTTCAAGGGAACACAAGGAAGCTTTTGCAATTGATCTTGTGCTTTGAATCAACCTAGAACCTGCTTTTCAGTTTTGAGATTTTTTGCAAATTTTTTCAAGTTGTCAATGGAGTTTCTTTAGCAGCTGCGCCTCTCCTGGCATTAGGGTTGTGATCAGGCATTTGTAGTGAGTGCATTAGGTCAAGAAAAACCAATCAAATCCATGGCATTCATTGTTTTTGAAAATTTGATTTGTTAAGATTTTTTCATATCTTTTTTCCATGTGTTCTTTGTTCTCAATCAAGCCAATCAACCCAAATCTTTCCATAATTGCATATGCACGAAATCTTGAGGCTAAAACATGTATAAAAAGATTGGAAAACTTAGGTTAGCATTTTTCATATATTTAATTTGATTTAAATGAATTAATATGAATAAGAATTCAAATAAATAAATAAAAAATGAGAAAATACTTCCCTTTGGGCCAAGTGGTCGTGCACATGCTTGGAATGATGAATCATGGAAGAAAAATGGGCCCATTAGCAATTTTAAGTCATTTGAAGTAATGTTGACTTTTCAAAATATCCAAAAATTTCCCAACTTCCACAAGGCATAACTTGCTCAATTTTTAAGCTTTGCTCATGTTCTTGGACATTTTGGAAAGGTCTTTGAGTCCTCTAACCAATGTCTTTGGTCCCATGTCATTTTGATTTACCAATCTCAAGTTATGGCCTTTGACTTAAAGTCCCTTTTTGTTGACTTTTGAAAATGACCTATAATGTTGAAATTGATAACTTTTTGTGAGAGCATTTCTTGGACTTGAAGTATGAAGATGAGTTGTAGGAAATGTCTTTCTCTTCAAAATGAGCCTTGGATGGAATTTTTCTGATAATCCATGTGAAAGTTATGCCCTGGTCAATTTCAGTTGACTTTTTCAGCTGTCCAAATAAGGAAACTTTTTGCATCTTGATGATTTCTGAGCCAAATTTTGAGAATCATGATCAAGCATTGATCAAATTATGTTTGTGGCTTCAAAATGATATGTTGACCAAAAATTTGAACTTTTGACTGACAAATGACCATTTTGCCCCTACAGTTGACTGTAGTGCAATCTAGGGTTTTGACTGTGCAATTTTGAGCTGAATGTCTTGAAACTTGATATGAGGATACTTGACCATATTTGTGGGCATATGAGACTTGATTGGGCCTTTGGAAACTTCAATTTCTTGACCAAAACACAAACCCTAATTTTGACTGTATAGGAGATCTTTGACTGTGCAACCCTTAGGGAGATTTTGAAGCTTTGACTTGGCAATTTCTTGGAAAATATGGGAGGGCAAATTTTGGGCTACAACAATCCCCATTAAAGCTGGTCTGATACCTTTGACTCCACCTTCTACGTGATGGATATTAGACCATCTTATTCTTGTTTGTTGGGACGCCCTTGGATCCATGGCGCTAGAGTTGTTACTTCCACTCTACATCAGATGATGAAATACCCGGTAAAAGGAAAGATTATCACCGTACATGGTGAAGAAGAGTACATGGTCAGTCACATGAACTCCTTCAAATATGTGGAAATGGATGGCGAGTTCATCGAGACCCCATGTCAGAACTTCGAAGAGGTGCCTCAGCCTATGGTTGCAACTTAAATTGTCACCAATCTTCCAAAGATCACCAGACCTCCCTTAAAGATGGCTTCTCTCAAGGACGCCAAATCAGTTATTGAAGAAGGTGGGTGTACCATATGGGGCCAACTCCCTGATATTCCGTACAAATATGATAAATTTGGCTTGGGTTTCTCTTCAGGGGCTCAAAGGGTTGTTCGTTGTGCTCGTGCTGGAGGACCTCCCCTACGTATCAGCAACCATGGGATCAACGCTCTAGAAGACAATGATGGTGACTATGACATGGATAGATGAATCTTCCCTATTACCAACGGTGGACCCAGTAATTGGACGACAAAAGACTTTATACCAATTACTTTTATTCAGAAGTAATTGTCTTTTTCTTTTGGATATGTCATAATTAAACAGTATAAACTCTATGGCCTTGTGTCTTACCCGGGGCACAATGGTTTATTTGTGAGGGTTATCATGTTCTAATATCATATGTCATTAATAAATCATTGGACATTTTTGCATACAAATTTTGCACTCTCTGTTTTTATTTTCTGCTTTTTACTTTATCAATACAACTATGCTCTTACACACACTCACGTATCAAACTGCAGATCCATATCCACTCCGGATCCCATTGATAACAGTTATGCTATTTCCGGTTATGAATTTGAAAATATGATCAACCAAGTCGAGGACGAAGGTGAGGAAGATTGTGAGGTACCCGGAGAACTTGCTAGACTGCTACAGCAGGAAGAAAGGGCTATACAGCCTCATGAAGAGCCAGTTGAGACAATAAACTTGGGCCCAGAGGAAGACAGAAAAGAAGTAAAGCTCGGTGTGAATCTGGAGCTTGGTGTCAAACAGCGGTTGATACAGATATTGCATGATTATGTCAAGATATTTGCCTGATTGTATGAAGACATGCCAGGACTAGACACTGATATTATGGTTCATCGTCTGACAACTAAAGAAGATTTCCCTCTGGTAAGGTAGAAAGTCTGTCGTATGCGCCCTAAAATGTCAGAGAAGACCAAAGAAGAGGTTATGAGACAGTTCAACACTGGGTTCTTAGCTGTCACCTCTTATCCCCAATGGGTTGCTAACGTAGTCCCGGTGCCTAAAAAGGACGGCAAGGTACGGATGTGTGTGGACTATCGAGATTTGAACAGGGCAAGCCCCAAGGATGACTTCCCGCTCCCCACATTGATGTTCTGCTTGACAACACCGTGCAGCACAAGATATTTTCCTTCATGGATGGTTTCTTTGGTTACAATCAGATCAAGATGGCACCCGAAGACATGGAGAAGATAACCCTCGTCACACAATAGGGCACTTTCTGCTACAAAGTGATGCCGTTTGGGTTAAAGAACGTTGGGGAAACCTATCAGTGAGCCATGGTAGCTTTGTTACATGACATGATTCACCATGAAATAGAGGTTTATGTTAATGACATGATAGCCAAGTCTCAAACTGAGGAAGAACACCTAGATCACCTACAAAAACTGTTTGATAGGTTGAAGACGTACAAGTTGAGGTTAAATCCAAACAAATGCACCTTCGGGGTAAGGTCTTGTAAACTCCTAGGTTTCATTGTCAGTGACAAAGGTATTCAGGTAGACCCTGCATAGGTGAAGGGCATACAAGAGATGCCGGCTCCTCGCATTGAGAAGGAAGTTAGAGGTTTCTTGGGACGCCTAAATTACATTTCCAGGTTCATTTCCCATTTAACTACTACTTGTGATCCAATCTTCAAACTCCTGAAGAAAGATCAAGTGGTAAAGTGGAATGATGAATGCCAGACTTCCTTCGAGAGAATCAAGAAATACCTTCAAGAGCCTCCAATTATGATGCCTCCGATTGAAGGAAGACCTTTGATAATGTACTTAACAGTGTTAGATAATTCAATGGGGGTGTGTGTTGGGGCAACATGGTGAGTCCGATCAAAAAGAGCATGCAATATACTACCTTAGCAAAAAGTTTACCAACTGTAAAACAAGATACTCACTGCTCAAGAAAAATTGTTGCGCTTTGGCATGGGCTGCTCGCCGACTGAGACGGTATATGTTGACCCACAGTACTTTGTTGATATCTAATATGGATCCGATCAAGTACATATTCGAGAAGCCCGCTCTCTCCGAAATAATAGTAAGATGGCAAATAATCTTGACCGAATACGATATCCAATACACGACCCAGAAAGCAATCAAGGGAAGTGTACTAGCTGATCATTTGGCTCATCAGGCTATGGATGACTATCAATCCATGAACTTTTAATTCTCGGATGAGAATATCATGTTAGTGACTAACTATGAAGAACCTGGACCGGATGAAGGACCTGAGGAAGGATCCCGATGGACTATGGTTTTTGATGGAGCCTCCAACACACTCGGCAATGGCATCGGTTCCGTAATCATATCTCTTGAGGGTTGTCATACTCCTTTCACCGCCAGACTATGTTTCAACTATACCAACAATATGGAGGAGTATGAAGTATGCATCATGGGTCTCAAAGCTGCTATTGACCTAAGGATCAAGTTCTTGAGCATTTTCGGGGATTCAGCCTTTGTAATAAGTCAAATCAAAGGAGAGTGGGACACGAAGCACTCAAATCTCATCCCTTACAAAGAACATGTGCTGACATTGCTTCCACACTTTGAAGAAGTCGCCTTTGAACATTTTCCACGAGAAGAGAACCATTTAGCGAATGCGCTAGCTACTATGTCATCTATGTTCAAGGTCAAGTGGGACAATGAAGCTCCTCGAATCATTATTGAAAGGTTGGATGAACCAGCATACTGCTATGAGATTGACACTGAAGAGGTAGCAGACAAACCTTGGCTTCATGAAGTGAAAAGGTATCTCGAGGCTCAAGAATATCCTGAGGGAGCATCTGTCAATAATAAGAATTTTCTGAGAAGGTTCTCTGCAAAGTTCTTCCTCAATAATGGAATCCTCTACAAGCGCAATCATGACTCTACTTTACTTCAGTGCGTAGACAAGAGCGAAGCAGAGAGGATTATGGCAGATCTACACGAAGGTACCTTTGGCACCCACTCTAGTGGACACACCATGGCTAAAAAGATCCTACAGGCAGGATACTATTGGTCCACTATGGAAGCAGACTGTTATCGGCATTCCCGAACTTGTCACAAATGCCAGATATACACTGATAAAGTGCATGTACCTCCAGTTCCCTTGAATGTCTTGACGGCTCCCTGGCCCTTTGCAATGTGGGGAATTGACACGATCGGAGAGATTAGGCCTACCTCTTCCAATGGACATCGCTTCATCCTAGTGGCCATTGATTACTTCACGAAATGGGTTGAAGCCGCCTCTTTTACTACTGTTACCAAGAATGTTGTGGCGCGGTTTATCAAGCATAACCTGATTTGTCGGTATGGTGTGCCATAGAGAATCATCATAGACAATGGTACGAATCTCAACAATACAATAATCACCAAACTCTGTAAACAATTCAAGATCCAGCATCATAACTCTTCTCCCTACCGACCGAAGATGAATGGCGCTGTGGAGGCTTCTAACAAGAATATTAAGATAATCATACAGAAGATGATGGTGACATACAAAGACTGGCATGAGATGTTACCATTTTCTCTTCATGGTTATCGCACCTCAGCATACACGTCAACAGGGGAAACACCTTATTCACTCGTGTATGGTATGGAGGTTGTCCTGCCTATTGAGGTCCAGATCCCTTCTTTGAGGATCATGAAGGATGCAGGTTTGAACGAAGATGATTGAATCCAGACTCGACTTGATCAACTGAATATGATTGATGAGAAAAGGTTTACTGCTGTCTATCATGGTCAAATGTATCAAAAACGGATGATCAAGGCTTTCAACAAAAAGGTCAGACGTCAAGTATATCAAGTGAGTGATCTAGTAATCAAACACATCATACTGCAACAAGGTGATCCCAGGGGCAAATGGACTCCCACGTACGAAGGTCCATTTGTGATCAAAAGCATGTTTTCCGGTGGAGCCATGATTCTAACCACCATGGATGGTGACGACCTTTCTCATCCTGTGAATGCGGACATAGTAAAAAGATACTACGCGTAAATAAAGACCTGCTAGGTTGACTGGCCTAGGCAAAAATAAGGGCATCCAGACGAACCAAAAGGGTTCGGGCAAAAATTAGGGATGAATACAAAAAAAATATGGACACCCGGCAAGTCGAAAACCTGAAAAAGGCGGCTTGGGCAAAAAAGGGTATCCCGGTGGACTGAAAACCCGAAAGGGCGGTCCAGGCAAAAGTTAGGGATTTGAAGCATATCACTATGTCCCATTGGATTACCTTGCGATCAGACTTCAGTATCAACTATCAAGCTCAAACAGTATCGATCAATCCAGTCAGCTTCGGACAACTACTAAAGTGATGAGACGCTCAAAGACATAGGGGTAATAGCTGAATTGAAACTCAATGGGATTATTACACATAGTTGTTTCTTTCTTTGTACACTATTTTGTGTAACTTTAATTTTCTTACAATGGTGTTTTTCTACTAGAACGTCAGTCTCTTTGTACAAAATGCCTGTTATAGGCGAACTTCAAAAATTAATACAAATCATTCCTTTGAAAGTACAAAACTATTTGTTTTTCTCTTTCTGTTTTATTTTGCAAAAACGTCTAGTGATTTATTTTTGACATGTGCATTTGAATATGATTACTGTTTACAAATACTTGCATAAGAAACAGAAAGGCGGTTACTAATGATTTTAATAAATGGGGCAAAGTCTAAAAAAGGCCATTCGTAGTCCCGACAATTACTCTTTCCAGCAGGGTACAGGGGCAGAGACATTTTGAGATGAAGTCACCGCTACATACAACCCCGTGACGTCTATGTTCCCCACAGAGTAGAAACAACCAAAGTTTTGATTTCTTCTTCCCCAAGCATGAATTATCTCCTCCGGCTAAGTTCCTTCAGAGAGCTGAAATCTGTTTTCCCCAGCCGAGTTTTATAATCTTAAACAGTTTATAAAACCTCCTCCCGGATAGAGTTTATTTCTCTAACTGCGGAAATTCATTCCCCAACAGAGTTTATATCTCTACATCGATAGAGCCTTTCAACAAGGCATTATCTCTCTCCACAGAGTCAGTCCCCTGCAAAATATCCGCAAATGGAAAAAGGAAATCCCCAGCGAATCATATCCATTCATCATCCTTAGTAGAAATGAAGGATTCGGCCTCTCAATACTCTTCAGCATGCAGCCAGGGATTTACTTTCCCAGACTAAGGAATATCGCAATAGCATCCCATATTCATATATCATGGCATGCGCATACAGCATAATCTCATTTATTTTGAGAACATCATCACAATGCATTTCATACATCACGACATTGCATACGACTAACTCTTCACCTTTTCAGGAAAGATAAAATCAACAAATACCTTTGACTACTTACATGACCTGGCAGTCTTCTCAAAGGATATGTCTGATGAAGAGCTATTTCAGCATCTTCCTCAAAAAGATATTCTCACAAGACCTTCTTTGGTTCAGTTAGATCGATACTAAGATCTCTCTGATTTCTATTCCAGTTGAAGATAATCCAAGACTTTTGTCTGGTTCAGTCAAATCGATACCAAGATTTTTCTGATTTCCATTCCAATCGAAGTTAATTCAAGACCTTCTCTGGTTCAGTTAGATCGATACTAAGATCTCTCTGATTTCTATTCCAATTGAAGATAATCAAAGACTTTTGTTTGGTTCAGTCAAATCGATGCCAAGATTTTTCTGATTTCCATTCCAGTCGAAGTTAATTCAAGACCTTCTCTGGTTCAGTTAGATCGATATTAAGATCTCTCTGATTTCTATTCCACTTGAAGATAATCCAAGACCTTTTTATGGTTCAGTTAAATCGACACTAAGATTTTTCTGATTCTTATCCAGTCAAAGATAAATCAAGACCTCTGCTGGTTCAGTTCTAATCGACCATTGATTTACTACTGATTCTTTTCCGATAGATACTTTCTTTGGTTCAGTTAAATCGACCCTATGATTTTTTTATTCTTATCTAGTTAAAGATACTGTAAAGCCTGGAGTCTGACCAGATAGTAGTTTATTAATTACTATGAAGCCTGGAGCTGACCAGATGATAGTATAACCTATGACACTGAAGCCTAGACTCGACCAGATAACGGTATACCTCATATTCAAGTTAAAGCCTGGACCTGACCACATAACAACTTAATTTCTTCAAACCGTTGAAGCCTGGATACGACCAGATAACAGTTCCATGTCTACAATTGCTGCAAAGCCTAGAACCGACCAGATAGCAGTTAATTTCATATTCCCCAATAAGTCGTTGCAAAGCCTGGAACCGACCAGATAGCAATTAATTTCATATTCCCCAATAAGTCGTTGTGAAGCCTGGAATATGACCAGATGGCAGTCAATCTTATTATTCTCAAAAAGTTGTCGTGAAGCCTGGATCCCGACCAGATAACAGCTTGCTTTCAAGAGATAACTCCCCAATAGAGTAATGGACAACCGAAGCTCCTAGACTCTATTCCCCTGGAAAAAATTCCCCAGTGGACTCCTCCTCAGACAGCAGGAACAGGAATCTCCACAAAGATAATTCTTATGAAGTCGGCATCTATTTTGGATGGCATCTTTAAGCCCATCTCTGATGACTCTCAGTCATACTCCTTGGATGGCATCTTTAAGCCCATCTCCGAAAGTTTTCTGTCATCTTTTCCAAATGGAATCTGTAAGCCCATTCCCAATATTATTCACTAGTAGTCTCACTTCGGACGAGTGCAAATTTATGGGCACTCTAGTGTTCAATCATCTCCCACCTTCATATCACGAAAGGCAAACAAGCCAATCTAAACCCTCGGGTTTAAGAAGATTGAACAGGGGAAACTCTTGTATCCCAAAATTTGTCCTCCCATTTTCACACAAGACATACTCCTTGAGGTTCTCAATTGCTCAAGGTTGACCAAGAATTGACCAGACAATTCTCCTCCTAAGGCAATGAACCCCCAACTAGGGTTTCAATTTCCATCAAGATGGTTGAGCTCCAATGGTCTCAAATGCTTCCCATGGTCCTAATATGACTTCAATATTATCCATGCAAAATTTCATGCCTTGCACAATAAGTTTCCTCAGTCAATTGCTCAACTATTGGAAAATCAAATATGCTAGGTCAAAAGTTAATTGTGGCCCATGTACAGTTAAAATTCAAGATTTTTGGTCAACATCAACATTTTGAAGTGATATCCATCATTTGATCAAGGTTTGATCATGATTCCTCAAGAAATTCTCCTAATTCATCAAAGTCAAGAATTGCTAAATTAGGGTTTCTATAGGAAAAGTCAACTGAACTTTGACCAAGCATAACTTTCTCATGCTTTATCAGAAATTTTCCAACAAAATCTCATTTTGAAGAGAATCCAATTCCTTACAATTTCTCTTTAGCCCCCAAGATCAAGAAATGCACCATTTGAAATATATGAGCTCAAACATTACAGGTTATTTTCAAAAAGTCAACAAAAGCCACTTTTTCCAAGACCTTTTACATTAAGATAAAATCTTCAAATGAAAAATTGATCAAAATAGGTATTGAAGTAGACATCTTGGGCTTTCCAAAAAGTACAAGATCATCATCATGAGATAAATATTGAGCAAGTTATGGCTTGCCCAAGTTAGGAAAATTTTAGAAATTTCAAGAATGGTGCATTGAGCAAATTTGAATTTTTGGGTTAATGGCCTAACTTTTTAAGGTTCAAATATCTTCCTAAGGTCATATAGGACCTCTAATCTTATTTTTGCATGGCCTTACAGTTTCTACCTATTTTTTACATATTTATTTTAATTTATTTCAAATAAATATAAAATAAATGGTACAAAATATTTGGAAATGGGCTTAGGCATATGGGCTAGTGTTTTGGGTCAGTCTTGAGGCCCATTTTTCGTGCAAACCTGACCAGATTCATTGAACATGAAATCTCAAATTTGGTATTTTTTCAAAATTGTGATAATGGCTTTAAACCATGGCTTTATGGGCTTGATTCTTTCCTCCTTATATTGTCCCCTCCTTCTATGTTATAAGTACATCACCTTAGCAAGCCAAACACACGCATATACACTACTTGGCAAGCCACACGAATTTCACAAAAATCCAAAAATTATCAAAACTGAGATCACTCGATCCAGCTGTTCCCAGGCCAAACCAAGCGCCTTATCCATTCCTTGAAGGTCCCAGGATCATACTCTGGCCCTCCTTGAAGCCAAACACATGCCAGAACCACCACTTTCAATCGTCACCGTTTTGGTAAAATTCTAAAATTTAAATTCTTATTTCTGCGTGTTTTTGAACACTCTGACATATATGTATGAGTTTCTAGGCATCATTAGAACAGGTTAAAGGCCTAGCATGAAGTTCATGACGCATGGATCACAAAATGCCATGATCAAACCGTGTTAGGGTTTTTGATCCTTAACTCAAGATACAAGAGCTTTCTGGACAATCTAAGGCCAGATTCGTAATCAGGGTGAAATTCTAAGTTGAATATGGTCTTGTTCCAGTCTTAAAATTAACAAATTTGCAAGTTTCGTATTTTGACATCCTGGAGAAGACGACCGGAGTTTGACTCCAGCGTCCCTCTGGTCAGTTGACTCAGGCAGGGGCTGGCGTGGCAAGATCGTGTGTCCTGATTGGCCCATTCAAATGCAAAGGGGCCCATCAGCACGCGCTTATTATTTTTTTAATATATTTGGAATCATTTTTACATATAATACTATGGTTGTATATTGATAAACGAATTGTAAGGTAGCCCAGTGGTAAGAAGCGTGTGTGTTATCTTGAAAGGCCTGGGTTCTAAACCCAGGTCTAGCCTTTTTCATTTTCTTAACAATTGCATGCGGATTCTATACTTCAATGGCCAGGAGCATACTATACACCTTCAAACTACAGCCACTAGATCATGATTGATCTAGATCCAAGGGCTTGAGCATGCAGATCCAGCATATGCCATCAAAGCCAGTCCTCACTGAATCCAAAAGCAAGTATGGGCTCTCTATTTGGGCCAAATGAATTACAAACAACACCCCCCCCCCCCCCCCCCCCCCGTTTTTTTTATACCAGGCCCATTGTTTTGTTTTGTTTTTTTCATTTTATTTTATTTTTGTTTATTATTTTCAAAAGTCATTTTTAACAAATCATAAAAAAAAATCAAAAAAATATAAATAGATTTAGGTTCTTTCTAAAATTATATTAATTAATTAATTATTTATTTTAATGTTATTTTATCAATTTAAAATCAAATTAGACTTAGGTTCATTTTAATTTAAGTTATTTTCTTACTAAAAAATTACAAAACTATTAGAATTAGGATTTGTTTCATCCAACTTTTTTTTCTTCCCTAATTAAATTTTAGGTATTTATTTCACTTAGTTATTTTATTAAAAATTAGATTAAAAAAAACAAAAATTTGTTCTTGTTTACTTAGGATTTCACTAGGTTTTTAGTCGTTTCTTTATTTCGCGCGTTTATATTATTATGTATCTGCCTATTGTTTGCAATTTTATCGCGCGCCGCATTTTATTTCCTGGTTATGTATCTGCCAATGGATTGTAAAAGCCCTAATTAGGATTTTTATTTTCTGTACTTTATATTTCAGTCAGATATAACTGTAATTATCCCGAAGCCTTGTAATAGCTGTAGGTTTCATTTTCCGCATTATATTGTATGCCTATATATAACTTGTTAGTAACTTAGGCGTGCATGACAAGATTAATCAATTAATTAATAGATCACTAACATAAGATAAAACATCTGAAAAAAGCACATTGATGCACACTTGCACCCTTAGGGTATTCCTCACTCGGTTGGATCGGAAAACAATGGTCATGTCTCTTGAACGTAGGGATATCTTAGCAAAGACCCTCAGTTTAAAAGTCATCATAAAAGATCATGGTTCCTTAATGTCCCTCGAGTTGCCTACGAGAAATGATCTTGTCCCTCGATGTTGCCTATATGATGACAGTCCCTTCAAAATGCTAAGGTATCCTTACATGTTACCTTCAATGACCATAAATGTCCCTTTCGATAGTCCCTCAACATCCAACGATAGGGCTACCTACTCACTAATAGTAGGATAATGCTATCTAAAGGGTAAGAGGAAAAGAACATTCGTTTTCGAGTAGGTAGACAATTCTTAGGTACTTGCTCAAATCTGATTTTTTACACTTACACACTTTTTCAAAATTCTTTTCAAAAACACTTTATCACACTCTTGAGGTCTGATACAAGAGTTATCATAAAGTAAACAAAATCTTTCAAAATACACAAACACGAAAACAATTTTCAAAATGAACAAGTACCTAAGAGCCCGTGGAAAACCACGGATGGAAATGGTGCTAATACCTTCCATTTTCATAATCTACCCCCCTTACTCAGAAAATCTCGAAAAAGGTATTTTTTTGTTCTTTTCACTCTTTCCTTTGTTGGATAAAATAAAATCCGGTGGCGACTCTTTCTTACCACACTTTTGTGAATACAAAATGCAAACCAGTATAAACAGTCAGTTATGCCATCGTATCACAGCAGGAATAGGGAAAAGACTAATCGGAGAAGACGACCGTAGCTTGGGCTCCAGTGCCTCTTCGGTCAATATCATCGTGTTTTATATTTATATTATTTGTTTCAATTATATTAATGGATGTATAGCCGCCCCGGCAGTAGAAGCGCGCGCGATAAGGCATTAGTATCAAAGGGTCTGGGTTCGATCCAGTCTTTTGATACTTTGTTTCTTTAAGTTTTCATGTTTTTGCAAGTTGATTACAAAATGTGTTAGAGGCGTATCCTAAACACAAGTGTGCGCTTGGCCTGGTGATATGCTTGCAACGTGAAGGTCTTGAGGGTGTGGGTTCAACACCAACCCCTACTCAGTTGGTTATTTCTTTTTTTCCAATTCTATGTTTCTCACTCTTTTACAAACCTTTCTTTCAAAACCTTTTTTAAACTAACCCTAATTTTATTTTTAGGTTTTTATTCTTATTTTAGGTTTTAAATCAATTTTAGGTTTTATTTAATTAACCTTAATTTAGTTTTAGGTTTTTTATTGATAAACCCTAATTTAAATTTTTTAGGTTTTCATAATTAAATTAAATATACTTAGATTTTAGGGTTTCTTTTGCTTAATTGCTTAACTTTTCTTAAATAAAAATCAATTAAGTTTTCTACATTAATCACCAAAATAATTTTTCTGTTTCTTTTCCTTTTTACCGCTTCACCTACTTTATTATTGTCGCATTATTTTTCTAATTATGTAACTGCTACAGTTTATAATAGTTTCAATTAGGGTTTACTTTCTTTTTTCCCAAGTTTATGGTTTTGTATCCCCACTCCCGAAGCCTTGTAATAGTTTAGGTTTACTTTCCGCAATTTACCATGTTCCTTATAACTGCTAGTAATTAGGGCGTGTATCGCAAGATCTAAAACCAACCATTAGATAACCATAATCAAGGTCAAATAACTGAATTGAATCACTTTCACACACTCAACTATAGAGTAACCTCACTTGTTGCCTCGGAAAACAGTCATGTCCCTCAAATGTGGGGACGCTTTAGCAAAGACCCTCGGTTAAAAAGATCGTAGTCCCTCGATGACCCTTACGATGCTGCCTTTGCTAAACGATCTTAGTCCCTTAAGATAAATTGCTAAAGTGCCCCTAAGAGTTGCCATTATGACTGTACAATGACCCGTGCATGTCCCTTCACATCAAATGATAGGGATTCCTACTAACTAATGGTAGGGTAGCACTATCTAAGGAGGAGAAAAATAACACGAAAGACTTTTGAGTAGGTAGATAGCTCATAATCGTTTGCTCACAAAAACAAAAATAAATTCACACAAAACACTTTTCTCTGAAATATTTTCAAAAACAAACACTTTGTACGCATTCTTAACTGATACAAGAATCATTACAAAGTCTGTCGCACTTAGGCATTATTTAAAAATATGTTCAAACAAACACGAACATAAAACATTTTCAAACAAAGTAAGCTAAGTGGTTAAGAGCCCATAGATAACTACGGATGGAAATGGCACTAACACCTTCCTTTTTCATAACCTACCCCCTGAACTCAAAAAAATTTCGAAGGTCTTTCCTGTTATTTTCACCCTTTCCTTTATTGGATAAAAGAAAAGTCAGTGGCGACTCTATCTATTCGCACATTTACGATAAAATGCAAAACTAAGTCAGTTATCCCATCGTATTACACTTACCACCATACCAAGTGTTGGTTGGTGCTAGATAATAGGTTTAGCGCATTATATGATGACCCTGCAAAAAATATGAAAAAATGAGAATTTTGGCAAAAGAGGGGATCGAACCCGTGACCTGGGAGACCAATGCCTTAGTGCGCGTTTCTGCCATCGGGTGGATATACATCCGTTTATATAACTGAATTAATAAACATATATTATACGCCTGATTATATTGATCGGAGAGGCGCCAGAGCCCTGGCTTCGGTCGTCTTCTCCGGTAGCCCTCTATTGTTCAACCTACAAAATAAGCCAGATTAGTAATCAAAAACATCCTACTCCCCCTAAATTGAGGGTTGCGAATCCAATGGCAAGGTTATTTTGGTCTAAAAACCCATGGTTTTTGAGTTATGAAGCAAACAAGCCGGATCGGTGCAAACATGGTACTTTGCAATTTAGCATGCATGGGATCACGATGATGATCCAAACATGTACTAGTGAAACTCAGGAATACATTAGTAGTGTTAATACATGTTAAAGCAAACAGAAAATCAAGATATAAATATTATGCATATTATAAAAACCGGTGATGCCATGTAATGCAATTTCATACATTTTGGACCATCCAATTTGGTCTAAACTTACTCTATATGCTTGCTGGAAGAGAATGGAATGGAGGTTTTGTAGTGAAAAGGCTTGTAAGTAAGATTTTGAAATTCTAGGGTTCTTGAAAAAAAGTTGATATTTTGATAAGTTGGTGGCAAGGGTTTTTTCTCGTGTTATCTTGTATGAAAATTTATGAGATTATATAGTGAAAATTAGGGCAAAAGGAATGGGCTTGGTCTTTGTAAGAAAGGCCTATGTATTTATTATATTTATTTTGCATTATTAATGAATAAATAAAAAAATAATTAAGATAATTAAAATAAAAATAGGTCAAGGGGTGTAAAAATAAGTTTTGAGGTGTATGAAGAGTATAATACACGTTTATACTCTTAAACCATGACCCAATAGCCCAAAATATCAAGCTTTCTCAATTTGAACTTCATGCATTTGCTCAAAATTTCCCAACTTGCAATGGTCATAACTCTCTCAATTTTCATATTTTGAAGGTGATCTTGGACTTTTTGGAAATCTCAAGGTGTCCTATATAATCTCTATGTTGATTATATTTTCCTTTGAAGACTTTATATTGATATAAGTTGCCTTGACAAAAAGTGTCTTTTTGTTGACTTTTAAAATGACTTGTAATGTATTGGCCCATATCTCTCAAATGATGCATATTTTCGACTTGAGCTTAGAGAGACAAAGTTGTAGAGAACTGAATTACCTTCAAAATGAGATTTGGTTAGGGAAAATCTGATGAAGCATATGAAATTTATGTTTGGTCAAAGTTCAGTTGACTTCTCCTATGGAAACCCTAATTTAGCAACTTTTGACTTTTGATGATTTGAGGGCTTATCATGATCAACCCTTGATCAAATGATGAATATGACTTCAAAATGTCGATGTTGACCAAAAATCTTGAAGTTTGACTGTATGTTGACCATAGTTGACTTTTTACCCAATATAATTAATTTTCAGTCATCTGAGCCATGGATTGAGCAAACTAGTGATGTAAGACATGAAACTTGACATAAGCATTCTTAGAGACATATGAAGAACCATGAAAACAACTTGAGACCTTAGAAACCCAATATTTCTTAGGAAATGCAAAACCCTAGTTGTGAGTCTATTGCTTAGGAGGAGAATTTGTCTGGTCAATTCTTGAGCAACCTTGAGCATTTGAGAACCCTAGGAGAATTTTTTGAAAAAATGGGAGGGAAAATTTTTGGATACAACAACTTCTTTTCTTAAACACTCAGCCTGAGACTTTCTTGCTCAAACACAGTCTGATACTTTTATAAATACTAAACAAACTATTTAGGATTTACAATAAGATGTACTTGATATACAATCAGAGGTACAATTAACCTAACACACGCGAAGACCTTTCTTGAGATTTCTAAGATATACAAGTGTAAGAAACTCTAAAGTCTATGTGCAATACAACAACTATATATAATAGCTTAGAGAACGTGAAGGTTCTGTTTCAAACGTGTTGTATGTTGCCTTTCTTGTTGTTCTTGTTGTTACTTCTTTTGAATCTTCAGCTCCTTATATAGAGGGAATAAAAAGAGAAGTTGGAAGTTGATTGCACAAGTGTATTTTTTGAAGAAGAAGTTTCCAAGAGAGAGACGTTGGAGTTGGTACGATGAGGATCTTCATCTTTTGAATAATCTCTTTATCTTTTGTGTCTTTCTCAAGTAAGGCCTCCATAGGCATGGAATGGTAAACTAAAGAATTCATATCATTCATCCTTGAGCCTTGTACTTAATCCTATATTTAACTTTCTCCATAATTCTAGACGTTGACAAGATGGAGGTTGCTTTTGCATAGAGTACGGACATAAGAGCTTTGTACTATGTTTTTAGCAGAGCAATTTGAAGTTTCGTTTGAATTATTGGAAGCAAAGTCAATGTTATGATTTAGTTTCTATTTGATCATTATAAGTTGAGAACATATGGCTCTTGAGGTTCTATTAGAAATTCATTTTATGATCCTCTTGTATCTAAATTTCATGATTCTTCTTTACAAGATAATTAACTGGTTCAAAACCAAGTTAATAACTAGCTTTACTGAACCTCCACACTTAATCAAACATTAGTATACCCTTTTCTCTTTAAATACTTTTGTTATCATCAAAATCCAAGGAGCATGATATTGAACATATTTTGTTCCAACACTGGGACCAATATCTCCTAAACTTTACAAGAACTTAAGATTCGTGCATTCACTATTTTGAAAACAGCGTCATACACTTCAAGGTACTCCACATTCCATATATCATCGGAGAGAATTAGTATTTTATGAGTAACTAAAGGAACAACACTTACAACATGAATCAATTTTCATCCCAACAACAAGTTGTAGTTTGCCTTTGCCTTTGAAGGAATAATAATGAACATATTTAAGCAGTAACACCCTTCAACTCTTATGTCTTACCATTAAAATCAGCGGTGATCATGTTATGAGGAACCAAATATTTATTTGTTTTAGTTGATTCTTTTGTATCAACCCTTATATCATCAAATTTACATCTATTTATCATGAACATATACTTTGTTTTTCTTCATGTCATTAACCTCAATATGAACAAACAAAGGATTTAAATGAATTATAATTTCTATGGTGAGGTTAAATAAAGCATAACTCTACTTATGTTTATGTATTCCTCTAGGAACATATGATATCATTGAAAAACTTTCATTTAGTTATAAGTTTAGATAAAGTTGTTCAAACTCTTCGAGCCCAAAAACTCTATCAATGAATTCCATTGGTAGCACTAATATCACATCCACCCTACATATGTCTTGTAAGCCATTAGTGAAACATGTTTCAAAATTGTAAGAAAATTATTTGTTGTCTTCATATTCTATAAGCTTTGAATTCCCATCCTTTTTGGTAGTTTTTACATATTTTCGGTTGCATCCTGAAAACTTATTTTGCTATCCCCCCTCTAATTGATGGTGAAATTCATAGGCTTACTATATATTATAGTTCTTGTAAACCTTGTTTCAAACATTTTTGGCTTGTTGAATCACCTTAATAGAATTAATCGGGTTGTTGCTTTGTTTGATTCAAAGTACTCCATTGGAAGTACTCGTTGGTTGTCTATGGACCTCCTACTGTCAACAGTTGTTTGCTAAAAATGCTTATATCCCTTAAACCATTTCTCTATTGGGTCATATCAAGTGGAATTATATGTGTTCTTTTGACTTGCAAACTCATAATTCCTTGTATTCTTAGGTGATTCATAATTTCTCTTTAGATTCTAAAATTATATTCAGTACTCTCTTGCATTAAAGCAATTACATTCTTTGCTAACGACTTCCTTAGCTTGTTTATGCTTGAATAGATTATTTTCTCTAAGATTTAATGAATGGTTGTGTATCAGGTTTATTAGACTCTGTAATACGACGGGAGAACTGACTTGGGTGTTTTGCATTTGATCGTAATTATTGCGGATAGAAAGAGTCGCCACCGACTTTTCTTTTATTCAATAAGGAAAGGGTGAAATGAATAGGAAAGACCTTTAGAGATGTTTTCTTGAGTTCGGGGGGTAGGTTATGAAAAGGAAACGTATTAGCACATTTTTCATCCGTAGTTATCTACGGGCTCTTAGTTGTTTGCTAGATCACTTGCTTTGTTTGAAAATGTGCTTTGTGGTGTGGGTTTGAAAATATTTTGAAAAAAACGTCTTTGTAATAATTCTCATCTCTATAAGAATTCATACAAAGTGTTAGTTTTGAAAATAGTTCAAAGAGATGTTTGTTATAGAATATATTTTTGAAAGTGATATTGAAAAATGTCTTTGTAATGATTCTCGTCTCTATAAGAATGCATACAAAGTGTTTTGACTTTTGAAAATGTTTCAATTGAAAGTGTTGGTGTGAAAATGGTTTTTTAGTTGTGAGCAAGCAAGCAACTACGAGCATCCTACCTACTCAAAAGGTCTAATGTTCTTTTCCTCCTCCTTTAGATGTTGTTATCTTACCATTGATTGATAAGAAGCCCCATCGTTAGATGTAAAGAGACAGGCATTGATCGTTGGTATAGTCATAGAAGGCAACCTATGAGACGTTTTAGCAATTTCATTAAGGACTAGATTGTTTACCAAAGGCAACATCGAGGGACATCGAGGGTCTACGATCTTTTATCGAGGGTCTTTGCTAAAACGCCAATATTTGAGGGACATGACTATTTTCCGAGGCAACAAGTGAGATTATCCTAGAGGTGCATGTGTGTGAATGGTGTGTTTGATTGCACGCATTTTTTTCTTTGATTAGGGTGGTCTACTTGTTGATTTTATCTTGCCATACACCCTAATTACTAACATTTATGAAAGCAATAAAAATTTGGAAAATAAAGGTCATACGCTATTACAACCATATTGAACAGCAAGAAAATGTAAAAATAAATAAATAAATAAAATAAGGGAAAACAAGTTCTTCGGTCCAGGCAGTAAGCGCCCTCAGATTCAACTCTTCCTGACTTCTTTCGATTGGGCCTGGAAGTCAGTGTGAGCACCACTCTTCGATTCACCCTTTTTCTGCTTCTTTCGATTGGACCTATAAAGCAGCATGGGTATGTATCCTTCGATCACGCCCTTTTTTATGCTTCCTTTCGTTTTAGGTTAGATAGAAGCATGGGGTGAAGCCTAAAGCTTCGATTCACACATCCTTCTTCCTGTTTTCTATCGTTTGGGTTTAAATAGCAGCATGGGTTGAGGTCATGCTAATATTGTTTCATGGCCAGGTTAGTTCTGAAAATATGTTTGATAAACAACGAAAACAAACCAAAAGATTAGCAATGAAAAACAAACAGAGAAGGTGGAAACAAAAACAAACCAAATGGTAATGATGATGCTTAAAACGAAAGGAAATGGTAATTCACATGTTATGCTTGAAACGAAAGGTTTAAGGTTAAGAGGACTTACCTTGCTTGAAGCTGGAATGTGTGTTTGGACTTAAGTTGCAACCCTGGATGTTCTTGGATTCGAAGGGAAGAAACAAGTGTTGTGTTTCTAGTGCTGGATTCGAAAGAAGGAACCAAGTGTTGGGTTGGTGTTTCCCTGGGTTCTGGATTCGAAGGGAAGAAACAAGTGTGGTGTTTCTTTTGATTCTGGGTTTGAGAGTGTGTTAAGTGTTTGAGAGTTTTGAGAGTTTGAGAGTTTTTTTAATATTCTTTCCACACCACCCAAAATTTGTTTCAGCTTGCAAATGGTTTCTCTATTTATAGAGAAAAGGTTAGAGGTGTTGGAGTAACCAGGTTTGTAAGACAACAAACCATGGTTTGATTGAAAAAGAAAGAAACAAGTTTAATCCCTTTTCATAATTCCCAAGTTTCAAGTACAACTAGGGGCCTGATGTCTGCTGGGGGCAGGAGATTTGACTTGTGCTTTTGACATTGCTTGTGTTCAGACAAAAAATCAGATTGGGAGCTAACTTTGTGATTAAAGTACTCTTTATGAAAAAAAGGGTACGTAGCTTTTTTTCCATTTCATCCAAGAATGTTATTATTCAATGGATAAAGCTTCAAATCTTTGTGTAATGTATCACAAATTTGTGTAAGCTTCTGATTATGTAAATATTTGGAAGCAACATAGCCTGATAAGTGAGATTTGGAGGATAAGGCTATGAGATTTGTTCTTCAACCAATCTTGCTCGAAGGGTTCAGAATTGGAGTCGAAGTATGTGGCTTTGAAGGAAACCAATACTCCAATCGAAGCTTTGCATGAAGGTAGCCCCTGCCCAAACGAAGCTTGCGTGCAGGTAGCCCCTGCCTAATCGAAACTTCCATGCAGGTAGCCCCTGCCCAGTCGAAGCTTGCGTGCAGAGGGGCCAATAATTTGTGAATCAAGGTGTTTTACCCCAAAATTTTCCCTCTCATTTATCAAGTATTTTCTCATAAGATCTCCTTTGGTTCAAGACTGCACTAGGGTTGATCAGCTCAAGACACCTCCTTAAGCACTGATGACTGAAATTAGGGTTTGAGACTGCACTAGGGTTGATCAGCTCAAGACACCTCAATATTTCTCATGTCAAGTTTCAAGTCTTGGATCACTTTTTTGCTCAGTCAATTGATCAGTTGACCTAAAAATCAACTGTATTGGGGGAAAAGTCAACTATGGCCAATTTACAGTCAAACTTCATAATTTTTTATCCATATCAACATTATGAACTCATATATGTCATTTGATCAAATTTGGAGCACAATTCCTCAAGAAATTTGATCAGATCATCAAAAGGGCAAAATGGTCAAAATTAGGGTTTTTACTGAGAAAGGGCAATTTCTGGTTTTTGTCCTGCCAAATGGTTAATTGGTTTGAGACATGATCTCAAGGTTTAAAATTCATCATTGTTACCTAATGGTATGACTCAAAACTTCCCTCAATATCAATTGATTGATAGTTGATTTTCAGTCATAGGATCAAAAGTCAAGTGTACACTGAAAAAAGTCAAACTTTGGCTTTTTGGTCAAAATCAAGTGTCAAAGATCATAATTCATCAAAACATGTCAAAATATGAAACTTTTTCATCAAGAAATCAAAAAGTAAAGATTTCATTTTGAAAAGTCAAAGTTTCCAAACTTAGAAATTTTTCTAAGTGTTGAAAACTTCATATTTTTTCACAATTTTGAGCCAATTTTTCACCATGATGCAAGATGATTCAAAGGAAACTTTCAACATGAAAGTTGTAGATATAAATGATATCCAAAACATTTATTTACACAAATTCTCCTAGAAATTCATGTATTTCAAGTTATGATTTTGTGAATACATGTTCATGAAACTTGGAAACTTAGTGAAATTTGCCCTAGTTTAAGCAGGATTTTGACCTAACTTCATGGCATATTTTCACATAGTTCCAAGGGTAATTTTTAAAAGTGATTCAAATATGGGTTGTAGAGAACATTACAAGCTTTATAAAATGTCCAAGAACTCCTTGAGATCATGTTTGAGCAAGGAGAATCGAAGGCATGAAGTTGGCATTTCATTCTTGAATTATAGGTCAATTTCATGATGAACAAGAATTCAAATCCATGCTAGGCTGCACAATCTTTGCTTTGCAGGCCTCAAACGTGTTTGACACTCCATAATTAATGTTTTGCACAGCTGTTAGAGGCTTTAATCTAAGCATTCAATGCATTGCCCATGCTTAATGCCATTTTGGGAAGAAAGTACACATTGTCATTTTGAAAAAGTAGCTTTATGCACAAAATCAATTCTTGAGCTTTGCACTTGTTTTCTTCTGATCATACACAATCTATAACCTAAAAGAAACTTGTCTAAATCCTCTAAACAACTCAGCCCATGCTTGTACTTTGCCTTGAAACTATGTTTTCACTTTTCTTCAAAATCAAGTAACATAGCCATAACTTGTGTGATTTTGACCCTCTCAAGTGCTACAACCTTTTCCTTACTTATGCATAAGTTGTTTGCAAGCTAACAGACAATTTCAAGCACCCTAAAAACTTCCCAAGCACCTTGCTGCACAGAACTGCCCAAACTTGACAATTTTGAGCAAAAACTCACCATCTTCATTTCCACTCGTGCGTTTTGAAAACTAATCATCCAAACACCTTCCATACATCATATCAAAGTAATTCAGGCTCTTATTTCCTGATTGTAACTCCTCCATCACCGTCCACCATTTTCAAAACTGAAGCTTGCAACTTGACTTGAGTTGGGAGTTTCAGCCATCCTCAAAGCAAATTAGGAGTTGGAATATACTCAAGGAGGTCCAGGCCAGCTAAACATGTCATTGGGAAACCTCAAAGCTTGCTCAAACTCCATACACGAATCCAGCTGCAAGAAGTAAGTTTTCAAACTTCTATCTCTTAATACAAGCATCATTTGATTCTGATTTGTGAAGATAAAATGTAGATACCATTGCCACGAAGCTGTACATATCCATAGTTTGCATTTATATGGCCTAAGCTTAGAGAATTTTAGAGTTGAAGTTTCTGAAATTTTTAGGTTTTAAATCAGGGCCAGAAAAATTCTCACTCATCTTTGACTTTTAGTTTTAGTTATTTATATGGTTGGATTCGTGGGAAGAAATACCACAACTTTCATGTTTGTACTTTCCATTTTTGTTGAGAGGTGAAGAAGTTACAGGTACTCTGGTTGGACGTGAGGTTGAAGATGAAGTTCAGGCCATGGACTTGATTTGTAATATATATTTTTGGTTTGACATAAGTAAACGGATGTATAGCCACCCCAGTGGTAAGGCAGCACGCTGGTAACCAAGAGGGGGTGGGTTTAACACCCAGCGTGCTGCCTTTTTCCTTTTTTCTCACATTTTTATTTTCCTTCTGTTTGTAGCGCTTGGGCCCAGCATTGGGCCTCCTTCTTTTTTTTGCTAACCTTCCCCATGCATTGTTTCAGCACCCCCTGGCCCAACTTTCATTATTATTTTCTTTTTCTTATTTTTTTTTCTTTATTATTATTATTAGTATTAATAATATTATTTTTATTGTTATTAATAAAAAAAATCCAAAAATAATTTTATTCATTATTTTTACACTTATTTAGTTTATTTGTTTTATAAAACTAAAAGAGCAAAAACATTTTCTTAATAAATTAATTTCTTTCTTAATAATTAATATTTATGTTTAATTATTATATTATATTATTTTCTTATAAATTAAAATTAATTTAGAACCTAGGTTTATTTTAATTAATTAATTTTCCTATTATTTCTATTATTTAAAACCTTTGCATAAAAAAACCCTAGAAAATTATTTTTAACTTATTTTTCTTTGTTAATTAATTTAGGTTTTAATTTTAGTTAATTTTTAATTAATAATTTTTTAATTAGGTCAAGATTAAAACATTTCATGAAAAAACAAACAAAAAAATCCACTTCCTTTGTCCATTTATATTCTTGAATATTTATTCATTTTTATACAATATTCAATATGGTTGTAATAATTATTTAGATTTAATTTTCTTGTAATTTCCCCATTTATAAATTTGTACACCCCCTCCCCTGATGATGTAATAGCTTAGTATTTTTATTTTCCACAATTTAATGCTTTACACATAAATGCTAGTAAATTAGGGTTTGTATGGAAAGATAAAATCAATGCTTAGAAAACCCTAATTCAAAGACAAAACAATGCATGTAAATTAATACACTTGAACACTTACACCCTTAGGGTAAACCCACTTTGTTAACTTACAAAAATGGCCATGTTATGCATGTAAGGTATCTTAGAAAAAACAAATCAAAATACAAAATCATAGTCCCTCGATGACGCTATCAAATGTGCCTTTTAAAAATGATCTTAGTCCCTTAAATAAATGCTAAGATATCTTACAACATTGCTAATCATGGCTATACGATGACCCATGCCTGTCCCTTTTTACATCCAAAGAAAGGGTTACTTACCAATCCATGGTAAGATAACAATGTCAAAGGAAAGAGGAAATAAACAAGAAATACTTTTGAGTAGGTAGAATGTTCCTAAGTTGCTTGCTCAATTTAAAACCAAAACATCCTTGCTATTTTCAAAACAAACACCAACACTTTCAGAACATCTTACAAACTTGAAACATTTTCAAAAGACAAACACTGTGTACGCGTTCTTATAGAAACGAGAGTCATTACAAAGAAGACACCCTTTTCAAAATCTCTTTCAAAAACACATTCCACAAACACCTCTTTGAACTATTTTTGAAACAAAACTTTGCACGCGTTCTTATAGAAACGAGAACCATTACAAAGACATTTTCAAAATAATTTCAAAAAACCACACAAAGCATATTTTCAAACAAAAGAAAGTGATCTAGCAAGCAACTAAGAGCCCGTAGATAACTACGGATGAAAAGGGTACTAATACCTTCCCTTTTCATAATCTACCCCCCGAACTCAAGAAACAATCTCTAAAGGTCTTTTATGTTCTTTTCAACCTTTCCTTTTGGATAAAAGAAAAGTCGGTGACGACTCTTGCTAACCGCAACATTTGCAATCAAATGCAAAACAACCAAGTCAGTTCTCCCACCGCGTTACACAAGGTAAACCAGCAGGAGGTCATTGGCTTCTGAATCAAAGGAAAGCTGCATGAGGTTGTTTCCTTGTGCCTGGTGGCCTGAAGGAAGTCCTGGTTTTGTTAATCGAAGGAAATCTTTCAGAAGGCCATTTCCTTCTGAATCGAAGGAAAGCTGTAGGGGGCCATTGCCTTGTGCCTGCTGGCATGAAGGGAATCTTGTCTTTGTAAATCAAAGGAAAACATGTAAGAGGTCAATGGTGCAATCGAAGCTTGCATGAAGGAGGTCCCTGCTCTGAATCAAAGGAAGCCTTCAGAAAGTCATTTCCTTCTGAATTGAAGGAAGCTTTCAAAAGGTCATTGCCTTCTTAATCGAAAGAAGCCATTAGGAAGCCACTAACTTCTTAATCAAAAGACACCAATAGGAAGCCCTTGCCTCCTGAATCGAAGGAAGTTGTTTCAAAGGGAAATAATGCGCAGTCGAAGCTAGCATGCAGGTGAGAGTTCAGTCGAAGCTAAGAATGAATCTAAGAAATATCCAGTCGAAGCTAGCATGAATCAAAGCAAGCTTGCTTTTCTTTAATTTTGACAAAAAAATAAAATTTATCTGCTTTTCTCTTTCAACAGTTTCCTCTTTGACCCGATGCTTGAAAATCCAATATGATCCAATTTTACTTGTGCAGCCTTGACCCAGTAGGAATTTTGTGAGAAAAATCTTGAGAAATGAGAGGGAAAATTTTGGGGTACAACAGCTGCCCCTGTTCAATCTTCTTAAACCTGAAGAGTTAGATTGGCGAGTCCGCCATTCGTGACTTGAAGGTGACAGATGATTGAACACTAGAGTGCCCAAAAATTTGCACTCGATGTTGTGGTGGTTGATTGTGTGGGGAGAGGGCTTAAAGATTCCATTTGGAGATATGATGGAGAGTTGTCGGAGATGGGCTTATAGATGCCATCCACAGGTGACTATTGATAGAAATTGGAAAAAGCATCAGAATAAATCTCTGGTCGATTTATACTGAAATAGTAGATATAGTGGGATGAGTATCAGAATAATATCCATAAATGGATTGTATCTGAAAGATGTACTGAATGAGCGTCAAAATGACATCCGTATCTGGATCATACTGAACCGCTTTTGAAAGATATATTGAATGAGATTCAAAATGACATCCGCATCTGGATCGTATCTGGATTTTATTTGAGAAATATGTTGAATGAGTGTCAGAATGACATCCGTATTTAGATTGTATCTAGACTATATTTGAAAGAATCTGGAATAAGTATCAGAATGACATCCCTATATGGATCGTATCTGAACCATTTCTAGGAGAAAAATATGGAATAAGTATCAGAATAATATTCGTCTCTGGATCGTATCTGAACCCTTTCTGGGGGAAGTCTGGAGTAAGTATCAGAATAATATTCGTCTCCGGATCATATCTGAACCGTTTTTGGAGGGGGTCTAGAGTAAGTATCAGAATGACATCCGTATCTGGATCGCATCTAAACTGTTTCTAGAAGAGAATATGGAGTAAGTATCAGAATGTCAGCCATATCTGGATCGCATCTAAATTGTTTCTAGAAGAGAATCTGGAGTAAGTATCAGAATGTCATCCGTATCTGGATCATATCTGAACTGTTTCTAGAAGAGAATCTGGAGTAAGTATCAGAATGTCATCCGTATTTGGATCGCATATGAACTGTTTCTAGAAGGAATATGGAGTAAGTAATAGAATGTCAGTCGTATCTGGATCACATCTGAATTGTTTCTAGAAGAGAATCTGAAGTAAGTATCATAACATCATCCGTATCTAGATCGTATCTAAACTGTTTCTAGAAGAGAATATGGAGTAAGTATCAGAATGTCATCCGTATTTGGATATCATCTGAACTGTTTCTAGAAGAGAATTTGGAGTAAGTATCAGAATTTCATCCGTATCTAGATCGCATCTGAAATGTTTCTAGAAGAGTGTATGAGAAGGAGCCCGTGTAGGATTGCTTCAGCTGGTCGTGTATATAATTTCCCTAGCTTGTTTCAGGAATTAATCTACAATCAGTTGTCCTCAGATAGTTGTCCTGTCTTGTTTCAGGTACTAATCTGGAACTTGTTTTTGTTGGTCGTTGAGATAGTAGTCCTGTCTGGTTTCAGGAATTAATCTCTGACCTATTGAGAAATGGTTGTGGTATTTTCCAAAGAGGAATTTTGCTGATTGACTTTTCCCTGCAAGGAAGAGGGTTAGTTGCATGCAGATGTATGCACGGCTTGATGATGTTCTCAAAATAAATGAGATTATGTTGTATGCATTTATCATGTATGTAATATGATGCATGAATGTGAAATGTTGTTGAAGTGTATATTTGTCTTGGAAAATAAATCCTTGACAAATGATGGGGAGTTTTGGGAAGTTAAATCCCGGACTGCAGTTGGGGATGAAGAGTATGCACACCTTCAGACCTTGTTTTAGAATGTTTCTGTTGGGGATTCCTACTTTGTTGTTTGAGGAGAACTCGGTGGGGAATATTGACTTTGTTTGAGGGAAAACTCTATGGAGAGTGTTGATTTTCGCTTGGGGAAAAGAGTTCAGGAGTCTTAGTTGTCTGTTGCTCTACTGGGGAGTTATGTCTTGATGGAAGAGAAAGGAAGTTAACAACTTGTTGGGGATAAAGAAGTTAACTGTTATTTGATTGTCTTCTAGGCTTGGCAGCAACTCACTGGGTATTTATAGAAAAGTCTACTGGGGAAAAGGGGTTGTGGTACCTTGGTTTGTAGTAGTCGGAGAGACAAACTCAAGCTGGGGAATATATAGTTTGTTGGGGAAATAAACCCTGTTTGAAGAGAATATTTGACGAACTGCTAGGGAGGCGTTTTATTTTGGCAGAACTCCTCGAGGATTCTTCTTGAGACCAACTCAACTGGGAAGAATGTTTTCCAGAGATTGAAACTCTGGCTGGGGGATTGCCTGGATCCAAATTTGTGGGGATATCCATGAATTTGGCCTGGATGGGTTTGTACCCTTATCTATGAAGATTATTCTGTGGGGATAACCTTATAGAGATGACTTTGTGGGGACTTGACTGAGGATCACCCTATGAAAATGACTTTGTGGGAATTTATCACTGCCTCTAGTAGTAAATATTGAATTACTTCCAGGAAATGTTTGCTTGGTCATACGTAACCCTTTGTTGGAATTCATGTTCAATGCCCCAAGTGATTCAGATACAGACCTGCCCCTGCTTATTCAGCACTTCTTGATAGATTTCTTGGAATCTCGACTTGACTGCTACAGTTGAGTTGGACATTGACATGTCATGTCCCCTTTCTTATAGATATTTGTCGTTGGAAGTGTCTTCCCACTTGAAGTGATTCTGTTTCTTGAGAATTCCCGTTCATTGGATATTCGCCGTGTGAATTTCTCCACTGTCAAATAATTAGCCATATGCAAACAGCGATATTCAAATAATGCAAAGTTTATGCTTGTCTTGAAGTTTTGAAAATGCATTTTAGCAAGTAGAAGAATTTTGTAAAAAACATGAATTCGACTCAGGATTTGCAGTAAGCCTTACAGGAGTCTGGATACCTTTTGTAATAGTATGCTTTCGAACTAACCCATGCTTCAATTAGGACTTTTAAGGGTTGTAACATGGTCTGGTTCACGGTTTAAGAAACAAAGGATAAGGCTCAAAGTGTATTTATACCCAGCCCGTTCTCCATGATATTCTCCAGTCCTAAACTCAGTTGATTGTACGTTTGAACTCCAATTGAGCCTGGAATGACATTTTGGTGATGGTTTGGACAAGTTAAGTTTGTTGGAAGGCAGTTATTTTTGCAACATTTTTCATGTTGTCTAGGATTTGTAGTGACCTCTTTTTGATTTATTATCCCTGATTTTTGCCTGATTGTTCTTGTTTTGAAATTACAGCCAGTGGGATGCCCCAATTTTTTCTTAAGTCTCCTTCATAGGTTTTGACTTAGTGGGCTTTTCTTTTGAGAGATAATGACTGCCTATTTGATAGGGAACCATCGTTGTCTTTTAATTCAGAAGGACGTTTCTGTTGTCATTCATTGTGTATGAAGTGAAAGCTTGCAACTGAATGCACATTTAAATTAACTGAGAGACTACCCAGCCCTAGGTTTTGATTAAAGGTTTCAATTTGTGTGAAAAAGAAAACTCCTACTTCGTTGGCTCAAAGGGGTTGACTAGGGATTATCTTTCTTATAACTCCAGTGTTTAGGGATTGAAGGAATGCTTGTACATCGTCAGCAAGGTCTTTCCAAAAGAATATTGTATGAGATTATGGCATTGTATCCGTCATCCTCCCTCTAAAGGCTTGCAACTTTTTACGAGAGTTGAATATCACGATAAACAAGGAATAAAAACACAATTTAAATATAGTGAAGACAAATAGATTAATTCAAGACAAACATATACAATGCATTAATGAAAGTAACCAAAGTCTGACATACAGATAAGTGTTTAAACAAACAAAGAAATTAGAATTGAAAATTCAAAATGAACTGGACGTTCAATGATTTGGCATGGGAGCAGTGGCCATGTTGAGAGTTTCAGGAGGGTCAAATTCAATCTCCTTGGCATTAATCATGTCTTGAATCTTGTTCTTCGGAGCCCAACAGCTATTCGTGTCGTGTCTAGGACTATCGGAACGGTATGCACACCTTTCATTGGGATAATAAGTAGGAACAAAAGTATTGGGATTCCCGAGAGGAGCCTTTAACTTAATCAGCTTTGCTTTTAACATGTGTTGTAACGCTTGAGCTAGTGGCATGTTGATCTTGGTGAATTGCCTTTTAAGCGCAACCTCCTTATGTTGATTCCTCTGTTGACGTTGTTGCATCGATGCAGGATTAGAGATCAGGATTTCCCCACGTGTTGGTCGTGGTTACTCTGGTTACGACCTTTTTGACCGTATGCAACATCAGACTCTCTCTTCCCATTGAAATTTTGTTTCCCTACACTTGAAGATGCACCCCTTTGGATTTTACCGCTCTTAATGCCAGCCTCTACTCTTTCGCATGTCAGTATTAGCTCGGTGAACCCGTCCGAGGAGCTTCTGATTAGGTGTTTAAAGAAAGGTCCTGTCAAAGTTTCCATAAAGATGTCAATCAGCTCCCTGTCAGTTAAGGGTGGCTGCACTCTGCCTGCCAGGTCTCTCCATTTTTGGGCGTATTCTTTGAAGCCCTCGTTGGAACCCATTGTCATATTCTGCAACTGCATTCGAGTTGGTGCAAGATCAGCATTATATTGGTACTGCTTATAGAAAGCAGCAGCTAGATCCTCCCAGGTGTGGATGCAGGAACTCTCCAATTGATAAAACCATGTAAGTTGAGTCCCAGCTAGACTCTCTTGAAAGAAATGGACCCAGGGCTTTCAATCAATAGTGTGTGGCTGAATCTTACGCACGTAAGACTTTAGATGGAGTTTCGGGCAAGAGACCCCATCATACTTGGCAAAAGCAGGGATCTTGAACTTGTAGGGAATGATCACGCCAGGAACCAAACCCAAGTCTCCAAGGTCCAAGCCAGGCACATATTGGATCTCTACATCTTTTAATTTGTCTTTGATTTGTTTGTATTTTTCATCCACTGATGGATACTGCTCCTCAGAGTAGTCTTCATCGTCAGTAGCTTAGTTAGCTCTAGTGCTTCTAGCTTCCTTTTCTTGATTGTCTTCTTCCTCCAAAGAATTATCTTCTTTTTGAGTTAGCTGGACAGGCCCCTTGAACCTTCTTCCTATGTTGAGGGTGACAACCCTCTTCTTCTTCTTACTCTCTTTGGTGAAGAGCGTTTTCAGATTTTCCTGCCCCTTGGCTAAGTTTATGAGCATTTGTTGGAACTAGGCGTTTTGAGCTTGGAGATCTTTAACTGTTTGCTCTAGAGCCATCTCTACTGAAATAAACAGTAAGCAGATGAGAAACTTATGTGGGGAGAATCTGTCATGATATGATGCATGGTATGTGGATGCATGTTTTCAAGGATCTCGCGAGGTAAACATAAGAAGATGTTAGAAATTAAATTTTGATCAAAGCTTTGATTGGAGAACTTCGTATCAGTGGATTTCCTTCCACAAGAATCAAGCTCACCATGTCAAGTGGGTCATAGCCCTTGACTCGAGTTATCATACTTTGGTCTTTGACGGTCTTTGACGTTGTTTGATTAGAGGAGAGTGAATCCTTTTGCCCCTTGATAGACGTCTGGTTCAACATGACCCTACATCATAGGCCCTTGAGATCCTTGGGATGGTTATTGAAAATGCTATGTTATGATGTCATGATATTTATGTACAAGTATGCAAAGCAAACAAGTTGTTATGTACAAATAATCATATACACACAAAGAAGACAAGTCCTTAGGTTTAGGCTTTGCATGGAGTTTTAAAGGTGAGTACCCTCTTGAAGTTTAGTTGGCTTAATCTATCCTAGAAAGTAATCGAGTTCTAAGGAGTCTCATATCACTGACCTTTACTTTAGGCATTATTCGAGTTCAAGCACCAAAGTATTGCGACCAGAATATCCCAAAATTCTAATCTCAATGAGTGTAGCATCGAGTATCAACCAATCTTCAGTCAGAACCAAAGCCGGCCATCTCACTACTTTCTAGTGATTTAGGATGAGTCAATTAAAGGTTCTAAAGGTCAGTTAGCGTTTAATGACACTATAAGGAAGCCTAATGTTATCTTTAATTGACTCAAGGAACATTAGTACAAGCCAGAGTATCACACTAACATAGCTATCACTTTGTCCATATCGGCCTACGTCGTAAAGCCTCCATGATTTATTGCTACTTACCTAAAAAGGTGCCCCGGATCTGGGTGTAGGATCTTTAATAATAACCCAAACAAAGACCCAAAAATGTAAAGCAAGCAAGTCAAACAAAGAAATCAAGTAAAGGTGATCTAACTCTAAGGCAACCTCATTTTTAAGTTTTTCCCAGCAGAGTCGCCAGTTCTGTATTACGGTGGAAGAATTGACTTGGGTGTTCCGCGTTTGATTGCAATTTTTGCGTATAGAAAGAGTCGCCACTGACTTTTCTTTTATCCAATAAGGAAAGAGTGAAAAGAACATGAAATACCTTTAGAGATGTTTTCTTGAGTTCGGGGGGTAGGTTATGAAAAGTGAAGGTATTAGCACCCTTTGTGGTGCGGATTTGAAAATATTTTGAAAAAAACGTCTTTGTAATAATTCTCGTCTCTATAAGAATGCATACAAAGTGTTAGTTTTGAAAATAGTTCAAAGAGATGTTTGTTGTGGAAGATGTTTTTGAAAGTGATTTTGAAAGTGTCTTTATAATGATTCTCGTCTCTATAACAATGCATACAAAGTGTTTTGACTTTTGAAAATGTTTCAATTGAAAGTGTTGGTGTGAAAATGGTTTTTTAGTTGTGAGCAAGAAAGCAACTACGAGCGTCCTACCTACTCAAAAGGCCTAATGTTCTTTTCCTCCTCCTTTAGATGTTCCTATCTGTGATACGGTGGGAAGAACTGACTATTTTTGGAATGCTGGTTCGCATTTTGCGCTTGTTTTCGCAAAATGTCACGGTAAGCAAGAGTCGCCACCGACTTTTATTTTATCCAACAAGGAAAGGAAAAAAGCACAGAAAAATTCCTTTTTTGAGATATTTCTGAGTACGGGGGGTAGATTATAGAAAGGGAAGGTATTATCACCCTTTCTATCCGTAGTTATCTACGGGATCTTAGGTACTTGCTCATCATTTTCAAAATGCTTTCTTTGTGCTTGTGGGTTTTGAAAAAGTTTTTGTTTTAACTTCGACTTAACTCTTGCTTCTGTCTTCAAGAGTGTAATGAAGTGTTTTTGAAAACTTGTTTGTAAAAGAGTGTAAGTGTAAAAAAGTTTTGTTTGGATGAGCAAGTATCTAAGAACTAATCTACCTACTCGAAAAAAGGAATTGTTCTATGCTAATTTCCTTTAGACAATGCTATCCCACTATTAGTGAGTAGGTAGCACCGTCGTTGGAGTTTGAGGGTCAATTCGAAAGAGGGACATACGGTCACTAAAGCAATGTTAGGACGTCTTAGCGGTAATCCTAATGTCTTAGATCATGTATTCGAGGCAACAATATCTGAGGCAACCATTTCGAGGCAACTATGATCTTTTAGACAAGAGGGCGACCTCTAAAATAACCTATACTCAATGATCGTTTACAAAGGCAACCAAGTGGGGTGTACCCTAAGAGTGCGCATGTGCGAATGTGTTGATTTCAGTTATTTTTATCTTTGCACATGTTAAGGGTGATCTAACCATTTTAAGATTAAGCATTCATTCTTGTCATGCAAACCCTATTATCAAACATCTAACAGTTGTATAATTTGCAGAAATTAAACAGCGGAAATTAAACTAAATTATTACAAGGCGTCGAGTATTTACATCGCCAAAAGCAACCCTTTGAAAATAAAATAAAAGCGGAAAAATAAATGTCCTAATTAATTATTACAATCCGGGAGCAGATACATCAATAATTGAATAAGGAAAAATAAATCGCGCGAGTGAATTGGATCGAATGCGAAATTAGGGTTGTGACCCTTTAAGTTAAAGAAAAGGTTTTCTGTTGTTGTTTATTTTAAGAAAAAGAAAATAAATCCTAAAAATTAAATACTAAATTAATTATTAAATAAATTAATTAATGAAAAATAATTAATGACATATTTTGGTGTTTTTGTTAATTTAAGAAAGAAAATAAAATAATTAAATGAATGTTAAAACCTAATGATTTCTAATTAATTTTAAATATTTGCAAAATAAATTAAAGTTGCCTAATTAATATCCTAATTAAATTAGTTAATATTTATTAAATAAAAATAAAGTTCTGAAATTTAATTGGATAAAATGATATTTTTGTGATTTTTTGATAAAAAAGAAATTATGTTATTGGTTAGTAAATTAATTAAACAAAATAAAGTAATTAAATTAAATAAACAAAATATAAGAGAAAGAGTGAGAATGGGCCTGATTGGAGGGTGTGTCAATATCAATTTCGCTGGCCCAATTGCTGAAGGTCCAATTAACTTTTCTGATTCAGTGCCTTGGTGTTGACCTGGTCCATGGTATGCTTGCAATATTGGCCACCAGATCTGGCCATCTGGCATGTTGATTGGTGAGGGAGTATGATGGAACTCCTGCTTAAGCGCATACTGAATTGCCTGAAAATAAACAAGAAAATGTAAATTGCTGGAGGCAGGGATCGAACCCCTAACCTCCA
This sequence comes from Vicia faba, assembly GCA_948472305.1. Taxonomy (NCBI): domain Eukaryota; kingdom Viridiplantae; phylum Streptophyta; class Magnoliopsida; order Fabales; family Fabaceae; genus Vicia; species Vicia faba. The sequence continues at coordinate 764,391,455 of OX451737.1, read as the reverse complement.
GCCTCTGAACGCCTTGAGGCCAACGTGGCTACCACTGGGGCACTTGTGTTTGTTTGTTATAATAATACAATGCAATAATAATATGCAAAAACAAAAGTTAATGGCCAGAAAAATAAAAACACGCGCGTTGTTTGAATGGGCGAATGGTGGAGTGCCAACGCATCATCCATGTCCTCCAACCGTGGCTAAAAACAACAACATTTATACCTACAGAAAAATGTCCTTCGCTACAGACAGGGGTTCCTCCCAAATCTCCTACAGGCCAGGAAAATGCATTCTAAAGCCATGGTTAAACTCGTCATCTTCTCCTGATTGCAACCATGCCCATTATTAGGGCCAATTTTCCTGAAACAAAAATCCCTAAAACCAAACACAAAACCTTAGCAATGGTGATCCATGATATATGTCACATAAATGAAATTGGTTATTACAAAAAGCTTGCCAATGATATGGTGATCCAGAATATGCAATTATTTCATGTTAACAATGCCTAATTTGCAAGATACGAAATCAAGAAAAGGGTGAGTTCGTGGCTGACTTACAGTGCTCTGGGAGGCTTGAAAACGCGTGGTCTTGATTGGTTTAGGTTGTGGAGATTGCCAGGAAGAGATTGAGATCAACACCAAGCCTTGAAATTGCCTCTATACTTGATTTCGATCTCACACTTTTTGGTGTTTTTGCAAATTTTGTTCTTGCTCTCCAACTAATCTCCCACCCCTATTTTTGTCTGCCTCGCTTCCTTATGTATTGTACAATACATTAGGTTAGAATTCCCTGTCCAAATCCTCCTTCATTGATGATTTTGATATTTGATTTGATTCTCTTTGAACAACCTTCCAAAATTGCCTTTTTTCAATCTTTTTGTACACAACTTGCCTTGATTAGAGTTTCAATGCCTTTTTAGCTGTGTTTAAATCCTGAAACAATCAAAAGATCCATTGTTATCAATGCTTTGGATTTTATTTGATTTTATTTGATTTAAATAAAATTAATTAAAATAAAAATCAAAATAATTAATAAAAATATGCTATGGACACATGGCCCAGGCTAGAGCACATGGTCAATAATGCCAACCCAAAACAAGTGAAAAAGAATGGGCCCATTTGGCAAAATTTGAAGTTTTGGGGATAGTTGACTTTTGGCAATTTTGCAAAAAAGTCCAACTTCAACAATGCATAACTTCTTAAATTTTGAACTTTTGGAGGTGTTCTTGGACTTTTTAGAAATCTTGATATGTCCTCTAACCAACCCTTTTGGTCTCCTCTCAATTTTATATTCCATGCTCATGTAGAAAGCTTTGAAAAAAAAGGTGTTTTTGTTGACTTTTCAAAATGACCTATAATGTCCAAATTCATAACTTCTTGTGAGTGCATTTTTTGATCTTGGGATATGAAGATGGATTGTATGGAATTTCATCCTATTCAAAATGAGCTTTGTATGGGTCATTTCTCATAAAGTATGAGAAAGTTATGCTTGGTCAAAGTTGGGTTGACTTTTCCTACAAAAACCTAATTTAGCAACTTTTGAATCTTGATGAATTGTGAGCAATCCTTGATGAATCATGATCAACCCTTGATAAAATGATGAAATATAATTCAAAATGAGAATGTTGACAAAAAATCTTGAAGTTTGGCTGTATGTAGGTCACAGTTGACTTTTGCCCTAGCACAGTCGACTTTTGGACCTTTGAGCAATTGATTGAGCAAAATTCCTTTGCAAGGCTTGAAACTTGACATGGATGATCTTGAGAACATATTAGGACATTGGTGAGAACTTGGGGTCACTTGGACTCAAGAAACTTGATGCAATGTGAAACCCTAGTTTGGGGTAAACTGCCTTAGGAGAGAGCTTGTCTGGCCAATCCTTGAGCAACCTTGAGCAACTTGGGGATCTTTCTTGCAATGTTTTTTTTGAGAAATATGGGAGGGAAAATTTTGGGGTACAACACTATCTTACCATTGATTGATAATAAGCCCCATCGTTGGATGTGAAGGGACGGGCGTGGGTCGTTTGTATAGTCATAAAAGGCAACCTATGAGACGTTTTAGCAATTTCGTTAGGGACTAGAACGTATACCGAAAGAAACATCAAGGGACATCGAGGGACTATGATCTTTTATCGAGGGTCTTTGCTAAAATGCCCATATTCGAGGGACATGACTATTTTCCGAGGCAACAAGTGAGATTACCCTAGAGGTGCATGTGTGTGAATGGTGTATTTGATTGCATGCAATTTTGTCTTTGATTAGGGTGGTCTGATTATTGATTTTATCTTGCTATACACCCTAATTACTAACATTTATGAAAGCAATATAAATGCGGGAAAAAAAGGTCCTACGTTATTACAACCATATTGAACAGCAAGAAAATGTAAAAACAAAACAAAATAAAAGAAGGGAAAACAAGTTCTTCAATCCACGCAGTAAGTGCCCTTAGATTCAACTCTTCCTGGCTTCTTTCTATTGGGCCTGGAAGTCAGTGTGAGCATGCACTCTTCGATTCACCATTTTTATGCTTCTTTCGATTGGACCTGCAAAGCAGCATGAGTATGTATCCTTTGATCATACTCTTTTTTCTGCTTCCTTTCGTTTGAGGTTAGATAGCGGCATGGGCCAAAGCCTAAAGCTTTGATTCACATATCCTTCTTCCTATTTTCTTTCATTTGGGTTTAAATAGCAGCATGGGTCGAGGCCATGCTAATATTTTTGCATGGCCAGGTTAGTTCTTAAAATATGTTTGATAAACAAAGAAAACAAACCAAAATATTAGTAATGAAAAACAAACAGAAAAGGTGGAAACGAAAACAAACCAAAGGGTAATGATGATGCTTGAAATGAAAGGAAATGATTATTCACATGTTATGCTTGAAACGAAAGGTTTAAGGTTAAGAGGACTTACCTTGCTTGAAGCTGGAATGTGTGTTTGGACTCAAGTTGCAGCCCTGGATATTCTTGGATTCGAAGGGAAGAAACAAGTGTTATGTTTTTAGTGCTGGATTCGAAAGAAGGAACCAAGTGTTGGGTTGGTGTTTCCATGGGTTCTGGATTCGAAGGGAAGAAATAAGTGTGGTGTTTCTTTTGATTATGGGTTTGAGAGTGTGTTAAGTGTTTGAGAGTTTTGAGAGTTTGATAGTTTTGAGAGTTTGAGAGTTTTTTGAAGATTCTTTCCACACCACCCAAAATTTGTTTCAGCTTGCAAATGGTTTCTCTATTTATAGAGAAAAGGTTAGAGGTTTTGGAGTAACCAGGTTTGTAAGACAACAAACCATGGGTTGATTGAAAACGAAAGAAACAAGTTTAATCCCTTTTCGTAATTCCCAAGTTTCAAGTACAAGTAGGGGCCTGATGTTTGTTGGGGGCAGGAGATTTGACTTGTGCTTTTGACATTGCTTGTGTTCAGACAAAAAATCAGATTGTGAGCTAAATTTGTGATTAAAGTACTCTTTCTGAAAAAGGGTATGTAGCTTTTTGTCATTTCATCCAAGAATGGTATTATCCAGTGGATAAAGCTTCAAATCTTTGTGTAATGTATCACAAATTTGTGTAAGCTTCTGATTATGTAAAGATTTGGAAGCAACATAGCCTGACAAGTGAGATTTTGAGGATAAGGCTATGAGATTTATTTTTCAACCAATCCTGCTAGAAGGGTTCAGAATTGGATTCAAAGTATGTGGCTTCGAAGGAAACCAATACTCCAATTGAAGCTTTGCGTGAAGGTAGCCCCTGCCCAAATGAAGCTTGCGTGTAGGTAGCCCATGCCCAATCGAAACATGCATGCAGGTAGCCCCTGCCCAATCGAAGCTTGCGTGTAGAGGGGCCAATACTTTATGAATCAAGGTAAACCAGTAGGAGGCCATTGGCTTCTGAATCAAAGGAAAGCTGCAGGAGGCCATTTCCTTGCGCATGCTGGCCTAAAGGAAGTCATGGTTTTGTGAATCGAAAGAAATATTTCAGAAGGCCATTGCCTTCTGAATCGAAGGAAAGCTGCATGGGGCCATTGCCTTGTGCCTGCTGGCATGAAGGAAAACCTGGCTTTGTGAATCAAAGGAAAACATGTAAGGGGTCAATGGTGCAATAAAAAATTGCATGCAGGAGGTCCCTGCTTTGAATCAAAGGAAGCCTTCAGAAAGCCATTGCCTTCTGAATCGAAGGAAGCTTTCAGAAGGTCATTGCCTTCTTAATTGAAATAAGCCAGTAGGAAGCCACTAACTTCTGAATCGAAGGACACTAACAGGAAGCCCTTGCCTCCTGAATCGAAGGAAGTTGTTTCAAAGGGAAACAATGCCCAATCGAAGCTAGCATGCAGGAGAGATTTCAGTCGAAGCTAAGCATGAATCGAAGCAATGTCCAGTCAAAGCTAGCATGAATCGAAGCAAGCTTTCTTTTCTTTAATTTTGACAAAAAATCAAATTTATCTTCTTTGCTCTTTCAACAGTTTCCTCTTTGACCTGATACTTGAAAATCCAATATGATTCAATTGTACTTGTGTAGCCTTGACCCAGTAGGAATTTTGTGAGAAAAATCTTGAGAAATGAGAGGGAAAATTTTGGGGTACAACAGACTCAAAACTTCAACGAGGGGTACATCATAACCTTGTTGGTTGTGTCTTATTTATTTTGTAGGAAATTCAATATCATTTCATGGTTCTTAGGACACACCTTATATAAATATTCTTCTTCAAAAAATTTAGTCACAATGTCAATGTTCTCATTTTCCATAAACACAACTTCTACATCGCATACTCCACCCATCACTATTATATTAAAAAAAGTGACAATAAATCTTTGCCACTATTATAAGAAAAAGTAAATAACTTCTAAACTAATTAATGCTTCTATTACTACTATACCCTAAATTTAATTCAAAATCATTTAATGTTGATAGTTGATTCATCAAATATAACTAAGGTTATTCTAGTAAATTTTACTTTGATTATACATGAAATCAATAAAATCAATTACATTTAACTAACTTTCTTAATCAATGTGAAAGTAGTTATTTTTGCTTATAATTGTGACTAAAGGGAGTATATTGAAGTCATGAACAACAAATTGTACAACTACATGGAGGAGACCTCGTTAACTTCCATTGGCGTTTTGATATTGTCATTAAACATAATATCTCCCCTTCTTCTATTGCCTTTTGGATTGTATCCTTGAAACGGTGTATTAGTGTGATGATAAAAAATGTCATGCATTTTAAAATACTTCATTCTTTTTATTTTCTTAGAAGTGAAAATTTTATGAGCATTGCTCAATAAATTTGTTGATCTTTCAACAAAATACAAAACATTTAATCGGCCTTACTAGTATCTAAAGCAAACTTTCACTTATTGAAATTAAAATTTATACATTTAAAATTTGGGAATTATAGAGTGGTCCTACTTTTATTTGGCTAGGCCAATGATAAGTGTCATATTTACGTAAAATACATTAACATTTATTAACTTATTTCACAAGATATTGGTACAAAACCCCCCTTAATTTAACAATTACACATAAAAAGATACTTGTTTGGACATTTCTAGTATGTATTAATTAAAAACATGTAAAAAGAACTAGAAAACACGATTCAACACGCAAAAACCAAGCCAGAGCAAAACCCTAAACAAACCAGGGTCTTTAGGCCTAACATAGGCGCACTAGGAGAAGGATGGCATGATCAGATGGCACAACCAGGTGTAACTACTTCATGGTGAAGCAATGATTAGCTCACTAGTCAAATGGGTGGTGTGCTGAGAAAAAAAATCCAGTTAGGGCCATGTGGTTGACATGCAAGCATCACTTGTTATGAAAGAAAAGTGGGTTGGGCAGAGTAGATCAGAGCAGGGTAGGTGCACTGAGCGAGAAGGTGGTGCGCCCAGCGAGAAGTCCAAAAATTTTCCTATAAATAAAAGTTTCCAGTTTAAGGAAAAGAGAGTTTTGGTGGATCGAGGAAGTACAAAATTAGAGTAAGTTCACTTTGGTCTACAACAGGAGAATAAGAAAGGAATCCTGAAGGCGGAAGTGCTACTCATGTGACATGGTATATCATATTTCCAATATCAACTTCTCTGGACTGACAATAGTTACGCTACCATGAGTAAGTGTAGCTAAAAAAAATTGTTGGGTGTAGATATAGTCATTGTATTCATGTACTAAATATATCATGGTGTTCTACGTGATTCTACTCATTATTTAATATTGATGACTCTTTAATCTTAATGGTTTTTTTAGCTTTGCTACCTAAAAATTGATTTCATGGCGTGACTTGACATTGAAAGCTTCTTGTCATTACTAGATCAAAGATAATCATCTATTGGATACTATCACTACTACAAATAACCCCATTTCAATTTAGATGCGAAGGAGATATAACCTCGGTTACACATGCGAGGTAACAAAGGGCGATATGAAAACATGCCACTTTACCCCTCGATTTTTGAATAACCGAGAAGAAAAGTGGCATTGGTCATGAGTTTGATCCCCAGCAACTGCATTTTTTAGATTTTCAAAATTGTGCTACTTTTTACCTTGATTTTTAACAATAACCGGGGGGTAAAGTCCTATTTACAAAATTTTAGTTTTAAGTTATTTTTCCGTTTTAATCTTCAAAGCATAAAATTTGATGACAAATTCTAAATTATCCTCATCATCATCGATAACAACAACAACAACAACAAAAAATCAATAGAATTCTTAATCATTAAATCTCAACAACAAAAACAACAAAAACAACAACAACAACAACAATAACAACAACATCAAAAAAATTCATGGAATCTTTAAACATTAAATCTCAACAACAACAACCAAACAATAATAAATAAACAAAATCAATAGAATCGTTAAATACTAAATTTCAACAAAAACAACAACAACAACAATATTAAACATCTTACTTGATACAACTACAACTAACATTATTAAGTTACTTTCATGCTTTCCTAACTAACATTGAACATTTTTAACAAGGAATTACTAGATAAAATATTACATTAAGAAGAAAACCTTGAAATATTTTCATGCTCTTGCTTTCATTTTCATTGTTTTCAATATGTTAAGTTTAAATTCCATCACTTTGCATCCAAGATGGATAGTTGTGGCATTCACATTTTAATTGGCTAGTAAGAGTTTCATGTGAATTAAAGAGTTGGAAATGTCTTTACCGTTGTTACTTTCTAAATGGATGACAAATATTTGTTACTTAATTTGAAAATCGAGGTAATAGGTCATAAAAAAATTTTTAAAAATTAAAAGGTGATAAAATGTAGTTGCTGAGATTCAGAGATGTGTAATGTAGTTGCTGAGATTCAGAGATGTGTCCTATAAATACTTTACCCCTCGATTTCATGATCAATCGAGGTAATAGGTCTTAAAAAAAAGGTGCTAAAATATAATTGTTAGGATTTTAAGGTGTGTCCTCTAAATACTTTACCTCCCAGTTTCCAGCCCAACCGAGGTAATAAGTCATAAAAAAATTTAAATAAATTAAAAGGTGTTAAAATATATTTGTTGGGATTCGAAGGCATGTCCTCTAAAAACTTTATCCCATCGGTTGCCAGTTCAACCGAGGGGAAAATATGATATTTAAAATAAAAAAGTGACGCGTATATAGTTTACACCTTTATTTTTTGTTGGGTGAGGTAAAAGTTTCGTCATAAAATATATTATTTGTAGTAGTGTAGCGCCTATAGATATGATTAGGTTCAATATCCGCATGTACTGTAGTATGGATCTTCATGGAGTTTTACTGTTAACTGTTGGAACTTAATGATCTATGTTAGTTAATAGCTGATATATTAGACTATTGGGTAATGCACGGATTTCGTGACGTTGAGACTGAATAGAGATACGAATGAGAACAAAATGTGGTAATTAATATCTAAGTATAGAAGTATATTACTGACCTATGGATGTGCATGATAAATATGTAATGACAAATCTACCCCCCACAATCTCCATTTTACTTTCTATCATTTATTTTCTGCCATTTACTTCCTTGCATCACAACCAATACACGATCTTTTATGTACTTAAAATCTTAAAAACTGTTGAACAATCTTTAAAATTGCCAGTCTTTGCGGATACGATAATTATAAAACTTACTTTTGTTGCAAATGCAACAACCAACACTTGGATAATTTATCTCCTTATCTACAAATTTTTTACTATATACCAATGCTATGAAAGTGCGGTCACAACATCGTATGGTATCACTTATGCGTTTTTGATATTTTTGTCAATTTGATATAGATATCTTAGTTCTTGCGTATTTGTAATTTGATTATATTATTTTGTGCTTGTACTTTATCCATTTCGTATTTCATTTGTAATCACTTTGGCTATTATGTTGCTGTATTACTAAGAACCCTTCTTACTCAATTAATTAGAGTGTTTGATCCTTGATAATATGTTATTTTGAGCCTAGATAGTTACTACTTTATAATTTCATCAGACGTAGCTTGAATCACAAGTTAGAACTCTTAAATATGGATTTTTCATCCATTTGATTTGAATTAAGTGTAATATATAATTCAAATTAGAAGTTGTGTGAAAAAATTTATTTGCCTCTAAAGCATTTGATTCGAATCACAAATTGAACATGATTCGAATCACAACCTCACGTGATTCAAACCAAGTGAAAAAATTCATTAGAGTCAATTGATTACTTGAAGCTATATTTTGGATCTTCCAAATTAATTTGAATCACAGTTTTCACTTTATATGAATCAAAGCTTCAAGACTCATTTTTCATTCTTCATTTAAATAGTTATTTCTTTGATGAAAGTAACAAGTGAGTGAAACCTATGGGATAAACCCATAAATATAAATAGTAGTTTTGTATTCTATTCTTAGTGTGTCTATATCCATCACCATGATTTTTAATTTTCTTCACTAGAATAACTTCTTGATTATGAATTCATGTCAGATTCATTCTCCTTTTTGTTGCATCTTGTTCTTGTGCAATTTGTTGTTGCATTGAGCTAATTAGAGAGAGGGAGTTAATTAATCTCGATATGTTGTTCATGATTAATCAATCTCTTAATAACAATCAAAACAAAGATATTATTAATATTCACGCGGGCTAATTGTTTAATGTAGGGGAGCTTACAACTTTTACAACTCAAGCAAGGAAATGTACACTAGTACACCAAATTCATTTCATCCATCAAATTCCAAATAACACCTTTAATAATTAATCAACAATAATATCTCAAATTTGTCAAACATAAAAAAAGAGAAAACTGAAAGTGCAACTACAGTATTGTATTGTATCGCTTATGTGTATTAATGTTTTTTTCTATTTGACATAGATATCTTAGTGCTTGCATATTTTTAATTTGATTATATTATTGTGTGCTTATACTTTATTCATTTCTTATTTCATTTATAATCGTTTTAGCTATTATGTTGTTGTATTTCTAAGAACCCTCCTTACTCAATTAATAAGAGTGTTCAATACTTGATAATATGTATTTTTAGCCTAGATGGTTACTACTTTGTCATTTCATCAGGCATAGCTTGAATCACAATTTAGATATCTTAAATCTGGATTTTCAATCATTTGATTCAATCAAGTGTAATATATGATTTGATACAGAAGTTGTGTGAAAAATGAGATTTGCCTCTGGAGCATTTGATTCAAATCACAAATTGAGCATGATTCGAATCACAACCTCGTGTGATTTGAGTGCAAAAATGGCTTTGAATCAATTAATTCCTTGAAGCTATTGGCTCTACCCAAATTGATTTGAATCACAACTTTCACTTTATCAGAATCAAAGCTTCTTCAATACCTATTTTTTATTCTTGATTTAAATAGTTGTTTCTTTGATAAAAGTAACAATTAAGTGAAAACTATGGGAGAAACCCATAGAGACAAAGAGTAATTTTGTCTTTTATTCTTAGTGTGTCTATACCCATCACTGTGATTTCTTCTCTTGTTCACTATAACAACTTCTTGATTATGAATTCATGTCAAACTTGTTATCCTTTTTTGTTGCATCTTGTTCTTGTGCAATTTTTTGTTGTGTTTGAGTGAATTAGAGAATGGGAATTGATTAATCTTGATGTGTTGTTCTTGCTTAATAAATCTTTTAATAACAATAAAATCCAAGACCCATTCATCTAGAAACTTGAGAGAACCTTGTGTGTGTTCTTCATTCACCTTCATCTAAAACCATTGACTAACACCTTGTATTTATAGTTTGTTTGTGAGATATTCTGGCGATGTTCATCATCTTCATCCTTAGTCTTGTTTCATTGTTGGGGATCTTCATCTCTAAAAATTGAATGTTGAGGGAGACTAGTGGTACATTAGGGTATCTAGTGTTTTTTGTGTGAAGTTTGTTGTTTCTAATAGATGCAGATACCATTTCTTGAATGTCGTTGTGTGTTTGCTGTTATTCATAAAGAATAGAGTTTCTATTATATTTCAAGGAAGACTTTGGAGATATAAAGTATCAATTATTTGTAAGGTGGGGATGTAATTTGTCCATCTTTGGTGGTGTTGGAGAAAGATTTCTCACATACAAAGTTGGGAGTTGTCCAATCAACACTTGACTATGGAAATTGCTCAGACAAGAGATCGATGGAATCTGGTGGATTGCACATACAAATACTTAGAGCATAATTATTTTGGATAGCAAGGTTATTGGATCAATATCTTTTAGAGATCATATTTTTGTTAGAAGTTGAGCATCTGTATCAATAGAGGGAATTATCGTTTGATAGTTCGTTGTAACCTAAATGCTTGTAATCAAATTTATCGAAATAGTGCAAGATCGTGATTGTTTTTTAATGGTTTTCAATACCATTTAAGAGTAGATTAGGTAATGCAAGGATAACTTCTGAACCACTATATATCTTTGTGTATCTTTTCTTCTTTCCTGATCTCTTTTAATTTTCTAGTATTCATCATTGTGTTGTTGCATTATTTCATATTTACATGGATTATATGCCACATAAGTTAGACTTTTCTTATATGAATTTAATGTATAAGCTTAGGTATGTGGTGTATCAATCTTATTGAAGTATCATGAGTTTGATTGTGTCTTGTTAGAACTTATATGCAAGTGTTTTAAAATAGCTTGTTTAAAGCTACTTGAGTAGTCTTGTGATTGATTTTCTTTTGAAGCAATCAAGTGCATAAGTTAGCATAATGTAATATTTCATATGGCTTAATTCATTGAGGTGTTTCCAAGTTCTCTTGTTTTTGTATTTTTCTTTCGCGCTTCTTAAAATCTCTAATTTCTTACATGGAACCTAAAATATTTTTGAAATTGTCTTATAGGGGAAAAAGTCTATTAACCCCCCCCCCCCCCTAGGCCTATTTGTGTCCATATTCTCAATCAACCGAATAGAGTTTCCATATACTTCAAAGAAGACTTTGGCGAGATTTAGTATCAATTGTCTGTAAGACGGGGATGCAAGTTGTCCATCTTTGGTGGAGTTGGAGAAAGATTGCTCGCAGACAAAGTTGAGATTTATCCATTCAACTCTTGACTATGGTAATCGCTTAGATAAGAGATCAGTGGAATCATGTGGATTGTCACATAAGAATACTTGGAGTCAAATTATTGTGGATAACAAGGTTATTGAATCAATATCTTTTAGAGATCATATTTTTGTTAGCAGTTAAGTATCTGCATCAACAGAAGGAATTATCATTTGATAGCTCGTTGTAACCAAAATGCTAGTATTCAAACTTATCAAAATAGTGGATGATCGTGATTATTTTCTAATGATTTTCAACACCATTGAAGAGTGGCGTAGGCAATGCAAGGACGAATGTCGAACCGCTATATTTCTCTGTGTATCTTTTCCTCTTCCTTTATTTCCTTTTAATTTTTTAGTATTCCTCATTTTGCTATTGCATTAGTGCATTATTGCATTGATTGTATGTCACATAAATTAGACTTTGCTTATATAGATTTAATGTATAAGCTTAGGTTTGTGGTGTATCAATTTGATTGAAGTATCATGAATCAATTGTGTATTGAAAGAACATATATGCTAAGTGTTTTTAAATATCTTTGTTTAAAGCTACTTTAGTTATCTTGTGATTGACTTGCATTAGAATAAATCAAGTGCATAGTGAATATCAAGTATCATTTCATTTAGTTTAATTTATTGAGATGCTTCCAAACTCTCTTATATTTGTGATTTGTTTTCGCGCTTCTTAAAATCTCTGATTTCATACATAAGATCTGAAATATTTTTAAAATTGTCTTAAAAGAAAAATAATCTATTCAACTCTCGCCCCCTCCCTCAAGACCTCTTTATATCCATATTTCCATCCAACATCCTATATTAAGGTATTTATATTTTCAAGAGAAACACTCTTTGTTCTTCATTTTTTTTCTTTTTCAAGGTTAAACTTTTCAATCCTCCTAACACTATCTTTCAATTGTAACATATCTTTAAGTTTTTTTACTATCATTTTCTTTATAATATCATAGCTTAGTCTTTTTGCTTCCGTTTATATTAACTCATATTTTTGAATCATGGTCTTTGTATATATTTTTCAATTTTTTCAAATGCTTATTATAATCATCAATTAATTCATTAACTTTTCTTTGAATTTAAGGCAGGTCTATGACATTAAGCTTAGTTTCTACTAGGGATGGATCTATGATTTTAAACTTTTGGGGTCAAAATTATTTATTTAATATATAATTGTGAGACTTTAAGTTTGAATATGGGTAAAGTTGTTCACTTTAATAATATATATATTTGTCAATCAAATTAAAATTTTACACATAAAATTTAAAAAGACATATTATTTATCTATGTGTTTTCATACTTTTAAACCACTTCCATATAAACCTTTAGATAGTATATTTAAAACAAATAAAAGAATAAAAAATAAAATAAGTCATGTATTATAAAATTGGAAGACATATATTTTGTTAGAGTACATTTATAAGAAAGTAAGTATTTTGAGAAGAAGAAAAAAAAGAGTAAAGAATTTATTTTCCCCTTTTCTAATGTGAGTGTAATTTATGAAATAAAATTTCTCTTATTTTATCTGTGACACTTAGAAGTTCCTCATGTCAATATAATTGTTTTTTAAGATATTCACGCATTAGTTTGTAAAATATTTGATTGGTGAATTGTGTGGGGACTACAACATTTGAAATGTGGACACCTATTAAAAATTTCCATTTAATATTGAAAATTAATTTAAAGAGTGGGGCCATCTGCCCTCATTAAACATACCATAAATATATCTATGGATTTTTCCTCTAAAGAATTGTTAATAGATTAAGGTTTTTAAATGTCTTTCAATTTAAAACTGAATTAATTTGGTCAGAACTCTCTCTCTCTCATTTTTAAAATGAACTAATTTCATTTTCAATCTAAAATGAACTAATTTCATTTTTAAATACTCATCATAGCCAGATATCCATATTCAATTTGATATTTTGCTATGTGTTTCGGTGTTCATTCCTATGATATGCCAACAATCCTAGTGAATTTAAAATTTTAAATATATGAAGATAACTAATTTGTAATAAATTATTTGGGATGGTAGTATTGAAATATATATATTTTAAAGAAAATATTATTTTTCAGGAGTTAAACCCTTTATTAAGTCAAAAAAACTCTTTATTAAATTGAATTTTGTGAGAGGAGTAGTTCCTTACCTAAATAAGTCATCGGAAATTATTTGCGAAGGATTTGTCACCTCATTATTTTTGTTTGGGGTTCCTTCCTCATAAAATGTAGTCACCATGTTGACACGCAGGCATAGGTTCAGAGTAGTGATGTAGTGTGGCACAATGGAGCAGTGTGGCGCTGTTATGTGTCAGTCTTTAGTTTGTGATTAAGCCTCTGATAAATTGCAAGTATTTTCTTTTGACTTGGGGTGAACCCCCCTAACAAAATGTAAGAATGTATTTTTTTTACATGTTACCCCTGACAACTATTTACAATATATAATATAAAAATATAATAATTATCGAGAATTAGTATAATAAATAAATTAAAAAAAATTTAAAAAAAAAAATTAAATAAATTATAAAATTAAATCAAACATAATTAAAATTGAAATAAATCCCTCCATGCAAATTACAATAAATTTAAAATTAAATTTAACATAGTTAAAATAAATTTGAAATAAACTTCAAAATTCAAATTTTCAAATTCAAACATTCTCTTCCTCTTCCTCTCCAACAACTCCTCAATATCCAGAGACTCCTTCATATCCATCACCAGAATTTTATGAAGCGAAAAATTGATCAAATCTTTGTGCCCGCTCATTTGCAATCCGCATTGCTTCTTGATACTCCAGTATTCGCCTCCTCATTTCTTCTCGCAACTCATTTTCCCTTCTCCTCATTTCTTCTTACATCTCTATTTGTTTTCTCTTCATTTCTTCTATTTTTGTATTTCTTGCTGCTACTTCACGTGCTGCCTTGGTATTCTCTAAGTTTCTCACGGTTTCAAGCATTTCAGCGGTTAATATAGGTGGAGTTGATTTTCCTTCTCCATCAGCAAGTCTCATTCTGAAACACCTATCACGCCGCTTGATAGTTTTGGCGTACCCTCTAACACTATACACTCGCATATTTTTCTTCTTTTCGTCTGATACATCATATGAAGTCCGAAAACCTACACTATAGTCAGTAGGATATCCCGATGACGGTCCAGGTAATTCAAGATGCCCTGACAACCATATGGCAAGTTATCTATCATACTCCTCCTATAAAAATAAATAATAATATGTTATCATGATTTAAATAAGTTAGGTACAGAAAAGAAATAAATAAAATGACTTAATATAAGAAAAACTTACTTGAGTGATTCTTGAGCGCTCATCAACAAACTCTCCATTTCTCTTGAGATGAGTCTCAATATGGATCTCATTAAGAAGTGGAGTTCTACCTAACTCTTCACACTAATTAAATGAAAAAATAAATAAAAAATAATTAGTTATAAGTAATCTAAAATCTAAATGATAAATTGATTAAAAAATAAATTAACTTACCATCCTTCGTGCGACTTCAGCAACACTAATACTGCTTGCTGCGTAGCTGCAACCGCCAACTTAAGATGCTCTATTTTTTTGCCTTTTCAGATGTTTCCTTAAAGACTTCAGAAGTCCAATGGGCAATAAGTTCTTGAAATATTTCTTCTCCTATCCAACATGGATGTGTTCCTTTTTTTTTCTCATCTAAGTCTAACATGCCTCATGGTGTCAGAAAATCGGGCAGCATATTTTGTGTGAAATTTTTCTTTAATTTGGAGATCATTGATAAGGAAAATAGCAAGTGTACTATTTTTCCTTGTAGTAATAATAGGGGATTTTTCCTCCGGATATTGATCTTGAGGACTGCGTCTAGTACTGAAGATAATTCATAGTTCAATTAAACAAAAGCTTTACTTTGGGATAAGGTTTTGAAATTGTCACTTAATCAACAGAAAGATAAAATGGCTTTTTAACATATATGAGGAGCATGCTAGGGTAAGTGTGTGATTTGACCTTGTATTAACCTTCATTCTTGATCTCTTCAACAAGTTTATCACTTTCAACTACCAAATCTTTAGTTTGCTTTCTCCTAAGTCCTTAGTGAGAAAACCTTTGGTCCTTCATCCTAATACCTAAGTCCTTAGTGAATTATGATGAAACCAATCAGTTATATTATCAAGATTTTACCGGTGACCTATATGGTATTCCTAGTCCTAGGTGATATCTACTATAGTTTAATTGTCCAAAAACTTTAATAATGGCGGTCGAGCCCTAATTATTAACCGTGGATCAATCCATATTTGTCCGATAGGAAAGGCATAAGAACATTGAACAATTAAATTGAAAATAAACTATTGTATTGATAAGTGTAAACTTTAGCTATTTTTGTATATACTTTTTGTTGCACTTATCGACTTTTTATTGTTAATATCATTGAATAAACCCAACTTTTGCATAAATACGTTTAGTTTGTTCTTATTTGTGTTTTTGCATACATAGTGTACCGTTTGATGTTTTTCCATTTATTTTGTAGGTATTTGTTGTATTTTGGAGCATTGAGGAATAAGGTGTTGAAGGCACCACTCCAGATGCGCGTTTTCGGAATAAAAGACCACTTTTTGGACGTTCTGTCCAAGAGAGCCCGCTTAGCACACAGAAGCCGCTAAGCGCGAGTGCGCTCAGCGCATTTTGAAGTGCGCTGCTTGCGTTTGACAATTTGGCAAAACCAAAGTTTTGAAGCCCGCTTAGCGCGGTTTAAGGCGGTTTAGTGTTTAAAATAAGGAAGTCGCGCCTAGCGCGCCAGGCCGGCTTATCACGGTTTGTTGATATTTGTTTTATAACTTCATTTCATTCATTTTTTAGGTTATAGTTTTGGGGAATTTTTTGCTCCCAACTTCATCAACCTGTAATTTTGTTAGGATTAGCTTAGATAACAACTATGGAGCTTGCATACGGATGATCCGGGGTGGATTTCTCTTTGATCGGCGCTGACAAACTGGTATATTTGCGGTTCATTTCTCTTTTTCTTTGTGTATTCTCTATTGGTTGGGTTTGTATATGTATTTACTTTGATCTCATGTATGTTTATCACCTTTGGCGTTATATAAAACTTGCTTTACAAATCTTTGTCGATTATTATCCTAGATTTTTGCTCTATGCTAGGAATTTGAGTTGCTATAGACATATACTGCTTAGATTCTTATCTAGGATTATTATCTAATATTGTCTAAATTCTAGAGATAGATTTAGTGTTGTTATTCACTTAGGGTGTCTATGATTAATGCCTCTGTGTTGTTTGTGTCGCTCTGAGAGATCGTCGATGCAGGCGAGCACGATTGACTTCTATGTTGTTGAGGTGGTTGAGAGATTGATACCAAGGTGATGCAGTTGGCCTCTCAATTTAGGTTAGAAATTACTTAAGTTGTGTGTGACACGTGATGACATTGATGAATATTGTAGGTTGAGTATAACAGGTCGATAGGTTTAAGTTTGTGAGAAGTAGCATATATGCATGCTTGATAAGTTATTCCTTTTTCCTTTTTATACATTTATTTTTTGTTAATACTTTTACTTTCAACCCATTTATCCCCAAACTCATTAACGTGAGAATTGTCGAACATCGAATCAATAACCAATCTCTATGGACACGATACAATATAACCTATATCACCCGGTAAATTAATAACTTACTTTTTGCTTGCCGCCCTACCGCAGCAACATGTATCAATACCAAGAATTCAAAATCAATACATTTGTAAATCAGGGACACCCCCTAGCATTAGGGAGTTTAGCCTCTCATAGTATTAAAAATAAAAGCAATAATAAAATTAGACAATACAAAAGGTGAGGATTCTTCGATCTTTAATTGCTATCGCTCATGAAGGAATCCCCATCTCCAAATCTCTTAAAAGCCCTAATCTTTATCGTTCTTAATCTTCTTTCGTCAAAAAGTTTATGTTTTTATCGTGGAAACTTGGCTAAATAGTGAACAATCCATTTGTCTCGATCTGAAATGCCCAAAACGCCCCTCTGGGTTCCAAATAGTGAAAAATCATAAAAACTCTCAAGATCTGCGTCAATGGCCAACATGGCCCGTGTCAGGTGACACGGCCGCCCATGTTGGCCTTCTGATAAATAATTTTCTGACTTTTAGTTCAAGCACCGTGACACGGGTCGTGTCAGGTGACACAGGCACCCGTGTCAGCCCCCTGATTTTCCCCTTTGACAATAGCACTCATCCCGACACAGCCCGTGTCAGGTGACACGAGTGACCGTGTTAGGCACACTGTATCTTGGTTTTTGAGACTTCCTCCGAAACTCTGAATTTGCACTTTTCGCATTGATTTTCCTAGTTTTATTCCTCTGAGTCGGAAAATAGAAAAATACACAACCAACGCATAAAACATAGAAGAATGACATAAAACATTTGAAAAAAATAAAGAAATAATAACTAAAATAAATGCTAAATGTCTGTGTAAAAACCATTGATCAAACTCCCCCAAACTTAAATCGTTGCTTGACCTCAAGCGACCATTACAAGAACTCATGAAATTAACAGCAGCCTGGTACTCATACGTGAGACATCCGTTCAAATTGACCAAAAAGCAGTATGTCCGATGTTCACATGACACGAAGAGTTTATTTAAGAATATTTAAATCTAGAGCTTCCTCTTCAGATACCTCTCTAACTATGCTTTGTACTTAAGTATCTTTCTGATTTTCCTCATTTTTCATTCGAACTGTCGAATTAAGGCAATGAAAATTATGATGATCATCACATGCACAAAATAATCAAGACTTTTTGTTTAGGCACCAAATAGCAGCATTGGCTACTTTTAATTACCGATAAAATTTTCAAACTTTGCAGTTATATATTATCCTTTTGGATGATGTTTGGGGATCAACCCCCTTTGGGCTAAATAACCGGATAATGGCTACCCAACTTAGCGAGCGAGTTGCCTTTTACCACCTTTTCATTATTTGGTGCAAATTTTTTTTATCTCTACATCAATCATACATGCATGTGAATCTATGTTATGCCAAACTATAAGGATAAACTACTTCAGAAGTACTTCACAAGATTCAAACACTATGGTACAAATCTACACATTAGACTTGCATCACTGTCATATTATTTCAAGTTTCCTACCTCCCAACAACCATCCTTTTGTCTTTATATACTATTACCGAACTCCATGAGAAATAAGTTCTTGAACAACAAAAAATTTCAGCATAATTTAGGAAGGACTTCAACTCGTGGATTTACACAATACTTAGCATAAAACCAACAAACAGATCAAACAACAAAGCAGTAAAAAGAAAAGCAATAAAATCCCCCCCAAACTAGAACTAAACATTGACCCCAATGTTTCAGAACAAGCAGAAGGAAGGTGACTCACAGAGGGGAATGCAACACATAATGTTGCCTTCTAGCTTTCACCGGTAAGACTCCTTTTTTATTACCTGCAGACAAAATTAAACAAAAACTAATTTAAAAGCATGGGTTTCCTCCCACTAAGCGCTCCGTTTAACGTCGCATGGATCAACAGTTCATCCTCTTATGGGGGTATTTCCTCTTCCACACCTTGTTGCTTGTCTCTTCCGTAATCCAAAACTCATTCAAATCAAAAGTATCAACCAATTTGTGCTTCCAGACACTTCCAACTTCCATCTTCTCGGCTCGGTGTTCCTTCTTCTTTCTCTTATTTCCTTCTTGATTGAGCTTAGGAATTTTTATTGATGCCACTCGAGAGATTTTTCCCGAGACTTCTTCTGGGAATGATTTTGAACTATTGCTTTCTCCTTTAAATTTGATCATTCCGACTGAAGATTTATTCTTTCCACCTGCACCTTGCTTCTTGATTTCCAACACCTTCAAGGTTATCTCCTCATAAAATGATTTCAATGTCAGATTACTTGTCTCGATATCAAAATTGCATCGACTAGTCATCATAAATGGTCGACCAAGAACGATATGAGTCTCTTCATCTTCAAGTATGTTCATGATCTGAAAATCATCTGGGAAAACAAAATTGTCAATTTCCACTAATACATCTTCAGCTATCTCATATGACTGCTTGATGATGTGATCAGCAAATTTAAATTTTGTCCCACTCCCGCTTATCTTCTCAATACCTAGCTTCTTGAAAATCGATAATGGCATTAAACTCACACTAGAGCCAAAATCAACCAGAACCCTCTTGAAAGTTCTGTCTTTTATGGTGCATGGTATTGAAACTTACCCCGAATCCTTCTGCTTGACAGGTATTTTCCTCTCAGGTGCAATTACACACAATTTCTCATCACAGGGTACCGATCCCCCTTCTATTGACTTATTCTTAGATAATGCCTCATTCACGAATTTCTGATACAAAGGCAGTTTCTCGAGTGCTTCAAAGAATGGTATATTGATCTCTAACTTTTTGAACAACTGGACAAATTTATCAAACTCTTTCTCTTTTGTGTCCTTCTTTGCCACTCGAGAGGATACGGTAACTTGATAACTAGTTTAGTCTTCTCTTCAACTGGCTTAACAGGTGAGACCACTTCTTCCTGTTTTTTCCTTTTCTCTCTCACTTCCAACTATACTTCTATGATATTATCATCAAATTTTACCTCATCTTTATTCTCTTTAGCATCTTTCTCATTCCTTGTTGTGACAACATTAACATTCTCGTGATTTTTCTGATTTTCTTGTGCTCGCATCGCTACTTGTTGTGCAATCTGTCCCATTTAAACTTCCAAATTTTTTATTACAGCTATGGTATTCATGTGATTACTCATTGTCTCTTCTTGAAATTGAGAGGTGTGGGCAGCCATCTTTTCAATAGCCACCTCCCACTCTATCTTCTGAGGAGCTTATTGCTGTTGATATTTCTAGGAGAAGTTAAGATGATTCTTCCACCCAGGATTATAGGTGTTAGAATATGGGTTATTTTGCCTCAAGAATTTTACCCCCTCAATTTGTTGTGGAGTTGCAAGATATTGCACATTAAGGTACAATCCACTATAAATTTCACAAGCAACCTTTTGTACCTGTTGAACTTGAGCTATGTGTTGAGTACCATGTTCATTACTTTCAGCTTTTTCTCCACTTCTGCAGCAATAGCCTCTTCAATTTTTAGTTGCTTATTCACTTCAAAATTCAAATAAATCACTCCCTCTGGTTTGCTTACAACTCTATCATATAGCTCCAGGTGCTCATTTGTAGCAATGACTTCAATAATCTTCTTCACACCAGTGGTTGTTGTAAAGTTAGATGAGCCACCAATTGCTGTATCAATTAGTTGCTTTGTCTTCATTCGAAGGCCATTTACAAACATTTTCATTTTCTTAGTTTGGCCCATGTTGTGAGTGGGACGGGATACTAATAACCTCTTAAACCTATTATAAGCATCACCTAGCGACTCTCCTTCTTCCTGCTTAAAATTCACAATATCATATTTTTTGTGAATATAAACAGAAGCAGGAAAGTATCAATAAAAGTCTTCTCTATCTGTTCCCAAGTGGTGATACTTCCAGCAGACAATGAGTAAAACCACTATTCGACATCTTCAAATAGCGTGAACGGGAACATCCTTAATTTCTTGGCTTCTTCAGAGTGCCCCTCAATCTTCAAAGTAGTGTTCATGGTGAGGAATCTCTACAAATGCTTATTGGCATCTTCATTGATATTTCCGGTGAAAGATATGTTCTCGAGATGACGGATGGTTGAAGGATGCAGTTGAAAATTTACAACATTGACCGATTGATTTACGATAATCAACCGACCTGTTAGAGCATTTTCTCCTCTATAGTCCCCAAGAAGTCTCTCTAGTGGTGGTGTGTCTTCAACCATTGTTTCTTTCTTTTCAGACTCTGAACCTGAATGATGTGATGAACCATCTGATTC
Source organism: Vicia faba (assembly GCA_948472305.1). Classification (NCBI taxonomy): domain Eukaryota; kingdom Viridiplantae; phylum Streptophyta; class Magnoliopsida; order Fabales; family Fabaceae; genus Vicia; species Vicia faba. The sequence continues at coordinate 764,370,111 of OX451737.1, read as the reverse complement.
TTGTCTAACTAACCGAGCTTGTCCGTGCCTTGCGTGAAAAGTTCTTTCAATTTCTGCATAAAAAAGAAATTCAGCTGGGGGCTTTCCTCGCATGCAAAGGTTAGGAAAAATCAGGAATAATAAAATATAAAAAAATTACAGGAAATTTTTTTTAGTTGTAGAGCAACAAAATTTTAATTGAACTCAAATTACACTCAATAACTTGGCAGTCCTCGGCAACGGCGTCAAAAACTTGATAGGGAAAATAACAAGTGTACTATTTTTCCTTGAAGTAATAATAAGTAATTTTTCCCCGAATATCGATCTCGAGGACTGCGTGTAGTACATAGGATAATGCATAGTTCAATTAAACAAAAGCTTTACTTTGGGATAAGGTTTTGAAATTGTCACTTAATCAACAGAAAGATAAAATGGTTTTTTAACAAATATGAGAAGCATGTTAGGGTAAGTGTGTGATTTGACCATGTATTAACCTTTATTCTTGATCTCTTCAACAAGTTCATTACTTTCAACTACCGAATCTTTAGTTTGTTTTCCCCTGAGTCCTTAGTGAGGAAACCTTTGGTCCTTCATCCTAAACCTAAGTCCTTAGTGAATTATGATGAAACCAAGCAGTTATGTTATCAAGATTTTACCAGTGACCTATAGGGCATCCCTAGTCCTAGGTGATGTCTACTATAGTCTAATTGTTCAAAAACCTTAACAGTGGGGGTCCAACCCTAATTGTTAATCGTGGATCAATCCCTATTTGTCTGATAGGAAAGGCATAAGAACATTGAACAATTAAATTGAAAAGCAACTATTGTATCAATACCAAGAATTCAAAATCAATATATTTGCAAATTAGGTACACACCCTAGTATTGGGGGATTTAGCCTCTCATAGTATTAAAAAGAAAAACAATAATAAAATTAGACATTACAAAAGGTGAGGATTCTTCGATCTTCAATTGTTATCGCTCATGAAGGAATCTCTGTCACAAAATCTCTTGAAAGCCACAATCGTTATCGTTCCTAATCTTCTTCCGTCAAAAAGTTCTTATTTTCATCATGGAAACTTGACTAAATAGTGAATGATTCATTTTTCTCAATCCACAATGCCCAAAATGCCCCTTTGGGTTCCAAATAGTGAAAAATCATTAAAACGCTCAAAATCAGCGTCAATGGCCAACATAGTCTGTGTCAGGTGACACGGCCTCCCATATTGGCCTTCTGGTAAATAACTTTTTGACTTTTGGTTCAGGCACCTTGACACAGGCCGTATCAGGCGACACGGGCACCCGTGTCAGCCCCCTGATTTTCCCCTTTGACAATAACGCTCATCTTGACACGTCCCGTGTCAGGTGACACGGGTGACAGTGTCAGGTACCCTGTATCTTGGTTTTTGAGACTTCCTCCGAAACTACGAATTTGCACTTTTCGGATTGATTTTCCTGGTTTTATTCCTGTGAGCCCGAAAACAACAAAATACACAACCAATACATAAAATATAGAAGAATGACATAAAACACTTGACAAAATAAAGAAACGATAACTAAAATAAACGCTAAATGTCTGTGTAAAACCCACTGATCAATCACCTCTAATGTCCCAACAACACTTCTCCTACATTGTTGTATGAATTCAAAAAATATTAAATAAAGTATATTTATGAATATCTCAATAAATATAAAGGAAATTCCTAAATGAGTAAGTTAATTATAACCGAAATGCCTTAAACCAATCTTCCTTATCATCTTCAAGTATTGCTCCATAAGTTGGCCATAATTTTTTATACTTCTCTTTAATAATGTATGTTATGGTCAATGTTGCCAGATGTGACAACAAGATTCTAAACAACAAAATATTGAGTTAGTATTGATTAAATAATACTCAAGTTTAAAATATAATATTAAACATAAACACTTACGATCCTCCATCGGGCCAAATGATAAGTCGGCCTTGATGATATCTAATTTTTAACGGCGCATTTCTCAATATGCTCTCCCTATTCCTTTGGTCCTCAGGAGCACTAGTATCTCTATGAGAACTGGTATCTCCATGAGCACTAGTATCTCCATGAGCACTGATATCTCCATTATCATCTTCAAAAGGCATAGAAATGAATGGGGCATGCTAGATCCACATGGCTCCATATACTGCAAAGACACATCTGTAGAATGTCGCATGCTAGGTTCACTCTACTGCATGGAAGGTATAGGAAAATATGTAGGGTGAGGGGTGCTAGGTCCACCTGGCTGCATATAGGGTGTATATCCAGGAGGACTAATAAATGATGGCGCAGATAGGGTGGGAATGAAGTAAAAGGAGGTGTGGATAGTAATCTAGTGAAATATCTAGATATGGGTGGAGTAGGATGCACATGCGGCATAGTAGAATGCGTAGGTGGTGGAGTAGAATGTGGAGGAGGATGAGCCACTTCACTCGAAAGTGGCATAAGAATAAACAAATATGAATCAGGAACCTCTTCTATTATGAACCTGTTGTGGCGAGTCTTACCTTTTTCCTCTCTTCTAGGTGGCATTTTTTCTATTTTGAAAGAAAAATATTAAACAATAAATGTTAAGAGTATTATATAAAATATAATATTACACAAGATTTGTTGACAACAACTTATTACACAAAAGTAATATTACATAATACATATTCAAATTATTCATCATCATAATTTTCACTGTCTTCATCGGATCGAATATTATTGTCTTCAGACTCTCCTGGCTCTTCATGCTCTTCTTCTACAGAATTTGTTGACAACAAGATAGTTTCGTCAACTTGTTGACCCTCAACTACAGTATCACACAAACTTATAATCTCCTCAATTTCAATTACCCCATTAACAAGTGAAATCTCATCATCTTGATATGCATCATCTTCCATTACATTGTCAGTCTCAATGTGACCCATTGGTTAGACTTGATTACAACACATCATTCTCGTTTGCATTGGATAATTGAAGGATAAGGTACATAATGAACTTGCCTAACATTATGTGCCATTATGAAATGGTCATACTCTTTGTACTTCCTATCTCTTCGAACCTCAACGATGTTATATTTTTTATCAATTTTTGTTCCTCTGGAAGATAGATCATACCAGTCACAATAAAATAAGACAACTTTATTTTCCGAGTCCATATAATTATAGACAAACTCGTAAATATGTTTAATAGCACCATAGAAGTCGTCATCACCATTCTCTGTAACTCCTTTTACAACTATACCACTGTTTATAGTTTTCTTTCCTTCAGTCCATATTTCAGTGTGAAATTTGTATCCATTTACAAAGTATCTGTGCCATTTATTTACACCTTGACGAGGGCCTTCAAACAAACTTCTCAAATGGATTATTTCAGGACTTAGTGCAACAATACATGATAATTGTTGCTTGAACCATGCAGGAAAATCTGCATGTGTGTAACCAGACGATGATTGTTCGCCCGTGATTTGAGAATAATAGATACTAAATGCCCTATTTCAAAAAAAATTGGTTAGAGAAAGTTACAAGTCTTAACCAAAATTAAATATACTCACTCAAAATATGGTTTAACTTCAACGCGGTTAATCAACACATGATCATGAGAAGATTGCATTTCTTTTTTAGAAAGCCAATGCTCACTCGTCTTTCTTGAGGGACAGCCGGGACGACCAAAAATTGATAAGGTGAATTGACTTCTTTCACTGAAGTGAACTTAAGTCCTTATGATTCTTGGAGTCAGCATCATGTGATTGAAATAATGATAGCAAAAATGTGATGTTTCTCGATGCAAATAATGTGCACAAATTGATCCCTCAACTCTTGCCTTATTTTTCACTGATCGCTTTGAATCACCCATGAATCGTTCAAATGGATACATCAATCTATATTGAACAGGTCCACGAAGGAAAGCTTCATAAGCAAGATGCACATGGAGATGCTCCATAGAATCAAATAAACCTGGCGGAAATATTTGCTCCAACTTACAGAGAATGACAGAAATATTTTGGTCCAATTTGATGATGTCATCTACTCTTAAAGTTGACGCGCACATGTCTTTAAAAAAATTGTCTGATCACAGTTAGTGGATTAAACACATTCTTGGGCAGTGAACTGAATGTAATTGGAAGCAATCGTTCCATGAAAATATGACAATTGTGACTTTTCATTCCATGCAACTTCCCTGTTTTGGCTTCAACATGAAGAATAAACATCATGCATCCTAAACTCATTTAACCACTGACAGCCTGCTTTTGCTTCTTGGGGAGTAAGAGTGTAACAAGCCTTGGGTTTTTATAATTTTCCATTTGGTCGAGGTTTCAACTCCAACTCTTTTCGATTACACAAAAGTTCCAAGTCTTTTCCAGCCTTCTTATTATCTTTTGTCTTCCCATTATCCATCATTGTGTTAAATACATTATAAAAAAAAATTCTTCTCAATATGCATAACATCAATGTTATGTCGCAACAAATTATCCTTTCAATATGGGAGGTCCCAAAAGATGCTTCTTTTTGTCCAATTGTGTGTGTCCCCATATCCTTCAATTTTGCATGCTTCACCATTATTTGTGAATTTTGGCAGGTCATAAACACTATTCCATACTTCAATCTATGACAATCGAGGGGGAGGTAGATCTGTAACTTTTTCTCCTTTTCTAAAAGCATTCTTATTCTTCTAAATTCACGGTTTCTAGGTAAGAACGTATGGTGACAGTCAAACCACAAACATTTCCCACCCTTTTCCAAAGTAAAAGCTTTTGTATGACCCATGCAATGCAAACATCCTATTTTTCCATGCGTACCTCATCCAGACAACATGCCATATGCAGGAAAGTCATTAATTGTCCACATCAAAGCAGCTCGCATATTAAAGTTTTATTTACGAGACACATCATAAGTCTACTCTCCTATCCACAACCTCTTGAGATCATCAATTAAAGGTTGCAAGTAAACATCTATCCCGCCTTTGGACTCGACAGTTCTGGAATAATGCATGTAAAAAACATGTAAGGTTTCGTCATGCACATCTCAGGAGGGGGCTTGTACGGGATAACAATAACCGGCCAACAAGAATATACATTTACTGACGAATGGATATAAGGAGTGAAATCTTCAGAACATAATCCAAGCCTGACATTCCTGGGTTCTGCTACAAATTTATGATGTACTCTATCAAAGTATTTTCATGCCTCGCCATCAGATAGATGTCGCATCATGCCTGAACTAGTTATGTTTGTATGATGCCATGTCATTTGGCTTGCACTGTGCATTGATGCAAACATTCTTTGCAACCTAGTTATTATTGACAGATAGAACATGAATTTCACTACAACTCGTTTTTGCTTTCGATCAACTCCTTCACTGCGAACTAAATACCTCTGACTATTGCAAAACTTACATTCCTCCAATTCCCCATCATTTATACCAAACTCATTATCATAAAACAACATGCAACCTCTAATGCAACAATCAATCTTTTTTACTTCTAGTTCCAACTTTGACATCATCTTTTTTGCATCATAATAACTTGTAGGCATATTTACTTTCACAAGAGTCACATCCAACATCATTCTCACAAAGAATTCCAAATCATGATCGTGAACATTCCAATTTGACTTTGCAGCCAACAACCTCACACACATTGATAGCCTAGAGTCAGAAGATCCCTCAAATAATGGTATATTTCTTTCTTTCAACAAATGATAAAACTTTTGGGCTTTCTCATTCGGGAGCTCTTCTGCATCAAAGTCTTGAGGTTCATCATAAGCCACATTCACTGGCATTGCATTTGTGATGGACTCCCTGAAGCATATATATTTATATCTGATCCAATATGTATTTGACTGCAAGAAGCCTCTCTATTCATCTCTGAAATTTTTTTCCATTAACTGTCCAAATCCAATAATTTGGTCTAAAACTCAATCTCTCAAAGTGACGTTTCACTTCACTAGGGTCACTAATTATATTTCTGCAACCACACTTTAAACACGGACACCTTACCTCTCATTCGCTTCGACAATATTCTTGAACAAATGCATATGAGAGAAACCCAGAAACTCCTTCCATAAAATATGATTTAAGCCCACGTCTTCCAGAAAATATTCTATCATACATCCAAGTACAATAGAATTAATAATATTCGATACTGCACATGTACAACATTGTTCATGTTTAATTTTATTAAATAAATGGAAGAGTGATCTATTGACAAATTTTTAAAATTTTATCGATAACATCATATAACTAGTTATAGAATTGATAATATTCAATACTTAATATTTTTTTTCTAAAAATAAAACATATATTATACTATTAGCTTATTTTATATATATATATATATATATATATATATATATATATATATATATATATATATATATATATATATATATATATATATATATATATATATATATATATATATATATATATATATATATATATATATATATATATATATATATATATATATATATATATATATATATATATATATATATATATATATATATATATATATATATATATATATATATATATATATATATATATATATATATATATATATATATATATATATAATTTTAATAATATTTTTGAAAATTATTTAATCATACTTTCTAAATATATATTTAACCAAATAATATATCAACCTATTTATTCTAATTAAACATACTATTTAAATATATTTAACCATACAAATATATTTTTTAGAGTTATTCTTTTTTAAAAGAGAATATAAATATATTTACCATATTATACCTTTTAACAAATACTTTTTTTTTTCTTTCTACAAAACTATATCTTATTTTGAGAAATAATATATCTTACAAATATTTACTTATTTAACCATACTTTTTAGATATATTTACATATTATTTTAAAAATTATTTAATAATACTTTCTAAATTTATATTTAACCAAAAAATATATTTATTTATTTATTATAATTAAACATACTTTCTAAATATATTTAACCATGTAAATATACTTTTTAAAGTTATTCTTTTTAAAAGAGTATATAAATATATTTACCATTATACCTTTTAAAAATACTTATTTTTTTCTAAAAAGTTATATCTTATTTTAAGAAATAATACATCTTACAAATATTTACTTATTTAACCATACTTTTTAAATATATTTATTTATTATTTTAAAAATTATTTAATCATATTTTCTAAATATATATTTAACCAAACAATATATCTACCATATATCTACCTAAAGAGCTATATCTTATTTTAAGAAATAATGTATCTTATAAATATTAACTTATTTAATCACACTTTTTATTTATTTATTATTTTAAAAATTATTTAACCATACTTTCTAATATTTCTATTTCATCAAACAATATATTTACCTGTTTAACCAAACACTATATCTACATACTTTCTAAATAAATATATCTAACCATGCAAATATATTTTTTAGAGTTTTTCTTTTTCAAAAGAGTATATAAATATATTTATTATATTATATCCTTTAAAAAATACATTTTTAAAAATATATTGATTTTTTTATAAATAATTCTTTTAATAAATAAATATATTGTTTTTCAAAATATACTATTTTTCTAAATATATTATTTTTTATAAATACTTCTTTTAAAAAATACTTCTTTTTTCTAAATATACTATTTTTCTTTATAAATACTTCTTTTAATAAATAAATATACTGGTTTTTAATAAATATATATATATTTTAGAGTATATAACTATACTGTTTTTCAAATCAATAAATATATATTATTTTTTAGTTACTTTTTAAAAAATCGAAAGAAAATAAATATTAATTTTCAAAATCAATAAATATACTGTTTTTCAAATAAATATAATATATATTAAATATTAATTTCAAAAATATTTTAAAAAAATTACTTGAGTAAACTGTTTAAAATATACATATATATTATTTTTAAAAATATATAACACAAACATTCACATTTAAAAAATGTTATTTGCAAAACATAGATTTAAAAAGAAAAAATATAAAACATGTCGTAAGTTCAAACATGCAAATACTCCAATTAAATATCTATGTGTAGTTATAAATTAAGTTGATTTTACGAGACATCATCTAAATTATATTTTTTTTAGAGTTCTAAATTAATTTACTGGATATATACTATTCTTATTTTAGTGCTGTTTGTTTAAAACAAGTATATAAACCCTTGTTATTTATGATGAATTAATTGTGTTATAGAAAATGGTGAATAAATAGTATTAATTTTCACAACATCCATAGTTTTAAAACATTAAACTACTCCAGGTATTGTATATTCTTAGTAATATGATATTTTTTTGACGAATTAAATTAGCAATTAGTTAGGATTCTCAACAAAATAAATTATCCTGTCTTTTAAAAAAATGAATTAAAACTAGTTAATAGTATTAGTCAAAAGAGAAAGAATTCTGTCCATAATGAAATTATACTAGTGAGAGTGTGTTTTCTACGAGTTAAAAGAGCGCGTGGAGTTGTATCGTATCTGTGTGAATAACAGTGAGCAGAAAAACCCAGAGACGTACCGAAACAATTTGTAAATGGCCGCGAATTCTAGGTTGCTCGCCACGTTAAATTCTACCACTAGCTGTAAAAACTTCATTATACAATACAAACCGTTTCACCAAAAACACAACATCACACAAATGAAACAACAAACATCACAAACCTTATCACTGCTAAAATAAACTTGCTACTATTATTAACACATGACCCACCCACCTCACCCTGCTCAGTCGCCAGCACAAAATGTTGTGTTTTTACGACCACTACCACATTACCACTTTACCCTCTTCTTTTTCTCCTTTTTTTTTTTTATTTTTCAATTTTATTTTCTTCGTTAAAATCTACGAATTTCGGGTTTTATAATTTATTTATTAGTCAAACCAATTTGACCGTGTATCTTGGGTCTCACGTGACACACATTACAAAAACGAACAAGATTGTAGTAACATGTGATTACTCCAATAGGGACCGTTAGATGTTGTCTGATTGGTTCAGATCTCTTTTATGTGAAACCATCTCAGCATTCTCAGCAACGTGTTAAAAATTAAAATCTCGTATTAAATGCGGCGAGTCGTAGAATGCTGTCTTCTCACTATCAACTCCACCTTTTTTCGTTTCTCCTTTTTTCAAAAAATTTGAATTAATGAAAATGTTTATATAATTTAATACAGTAATGATATTTATTTTTCAATGTTTTAATTTCGGCTGTTGAATCCTATAAAACGGGTTTTAAGTGTTTTGGTCCTCTCAGAAACTCTTGTTCTCTTCAACTACTTGCCTCTTTACCCATTCAGTGACATTAACAACACATATCACTCTTCACCCAACAGAATCTATACCATTTTCATTTTTCTCTCTTCTTCACTTTGAATCTAAACAGAAGTTTCAACGAAACTCTCATCCAGAAACAAATCTTTGATATAAGAATCACCATCATGTTAAAAGCTTTTCTTTACTCTTTATTCCTCCTCACACTCTCTACCACCATGTTTACTTCTTTCCATTTTTAAAATTTATCCTCTTTTACTTTCTCTTTTTCCCCTTCAGTCCTTAACTTTTCATGTCTTTTTGGAAGATTTCCCCATAAAAAGCCTTTGGAATACCCATCCTAAAGCTCTTTACTCTTCTTCTTCTTCTTCACGATTCTCTTTATATTACAAAACCGGGCCTATTTGTTCCTTAATCAAACACATTCATTTCTTTCTCATAAGAGACACAATGGAACATCAACAACAACAACAACAATCTAGTATCCTATGCAAATACACAGAACATCACACTGTTACAAAAAAAGTCATCACAACCAAGAAAACCGCTAACAGCAACAAAACAAACTCAACTATATACCCAAGAGTCGTACAAATATCTGTCACCGACCCAGATGCCACTGACTCATCCAGCGATGAAGAAGAAAGTTTCTCCAGAAAAAGAACAAAGCGTTATATCCACCGTGTTGAAATTGAAACCGCCGCTAAAGCCGTCGTTAATCGAAAAAGACCTGCCGGAGAAGCATCCACCCTTAAAAGGCCAGCGAAAGCTCCTGCTGTCATCAGTGGTAGAAAGTTCCGAGGTGTACGGCAGAGGCCATGGGGGAAGTGGGCTGCTGAGATTCGCGATCCTGCTCGGAGAGTACGGCTTTGGTTAGGTACTTTCGAAACTGCAGAAGAAGCTGCTATGGTGTACGACAATGCCGCCATTAAGCTTCGTGGACCCGATGCTTTAACAAACTTTATCACGCCACCGCAGAGAGAACAACCGGTAGAAGTAGAACTCTCCGCCGTGAAAACCGAAATGAAAGTAATCGTAGACGCCGACGCTGACGGAGATGCAGAAGCTTCTGGGTCTGGTAATTCTAGTTACGATTCTGGAGAAGAACGATGTGTACCTCTCTCTTCTCCTACTTCAGTTTTAAATTTCCGTAGTAACTCCGGCGAGTCGGAGGGTCAAAACGAAGCTTGTGAAGTTTTCAGGGAATGTCAAGGTGAAACAAACTTGTTAGACGATACGGCGTCGTTTTTCCAACACGAGTTTCCTATGCCTTCTTGGGACGACGTGTTCAACTTCGAAACGCCAGAGTTTCCTATGATTTTTGAAGAAGAACAAAACACAATGTTTGGGGAAAGTACGACGCCGTTTTTGTGTGACCAAGAATTAAACGACAGCATTGTTCTTGCTGACTCCCTCATCAATTTCGACAAAGCTTGTTTCTCTTCTCCTTCTTCATCGTTATGCCAAGTGGATGATTTCTTCCAAGATATTTTGTTAGGCTCAGATCCTCTAGTTGTCCTTTGAGAACAGAACACAGTACACACTCATGGTTTCGTCTTTTCAAGGTTGAGGTTTTCGTTGGTTGTACGGCGATTTTGCTCCGGTGACATAACAGCAACAAAAAATATAAAATAAAATTAGTTAATTTATTTATGATTTGTTTTATTTTATACACTCTAAAGAGTGATGGTTGTGTGAAGTTTTGTTTAAATTCAAGTACTTTAAATTTTGTCTAATAATTAGGATGGTTGAGGAATATTAATGTATAACCAAGTTTTGTTCATGCTCTTTGCAATTTGGTATCATAATCTTGTCCTTTTACTAGTTTGAAATTAATTAATTTTGATTTGGAGAAGCGAGTGGCGGTGAGGGACGGTGGTCGTGCGTGGTTAAATTAAAGATGATTGTTTTGTTTTGTTTGTTAATGAATGTGAAATGAAGACTTTAATTGTGTTTTAGTGATGTTTAAAACGTCGTTAGTGCACGCGGGGTTAGTAAAGAATGAAATGTTGGAAGCTTTAGGACCCATGCTGGAAAGAAAGTTTAAAAGAGAAGGAGTGCGTGTGTATAGTGTACATCAAAAGGTGAGCTGCAGAAGAGCGTATTAATTGTCGGGATTGGACTTTTTCACTGCACGAGATTTGGTTTGGTTTATATTTCGGCTGTCTGTTAACGTATTGTATGACTGCTATGTAGAATACAACAAGTCATGAGTCAATACTGAATCATACCGTATACTATAAGTAGTGAGGCAATATGTTACTACTAGTATATATTTTTAAAATTAAATTACAACAAGTATTCGGTCCACTTGTTAGCGAAGGTAACCCATTTTTAATCTAAACGTACTACTTTATATTTTTAATATCTCTTTATATTAAACGTTATTTGATTAATGAATATGAATTAAGTTTGTTATTATAAAAAAAAAATTACAACAAGAATTAAGATACTTTAACCAACTAACCAAGATAGTCAACCAAGATAACTATGTCATCTCATGTTTTATACATGGATATAAAATAGATGGATCGAATGAATATGAATTTGATAATTATTGGATTAATTAAAATAATTTATTAATTTTAAAAAAAAAAATACTTATGTATATAAATGGATCAATTTTTCAAACAACCTCGATTTTTCAATTTTCCGGTAAAAACTCAATTTTCGAAAAAAATCGATTTTCCGAAAAAAAATAACTAGATTTTTTCGATTTTCCGAATATACCCGATTTTCCAAAAAAAACTTTACTTTTAAAAAAAAAAACTCGAATTTTCAATTTTGCGAAAAAACTCAATTTTTTTTATTTTCCAGAAAAACTCGATTTTTCGAAAACAAAATTAATTTTTTTATTAATTTAAAAAAATAGATTTATTGAATTTAAAGAGTAATATAAATATAATCCATTATATCATCAAAATGTAGTGGATGAATTAGATCAATCTATGTATATAAATGGATTGATTTAATTCAATCAATTAACTTACTTTTTATTTAGTGAATAGATTAGATAGATTTTTTAGTAGATAGATTAGATGAATTTTATCTTAATGGATTCAATTGTCACCCTTAGTTTTACATCTATCTTTCCAAATACAAAAGTTTGAGAAGATTGTTGTGTCATCCATCTTTTACACCAATCTATTATGCACCTATCAACGTCATTGTACAATACTATTCTCTCTGTTTTAAAATGATTTTCGTTTAAGTTTTTTACACAAATTAAAAAATACAAATGTCATAAAACATTACACTTTTACAAAATTAATCTTATTAATATATTAGTAGTATAGAGAATAAAAAATAAATGACACAATTGAAAAATATATAAATCATTAATATATTAAAAAGTTAAAATAACAATTATTTTTAAACAAAATTTATGTGTTAAAATGTCATTTTAAAACGGAGGGAGAATAAAATAGTCAAGGGAAAATGTATTCATACAATAATTAATTAAATGATAGTTTGATTGAAATCTAACGAATTATACTAAATGTTTTATTTTATTTTATTATTATGGAGCTTGTTACAGTTGAAACTGAAACTCACTCACACTTGTAATAATAAGATTCAAAGACTAAATATCATACTCCCTTTATTTTAAATTGAAATCTATAAGATTTTTACATATAGATTAAAAAATATAAAATAAAATTGAATATATATATATATATATATATATATATATATATATATATATATATATATATATATATATATATATATATATATATATATATATATATATATATATATATATATATATATATATATATATATATATATATATATATATATATATATATATTCTATCTAAATATTTTGGAAAACTTTATGTGATCCTTGACATTTAAGTTTATTCATAGTCACTTCATTGAGAAACGTTTTTGCCTCTTCTTTCTTGAGAGTATAAATCAAAGCAATTGTAGTGCCTTGATCATATATTTTGTTCATTCTTCACCTACTTCACTTCATCGATCTTACAGAACCAGGTACCCTTCTCAACTTAGCTTTTATCTTCCACCATTTCTAGTTCTTTAGTCAAGATGAGTGATAACACCGTTAATTTAGTGAGTGACCCAGGAATGGATACTTTTTTTATTGCGGGAATTGGGGAATCCCCTAATTCTCATCTTTCTCTGCTCGTTCACGATTACATGGGCCCATAAGTGATATCCTTATCTGATGATTCTAACTCGGAAATGGTATATAAGGATTTCATGGAGGAAGGAGCTTCGTCATCCGACTCGTTTAAAGCTCGTTTATCAAATGTTGGTGGAGATATGAATCGTGTTAAGATCCCCCCGTCTTGATTGAGGAGGAAATATAGGTTATTCAGTAGATGAGGGAGCGCGTGATGACTTCATTTAACTTTCCCTGAGAACCATCGGCCTTGAACCTAATAATGTTGAGGTGAAGGCCCACTTATATTTCCCAAGAAGATCAGACATAGTGTCTTGGATCACGGTCGATGAACATTCTAAAGTCGGACATATAGCTCAGAGAGGTGTGAAGCTGGTGGAAACGGACGATGCAGTGAAATATGATTGGGTGGATACGGAGGTGGTGGCCAGCTCGTCTATCCCAAACATCGAGCCAATAATACAGACTATTGGCATCATGGTCGATGATCCTCTAGAATGGTCGAATCTTCAAGTGAGCCCAGAGAAGTTGATATGTAGTTCCTTTGACGACTATGTGGTCCCTATCTATGAGTGCATATTCACAAGGATAGGATTGTGCCTATCATTCTCCGACTTTAAGGTGGTCATCCAAAAATACTTGAAAGTTGCTTCTTTTCACCTTCACCCGAGGTCCTGGGCCTACATGAGGGTATTCCAACTATGTTGAGAATAATTCTTGGAAGCCCTCACTCAAGTTATTTTTCAATATATTTTATCTGGTATGCACTTCTTGGGACGATGTTGAAGTGGTGAAGCGGCAAGCAACAAAACTTTTGGAAATATTTATCCGGGAATTTATCGTGTCCACAGAGATTGGTTATTGAATTTCCGTTCGACAAATCTCTCGTTAATAAGTTTAGGAATAAATGGGTTTGTAAAGAAAATGTTATCAACAAAAAATAGATGTAAACAAAAGTAAAAACTAAGGAAGAACTTATCAAGCCTGCATATAATCTAATCATCACAGACTTAAATATATCGACCAGTTACATTCAACCTAACAATACTCATCAATGTCACTACGTATCACTCATAACCTAAGTCATTTCTAACATAAATCGAGAGACCGACTTATCACCAAGGAAATGTTCTCTCTACCTCCTCAACAACACAAAAGACAACTATGTAATCACACTGACGATCTCTCAGCACATCACAACCACACAGAGGCATTAAGCTCTGATACCCAAGTAAATATCAGCTTAAATCAATCTCTAGAGTTCAGAAACTAATAGATAATCATCCTAGATAAGAATCTAAGCAGTATATGTCTATAACAATTCAAATCTCTAGCACAGAGCAAAAATCTAAGATAATAATCGACAAAGATTTGTAAAATAAGTTTAATATAACGCCATGGACGATAAATATACATGAGTTTAGAGTAAATACATGTACAAACTCAACACATAAAGAATAGACAAAGAGGAAGAGAAGTGAACCACAAATCTACCAGTTTATCAGTGCCGATTAATGAGCAATCCACCCCGGATCATCCGTATGCAAGCTTCAATGTTGTTTTCTAAGCTAATCCTATCCAAAAATGAAGGGTGATGGAGTTGGGATCAAAAATATCCAAAACCATACCCAAAAAATGTGTTTTTACACCTAAATACGCATTTCTGACTGTCCAGCATCGCCCGACGACAAAAAAAGCGTCGCCCGGCAACCAAAAGTGTTTTTCCCACACTACAGCTCGCCTAGCATCACCGGAGACTAAAAAGCGTCGCCCGACGATGGATGACAGAAAGTTGAAAAAACCAACACAACATTCTGCACTATTTCGGCCATAACTTTTGAACCGTAACTTCAATTCGCGCCCAGTTCGAAGCGTTAGAAAGCTTATTTAATGATCTTTCTAACAATGCATAAATATAAAAGCTTGAATACCTACAAAAATGAGATAAAATCAATTAAAATCAATGATATTTACATAATAACGTAATAAATACACTATAACATAAACTATACCAAATATACACTAAAGTTGAGGTTTATTGACAAAAAGCAAACTGTAAGTGTTTAGTTATTGGCATGTATTTTTGGTAAAACCAGGTGTGTAAATGTCATGACTGATGTCATAACATTCTGGATTATTAGGTTCTTTATGCAGAAAAAGTATGGCATACAGTAGCTACTGTGTATGAGTGTGTATCTGAGCATTTTGCAAAAGATCACATTTATTGCCTTCTACCAAAATCAGTAAACAGGAATTCTAATGTCATAACAAATGTTAAGACATCCTGTACTGATCTAACAGATATGCAGTTTGGTTAATTCTGAGATTTTTCAGGAAGATGGCTCATTCTTTCCAGAACAGAATCTCACGTGGACTTTAGGTTAACCTAGCTCAACCCTAATCTGGTTGATAAAGTCTTGTGACCAAGTCTTAAGGTTAAACCTAATTAACCCTAGCTTTTTGTGGAAACCCTAACTGAAGAAACAGCTGTTATATATTCAACAGGATTGTTGTTTGGAAAGTATCTCTTTGGACTGAAGATCAATTAGGAGTTGTATAGTTTTAACTGTTGTAATCCAAGCAAGTATCATTGTGATAAGTGACTTGGAATAGGTTTTGATTGTAAGGGTTTTTGTATCACTCAAAGCTTTGAAGCAAGAGTGTTTGTGTCTCTTGACTAAAGATTTGAAGCAAAGTCAAGTTAGGTTTATGTATCACTCAAAGCTGTGAAGCAAGAGTGTTTGTGTTACTTGATTAAAAAGCTGTGAAGCATAATCAAGTGTATGTTCTGAAGAGTGTCTTCATTAATTCATTAGTCAATTGTTTTAAGTATCACTGCTGTGATTGAGGGGGAGTGAGTAGGAACTCAGGTTTAAGTTGAACTTAGATTGAAGTTGCATTGGGTAGGTCTTAAGTGAAGGAGATAAACTGGTTGGTTTATTCCTGAATTAATATCTCTTATAGTGGATTTCCTCCCTGGCTTGGTAGCCCCCAGAGT
Source organism: Vicia faba (assembly GCA_948472305.1). Lineage (NCBI taxonomy): Eukaryota > Viridiplantae > Streptophyta > Magnoliopsida > Fabales > Fabaceae > Vicia > Vicia faba. The sequence goes on along the minus strand of OX451737.1, from coordinate 764,353,713 downwards.
AGGTGTTGTTTCACACTGAACTGGGTAAACAATTGACTGTGTTCTTTACTGTTTTTATTTACTGTCTTATAGAAAGTCAGATACGGTGTCATAACATTCACTGTGACATTGAGTATCTGCTGCCAGAATTTCAATTGGCATCAGAGCAGGCACCCTGCCTGTATTACTGGGTGAGATCTAGGGATATCACTTTCTGGCACTATGGACAAAGAAGGAGTTTTTGGAAACAGACCACCCATTCTGGATGGAACAAATTATGACTACTGGAAACCTCGTATGATTGCCTTCTTAAAATCTCTGGACAAAAAGCTTGGAGAGCTGCTGACAAAGGATGGAACCATCCCACCATAACTGAGAAAGATGGGACAATCAGTCTGAAACCTGAGGAAGAATGGAGCAAAGAAGAAGATGAGTTAGCCCTGGGAAATTCCAAAGCTTTAAATGCCTTGTTCAATGGAATTGATAGAAACATATTCAGACTAGTACATCAATATGAACTGGCCAAGGAAGTGTGGGACACTCTCAAAACTACCCATGAAGGCACATCCAAAGTAAAAATGTCAAGGCTTCAGATGCTGACTACCAAGTTTGAGAACCTAAGGATGAAGGAAGATGAAACCATTCATGAGTTTCACATGAACATCTTGGAGATTGCCAACACCTCAGGAGCATTGGGTGAAAAGATGTCTGAAGAAAAACTGGTGAGAAAGAATCTCAGATCCCTGCCTAAAAGATTTGCAATGAAGGTAACTGCTATAGAGGAAGCCCAGGACATCAACAACTTAAAGGTGGATGAACTCATTGGGTCTCTTCAGACTTTTGAGATGGGGATCAGTGACAATGTTGACAAGAAAAACAAGAGCATATCACTTGTATCCAACACTGAAGATGAAAACAAGGAGGATGAAGAAGAAAATATTTCAGAAGCTATAGCCATGCTTGGAAGACAATTCAACAAACTCATCAAGAGAATGGATCCAAAGTCAAGGTCAAATGTTGATAACATTCCCTCTGACATTAACAGATCTTATGACTCCAGCAGAAGACCAAGGTCTAAAGAGAAGGGAAATCAAGGCAGAGGAATTCAATGCCATGGTTGTGAAGGATATGGGCATATTCGAGCTGAATGTCCTACCTTTCTTAAGAAACAAAAGAAAGGTATGACTGTTACCTGGTCTGACTGTGATTAAGAAAGTAATTCTGAAGAAGAATCTGCCAAACTAGTTACTGCACTAACTGGTGTTTGTACCTCTGAAAGTGACACTAGTGATGAGGAAGTGACATTTGAAGAACTGGCTGATACTTACAAGAAATTGTGTATCAGAAGTGCTGAAGTCTGTGTGCAAAATGAGAGATAAACAAAACTCATCATAAAGTTGGAGGCTGAAAAAAGGGCAGACCTTGAAACTATAAGTCATCTAGAAGGGGAAGTTCAAATGCTGAACTCAAAATTGAACCAGATGACCAAATCTGTCAAGATGCTGACAAATGGAACTGACAAATTGTAAGAAATCCTTCAGGTTGGACAAAATGTGGGAAACAAGTCTGGACTAGGATTTGTGGGAGCAAAGAAATCTGGTACAGACAAGAAGATCAGGTCTAATAAACAAATGTCAAAGCAGATGTCACAATATAACACTCAACATCGGGAACAGAGAAATATGAAGAAAAAGTACCAAAGATGGAGATGTCATCATTGTGGGAGGTTTGGTCACATAAAGCCTTTCTGCTTCAGATTGTATGGATACCCTAATCAGAACCCAGGTGTCAAACCTAAGGCTAAAAGGGTACCACATACTCCTCAATGGAAGAAAAAGGCTACTGCCCTGATAGCCCACACTTCCCTGAGAGTCTCTGCAAAGGAAGACTGGTACTTTGACAGTGGGTGTTCTAAGCACATGACTGGAATCAAGAACATTCTCAATAATATTAAACCTCACACCACTAGTTATGTGACCTTTGGAGATGGTGCTAGAGGTGAAATCAAAGGAGTTGGTAATTTGGACTGCCCTGGAGTTCCAAATCTGAATGAAGTACTATTGGTAAAAGGCCTGACTGCTAATCTCATTAGTATCAGTCAATTATGTGATCTAGGATTCAAGGCCAACTTCTCAAAATCTGAATGTCTTGTAACTAATGAAAAACAAGAAGTTGTAATGAAAGGAGTCAGATCTAAAGACGACTGTTACTTGTGGGAGCCTGAGAACACTAATTACTCCACTGTGTGTTCTATTGCCAAAGAAGAAAAAGAGGTGAAACTGTGGCACCAAAAACTTGGCCATCTTCATCTAAGAGGAATGAAAAGGATTATCTCCATGGAGGCAGTCAGAGGGATTCCAAGACTGCAAATTGATGAAGGGAGAGTTTGTGGTGAATGTCAGGTTGGGAAGCAGACTAGGGTGTCACATCCAAAGTCAAGACATCTGACCACCTCTAAGGTTCTGGAACTTCTACATATGGATCTTATGGGACCAATGCAGGTGGAAAGTCTTGGTGGAAAGAGATATGCCTATGTTGTTGTGGATGACTATTCCAGATTCACCTGGATTAACTTCATTAAAGAAAAATCTGATGTGTTTGAAGTTTTTAAAGAACTGTGCAAAAGAATTCAAAGAGAAAAAGAAGGGTGTATTGTCAGAATCAGAAGTGATCATGACAAGGAATTTGAAAACAGTAAGTTTAATGAGTTCTGTTCCTCAGAAGGAATTAGTCATGAATCCTCTTCTCCTATAAATCCTCAACAAAATGGAGTTGTAGAAAAGAAAAATAGGACCATACAGGAATCTGCCAGAGCTATGATACATGCCAAAAGACTTCCTTTTCATCTTTGTGCTGAGGCTGAATACATTGCATCTGGTAGTATCTGTTCTCAAATTATATGGATAAAACAGATGCTCACTGAGTATAATGTCTCACAAGATGTTGTGACATTGTACTGTGACAATCTGAGTACAATCAATATTTCCAAGAACCCTATTCAGCATAGCAGGACCAAGCACATTGATCTTAAACATTACTTTATCAGAGACCTTGTAGAGGAGAAGACAATTAAACTGGAACATGTTTCCATTAAGCTACAACTGGATGACATTTTTACCAAGGCTCTTGATGCAAATCAATTTGAAAACTTGAGGGGCAAGTTGGGTATTTGCCAACATGAGAAATTGTAGCAATTAATTTTGCTCAAAACAAGGGTTGAAGGAGTTATTTTTGTTAAGTCTATTTTAAGTGGGTTAATCATATATTTCCCCAATTCTTTCAAAATTATTAAGAAGTTGAATAGACACACATTTGCCTCCTTCCTCTCTCGACTTTGCAACAACTCCAATTCTCTCAATCAAAGTTTTCTCTCTAGTTGGTACTGGTTTTCTAAGACTAACAAAATGTCTCAAACATCATCCTCTTCCAAGACGACTGTTTCATCTTCATCATCTGATCAAGATTCTCGGGCAATCACCTCATGCATGGATTCTGAAGTCTTGAAGATTACTCCTCTTAGAGAAATGGCAACTAACCCTTCCAAGGTCAAAAAGCTGAGAACAAGGCATGCAGGAAGGTCTCAGGCTACTTCATCCGATAATCCCTCTCAACCTTCATCTTCTGTACCAAATAGGGAAGGATCAACTTATGTACATCAAGCAATAGCTAGGCTTGTTACAAGAATCCTGAGTGAGAACCACTCTGTACCGGGGATTTCTGTTCCATTAAATCAAGAATCAGCAAGCCCAAATGTTGAAGCAAATCCAGATGTCTCTGAGAATGTTGAGACACCAAATGACAACATTCAAAAATCATCTGAAAACCTTGATGATATTCAGAACCCCTCAGAAAAGAATGTTGAACCACCTGTTATTGATGTGGATGAGGAATACTCAGACAATGACCTAATTGCAAATATCAACCCTAGCATAGCTAGGAGAATGATGAACAGGAAGGGTAATCAAGATGCTGCAAAATGTCTGACCAAAGAGAAACCTGCTGATAAGAAAACCAAGTCTGAAGGCAAGACTGGTACTGTGAAGACTGGACTATCCAAAGGGAAGGTGAAAGCCCAAGTGCATACTGGGAGTCTCTAAAAGCCTGCAAGACAACCAATAACAAAGAAGAGAAAAGAACCTGAGCCTACTGATTCTGATGAAGAATCAGAATTTGAAATTGATGCTGAAGACATTCCTCTCAGAAGGAAACTCCCTTCCAGCAAAATGGCTAGAGTTCCTGAAATCCCCACTGACAACATTTCATTTCACCACCCTGAAAATGCCAACAGATGGAAGTATGTTTGCTTGAAGAGAATAGCCTTGGAAAGAGAACTAAACAATGGTGCCATGGATTGCAAGGAAATCATGGACCTGATCAAAGCTGCTGGACTAATGAAGACTGTGGTAAAATTTACCAAATGCTATGAAAATCTGGTCAAGGAATTTATAGTGAATTTGTATGATGAATGTGCTGATGGAAGGTCAGCTGACTTTGAATGTGTATATGTGAGAGGAAGAAGGGTTAATTTCTCTCCATCTGAAATTAACAAATTTCTTGGAAGATCAAATGAGGCTTGCCCTGAACTGGAAGTTACTGACAATGAAGTATGCCAAACCATCACAGCAAGACAAGTCAAGTGCTGGCCCTCAAAAGGCAAGCTAAATGCTAGCAAGCTAAGCATAAAATTTGCCATCCTGCACAAGATTGGTGCAGCCAACTGGGTCCCTACAAACCATAAATCAACCATCTCTATAGGATTGGGGAGACTCATTTATGCTGTTGGTACCAGGACTGAATTTGACTATGGCAGGTACATTTTTGATCAAACTTTAAAACATGCTGGTAGCTATGCTGTTAAAGGCCCAATTGCCTTTCCCTCCCTCCTATGTGGAATCATCCTTGCTCAGTACCCTGATATCCTGGTGGAAAGAGACACTTCTTGCAAAAGAGCTCCTACTCTTGGGTTACACTACAAGCTGTTTCAGGGATCTCATGTTCCTGACATTGTCATAACATCAGCTGAGACATCATCTGCAAAAACTCAGTCCAAGACATCTGATGTTATAGCTGTATTGAAAGAGACCTGCAAAGAGCTGGAGACAAGGAAAAAGGCTCTAGAGAACCTAATTGCCAAATTAGAACAGGAGGAGACTGAAGGAAACAGAAGGGAAGAGGGTGCTGCTGAAGATCAGCTCAATGCTGAAGAAAGTAGCTCCTCTGAAGGTGACAGTGCTTAAAGTTTGGTGGAATTGACAAGCCTGATGCTGATGCTGTTGATGCAAGTGTCTTCAGATTTTATTTGTTGTTTTTATTACCTATTTTGGATAACTGTATAACATTTAAGTACATGTATCTTTGGCCCATTTGTGGCTAAAGAGGGGGAGATATTTTTTGTGTTAATTACTTGGTAGACCTCATATTTTTTCTGTAGTCATATTCATTCTGCTGCTCTATATTCTCTGATTGCTTAGGGGTTTTAGCCAAAAATCTGCCAAAGGGGGAGTTTGTAAGTGTTTAGTTATTGGCATGTATTTTTGGTAAAACCAGGTGTGTAAATGTCATGACTGATGTCATAACATTCTGGATTATCAGGTTCTTTATGCAGAAAAAAGTATGGCATACATTAGCTACTGTGTATGAGTGTGTATATGAGCATTTTGCAAAAGATCACATTTATTGCCTTCTACCAAAATCAGTAAACAGGAATTCTAATGTCATAACAAATGTTAAGACATCCTGTACTGATCTAACAGATATGCATTTTGGTTAATTCTGAGATTTTTCAGGAAGATGGCTCATTCTTTCCAGAACAGAATCTCACGTGGACTTTAGGTTAACCTAGCTCAACCCTAATCTGGTTGATAAAGTCTTGTGACCAAGTCTTAAGGTTAAACCTAATTAACCCTAGCTTTTTGTGGAAACCCTAACTGAAGAAACAACTGCTATATATTCAACAGGATTGCTGTTTGGAAAGTATCTCTTTGGACTGAAGATCAATTAGGAGCTGTATAGTTTTAACTACTGTAATCCAAGCAAGTATCATTGTGATAAGTGACTTGTAATAGGTTTTGATTGTAAGGGTTTTTGTATCACTCAAAGCTTTGAAGCAAGAGTGTTTGTGTCTCTTGACTAAAGCTTTGAAGCAAAGTCAAGTTAGGTTTATGTATCACTCAAAGCTGTGAAGCAAGAGTGTTTGTGTTACTTGATTAAAAAGCTGTGAAGCATAATCAAGTGTATGTTCTGAAGAGTGTCTTCATTAATTCATTAGTCAATTGTTTTAAGTATCACTGCTGTGATTGAGGGGGAGTGAGTAGGAACTCAGGTTTAAGTTGAACTTAGATTGAAGTTGCATTGGGTAGGTCTTAAGTGAAGGAGATAAACTGGTTGGTTTATTCCTGAATTAATATCTCTTATAGTGGATTTCCTCCCTGGCTTGGTAGCCCCCAGAGTAGGTGTTGTTTCACACTGAACTGGGTAAACAATTGACTGTGTTCTTTACTGTTTTTATTTACTGTCTTATAGAAAGTCAGATACGGTGTCATAACATTCACTGTGACATTGAGTATCTGCTGCCAAAATTTCACAAACGAATTAAGCTGATGAGTTCTAATTATTCACACTCAAATTCACAATAATTTATCACTCATCGAACTCTCCCCAACTTAAAACATTGTTTGTCCGCAAACAAAGTCAAATAAACTTAAAGAAGCAAAAGCCGATAATCAAAGAATCACAAATCAACAGGTTTTGAAAACAGATAACTAATGCAATGGTTCAAATGAAAAAAATACACACAAAGTAAAAACTTACCACTAAACCACGACTATAACATAAACGCGAAACAAATGCTAAATACAAAAATTATGTCAAACATTCTAAAAAAATACTAGTTCACAAATGAATCACACCTATTAAACACAATCATTGGTAGATGAAAACACACAAAAATAGGGTATTTTCACTCATCCAACAATCTTGCAAACAATAGAATAAATTATGCATTCATCAAAAAATTTACATTGAAAATATAAAAGCAAGAATCTCAAGGGCTTTTCAATGTTGTAATGTGGCTTGGTTAACAAACAAGTGATAAGTCCTAAAGCTAATCGAAACAAAAACTTGCCTAAACCTAGGGGAGTAATTACTTCCACAAAGTTTCAAACAATAAAATTTAAATCAAACTTCTTCTTCATCCCAAATTTCAAACCAACACACATCACTTATTCAACACAACATTATTTCAAACTCTTTTTGTTTTTGTTTTTCAAAGCTTTATTCAATTTTTTCTTTCTTTTTCTTTTCTTTCTTTTACACCTCATAGCAATCAACCAATAAATACACAATCATTTTTCTCCCCAACTTGAATTCAACCATACATTAAAGTGAATACTCCATACTTTTTAAGGCAAGGTAAAAATTTAAACCAAAACAATGGTTGAGGGTTCAAGAAAACAATGAATCAACATCCATGAAAAAAGGAAAACTAAACACTCATAGACAAGCATTTAACAAATATAACATGGATATCGACAAAAAGCTCAAAGGAGTTACTAATGATCACACACTAATAAGGTGAATTGACTTATTTGACCAAGGTAGTTGTGCTCAAAATGAAACAAAAAAAGCCTTGATCATGTTCAAGCTTTCATACAATCAACACAAACAAAATATTAAGCATAATAAAATCCAGTTAAAACAAGAATTGTGGTCTCCAGCATATGTGAATAATGGAAAGCTACCTCACAAAAAGGGTAGGAACTAAAGTGATTCACAAATGAACAAGTATACAAAAGAATAAATAGCATAAAAATTGTAAAAAGTCTAAGTATCATGAATATGCTAAAGTATAGAAAGCGATAAACACGTACCTCGAACGTGTACAAAACTTTAACAAAATCATTACCATGCATTCGCAAGTCGAAACGATCAAAATTGAAAAATCGCCTCAATATTCTACAAGTTACCGGACCAAAACTTGAGTGCAAACAACAACAAAAGAATTAGAAAAGTAATACTCCTACAAAATTTCAAAGTACAAAATTTACAATATATACAACGAACAAAACCCCTCAAGCTAAAAACAACAAGCTTTCGAAAAACACAAATTAACATAACAAAATAAATACAAATAACGATATGAAAACCAGGTGAAAATGAATTAAAAAATTGAAAAGTGAAGATTTGAAATTCAGAATATTTCCTTGTTTCAACTTGCTAAAGCACAAATCACCACACACATAAACAAATACAAACAAACATGCTTGTTTTACGTCATAAGCTCGACGCCTTTATTGTGCGAGCTAGTAATCTCCTCTTGTTATGCCATGGTATTGTCACACCGTGCAAACCTAAAGAAAGTGTCCTCACAATCATAGAACAAACATTACAAAAACGAGACAATTCACAACAATACGTGAAAACACATATATGCACAAATATCATATACAAGTTAATGTACAATTTATGTACAACATATACATTAATTACAAAACTTAAAAACAAAAGAATTATCGCAATGCGAAGATAATAGAATCAATCCCCGACAACAGAGCCATTTTTTTGGAACGGTAAAGCGGCAAGCAACAAAAGTTTTAGAAATATTTATTCGGGAATTTATCGTGTCCACAAAGATTGGTTATTCAATTGTTGTTCGACAAATCTCTCGTTAATGAGTTTGAGTATAAATGGATTTGTAAAGAAAATTTTATCAACATAAAATAAATGTAAACAAAAGTAAAAACTAAGGAAGAACTTATCAAGCCTGCATATAATCTACTCATCACAGACTTAAATCTACCGACCAGTTACATTCAACCTAACAATATTCATCAATGTCACTACATATCACTCACAATCTAAGTCATTTCTAACCTAAATTGAGAGACCGAATGTATCACCAAGGAAATGATCTATCCACCTCCTCAATAAAATAGAAGACAATTATGTAATCACACTGGTGATCTCTCAATACAATACAACCACACAGAGACATTAAGCTCTGATACCCAAGTAGATGTCAGCTCTAAATCTATCTCTAGAGTTTAGAAACTAACAGATAATCATCCTAGATAAGAATCTAAGCAGTATATGTCTATAACAACTCAAATCCCTAGCACAACAAAAATCTAAGATAATAATCGACAAAGATTTGTAAAGCAAGTTTAATATAACGCCATGGGCGAAAAATATACACGAGTTCAAAGTAAATACACATAAAAACTCAACACATAAAGAACACATAAAGAAGAAGAGAAATGAACCACAAATCTACCGGTTTGTCAGCGCCAATAGAAGAGCAATCCACCCCGGATTATCAGTATGCAAGCTTCAATGTTGTTTTCTAAGCTAATCTTATCCAGAAATGAAGGTTGATGGAGTTAGGGATCAAAAATACCCAAAACCATACTAAAAAAAATGTGTTTTTACACCTAAATATGTATTTCTGACTGTCCAGCATCGCCCGACGACCAAAAAGCGTCGCCCGGCGACCAAAACAGCGTTTTTCCCATGCTACAGCTCGCCTAGCATCGCCGGAGACCAAAAAGCGTCGCCCGACGATGGATGACAGAAAGTTGAAAAAACCAGCACATATTTTAGCACTATTTCGGCCATAACTTTTGAACCGTAACTCCGATTCGCACCCGGTTCGAAGCGTTGGAAAGCTTATTCAATGCTCTTTCTAACAACGCCTAAATATCAAAGCTTGAATACCTACAAAAATAAGATAAAATTAATTAAACTCAATGATATTTACATAATAATGCAATAAATACACTATAACATAAACTATACTGAATATACACTAAAGTCGAGATTTATTGACAAAAAGAAAAGAATTAAGCTGATGAGTGCTAATTATTCACCATCAAATTCACAACAATTTAGCACTCATCAGATGACTACCACGACCACGGGCTCATCAGCTTTCACAAAGACGACTCTTTGTTTGATCCCTTCACCCAGACTAAGGTGATTTCTTGGGGAGCTTCTTGTTGATTAATTTCCTTATACTAGAGGATCATGTCTATATGTATAACTTTTGTCATTAGATGTTTTTCATGATGTCAAAACTGAGAAAAGATAACATTTCTGTATATTGCATGATATCTCTATGTCTTGTGGAACTCCTTTGCATTAAGAGTCATTGGAACCATTAAAAAGCATTTTGAAATTCATTCAAGTCATGAAAAACAAGTTTCTACATAAATTTTCATTGCATCTGTCGACACATACGATTTTCAGATCGATATATGCAACTCAATTTTGAAGCCTGTAGCCTCTGGAAGGCTCAGGTCGACAAATGCATTGCATAGGTCGACACATACTAAAGCATTTCTAAAATTGCAAAATTCTTATTTTGTGTCGACATATACGAATTTCAGGTCGACACATTTACTTTTGTTTTAAAGCATGTAGCCTTTGACTTGCTTCGGTCGACACATGCCTTCTTTCAGGTCGACACATACAACTTAAACTTAACGTATGTGTCGACACATACAATTTATAGGTCATCACATACTTATTGTTTTGGTAAATTTTTCAAATCTTTTTTATTCTGAAAAAGTCCTTTTTGCCCTAAATTTCCAAAACTATAAATACATCATTCATGCATCATTACAACTTGATGATACCATAAATTAGCCTACATTTTCTCTTCATCTTGAACCTCCAATCAATGCATACACACTAATATTCCATTGTAACGATCTTTTGTTGGGGTGCCATCTAGATGAGGTTTGATAACATCCGATTAGGTTCTTATGTAGCAGAGAATATTGGGTTGAGATTTATAGGGGTCTTCATCAGGAAAAACCACGGGTTTGGCCTCCAAGATCATTGGTTGATTTGAGGGTTTTCGTGCAAGAAGTTCAAGAGATGATTGCAACCTAGTGAAGTCCTTTGGAGATAAATAACGCAAGGGATCCTTTGGAGATAAAGAACGCAAAGGAAGTAGTGAGAGAATGGAAGATCATAATTGAAGTCTTATGGTTGCAACAGGCACAACTGATTATTCATGTGTGAAAGCTTTGGGGATAAAGAACGCAAAGGAGTAGCAATATCGACAACTTAATTGGGATCTATTGTGTCTCGGTCTTTCTTAAGATCAAAAGAAGAGAATGGGTTGAATAAACAACAAACATTAGGGTTTGTGGAGTTGCTCTTAAACACTTCTCTTGTATCAACCTTTTTAAATAGTAAGAATTATCCTAATTCCACTGGAATTAGGTGCAGACGTACCCATACACGAGGATGAAAGTTGGGAACTGTGAAGGCAAATCCTCATGTCTCTTTTTCGTATTGTTTTACTTGCTTTATTTTCACAAACCAATTTGTGTAATAGCATTGCATTATCAATTAACTCGTAAGAATTTTTCCGATCTCTTTTTGTTTTAAACTAAGTGTTGATATTGCTTATAATCACTTTTGGTTATTAGTGCTTTTTGTATCAACACAAATCAAAGGAAAATTCTGAAAATTCAATTGCACACCAAGTGTTCGACAAATTGTTTTCATTTGTTCTTTTGATAATTGTATTAGAAATAGCCTTGGTAGTAACTTGATCTAAATGATTCATAAAGTGTTACTTGATTAAATTCAAATTATCATTTTCATTCCATTTTCAATTTTATATTTTCATATCTGAGTTCCAATAACTAAGGTTTGATAGACGACACATTCTGTGAATCTTCCACGTGCACTCTTTTCAGTTCAAAGTTTTAAAAATATTTTTAAACTTAAATTTTGGATTTGTGATATATTCACCCCCTTTAGATAAGGAGTCGTCGTCCAACAAGTGGCATTAAGAGCCCGGTTCATTCCAGCTTCGAAACTTATTAGAATATGGCATACGAACCTAAAGGGGATTATAAAATAGCCCCAATTTTCACGGAAGAAAATTATAGTTATTGGAAAGCTTGTATGCAAATTCATATCAATTCACATGACAAAGGTGCGTGGGAAGTGTGATACGGTGGGAGAGCTGACTTGGGATTTTGCGTTTGTGTTTGCAAATGTTTTGGTTTAGTAAGAGTCGCCACCGACTTTTTATTTTATCCTAAGGAAAGGTCAAAAAGCACAGGAAAGACCTTTGAGATGTTTTCTTGGGTTCGGGGAGTAGATTATAGAAGGGGAAGGTATTAGCACCCTTTCTATCCATGGGCTCTTAGTTACTTGTTTAGATCACTTGCTTTTCTTTTCAATTGTTTGAAATGGTGCTTTGTGTGTGATTTTGAAAGATGTTTTGAAAAGAGGCCATCGTTGTGGCAACCTTTGTAATGATTCTTGTTTGAATGTATTGATAACGAGAAAACATATCATATAATTACCACGCTTTTTACCGATTTTATATTTCATTAAGTCGTCTAACCCCCGATTATTCCAAGATTATTTGTCTTTTTACAGGTATAACATTTGTCAACTCAAACCAATGGAAAAGGAAAACATGAAGAAGGCTAGACAATAAACAAAGAGAAAAAGAACTAAAAAAATACAAAGTTTGGATTTTTGGAGCAGTGACGGTCGTCACACCCTTGTGACGGGCGTAACGCCCCCCAACTTGGAATAACGCTCGTCACACATCACTGACGAGTGTAATGCGCTACTTAAGCGCGTTACGACCGTCACCCACCTGTGACGACCGTCATGCGCGTGAAGATGGACGTTGTAAATGGGTGGAGACGTGGGCAATGCAAGGGTAGACTCGTTCTCCTATTTTCCCTTCACCCACTAATAGTGCTCCCTATATTTTCTCCATTCAACCTTTCCTCAAGATTTTCAACTACTATTTTTCCTCTGCTATATATATGTGTGCCAGTGCAAAGTACAAGGGGGTCGAAGGAATTTTCTCAGAACAAATTTATTATTCTTTTGCAATTATTTCTATTTTCCTTGTTTTAGAGTTTTTCTATGCTGCTGTAATTTTCATTCCAAGCTTTAGTTTTTAGTTTTAGGTGTTAATTCTTCATTCAAGAATTAACACGATTTATTTACTGCAATCAAGCTCAAGGATTATTGTAATACTTCAAGATTACCATAGCAACTTTGATTCCAGGTTTTTTTTATTGCAATTAATATTTATTCATTTTTTATATTATGCCAATTATTGTTATGAATTATATTTTGAATTGCATTGCTGTTAAATTTATTATGTCCGGCTAAATTATTAATATCGGTATGTGACTCTTAAGAACTGAAAGAATTCAGTGATACCTTGGCCAAAAATATTTATAAAACAATTTCTGGTTTCCAATTTCCAAGATTAATTTAACTACCCTTGTCACGAGAGTGAGAGGTTAATTAACACGATTTTGCCACAAGAGTGGGAAATTAATTAAAGCAAGAACCTGCATGCGAGAGCTGGGGTTCAACCCAGATAGTGGTAACGAAACATTAATTTTTAAATACACGAGAGTGTTTTAATAAATTAATTAAACTCAAATTGTTTTCAAAAAGTGTTATTAAATTTAAAGTGCATCCATTAGGTTTAGTAGCATAATTTATTTCATGAACACGAGAGTGTATGTCTCAGGTTTTTAAACAATTAGCTTTTACCGAAATACTTTATAGGCCAAGCGATTCACCGAATTCCCGAAGTCCGATTATCACATACTGGTATAACTATTACTATTGTTTTTAATTAAACTGTTTCCCCCAAAAATCGAATATTCATCGCTTAGTTAAACAAACTGTAGCATTAGATCGTATGCGATTGATCCTCAGTCTCTGTGGGTTCGATAATCTTTTAAAACTAGAACGACTGAACTGTATACTTGCAGTTAGTATCCTGACAGACTCATCAAGTCCCGATCAAGTTTTTGGCGCCGTTGCCGGGGACTGGTAGTCAATTAATTACGATTCTTCTGTTGCACGTTTAGACTAGGCAACAAATACCCTTTTTCGATTTGTATGCCAAGGACTCGCTCACAAGGCGAACCACTTGACAAATCGACGGACGAACCTGAACGCATTCTTTCCGTAAGACGTGCAGTCAGGGATTACTGTTTAAATCACGCTATTCCTTTACCCAAACCCGAAATTAAGATTGATTCTGAAACATATTCTAATTCTTCCTCTGAAACCGAAACCAATCCAGAATTAGACATGGCTGAAGAACAAAGGACCCATCCACTGAAGGAGTACGCAGCTCCATCACAACAAGAACCCCACAACAGCATTGCTGCTCCAGCAATAAACTGAAACGATTTCGAGTTGAAATCGTCATTGATATCAGCTATCCAATAACGCCAATTCTCTGGAGATCATTCTGAGGATCCGAATGAACATCTTACAAAATTCGTTCAATTTACCGACACAGTTATAGCAAATGGTGTTAGTAAAGATGCGATAAGATTACGTCTTTTCCCTTTCTCACTAAGAGATAGAGCTTGGGCTTGGTTGCAATCCTTGCCATCAAATTCCGTCACTACGTGGGAAGGACTGAAGATTGTATTCTTAGCACGATACTTTCCCCCAAGCAAGACCACTGCACTAAGAGCCCAAATCAACAGATTTAGGCAGAAGGATACTGAATCGCTATTCGATGCATGGGAACGCTACAAAGATATGATGCGAATGTGCCCACATCACGGATTAGAAAAATGGCTGATAATCCACACGTTTTATAATGGACTCTTGTACAACACAAGACTCTTTATAGATGCCGCCGCAGGTGGTACACTGATGGACAAGCCTTATGACGAAGCTAACCAACTCATTGAAAACATGGCTCAAAACCACTATCAGTGGGGAGGAGAAAGAACATCTGTGGAGAAAACTCAACCCAAAGGTGGGATGTACGAGATTAGTAGCCTAGATAAAGTTAATGCTAAGGTAGATGCTCTTACCCAAAAGATAGAAAGCTTGACCTTACCTCCTGCAGCTACCGTGGCTGCAGTTACCCCAAGCTACGAAGTTTGTGGAGTTCCTGGTCATGTTGGAACCGAATGTCAAATCTTAGCAGGAATATCAGCTGATCAGGTAAATTACGCTCAAGGTATTCCTTATGCCAATACCTATAATCCTGGTTGGAAGAACCATCCTAACTTCTCATACAAGAGCAATAACGCTTTATATGCACCTGGCCAAGCAGCTGCTGTACCTCCAGGGTATCAAAAACCCACTGGTAATGTTCCTAACATTCCTAAGAAATCTAACCTTGAAATCCTAATGGAAAATTTTATCGCTAATCAAGCCCAACAAAACAAAGAATTCCTCAATCAAAACGTTCACACCGGTGAACAGTTGAAGCTATTAGCAAACAAGGTAGATGCCCTAGCAACTCACAATAAAATGTTAGAAACCCAAATCTCCCAAGTAGCACAACACCAAGCTAGTTCTACCGCACCTGCTGGTACATTTCCTGGACAGCCACAGCCCAATCCTAAAGGACATGCAAATGCTATCACATTACAAAGTGGGACAGCCCTTGATGGACCAGTAGATCCTAGACTCCAAAACCCGACCATGTATCAAAAACCTGAAAAAGAAACAGAGAAGTCGAAAGATCAATCTGAGAATATAGAGGAAAACGCGAATGAGAACATAGAGGCTTCAGAAAAACCTTATGTGCCTCCACCACCATATAAACCACCAATTCCATACCCTCAAAGACTTGCAAAATCCAAGAACGAGGGACAATTCAATAAATTTGTAGAACTTCTGAAACAATTAAACGTTACTATTCAGTTTACAGAAGCTATAACCCAAATGCCGTCATATGCTAAATTCCTAAAAGAAATATTGTCTAATAAGAAAAAAATCATTGAAAACGAAACCGTTATGCTAACTGCCGAATGTAGCGCCATAATTCAAAATAACATGCCTCCAAAGCTAAAAGATCCTGGTAGTTTCTCCATACCATGTGTAATTGGAAAATCTGTCATAGACAAAGCTCTATGCGATTTAGGAGCCAGTGTCAGTCTAATGCCCTCATCTATTTGCGAGAAGCTCAAATTAGGCGACATGAGACCTACCAAGATGTCCCTACAACTAGCCGACAGATCAGTCAAATTTCCTGTTGGTATGCTAGAAAACATTCCTGTCCGAATAGGACAATTTTACATACTGACTGACTTTATAATAATGGACATCAAGGAAGATTCAAACATTCCCATCATACTAGGAAGACCATTTTTAGCTACTGCAGGAGCCATCATAGACGTTAAGAAAGGAAAACTTACCTTCGAGGTAGGAGAAGAAAAAGTAGAATTAATTCTTTCCCAATTCTTTAAAGCCCCTGCTATAGATGACTCATGTTGTCTCCTAGATATTATTGATGAATGTGTCAAAGAACTTGAATGCCAAGAGGACACCTATTCTGCGATGCTGAAAATTCAGACACCAACTATCCTTAAGAACGAGGACTGGAAACAAGAACACTTAGATGCCGACCTAAGCGAATGTTTAGCCTTAACACCCGATCCTGCCCCAACTAATAAGAAACCTGGTATAGAACTTAAAACATTACCTGAAGATCTTAGGTATGAATTATTAGATAAAGAACTCGAACGACCAGTTATAGTCAATGCCAAATTAGGAGAGATCGAAACCGAAAAACTTCTTAGTGTGTTAAGAAAATATCCAGCCGCATTAGGCTATAATATATCAGATCTAAAAGGAATAAGCCCTTCTCTCTGTATGCACCGCATTATGCTGGAGGAGGACTGCAAGACTTCTAGAGAACATCAAAGACGAATAAACCCTATCCTAAGTGAAGTCGTTAAGAAGGAAGTGCAGAAACTACTAGAGGCAGGCATCATATACCCAATATCAGATAGCAACTGGGTAAGTCCAGTTCACGTGGTGCCTAAGAAAGGAGGTGTTACGGTTATAACGAACACAAAAGGCGAATCGGTAGCACAATGTACCCAAACAAGATGGAGAATGTGTATAGATTATAGAAAACTAAACAAAGCTACGCGCAAGGACCATTTCCCATTACCATTCATTGACCAAATGCTCGAGCGTTTAGCCAAACATTCCCATTTCTGCTATCTTGACGGGTACTCAGGATTCTTTCAAATTCCCATTCATCCTGATGATCAAGAGAAAACCACGTTCACATGTCCCTATGGTACCTTTTCATACCGAAGAATGCCATTTGGACTATGTAACACACCTGCAACCTTCCAACGATGCATGATGGCGAATTTCGCAGACTTTTTAGACAGAATTATGGAAGTATTCATGGACGATTTCTCTGTCTGTGGAGAAAGTTTCGACGAATGTTTATCAAATCTTGAATTAGTACTGAAACACTGTGTCAATGTCAACCTAGTGCTCAACTGGGAAAAATGTCACTTCATGGTGAGACAAGGAATTGTGTTGGGTCACATTGTATCAAACAGAGGGATTGAAGTCGACAAAGCAAAGATCGAAATTATCAAAAACCTTCAACCACCCAAAACAGTTAGAGAAATAAGAAGCTTTCTAGGACACACGTTTTTTTACCGACGTTTTATAAAAGATTTCTCTAAAATCACCAAGCCACTAACTGAATTATTAATGAAAGAGGCTGAGTTTATTTTCGACGATAAATGCTTGAACGCATTTGAGACACTTAAAGAAGCCTTAATCTCAACACCTATTATGCAACCTCCTGATAGGAACCTACCATTTGAAATAATGTGCGATGCGAGCGATTATGCTGTAGGCGCAGTCCTAGGACAATGCAAAGAAAAAAAGCTTCACGCTATCTACTATGCAAGAAGAACACTCGATCCCGCACAAATGAATTACGCCACTACGAAGAAGGAAATCTTAGCTGTGGTATTCGCATTGGATAAATTTCGTTCCTACTTAGTAGGCGCCAAAATCATTATTTACACGGATCATGCTGCGATCCGATACTTACTAAGCAAGAAAGACGCCAAACCACGACTACTCAGATGGATCTTACTCCTACAAGAGTTTGATTTAGAAATAAAAGACAAGAGAGGAACTAAAAACGTGGTAACTGACCATTTATCGAGATTAGATGGAATCCAAACCGAGAGTATTCCCATAAACGAAGACTTCCCTTATGAACGCCTTGTTGCTAAGCTAGAGATAAACCCTACCGACAGTTTAGATCAACACAATGAACCTTTAACAACTGCGGTAGTAAAATCCATTTGTACTAACACCACATTACCATGGTACGCTGACTTCGTCAACTATTTAGCTGCCGGTGTTTTACCACCGATTTAACGTACCAACAGCGGAAGAAATTTTTCCATGATCTTAAACACTACTTTTGGGATGAACCGTTACTCTTTAAAAGAGGCGCCGATGGTATCTACCGTCGTTGCGTTCCTAACGATGAAATAGACGACGTCATTTCCCATTGCTATTCTGCCCCTTATGGTGGACACACTAGTACGTCGAAAACCTATGCAAAAATACTTCAAGCTGGCTTCTTTTGGCCTACCTTATGGAAAGACGTCCACGTAGCAATTATGAACTGCGATAGATGTCAACGCACGGGAAATATATCTAGACGCGACGAAATGCCGCAAAAAGGAATCCTCGAAGTAGAAATTTTTGATGTATGGGGAATTGATTTCATGGGACCTTTCCCCGCATCTTTTGGAAATAAGTATATTTTGGTAGCCGTCGACTACGTATCAAAATGGATTGAAGCCATCGCCGCACCCACAAACGATACACGTGTGGTACTAAAACTATTCAAGCATATTATCTTCCCATGATTCGGTGTACCAAGACTAGTAATCAGTGATGGTGGGTCCCATTTTATCTCTAGAATCTTCGAAAAGTTACTTTCAAAATATGGCGTTAAACATCGCATAGCCACACCATACCATCCTCAAACGAGCGGACAAGTGGAAGTGTCAAATAGGGAGATAAAACAAATCCTTGAGAAAACCGTAACCTCATCCAGAAAAGACTGGTCCTCCAAGCTAAATGACGCTCTTTGGGCATATCGGACAACTTTTAAAACCCCTATCGGAACAACACCGTTCAAGTTAGTTTATGGAAAATCTTGTCATTTGCCAGTAGAATTAGAACATAAAGCTTATTGGGCCATAAAAATCCTTAACTTAAATTACAAGACTGCTGGCGAGAAACGAGTGTTAGATATCCATGAATTAGAAGAATTGCGTTTAGAAGATTATGAAAATGCTAGAATCTATAAAGAAAGAACAAAAAATGGCACGATAAGCGTATCTCGCGGAAAGAATTTAAGGAAGGAGACATTGTACTCCTATTCAACTCTAGACTGAAACTTTTCCCGGGAAAATTACGTTCTAGATGGTCCGGACCATTCGAAATTAACAAAGTTTTCCCAAGTGGTGCGATAGAAATTAAAGGCAGTTCTATCGAACCATTCATAGTCAATGGCCAGCGCTTAAAGCACTACTTTAACGTCGGAAATATCAACTATTCGGCTTATCTTCAGTTAAGTGAGCCGCCTACCCCGATACCTAACTGAATAGGTATTAACTGTCGAGCCGTCGACATAAAATAAAGGCGCTTCGTAGGAGGTAACCCATGTTTTACTTTAATTATTTTTACTGCTTTAACATGTTTTTATTTTTCTTTTCTTTTTCTTAATCTTTAAAACATTTTCATGATTGCATCTCTTACTCCTTTCTATTTTTTCTTCTGTTTTTATTTTCCCTTTAAACTTTCTTTTTCTTTTTGATTTAACTTTGGCAATTTCTTAACCCGAAAATACTAACTTAGTTTCTCCTTTTTTTTCCAAACATTTATTAAATATTTTCAGGGGGTAATTCTTTTGCTTTCATATTTAGCGCTATGGCCCGTGTAAACTTCATGAATGTCAATTTGAGAAGTAGACACCAAAGAAGACGATTTGAGGACCTGGCTGAGCGGGAAATGTGCCCTACTATCTACGCAGATGACCATGCTATGACCGCTCTTGGCATTCGTGAGAGTGTCATGTACTTGCTGCATCAGATTGGCTGGGACACTGCTCCTATCCGAAGACGGTACTGTACTTACAAGAAGTTGACCCTTGAGTTCCTGAGCACCCTGAGCTTCATTCCAAATCATGGGATAGGATTCAACCGTGGGTTGATCACTTTCAGGATGTTTGACATGGACTACACTTATAACCTCCGGGAGTTTAGCCACCTGCTTGGGTTCCCTTTTGGACCTGATGTTATCACTATGACCCAGGAGGACCTCTTGCCTGACTCTGATCTTGATTTTTTCTGGGGAAGCATCGCTGGTAATAACCATCCTGAGCCGTCTGATCTTTATTCTGAATGCATCCATAACCCGGCTATCAGGTATTTTCACAAGATCACCGCCCACACCATCTTTGGAAAACAGCAGAATGTCACATCTGTATCCCGCGATGATCTATTCATTATGTATTGTGCATCCCAGAGCCGTCCGATAAACGGTGCCGCTTATATGCTCGCTAATATGGAGCGTATCATCCAGACTCCAAATGCACCAATCCTGTTGGGTGGTTTAGTTACCATGCTATCAAATGCAATTGGACTCCGCAGGCCTATGCTAGGATCAACCCCGCTTTATGGAATAAAGCCGATGGACATTGCATTCTGCTTCAACACTAGCATTATCAGGAACCTTGGACCAGATCAATTTGAACTGTTAGTTAATCATCAGATCGTCCACCAGTTTAAGCTTCCGGACCCTATCACCAGTGTGCATAACAGAGATAACTGGCTTTTTGACCTTCACCATCCTTCTACACCGCCCTCCTCACCATCTACTGTTGACATTTACGAGGTCCCCAACACTACTAATGCTGATGAAGATCCTGCCACACCACCAGGATACCATGAGTTCCCCGATCCTTGGGAACAACAGGCTACTTCCGCTGAGACCGCCACCCAGGCTCCAGAGATTACACCACCTTCACCTACTGTTACCCTGCACTCTTTGCATGAAGCAATTACTGACATACGGGGCGAGCTGACATCTCTCCGGGTGGACTTCATAGCCTTCATGGATTTGGTGACCGATCAGCTGGATTACATGCACCAGCATATGTTTCCGCCTCCCCGTGTCTAGAGTTGCCATTGTTATCCTATTCTTTTCTCTCGCATTTGTACATACAGTGGGGACACTGTTTAGTTTTAGTGTGGGAGGGATTCTAGTTATTATTTCAGCATTTTATCATTTTTTTTCTAGTTATTTCGAAACAATTTCTTATGAATTTATTCAATTATTTAAAGTACCAAGTTTATTTTAATTTTCATTTCTTTTCATCTTCAGCATACTGTTTATTTTTTTTTATTTACGGTTTATGTTTACCGCAATATTACTATTTCGTTATGTGCTGGTAACTAATATTACAAAACTTTAATTATTAGATTACTTTAATATATTCAAAACTTTAATTAATTAAAATATTTCAAAAATTTAAAATACTTCAAACCTTATTACCAAGAAAATAATAAAATATAAAAATATATAAACACCCCCAACGGTCCTGTAACGGTCGTCTCATTAATGACACTAAACGCGTTACGACCGTCACACCCTTGTGACGAGCGTAACACGCCTTTTTGCCTTATGACGACCGTCACACCCTCGTGACGACCGTCACGCATACAATGTATAAGAACGGCTATTACAGAACCGTTCCAACCATTCCCTTCATAAACCCATTTCCCCCATTGTTACCACATCATACGAAAACTACCCACTCCACTCCATTTTTCTTCTAACTTCTAAACTCCCAACACTAAATTACTATCCACACAGTACCCCAATTTTATATTCCAAACCTTTTGCAATCAAATTCTACCTACACCATGGCAAACAACCCACAAGCTCCTGCCCTCACTTTCAGAATCGGCTAACAAGGAGAGAATCAACGGGCAAAGTTTCAGAAATTTCAACGTCGAGGTCTCCAACCCACACGGTACGTTGATATCGACTGCCTGAGGAGTTTGGGACTACTTGACAGTGTCCGCCAATTATTGCAAAATATGGATTTGTGGAACTTGTGCCGCGAACCAAGACCGATCTATGAAACTCTTACTCTTGAGTTCATTTGTTTACATCACTCCGCCAGGTGCCACTAACCAACTGTCAGGCCTGGCCAAATTCCGCATGTTTGGCATTGAGCACGAGTTGCCTCAATCCGACATCGCACAACTTTTAGGCTTTTGTTCGGACAAAGGTGTTCATCTCCGGGTGCCGGATAATTTTGGTGAGGAAGCTTTCAACTTATGGCACAGTTTGACGAATATCCGTGCTGGATCCTACGACAACCTGAATGCCACCCACATTCATAATCCGGTCATCCGCTATTTCCATCGCATCCTTAGCAACACAATCTTCGCCCGTGACAGCAACCATAAGCTCAACTCCAAGGAGCTCTTCTTTTTGCATTGCGCGTTCACTAGGCAAAAGATCAATGCCGCCCCATTCTTACTCGCTCACATCCACTCTATTTGTGCTAGAGGCGGGAAACCATTTTATTTCGGAGGGCTGGTCACTTCACTTGCCATAGGTCTGAACTACGGTGCTGCTCTCGCAACCTTGCCTTCTATGGCACCGGCTTTGCTAACTTTGGATCACTGCAAAGCCGCACATCTCATTTACGAGCGGGAAGATGGCAGATTCCACCCTATAATCAGGAACACTATCTATCAAAATATCATTTTGCCTTGCAGGGACCGAATCGATCCAAGTAACCGAGCAAACTGGTTGTTCGAGCCTGAAATTCCCGCAGAGCGTGCACCTGCTCATGAAGACCAACCTGCAGCCCCCGCAGATGAAATGCAAGAAGAGTTGGATAGTGCTCCTCCAGTCCACGACATTCCAGGATCCTCATCTGCACTTCCTCCTATTAATCTTGAAGACATCCTCCGCGCCCTCCATATGCAAAACCAAATGAACGCGGCACTTGAAAGAAGGCAACATGAACAATTTGAGTCTCTGTGCGCTCAAAACGCTCAGATCTTGACTGGGAAGCGCAACATGAATGAGAGGTTAGATGAGGCCCTGTCAGAGCTTAACGCCTTAAGGATGGACGTCAGCACCCTTGGTTTCCAAGACACTGACACTGAAGCCACTCCTACCAGACGCTCTCGCACCAGGAGTAGAGGACGTGGTCACCAGTAGTCTTTCTTTAATTTCTATGTAGTTTATTATTTTTCTGTTTCATTTCTTTTCCGTTTGTTTTTGTAATTGTACTTCCCCGCCCATATACCGCAACATTGAGGACAATGTAGGATTTTGTGTGGGAGAGGTAGCTTTCAATCTTTTATAAACTAGTAAATTCTTACGATATGTCTCGATTCAAATTCTTCGCTTTATTTAGCCATACCGAAAAATTTTTATCTTCGCATTAGCCCGACATACCTATTCTAACGAAATCCCAGTTGAGGAAGCCGAAAACGACATAACAAGATCGATACGGTTATGACACCGTAGACTTCCTACTTACGCGATCCGTTTCAATAACCATTATACCGATATCTGGAGTTTCAAGTTCTAGAAGTAACCCCTAGTAGTTTATACTAGCAGTCAACACCGTCTTGACATAAACCATGTGGAGAATCGATGAATATAAGTGTTTGATGCCTGGTTCTAAAAATATCCTTCCTATCTCGCTGCTAAAAGAAAAGAAAATTTGTGTACCAAAATATACAGGCACATATAAGAGCTGAGCAAATAATGAAGGAATCCAGTGTTGGTTGGTTCAGAGGTATCTGGTTCTGAACTCGGTAGGGCTTGCTACGGCCCGATCCCCCACAACCTCCAATTTGGATAACATATGTAGGGTTGCCAAATTCATGTACCAAACCCCGTGCTAAAAGGATCAAAGTCACTAACCGGTTACTCCACAACGTGCGTGCTAAGACAAAGGGCTTAATGTGATTGCGCCAGAACAAAACCGGGTGAAATAGATACGAGGAACTCCGGGCAGAATTATAACGGAATCATTGGATAGCTCGTTTGAAATGGAAGCCTACGACTAAGCTTATTGCTTGTGTCATTAGCGTATCTTTAGTGTTTTACTCAAGTATTGGCCGAACCGACGAGGATCTCCCGAAATTACTTTAAAAATCCAACGTATGTCATGCTTATGCGCTTGACAAAACTTGTCCGACCTTTCGAATGACTATTTTCTTGAGGACAAGCAAAGGTTTAAGTATGGGGAAATTTGATAACGAGAAAACATATCATATAATTACCATGCTTTTTACCGATTTTATATTTCATTAAGTCGTCTAACCCCCGATTATTCCGAGATTATTTGTCTTTTTACAGGTATAACATTTGTCAACTCAAACCAATGGAAAAGGACAACATGAAGAAGGCTAGACAATAAACAAAGAGAAAAAGAACTAAAAAAATACAAAGTTTGGATTTTTGGAGCAGTGACGGTCGTCACACCGTTGTGACGGGCGTAACGCCCCCCAACTTGGAATAACGCTCGTCACACATCACTGACGAGCGTAATGCGCTGCTTAAGCGCGTTACGACCATCACCCACCTGTGACGACCGTCACGCGCGTGAAGATGGACGTTGTAAATGGGTGGAGACGTGGGCAATGCAAGGGCATACTCGTTCTCCTATTTTCCCTCCACCCACTAATAGTGCTCCCTATATTTTCTCCATTCAACCTTTCTTCAAGATTTTCAACTACTATTTTTCCTCTGCTATATATATGTGTGCCAGTGCAAAGTACAAGGGGGTCGAAGGAATTTTCTCAGAACAAATTTATTATTCTTTTGCAATTATTTCTATTTTCCTTGTTTTAGAGTTTTTCTACACTGCTGTAATTTTCATTCCAAGCTTTAGTTTTTAGTTTTAGGTGTTAATTCTTCATTCAAGAATTAACACGATTTATTTACTGCAATCAAGCTCAAGGATTATTGAAATACTTCAAGATTACCATAACAACTTTGATTCCAGGTTTTTTTTATTGCAATTAATATTTATTCATTTTTTATATTATGCCAATTATTGTTATGAATTATATTTTGAATTGCATTGCTGTTAAATTTATTATGTCCGACTAAATTATTAATACCGGTATGTGACTCTTAAGAACTGAAAGAATTCAGTGATACCTTGGCCAAAAATATTTATAAAACAATTTCTGGTTTCCAATTTTCAAGATTAATTTAACTACCCTTGTCACGAGAGTGAGAGGTTAATTAACACGATTTTGCCACGAGAGTGGGAAATTAATTAAGGCAAGAACCTGCATGCGAGAGCTGGGGTTCAACCCAAATAGTGGTAACGAAACATTCATTTTTAAATACACGAGAGTGTTTTAATAAATTAATTAAACTCAATTTGTTTTCAAAAAGTGTTATTAAATTTAAAGTGCATCCACTAGGTTTAGTAGCATAACTTATTTCATGAACACGAGAGTGTATGTCTCAGATTTTTAAACAATTAGCTTTTACCGAAATACTTTATAGGCCAAGCGATTCACCGAATTCCCGAAGTCCGATTATCATATACCGGTATAACTATTACTATTGTTTTTAATTAAACTGTTTCCCCCAAAAATCGAATATTCATCGCTTAGTTAAACAAACTGTAGCATTAGATCGTATGCGATTGATCCCCAGTCTCTGTGGGTTCGATAATCTTTTAAAACTAGAACGACTGAACTGTATACTTGCAGTTAGTATCCCGACAGACTCATAAAGTCCCGATCATGTATACAAATGTGTTTTTGTATTTTTAAAAGTTTTCAATGTTTGAAAGTAGGGTTTTGAAATTGTGTTGTGAAGTGTGTTTGGAAATAGCAAGGATGTTTTGCAAGCTTTTGATCAAGTAACTAAGAGTTGTCTACCCTATTTTACTCAAAGATCTTTCTTATGTTTTTAACCCTTTTAACAGTGTTGTTTCACCATTGTATTTGGTGAACAACCTTGTGTTAGGATGTTAAACAAGACCGGCACGGGTCATCGTATAGACCATGATAGCAATTGTGTCAAGTATTTTTGGCAAATTTTTTTGAGGGACTTGATCATTTTTGTTTAGGCAACTCAGATAGCGTCATCGACGGACTATGATCTTTTGTTTTGTTTTTGTTTTGCCAAAGTACTTAACATGCATACCATGGCCCATTTTTGAAGGCAACAAGTAGATTGTAACCCTAGGGGTGCAAGTGTGCATTGTGTTTGTTCTTTTCATGCATTTTTATGTTTTATTAGGTCAAACTAATTGTTGGTTTTGATTTGGCATACAAACCCTAATTCTCTAAGCATGACATAATTGAAAGCATTTAAGTGTGTAAAAATAAATCTAAGCTATTAGAACTTTGATATAGGGAGGGGGGTACAAATTTGAATAGGGGATTATTTTGCAAGAAATTAAACTCTAAATTATTACAACCAAATTGAATTTACAATGCATAATATTTAAATGTACAATTATTTAAATAAACAAAATAAACAAATATTAAATAAAATGTATTATGCAAAAAAAAAAAAGGTTTTTATGTATGTAAAGTATTTTCAATGGAAAGAAATGTAAAGAATTAAAATAAAAAAAGTTAATTTTATTTATTTTTAGGGTAAACCCTAATTCTCCTTAAAGAAAATAAAATTGTATTATTTATATACAAAATATATTAATATGTACAAAAATAAGAATATATTATAAAAAAAATGTTTTTTAGTATAAAATAATAATAAAAATAAAAATGTAATATTTTGTGTTTTTTGTTCTAATTATTTAATAATAATAATATATATTAAATATGTTAAGTGTGCATAAAAATAAAATAAAATATTTGCAAATACATGTATATTCAAGAAAATATTTTCAAATGTGGGTAAAAATAAGAAATGAAAATAAAAGTATTTTTTCATTATTTTCAAGTTTTAATAAATAATATAAAGTATTTTAAACATTTTAATGTTAGAAATAATTAAAATAAATACCAAATAAATGTAAAAATTTATGAAAATATTTTTTAGGTATTTTTTATGTTTGGAAATAAAATAATAAAGTCAGAAATGAAATTAAAATGCAAAAATAATAAAAATACAAAGAAATGGGTCAAGGGGTGTGAAACTGAAAATGGGGGGGTGCCAAAAGTGGGAAATAGCGAGGCCCAGCCCAGCTACTTCATCTTCAACCTTCGTCCAACAGAAACGCGCGCATGTTTAGTTCAAACTCGTATCTCCTGTTTCAGTGCTTTTTTGACAAAACTCAAAACATGAAACTTGTTGAGCATCAAACAACGATTTCAACCATATAAAACATTAAATCTAACTCTCAAAGACCAGAGAGAATTTCTCTGGCCCTAAAATTTAACCTAACTTTTTCAACATGTTCATGGATGAAATTCTCCTAGCACGATTAATATAAATGAAAACTGAGCATATGTATGGTTTCAGGGCAATGAGTACAACATCTTTTATTCACAAACCTAAGGCTAAATGTTCCTAAATAGAGAGATAGAAGTTCATGAAATACCTGTTTCAGTTGAGTTCGAGTTGGACAATGCAGCAACTTTCAATGAGGCCTGAGGTTCTTTTGAGCTTGCTTGATGTTCCCTAAACCTTTCCCAATGCTTGGTTTGTTTTGGAATGGCCTGAATCAACCTCTAGAAGTCAACCTGCATAAGCTTGAAACAGAAATGGTGATCACTGTAAATGGAGTTACAGTTGGCAATGGAGGCTTGGGACAACTTGAGTGAGTTGAATGGAAGGTGTTTGAAGTGGAAAGGAGCAAAACACACGAGGCAATGTGAAGATGGAAGTGCTTCTGCAGGGCTTGCCCTGTTTTGCAAGAAAATGTGGTTTTTGAGTATAATGGTGTTTTAGGTGTAAAAGGCTCGTGTTTCTGGCTTGCAAGGATGTGCAAAACTTGTTTGAAAACTTTTCTTAAGTTGAATATCTCAGATATGTGTGTCCTTGACTTTTGGCACAAATGACTTGTTTTGAAAGAAAAGTGTGAAGTGACTATGCTAAGGCCTGTACAGGCTAGCTCCAAGCATGCTCATAGTTGGTGTACTACGCCTGAGATTAGGGGACTTGTTTGCTGCAAGGAGAGAAGTCCAAGGCTCAAGAAAATGCAACTTGACATAAAGTTGCCTTTATGAAAATGGAAGTGCCATCTTTATGCCCAAAATGGAATTATTCAATGTGCCAAGCTCTAATGATCAGAATAACACCAATGTACAATGTATTTGCATTCAATTTTTGAGTGTAAATTGGTTTAGAGGCCTGTAATTATGTACTAAGCTAGTTTGGTCAGATTTTGCAAGTGGTATGAACATGTATTGGCCATGGTTACAAAGTGAGTTTTTGCCAACTTCAAGCATTCGATTCTCCCTAACCATAAATGTGTTTGAGGAGTTCTTGGACAATTTGGAAATCTTGAAACATGTACTATAATCCATCTTTGAAATGCAACTTAAGACTCCAAGTGGAACTATGTGAAAAATGGCCAAGAAGATGGGTCAAAATTCTGCCTAAACTAGGGCAAAATTTCTCTAAGTTAAAAGTTTTAGGTACCCTTGTTCCAAAAATCATAACTTGAGATCCAAGCTTCATTTGAGAAAACTTTGTGAATCAAAGTTGTAGACTTTGTGATGGAATAAAACTTTCATGTTGTAAGTTTTGTTTTAATCCATTTGCATCTTGGTGAAAATATGGGACAAAGTTAGGAAAAATTAAGAAAATTTCATAACTTAGAAAATTTCTAAGTTATGAAATTTTTTCAATTTCAAACCCTAATTTGCAATTTTGGGTTTCTTGATGAACAAGTTTCATAATTTGACATATCTTGATGGAAAATGACCCTTGGCACTTGATTTTGACCAAAAAGTCAAAGTTTGACTTTTCAGTGTACAGTCAAATTTTGATCAGTTGACTGAAAAATTCATCTGTCAATCCTATGCATTTGAGATCTTTTGAACTTGCTGAATGGGTCAAGATAATGTCATTGAGTCCTTGAGTCCATGGTTGAACTTGGTTTGCCACTGGCTAGGTCAAACAGTCAAAAATTGCCTTTGTACAGTCAAAACCCTAAAATGACCATTTTGCCCTTTTGGTGATCTGATCAAATTTCTTGTGGAGTTGTGATCCAAACTTAATCAAATGGTTCACCTGAGTCCATAATGTTGATGTGGGTCAAAAATTCATGAGGTTTGACTGTCAATTGGCCACAATTGACTTTTTCCCCAATACAGTTGATTTCTAGGTCAACTGTCCAATTGACTGGGCAAAGATTTGATTCAAGGCTTGAAACTTGGTATGGACAAACTTGTGAGTCCAAAATGAAGTATGAAAGTCACTTTGGGAATTGAAGGTCGAAGAATCCTTGTGCAAACTCAAACCCTAATTTAGGTCAACAGTGCAAGAAGGTGTTTTGAGCAGAGCAAACCCTAGCTTGGTCTTGAGTTCCAAGAGTCTTGTGATGAGAAATGTTGATAAAATGAGAGGGAAAGTTTTGGGGTACAACAGTTGCCCTTGTTCAATCTTCTTGAACCTGAAGAGTTAGATTGGCAAGTTTTCCTTTCGCGACTCGAAGGTAAAAGAGGATTGGACACTAGAGTGCCCGTAAATTTGCAGTCGTCAAAATATTGTTGAGGGAATGGGCTTAAAGATGCCATTTGGAGATGGGCTTAAAGATGCCATCCAAGAATGTTTGTTGAACTGTAATGTTGTAGGTCAGAAGAATGAGCATCAAAATGGTATCCGTGTATGGAATGCATTTGAACTGTATCTGGAGACTGAGTCTGTATGAGCAAAGGAATGGTGTCTGTGTATGGAGCGTATCCGAGCTGTAACTGGGATCTGAATAAGCGACAAAATGACTTCCGTGGCGACTGCACTGGGGGGAATCAAATTGCTGGTGTAAGGGCCAGAATGGCATCCGTGTTTAGAGCGTATCTGACTTTGAAGTTGATAGTTGAATCTAAATGAGAGATAGAATGGTCGCCGTGTCTGGAGCGTATGTAGTCTGTATCGGATTGCTGGAGTCTGAATGAGTAATAGAATGAACGCCGTGTCTGGGGTGTATCCACACTGTATTTTGACTTGAAATTATGAATGAGTAATAGAATGACCGCCGTGTCTGGGGTGTATCCATACTGTATCTGAATAACTGTTAACAATAGCCTTTTAATCTTATCCTGCAAAGGGTAAAATGTTAGCTAAAACACAAAGTTATGTTGCATGATATGTATGATGCAATGAACTGAGTTTCATCAATGTTTATGATATATGAACATAATGGATGTGCATGTAAGCTGAGTAGCTATCTTGCTGAGGAAAATAAATCCTTGGTAATTGGAGATAAAGAATCTTTGACTGCTGTCGGAGAATAATAAAATTCTAACCGATGCTGAGGATTCAAAAATCTTTGATTGTTAAAGATGAGAAATCCTTGCTGACTGCTTGGGGATTAAAGATCTTTGATTGTTGAGAATGAGAAATCCTGGGACCACTGCTGGAGATTGAAAATCCTTGGTGACTTGTGGGGATTTACGAGGGTTCTGACAACTTCTGCAGGGAATGAGGATCCTTCATGACTTTCCTGGGAAATAAGGAAAACTCTGACAATCTCTATTGGGGAGTTAAAACCTAGGAGGCTTCTGCTGGAGAAATAAGACCAAGAATCTTCGATCTGCTGGGAAATAACTCTGTAGGGAGAATGTTTTACTCGGCCGGTGAAAACAGGAGCTTTGGGTTGTATGCCAAACTACTGGGGAATCATCCTAGTTGGGGATAAGACAAGAAGTTAATTGTTATCAGCTTGGTTCTCGGACTTTTAAGATAACCTGCTGGGGAAATAGGTTTATAATATTCTGGTTCCGCTGGGGATATGTATTTCAGGGTTTTCGGGCTCCACTGGGGATCTTTTAACTCCGCTGGGGATATTTTAACTCCGCTGGGGACACATACTCTAAGGCTTGAGGATCTTAATGATATACTGTAGGGGATTTCTTCTGGAATAGCACAAACATATCTTCCTACACCTTCAACCTACCAGTAATTATCCTTTCTCAATTTCGTTTTATTTGTAAGCAGTGATTATATTCAAATGCATATGCCTATTTAACAAAACTTTGGATGTTTTCAAAATAAAACATAAGTGTAAAAAGAAAGAAAAGCAAGCAAATTTTTGCGCTTTGAACTATTTTTGTATTAACTTTTGTAAGTATCTTTGTACAAAGGAGACAAATATCCTAGTAAGAGAATGTTGTTGTAAAAATTGAAAAATTTTATACAAAAAGAAAGATGGCTATGTGTAATAATTCCATGGGGTTCCCATTCTTCTATAGCCTTCACAACTCTGAGTATCTTGTCCATTCGCTGCTTCGTCCGCCGACGATTGGATTGATCAGAAGCTCGGAGCTTGTTGGTGAAGAGATTATTCTTAAAGTGATCCGACGAGACATAGTCATACGCTTTAATTCCCTAAATTTTGTCTGGACCGCTGTTGTACCCCAAAATTTGCCCTCCCATTTCCTCAACATTTTCTCACCACAAGACCCTTGGAGCTCAAGGTCAAGTTAGGGTTTACTCTGCTCAAGACTCCTCCTTGCACTGTTGACCCAAATTAGTGTTTGAGTTTGCACAAAGATGTTTTGACCTAAAAGGCCCAAAGTGACTTTCATGCTTCATGTTGGACTCACAAGTTTATCCATACCAAGTTTCAAGTCTTGATTCCAAACTTTGCCCAGTCAATTGGACAGTTGACCTAGAAATCAGCTGTATTGGGGAAAAAGTCAACTGTGGTCAATTGACAGTCAAACCTCATGAAATTTGACCCTCATCAACATTATGAACTCATATGAACCATTTTATCAAGTTTGGATCACAAATCCACAAGAAATTTGATCAGATCACCAAAAGGGCAAAATGGTTATTTTTAGGGTTTTGACTGCACAAAGGCAATTTTTGACTGTTTGACCTAGTCAATGGCAAAACAAGCTCACATATGGACTCAAGGACTCAATGGCATTGTCTTGACATGTTCAACAAGTTCAAAAGATCCCAAATGCACAAGATTGACAGATGAATTTTCCAGTCAACTGAGCCAAATTTGACTGTATACTGAAAAGTCAAACTTTGACTTTTTGGTCAAAATCAAGTGTCAAGATTCATTTTTCATCAAGACATGTCAAATTATGAAACTTGTTTATCAAGAAATCAAAAATTGCAAATTAGGGTTTAAAATGAAGAATTTTCATAACTTAGAAATTTTCTAAGTTATGAAAATCCCTAATTTTTTCCTAACTTTGTCCCATTTTTTCACCAAGATACATTTGGATTCAAGGAAAACTCAAAACATGAAAGTTGTAGTCCATTGCAAAATCTACAACTTTTATTCACAAAGTTTTCTCAAAATAAGCTTGTAGATCAAGTTATGATTTTTGGAACAAGGGTGCAAAACATTCTTAACTTAGAAAATTTTTGACCTATTCTAGGCAGGATTTTTGCCCAACTTCATGGCCACTTTTCACATACTTCCACTTGGAATTTCAACTTGAATTACAAAGATGGATTGTAGTACACATTCCAAGCTTTCCAAAATGTCCATGAACTTCTCAAACACCCTTGTGGTTAGATCGAATCGAATTTGGCAATATGGGCAAAAGTCACTTTGTTCATGAGCCATTTCCATGTTCATAACTTGTGCATTTTCAAACTCAGCATGTGCAAGCTACATTACAGGCCTCTAATCTCATTTACACTCAAAAATTAAATGCTAAACCATTGTGCCAAGATGTTATTCTATGCATTTGGTCATTACATGAAGGATTAGTCCATAATTAGAAAAAGCAAGTTATCCATTTTTGTAAAGTGACACTTTATGTCAAGTTTGCAATCCATGAGGTACAAGAAAAATCTATGAGGCACAAGTTATTGGACATATCCCACTGATCAAGACAAAGCTTTGCAGCACATTTGAGGGGCCTAGAGGAGCCTGTAACAACACTTGGCATTTTTGACTTACATTAGAAGAAACTTGGCATATTGATATCCATCTCACCTTGCTGCAACCACAAGCCTAGACAAACTTGTTGAACATATTCCAAACATCAAACCTGAGCTAAGGCACGAGCTAACTACCTTCCATACCTCCCTAAACCTCAAAACACCATTGTACTGCACAAAAACAGGGCATCCCTGCAGTTTGAGGTCCATAACTCAATCCATTCGTGCGCCTTGGCCAAAACCAGTTCATACACGCTCCATACCACCTATACAAACTATCCTAATCATTGGACACGAACTGTAACACCCCTAACTAACTTCACCATTTTCACTTTTTCTGTTTTGCAGGTTGACTTTCATAGCTTGATTCATTTAGTTTCAAGGCAAGCTAAAGGTTGGAGAAGCATCCCTGAACTTCAAGCAAGCTGTACAAGTCCTCACATTGCCTTGAAAGTGCCTCTATTGTCATACACGATCCAAGCTGAACAGGTAAGTTCATGGACTTCTATCTCTCAATCTAGGAAGAGTTAGGTTTAGATTTATGAATGAAAAGTGTCATACTCATGTCCCTGAAGCCACTCATATCCTCACTTTCCATTTATATTGCATATGCTGAGAGAATTTAAGACCTGAACATTGAAAAAAACTTAGGTCAGAAATTGGGGGAGAAGAAATTCTCTCTCATTTCTGAGAGTTAGATCAAGTTCTTGGTATGTATGGATTCGTGGCTTGATGCTTGACATTTTTTGTTTTATAAGTTTGTGCTAAAAGTCCAAGAATCAGGATGTTTGAACAAGGTGGGAAAGGCGCGCGTTTTTGACAAATTTGTTGCTGGAGGTTGAAGACAACCTCTTTGGGCTGGGCCTGTGTTGTTCTTCCTTTTTGCACCACTGTTTCACACACACACCCCCTTGGCCCATTGTGTTTATTTTTATCATTTTTTGACTTTTTCTTTTTTTATTCTGACTTGATATTTTTTGACAAAACATAAAAAATATTAAAAATATTTTTTCAACCACTTTTGCATTTTATTTGGAATTTTTGCTTGTTTTATTTAAATTTTGTACATAAATAAACATAATATCCTTTTTATTCAAAATACCAAAATAATCCAAATACATTTTTATTTTCTGATTTTTATTTTATTTTATCTCTTGAAAACATTTTGTAAAAAATATACTTTTTTTGTAAATATTAAATATTTTATTTTTGTACATATTTAATATATTTAGTAAATATAATAAATACTTATATATTTATTAGAATATTTAGGATAAAAATACAAAATAATACATTTTTATTTTTATTAATTTTTAACCTCAAAAATACCTTTTTTACAATATACTTTCTTTATATTTATTTTTTATACATAATTAATAAATATTGCATATAATAAATAATAAATACTTACTTAGAAAATTAGGGTTTTTGCCCTAAACATGAAAATATCCAAATTAACTCTTTTTATTTATTTTATTTGTATTTTATTTGTGAATAAAACACACACTTACACAAAAATACTTTCACATACATATTGTTTTATTCTTATACATCTTTATATTTACATTTGCGCAATTTGATTTGGTTGTAAATATTGGACACTACTCTCCTATGAAGTCTCATCCCCATTTGAACATTTGTACCCCCATTCCCATGATTATTGTGTAATAACTTAGGACCTTTAAATTCCGCATTTAAAAGCTTTCTAAATATGCCATGATAGAATTAGGGTTTTGTATGCAAGTCAAAAAACAATAAATAGCTTGACCTAATTCAAAGATAACAAAGCATGAAAATGGACAAACACCAATCACACTTGCACCCCTTAGGGTTACTCCACTTGTTGCCTTCAATAATGACATACACCTTTGTATACATCCCAACATGGATCATTACAAAGGTTGCCACCACATTGGCCTCTTTTCAAAAACATTTTCAAACCCACACACAAAGCACCATTTCAAACAATTGAAAGCACCATTTCAAACAATTGAAAATCAAGGCAAGTTGATCTAAGCAAGTTACTAAGAGCCCATGGATAACCATGGATAGAAAGGGTGCTAATACCTTCCCTTTCTATAATCTACTCCCCGAACCCAAGAAAACATCTCAAAGGTTTTTGCTGTGCTTTTTAACCTTTCCTTAGGATAAAATAAAAAGTCGGTGGCGACTCTTGCTCAACCGAAACATTTGCGAAAACAAACGCAAAACCTCAAGTCAGTTCTCCCACCGTATCACAGAACTGGCGACTCTGCTGGGGAATTCTTAAAAGTGGAGTAACCTTAGGGCTTAGATCACTCTTGTTTTCAAATTGTTTTCCTTGTTTGCTTTTATATTTGTGGGCTTTGCATCAGAGTTTCATAGATCCTAACCAGGATCTGGGGAATACCCTTTTAGGTAGCATAATCTGTGAGGGACCTGTCCGGCGTAGACCGACATGGGTGAAGCAGTGGCTACATTGGTGTGACACCTTGGTCTGTACCGATATCCCTTGTGTTGAAACGAGGAGAATATGGGTCTTCTAAGGAGTCACTAAGCACCAACCGACCTTAGAACCCTAAATTGACCCAACTTGGCCATAGAACAGTAGCAGTATGCTACACTCATTGAGGCTAAACTCTCGCGATGGTTCTGGCTGCAAGAAAAGATTGCGATGCTGGAGTTATGACCGATTGAGGGTAGTCAATGATATTGAGATCCTCTAGAACCCGATTACTTTTGATAGGACAGGTTTTAACCAACGAAACTAAAAGAGGGTAATACCTAAACTTCACGCTGGCCTAAACCCTAAGGGTTGTCTTGTGTGACTTGTGTGCCTTATCATGCTTGCCTTTGTGAATACTTGTGGTGTGCTTCATCATAGCATCATACCATCATACCATTGCATGCATCCTGTATAAGGACTGACCCATTTCAAAGACAAGAGGGTTTCATCTTTGCCCTGTTTTGTAGGACATCATGATGCCCGTGCGTAGGAATACTATCCGGCTCAACTTTGTTCAACCACCTACTTTGCTCAAGGAATTGGTTGATAGGGTTCCAAACACTACTTCCTTCATCAAGAGGCATGGTTCTCTCCTTGGTTTGATCACTTCAAAGTGGGACCAACAACTGATGAGTGTCTTGGTCCAGTTTTATGATCCCTTGTATCATTGCTTCACTTTTCAAGACTTCCAGCTGGTCCCTACCCTGGAAGAATTCTCTGATTTGCTTGGTATCCCTGTTTTGGAGCAGACTCCATTCACTGGTTGGGAGAAGACTCTTATGCCTGAAGAGATTGTTGCAGTCCTTCCCTTAACCAAAGAAGAGGTAGTGGCTAACTGGGAAACTAGAAGTGAAGTTAAGGGCTTTTTGGTTAAGTTTCTGGTTGGCAAAGCTAATGGTTTCTGGAATGACTTAGACTTCAAGGCGTACGAAGACATTCTGGCTCTTTTAATCTATGGTCTGGTATTGTTTCCCAATCCTGATACCTTTATCAATATCTATGCCATAAGGATCTTCATGTCTCGGAACCCTGTACCCACTCTTTTGGGTGATATCCTGCAACAACTCTATGCTCGTACTGCCCGAAGACGGGGAACTCCATGGTGTTGTGCTCCTTTGTTAGTGAGGTGGTTTATTTCGCACCTCCCTAAGTTCGTGCTGAAGAATGAAGAAGGAAGGGGTTGGGCTCATAGGTTAATGTCTCTCACTGATAATGACATCATTTGGACACTCAGAGGTTTGGATGAGGTAGCTGTTATTGATCGTTGCGGAGAATATCCTAATGTTCCATTGATCGGTACCCAGGGAGGAATCTCTTATAATCCATGTTTAGCTCTCCGTCAGTTTGGAAGAGCCAGAAGAGTTGGGCCTCATGAGATGTTGGTTCCTCACTTCAGTTTTGAATTTCAGGTAGGCAGTGACAAACTGCGCCATGGATTCATTAAGGCTTGGGAAAGAATTCACAAAGCTGACCCACATGAGTTGGGACCGAAGACTTCTCTACCATTGGAACCCTATTACAGATGGGTCCGCATCCGTGCTCAGAAGTTAGGTATGCCATACGAAGCTGTCAGGCCTATCATTCTTGAATCTCCTGATGAAGACGGGGTTCCTCCAACTGTCCTCCCTCCTCAGATACCCACTGATGTTGATACACTAAAGAGATCTTGGGCGCAGCTACAAGAAGAACGGGATTTTTATCGGGAAAAGTTCAACAAACAAGAGCGGAAAATCCAGAAGCTGACTAAGCAATTGGAGGAAGAGCGGATCCTGAATGACTATATCCGTACTGAGAGGAGGAGGCCATGGGAGCATTGATGGGCTTTGGATGTTTCTTTTTACAGCTTTTATTTCCTTTTCAGTATTTTCATTCTTGTAACGCCTAAGGGAAAGTTGTTGAACAATTTAAAGTTTGAATCTAATGAAGTATGTTTCCTTTTTGTCTACAAAGTTGAATCCCGTTTGTCTTTGAAAACATAAATCATGCGCATCTCATTACATCATATGCATAACAGGTACCCTTTTTCTACAGGTTGCTTAATCTTCTTCGCTGTTTATTTGAACAGTCATCATGAATCCTGAATCATCCAATGAGCAAGCTATCAAGGCCCTCCAGGCCCAGAACGCCCAGTTTCAAGAGCTGGTCATGAGCTTAGCCCAGGGTCAACAAGAGTTGAAGGCTCTGCTCCTGAAGAAGAAGAAGAAGAAGAGGATTGCGCTGTTCAACACTGGACGCAGGTTTGGGAATACACTATATAATGAGGCTGATCAGGCTACTTCCTCTACAGAGAAGGACAGTCCCCAAGGGGGAAGGGCTCCTAGTCCTGCAGTCTCCGACAACGAGACGGATTACAATGATGAACAATACCCTCCTGCTGCAGACAGATACAAGCAACTAGAGGACCGTTTAAGTGCCATGGAGATTCAAAATATGCCGGGGTTGGATTTCGGAGATCTAGGTTTATCTTCTGGGGTGGTGATCCCACACAAGTTCAAGGCGCCTGCCTTTGCGAAGTACGACGGGGCTTCCTGCCCTAAGCTGCATCTCAGATCATATGTAAGGAAGATCCAACCTTACACTGCCGACAAGAACCTATGGATCCATTTCTTTCAGGATAGCCTTTCGGGGTCTCAACTTGAATGGTTCTATCAGCTAGATGGAGCCAGTATTCGAAACTGGGAAGATTTGGCTACCGCATTTTATAAACAGTATCAGTACAATTCTGACCTCGCTCCCACGCGTACCCAAATCCAGGGTATGTCACTGGGAACGGGAGAAGGATTTAAGGAGTATGCGCAAAAGTGGAGAGACCTGGCTGGCAGGGTGCAGCCTCCTTTGACTGACCGTGAACTTGTTGACATGTTCCTAGGGACCCTTTCTGGTCCATTCTTCAATCATCTGATTGGTAATTCTTCTGCTGGGTTTACAGATTTGATCTTGACTGGTGAGAGGATAGAAGCTGGTATCAAGTCGGGGAAGATACAGAAAGGTGCCTCCGCGAGTACTGAGAAGAAGCCTTTCAAGAAGGAAGCCAGTGCTGCTTATGGTCCCAGAAGACAAGTTAAGCCGGAACACCGCCAAGCTGTCAATGCATTGGTAATTTCAAAGCCCGCTGCTGCTCCTCAGCAGTATAATCAATAAAGGGGTGAGAGGCCCAAAAGGCAGTACACTCGACTTAGCATGACCCTGTCTCAGATTTTTCCGCAACTACTTTCAACCAATCTGGTAACTGTCAAGGAAGCTCCGAAGGTGGTGAACACAACTTCTCCAAAGTACAACCCCAACGCCCGTTGCGCTTATCACTCTGATAGCCCCGAGCATACTACAGACGATTGCTGGGCTCTGAGGAATAAGGTTCAAGACCTTATTGATGCTAAGGAAATACAGTTTGAGGCGCCCGAAAGGCCCAATGTTGTGACTGCTCCCATGCCCCAGCATGGAGTGAATGCTGTGGAAGAAGACCGATATGTATCCTCCATGGAAGAGATTGTTACTCCGTTATCGACTGTTAAAAGGAATCTGTTGCTAGCCGGTTTATTTCTGGGATGTGGTGAAGATTGCCTTCTATGTGCTGTTTCGCCTGTTGGTTTTCAGTTCCTGAAATCAGGTATCCAAAGCCTGATGGATAGCAAGGAAATCTTGTTCGAGAAGATTGTTGTTCCTGCTGTCCCTACTGAAGAAGTTTCTATCGTCACTATTTTCAACAAACCTCCTAAGGCTCCCTCAAAGAAGCCTGTCAAAATCATGCCCACTCAGAAGATTGCTCCCATCATCATCACTGTTCCGGGACCTCTCCCTTATACATCCGACAAAGCTGTCCCATGGCACTATGGGGCAGATGTTTATGTGCTTGGAGTAAAACAAGAGTTTGATACAAGTACCGGCGTCAGTAACATCACCGGGCCTGCCAAAATTACTCGCAGTGGTAGGCTGTTCTCGCCAGATATTGCGCCACCAGCTATTCAGAAACCTCTTATCATCACACCTGCAAGTGTGCCTGTTCCTCTTCCTAATCAAGTTCCTGTTTCTACCCCTGCTTCCGAGTCCTCTGATGCTCGGGGCAAAGGGATTGCTACTGATTTGCCTTCTCTGACGGAGGCACCGAAGACAACCACTGTTGAAGCCTCCCAGCAAGAGATGGAGGAGATCCTCAAGATTATCAAGAAAAGTGATTTCAATGTAGTTGAGCAGTTGGGACACACCCCATCAAAGATTTCTATGCTATCACTGTTATTGTGTTCAGAGGCCCATGCCAAGGCCCTGATCTCCTTCCTGAAGACGGCCCATGTGCCACAAGAAACGTCTGCTGATCAATTTACTGATTGTGTGGCCAACTTAACTGCCGATAATGGTTTGGGCTTCTCTGACGCTGATCTGACCGCCAAAGGGAAAACCCATAATGACGCCCTGCATGTCTCCATTGAATGTAGGGGCACTACTCTTGCCCATGTGTTGGTAGTCATCGGTTCTTCATTAAACGTATTACCCAAGAAAGCCCTAGACAGATTGGATTGTGAGGGTCTGGAGCTCAAGCCCAGTAACATTGTTGTCTGAGCCTTTGACGGTTCGAAAAGGATGGTACATGGTGAAGTTGACATTCTAATCAGGGTTGGTTCTCAAATTTTTGATTCAACTTTCTATGTGATGGACATCCGTCCGTCCTACTCTTGTTTGCTGGGCCTTCCATGGATCCACAAGGCTGGAGCTGTGACCTCCACACTACATCAAAAGCTTAAGTACCCAGTCAGAGGAAAGATTGTTACAGTTCAAGGGGAAGAAGAGTATATGGTCAGCCACTTAAACTCGTTCCGATACATAGAAATGGATGGGGAATTCATTGAAACCCCCTTTCAACACTTTGAAGAGGTGCCTCAGACGTTGGCATCAGCTGAAACTGTGATTGAAGACCCTCCTTTGAAGATGGCTTCCTTAAAGGATGCCCGGGCTGTGATTGAGAAGGGCGAGTGCGCAAACTGGGGCCGACTTCCTGACTTTACTCTGAAGACTGACAAGTTTGGCTTGGGCTTCACTGTAGAGGCTCAGAGGGCTGTTCGCAAAGCAAGGATTGGAAGACCTCCTGTGTTCATCACCAACCCGGGAGTGAATGCTATTGAAGACGACATGGAGGAATCTGAATTTGACAGCTGGATCTACCCAACAACCGACAATGGACCAAGCAACTGGACTGCCAAAGACTTTACACCTATTACTTTTGTCACTCAGTAATGAAGTCTTTTGTTTTCAATTTGTAACAAACAATATGTTGAAACATTTATGACTCGGTGTCCTACCCGGGGCACCATGGCTTCATTTGTGAGGGCTTTTGTATGTCATTTTCATATATCATTAATCAAAACATTGGACGTTTGTTGCATTTCAAAATCTTGCGCTCCTTTTCTTTCTTTATTATATATTGCAAAACAGCTATATTTACACACACTCACTTATACAGGTTCCAATTCACTCTGGATCTCACTGGTAACGACTCTGCTACTGCCAGTTATGACTTCGAAAATCCGATCAACTTAGCCGAAGACGAAGGTGAAGATGATTGCGAAGTGCCTGGTGAACTTGCAAGACTGCTACTCTAGGAAGAGAGGGCCATTCAACCACATGAAGAGCCAGTGGAAACAGTAAATCTGGGTACTGAGACAGACAGAAAGGAAGTCAACATTAGTGCCAACCTAGAGCTCAGTTTGAAACAACGGTTGATTCAGATGCTGCATGACTATGTGGAAATCTTTGCCTGGTCTTATGAAGACATGCCTGGGTTGGATACCGACATTGTGGTTCATCACCTGCCTACCAAGGAAGATTGCCCTCCGGTCAAACAAAAGGTCCGCCGTATGCGTCCGGAAATGTCCGAGAAAATCAAAGCTGAGGTTATGAAACAATTTGATGCCGGGT
The DNA here is from genome assembly GCA_948472305.1 of Vicia faba. NCBI lineage: Eukaryota > Viridiplantae > Streptophyta > Magnoliopsida > Fabales > Fabaceae > Vicia > Vicia faba. The sequence goes on along the minus strand of OX451737.1, from coordinate 764,312,465 downwards.
TTCTAGCAGTGACTTCTTACCCTCAGTGGATTGCCAACGTGGTTCCAGTGCCGAAGAAAGATGGTAAGGTCCGAATGTGTGTTGATTACAGGGATTTGAATAGGGCCAGCCCCAAGGATGATTTCCCTCTGCCTCATATCGATGTTCTGGTTGATAATACTGCTCAGCATGAAGTTTTCTCCTTCATGGACGACTTCTCCGGTTATAATCAGATCAAGATGGCTCCCGAAGACATGGAGAAGACCACTTTCGTTACTCATTGGGGCACCTTTTGCTACAAGGTCATGCCTTTTGGATTGAAAAATGCTGGGGCAACCTACCAACGTGCCATGGTTGCTTTATTTCATGATATGATCCACCACGAGATAGAAGTGTATGTCGATGATATGATTGCAATGTCCCAAACTGAGGAGGAACACCTTGACCATCTACGAAAACTGTTTGACTGTCTGAAGTTATACAAGCTGAGGTTGAACCCAAACAAGTGCACCTTTGGGGTAAGATCTGGAAAATTGCTAGGTTTCATCGTAAGCGACAAAGGAATTCAAGTGGACCCTGCCAAAGTGAAAGACATACAAGATATGCCAACTCCCAAGACAGAGAAAGAAGTCAGATGCTTTCTGGGACGATTGAACTACATTGCCCGATTCATCTCACATCTAACTTCTACCTGTGAACCAATCTTCAAGCTGCTGAAGAAGGATCAAGTAGTACGTTGGAACGATGAATGTCAGGCTGCTTTCGAAAAGATCAAAGAGTATCTCTAAAAACCACCCATTCTTATGCCACCGGTTGAAGGGAGACCTCTAATCTTATACTTGACAGTATTTGACAACTCAATGGGGTGTGTGCTGGGACAGCATGACGAGTCTGGCCGAAAAGAACACGCCATTTATTACCTGAGAAAAAAGTTTACCGACTGTGAGACCCGGTACTCACTGCTCGAGAAAACTTGTTGCGCTCTGGTATGGGCTGCTCGCCGGCCGAGACAGTATATGTTGACTCACACTACTCTGTTGATTTCAAAAATGGATCCAATCAAGTACATATTCGAAAAGCCTGCTCTGTCCGGAAGAATAGCAAGATGGAAAATGATCTTGACGAAATATGACATCCAGTACACGACTCAAAAAGCAATCAAGGGAAGTGTATTGGCAGACCATTTGGCACACCAACCAGTGGACGATTACCAGTCGTTGAATTTTGAATTTCCAGACAAAGATATCATGGTAGTGACTGATTGTGAAGTACCTGGACCGGATGAAGGACCTGAGGAAGGATCCCGATGGTCTATGAACTTTGACGGAGCCTCGAACGCTTTGGGTAATGGTATCGGCGCTGTGATCATATCCCCTAAAGGCACTCATACTCCACTTACTGCCCGACTATGTTTCAACTGCACCAACAACATGGCAGAGTATGAGGCATGTATCATGGGTCTTCAAGCTGCAATTGATTTAAGGATCAAGTTTCTGAGTGTCTTCGGAGATTCCGCTCTCGTGATCAATCAGGTCAAAGGCGAGTGGGATACGAAACACCCAAATCTTATTCCTTACAAGGAGTATGTGCTGACATTGCTTCCCCACTTCGAGGAGATAACTTTTGAACACTTCCCAAGAGAGGAGAATCAGTTAGCGGACGCACTAGCTACGATGTCTTCTATGTTCAAAGTCAAATGGGACAACGAGGCTCCCCGGATCATCATTTGGAAGTTGGATGAACCTGCACATTGCTGCGATCTCGAGACCGAGCAGGTAACAGAAAAACCCTGGTATCATGAGGTGAAGAGGTACTTGGAAGCTCAAGAATACCCCGAGGGTGCATCTGTTAATGACAAGAAATTCCTGAGAAGGTTCGCAGCAAAGTTCTTCCTCAGCAATGGCATTCTCTACAAGCGAAACCATGACTCAACTTTATTGCGTTGTGTGGATAAGACTGAAGCAGAAAGGATCATGGCAGAGCTTCATGAAGGTACATTCGGAACACATTCCAGTGGACATACCATGGCAAAGAAAATCCTTCGGGCAGGATATTTCTGGTCCACAATGGAAGCCGACTGTTATCAGCATTCTCGAACTTGTCATAAATGCCAGATCTATGCTGATAAGGTGCACATTCCTCCGGTTCCTCTAAACGTCTTGACATCACCTTGGCCTTTTGCAATGTGGGGCATTGATATGATCGGTGAGATCCGACCTACGGCATCTAAAGGGCATCGCTTCATCCTGGTAGCGATTGATTACTTCACAAAGTGGGTTGAAGCAGCTTCCTACGCCACCGTAACCAAAAGCGTCGTGGCACGATTCATTCGGCACAACCTGATCTGTCGATACGGTGTACCTGAGAGGATCATTACGGATAATGGTACCAATCTTAACAACAAGATGATCACTGAGCTCTGCGAACAATTCAAGATACAACACCACAACTCTTCTCCTTACCGACCGAAGATGAATGGGGCTGTCGAAGCAGCAAATAAGAACATCAAGAAGATTGTGCAGAAGATGACAGTGACCTACAAAGATTGGCACTAAATGTTACCGTTTGCTCTTCATGGGTACCGTACCTCAGCACGGACGTCAACAAGGGCAACTCCCTTTTCCTTGGTCTATGGCATGGAGGCAGTCTTGCCTATTGAAGTCCAGATACCCTCACTCCGGATAATGAAGGATGCAGACTTGAGTGAAGATGACTGGATCCAGACTCGGCTTGATCAATTAAACCTAATTGACGAAAAGAGACTCACTGCTATTTGTCATGGTCAGACGTACCAAAAATGGATGATCATGGCATTTAACAAGAAAGTCAGACGACAAGAGTATCAAGTCGGAGACCTGGTAATCAAGCGCATCATTCTCCCTCAAGGTGATCCCCGGGGCAAATGGACCCCTACGTACGAAGGGCCATTTGTGGTTAAACATATCTTCTCAGGAGGAGCTATGATTCTAACCACCATGGATGGTGACGACTTTCCTCACCCTGCCAATGCAGACATAGTAAAAAGATACTACGCATGAATAAAAGACCCGCTAGGTTGACACACCTAGGCAAAAATAAGGGCTTCCCGGCGAACCAAAAGGGTTCGGGCAGAAATAAGGGATGAAAATGAAAAAAATCTGTACACCCGGCAAATCGAAAACCTGAAAAGGCGGCTTGGGCAAAAATGGGTATCCCGGTGGACTGAAAACCCGAAAGCGCAGTCCAGGCAAAAAGTTAGGAATTAAACCGTAATACTATGTCTCATTGGATCATCTTGCATCCAGAATTCGGCATCAACTATCGGGCTCAGACTTCGGCATCGATCAATCAGCTTCATCTTCAACTAAGCAGCAAAGTGATGAGACGCTTGAAGACATAAAGGCGATAGCAGAGTTGGAACCCAGTGGGATTATTTTTCACATAGCTGTTTTGTTTCCTTTTCAAAATTGTATAAACTCTATGTTGTTCGGCGGCGTTCTCTTACTAGGACGTTAGCCTCCTGTACGTAAACGCCTATTTACAGGCAAATTTCAAAATCAATACAAGTTCAATTTTTCAGACAAATTACCCATTTGTTTTTCCTTTTTCTGTTTTGTTTTACGAACAACGTCCAATGTTCATTTTTGATATATGCATTTGACATTAATTGCTAACCATGAATATTTGCATGCGAAACAAAGGACTGATTACAGGTGACACCAGAAACAGGGGCAACGTAGAATTGTCCAAGCAGTCTAGTTGCTCTGTCCACCAAGGTACCAAGGTAGGTTCGGATGAAGAACGTAACCAAGTCACCTCAACTCCCCACAGGGTAAGACCAGATTCAGCAATACTCTCCTTAAGTAGAGTTGGTTTCCCATCAGCCATGAAAAGGCACAATATTCCCCTAGCAAGTCAGCAGGATTTTCCCCAGCAGAGTTTAGACATTCCTTAGCAAGCATCCCCGACAATCTTAGTATAAGATTATTCCCCAACGGAATACAAGACATCCTAGAGGAGCCACTCCCCAGTACAATCTGAAAAGTTCCCCCAGGAAAGTGGAATCCATATCCCCAGCAGGTCTTGAAGCTTATCCCCAGTAGATTCTGGAAGCTTATCCCCTGCTGAGTATGAACGTCTCTCCCCGGTTTCATTTCAAAAGTTATTCCTCACCAGAGCTTATAACTGGGTTATCCTCAGCTAATTACCACGGAAAGTTCGTCTTCGGCGAAGTTCTTCCTACCCCCAGCGAAGTTCATCAAATTCCCCAACATAACTCATCAGTGGAATCCCCAGCGGAGCTCTCATCAAAACTTCAGCGAAGTATCTCTTCCCATAGAGTAATACCCCGCAGAGTAATCTCTTCACCTATTTTATTCCCCTCAGAGTAATCTCTCCAACAAGGTTATTCCCCAACGGAGTCATCTTCTCCTACCGGTTTATTCTCACAACCATCATCCCCAGCGGAAGCGAAGAACTCTACTCTTCAACATCAGCCCAGGATTCAAGCTCCCGGCATTCGTCAAGGATTTATTTTCCCAGACGAAAATACGTTCATAAATACTTCAAATTTCATACATCCTACTTACATACATCACAATATACACCATCTCATTTTGAGCATCATGACATCATGCATTTCATACATCATGACATTTCACACAACTGATGTTTTGCCTTTTCAGGAAAAGGTCAATCCAAAGACGATTACTGTCAACTGTCACAATTCCAGATTCGAATCCTGTATCTAGCCAGGGCATATCTGTGAGCGACTGATTGTGGATTAACACCTATAAGAAGCCATGAAATTATCTACATGAAGAGATTGAAGATTAATACCTGAAACAAGCCAGGAAAACTATCTTTCTTTCTCGGGTCAGAGATCAACACCAGTAACAAGCCAGGACCGATATCTCCTCGACCAATCTTTTCAACTTCCAGATTCGATACCTGTATCCATCCAGGGCATATCTGTAGACGATAATTTCCAGATTCGATACCTGTATCCAGCCAGGGCATATCTGTAGACGACTAGTTCCAGATTCGATTCCTGTATCTAGCCAGGGCATATCTGTGAGTGATTTGATTGTGGATTCGATACCTGTATCTAGCCAGGGCACGTCTACATGAACAACTTAGAGATTCGATACCTGTATCCAGCCAGGGCACGTCTGTCAGCAACCTTTTGAAGTTCCAAATCTGATTCCTGTATCTAGTCAGGGCACATCTGTGAGCAACTAATTGTGGATTCGACTCCTGTATATAGCCAGAGCATATCTGCATGAAGAGATTGAAGATCAACACCTGTAACAGGCCAGGAAACATCTTCCTTTTTCAAAGTACGCAAGTTCTCGCTAAGGAATCTCTTACGCGATCAACACTTCCAAATGGCATCTATAAGCCCATTCCCGACAAGGTTCTGTCACACCTTCAGATGGCATCTATAAGCCCATCCTCCTATCCATCCTATCTCCAAATGGCATCTATAAGCCCATTCCCGCCATCACATTGCTGATACTCCAGCATGCGAGTGCAAATTTCCGGGCACTCTAGTGTCCAATCTCCTTTTACCTTCGAGCTGCGAAAGGCAAACTTGCCAATCTAACTCTTCAGGTCTAAGAAGATTGAACAGGGGCAACTGTTGTACCCCAAAATTTGCCCTCCCATTTCCTCAACATTTTCTCACCACAAGACCCTTGGAGCTCAAGGTCAAGTTAGGGTTTACTCTGCTCAAGACTCCTCCTTGCACTGTTGACCCAAATTAGGGTTTGAGTTTGCACAAAGATGTTTTGACCTAAAAGGCCCAAAGTGACTTTCATGCTTCATGTTGTACTCACAAGTTTATCCATACCAAGTTTCAAGTCTTGATTCCAAACTTTGCCCAGTCAATTGGACAGTTGACCTAGAAATCAGCTGTATTGGGGAAAAAGTCAACTGTGGTCAATTGACAGTCAAACCTCATGAAATTTGACCCTCATCAACATTATGAACTCATATGAACCATTTGATCAAGTTTGGATCACAAATCCACAAGAAATTTGATTAGATCACCAAAAGGGCAAAATGGTCATTTTTAGGGTTTTGACTGCACAAAGGCAATTTTTGACTGTTTGACCTAGCCAATGGCAAACCAAGCTCACATATGGACTCAAGGACTCAACGGCATTGTCTTGACATGTTCAACAAGTTCAAAAGATCCCAAATGCACAAGATTGACAGATGAATTTTCCAGTCAACTGAGCCAAATTTGACTGTATACTGAAAAGTCAAACTTTGACTTTTTGGTCAAAATCAAGTGTCAAGATTCATTTTTCATCAACACATGTCAAATTATGAAACTTGTTCATCAAGAAATCAAAAATTGCAAATTAGGGTTTAAAATGAAGAATTTTCATAACTTAGAAATTTTCTAAGTTATGAAAATCCCTAATATTTTCCTAACTTTGTCCCATTTGTTCACCTAGATACATTTGGATTCAAGGAAAACTCAAAACATGAAAGTTGTAGTCCATTGCAAAATATACAAATTTCATTCACAAAGTTTCCTCAAAAGAAGCTTGTAGCTCAAGTTATGATTTTTGGAACAAGGGTGCAAAACATTCTTAACTTAGAAAATTATTGACCTATTCTAGGCAGGATTTTTGCCCAACTTCATGGCCACTTTTCACATACTTCCACTTGGAATTTCAACTTGCATTACAAAGATGGATTGTATTACACATTCCAAGCTTTCCAAAATGTCCAAGAACTTCTCAAACACCCTTGTGGTTAGAGAGAATCGAATTTGGCAATATGGGCAAAAGTCACTTTGTTCATGAGCCATTTCCATGTTCATAACTTGTGCATTTTCAAACTCAGCATGTGCAAGCTACATTAAAGGCCTATAATCTCATTTACACTCAAAAATTAAATGCTAAACCATTGTGCCAAGATGTTATTCTATGCATTTGGTCATTACATGAAGGATTAGTCCATAATTAGAAAAAGCAAGTTATCCATTTTTGTAAAGTGACACTTTATGTCAAGTTTGCAATCCATGAGGTACAAGAAAAATCTCTGAGGCACAAGTTATTGGACATATCCCACTGATCAAGACAAAGCTTTGCAGCACATTTGAGGGGCCTAGAGGAGCCTGTAACATCACTTGGCATTTTTGACTTACATTAGAAGAAACTTGGCATATTGATATCCATCTCACCTTGCTGCAACCACAAGCCTAGACAAACTTGTTGAACACATTCCAAACATCAAACCTAAGCTAAGGCACGAGCTAACTACCTTCCATACCTCCCTAAACCTCAAAACACCATTGTACTGCACAAAAATAGGGCATCCCTGCAGTTTGAGGTCCATAACTCAATCCATTCGTGCGCCTTGGCCAAAACCAGTTCATACACGCTCCATACCACCTATACAAACTATCCCAATCATTGGACACGAACTGTAACACCCCTAACCAACTTCACCATTTTCACTTTTTCTGTTTTGCAGGTTGACTTCCATAGCTTGATTCATTTAGTTTCAAGGCAAGCTAAAGGTTGGAGAAGCATCCCTGAACTTCAAGCAAGCTGTACAAGTCCTCACATTGCCTTGAAAGTGCCTCTATTGTCATACACGATCCAAGCTGAACAGGTAAGTTCATGGACTTCTATCTCTCAATCTAGGAAGAGTTAGGTTTAGATTTATGAATGAAAAGTGTCATACTCATGTCCTTGAAGCCACTCATATCCTCACTTTCCATTTATATTGCATATGCTAAGAGAATTTAAGACCTGAACATTGACAAAAACTTAGGTCAGAAATTGGGGGAGAAGAAATTCTCTCTCATTTCTGAGAGTTAGATCAAGTTCTTGGTATGTATGGATTCGTGGCTTGATGCTTGACATTTTTTGTTTTATAAGTTTGTGCTAAAAGTCCAAGAATCAGGATGTTTGAACAAGGTGGGAAAGGCGCGCGTTTTTGACAAATTTGTTGCTGGAGGTTGAAGACAACCTCTTTGGGCTGGGCCTGTGTTGTTCTTCCTTTTTGCACCACTGTTTCACACACACACCCCCTTGGCCCATTGTGTTTATTTTTATCATTTTTTGACTTTTTCTTTTTTTATTCTGACTTGATATTTTTTGACAAAACATAAAAAATATTAAAAATATTTTTTCAACCACTTTTGCATTTTATTTGGATTTTTTGCTTGTTTTATTTAAATTTTGTACATAAATAAACATAATATCCTTTTTATTCAAAATACCAAAATAATCCAAATACATTTTTATTTTCTGATTTTTATTTTATTTTATCTCTTGAAAACATTTTGTAAAAAATATACTTTTTTTGTAAATATTAAATATTTTATTTTTGTACATATTTAATATATTTAGTAAATATAATAAATACTTATATATTTATTAGAATATTTAGGATAAAAATACAAAATAATACATTTTTATTTTTATTAATTTTTAACCTCAAAAATACCTTTTTTACAATATACTTTCTTTTTATTTATTTTTTATACATAATTAATAAATATTGCATATAATAAATAATAAATACTTCTTAGAAAATTAGGGTTTTTGCCCTAAACATGAAAATATCCAAATTAACTCTTTTTATTTTATTTATTTGTATTTTATTTGAGAATAAAACACACACTTACACAAAAATACTTTCACATACATATTGTTTTATTCTTATACATCTTTATATTTACATTTGCGCAATTCGATTTGGTTGTAAATATTGGACACTACTCTCCTATGAAGTCTCATCCCCATTTGAACAAATGTACCCCCATTCCCATGACTATTGTGTAATAATTTAGGACCTTTAAATTCCGCATTTAAAAGCTTTCTAAATATGCCATGATAGAATTAGGGTTTTGTATGCAAGTCAAAAAACAATAAATAGCTTGACCTAATTCAAAGATAACAAAGCATGAAAATGGACAAACACCAATCACACTTGCACCCCTTAGGGTTACTCCACTTGTTGCCTTCAATAATGGGCCATGTTGCATGTTAGGTATCTTTGGCAAAACAAAACAAATTCAAATGATCATAGTCCCTCGATGACGCTTTCAAAATTTGCCTAAAAATGATCAAGTCCCTTAAAGGAAAATTGGCCAAAGATACTTGGCACCATTGCAATCATGGTCTAGAAGATGACCCGCGCCCGTCCCGTTCACATCCTAACACAAGATTGTCCATCAAATACAATGGTGGAACAAAATTGTTAAAAGGGTTAAAACATAGCAAAGATCTTTGAGAAATTTAGGGTGGATAGCTCTTGACTACTTGCCAACTTGCAAAACAAAAACACTTGCCTATTTTTTTCAAAAACACACATCACAACACTTTCAAAGCAACTTTCAAAAACATTAAAAACTTTTCAAAAGACATACACCTTTGTATACATCCCAACATGGATCATTACAAAGGTTGCCACCACATTGGCCTCTTTTCAAAAACATTTTCAAACCCACACACAAAGCACCATTTCAAACAATTGAAAGCACCATTTCAAACAATTGAAAATCAAGGCAAGTTGATCTAAGCAAGTAACTAAGAGCCCATGGATAACCATGGATAGAAAGGGTGCTAATACCTTCCCTTTCTATAATCTACTCCCCGAACCCAAGAAAACATCTCAAAGGTTTTTGCTGTGCTTTTTAACCTTTCCTTAGGATAAAATAAAAAGTCGGTGGCGACTCTTGCTCAACCGAAACATTTGCGAAAACAAACGCAAAACCTCAAGTCAGTTCTCCCACAGTATCACAACCGCCCTTTCGGGTTTTTGATCCACCGGGAAACCCTTTTTTCCCAAGTCGCCCTTTCGGGTTTTCAACTTGCCGGGTGTACAGATTTTTTGTTTATCCCTAATTTTTGCCTGAACCGCCCTTTCGGGTTTTCGATCAACCGAGATGCCCATTTTTGCCCAAGCCGCCCTTTCGAGTTTTCAACTTATCGGGTCGTTTTATGCGTAGTATCTTTTGACTATGTCCGCGTTCACAGGGTGCGGCAAGTCGTCGCCGTCCATGGTGGTCAGAATCATTGCCCCACCAGAAAAGATGCTCTTGATCACAAATGGTCCTTCGTAAGTAGGAGTCCACTTGCCCCTGGGATCACTTTGCAGCAAGATGATCCCCTTGATTACAAGATCTCCGACTCGATATTCCTGACGCCTGACTTTCTTGTTGAAAGCCTTGATCATCCATTTTTGATACGTATGACCATGAAAAACAGCAGTAAGTCGCTTCTCGTCGATCAAGTTTAGTTGATCAAGCGGGTCTGAATACAATCGTCCTCACTCAAACCAGCATCCTTCATAATCCTCAAGGAAGGAATCTGAACTTCCATAGGTAAAACAGCTTCCATGCCATATACCAAAGAAAAGGGAGTTGCCCCCGTTGAAGTGCGTGCCGTCGTACGATATCCATGCAGAGCAAACGGTAACATCTCATGCCAGTCCTTGTAGGTGACTGTCATCTTTTGAATGATCTTCTTGATATTTTTGTTCGCGGCTTCAACATCACCGTTCTTCTTCGGCCGATAGGGAGATGAATTATGATGATAAATCTTGAACTGCTTGCACAGAGCGGTGATCATAGTGTTGTTCAAATTTGTACCGTTGTCCGTGATGATCCTGTCGGGGATACCATACCGGCATATGAGATTCTGCTTGATGAAGCGAGCAACCACATTCTTTGTAACAGAGGCGTAGGAAGCTGCTTCGACCCATTTGGTGAAGTAATCAATAGCCACCAGGATGAAGCAATGTCCATTGGATGCCGTAGGCTTGATCTCTCCAATCATGTCAATGCCCCACATCGCGAATGGCCAAGGAGCTGTCAGAACGTTGAGAGGAACAGGAGGAATATGTACCTTGTCAGCATAGACTTGACATTTGTGGCAAGTACGGGAATGTTGATGACAATCAGCTTCCATGGTAGACCAGTAATAGCCTGCCCTTAGAATATTCTTAGCCATCGTATTTCCGCTTAAGTGGGTGCCGAATGTGCCACTATGTATTTCGGTCATGATCAACTCTGCTTCACCTTGTCCACACAATGAAGTAGAACACAATCATGGCTGCACTTATAAAGGATGCCATTCCTTAGGAAGAACTTGGCAGCAAGCCTCCTTAAGAACTTTTTGTCATTGACGGAAGCTCCTTCAGGGTATTCTCGAGTCTGGAGATTCCTTTTGATTTCGTGAAGCCAGGGTTGTTCCACTACTTCTTCGGTATCAATCTCATGACAGTGCGCAGGTTCGTCCATTCGCTCGATGGTGATTTGAGGAGCCTCATTATCCCAGTTGAGTTTAAACATGGAAGACATTGTAGCCAGAGCATCAGCTAGCTGATTTTCTTCTCGCAGGAAGTGTTCGAAGGTAATCTGCTCGAAATGAGGCAACAATGTCAAGACATGTTCTTTGTATGGGATAAGATTAGGATGTTTGGTGTCCCACTCTCCTTTGACTTGACTGATAACCAAAGCCGAGTCTCCAAATACGACCAAAGATTTGATTCCCAAGTCTATAGCAGCCTTGAGACCAAAGATGCAAGCTTCATATTCAGCCATGTTGTTGGTACTGCTGAAGCAAAGTCGGGCAATGAAGGGTGTATGGCAACCTTCCGGAGAAATGAGTACCGCACCGATACCTTTGCCAAGTGCATTTGAAGCACCATCGAAGTACAGGGTCCATCGGGATCCTTGTTCAGGTCCGTCATACGGTCCGTTACCTTCAATATTGTCCAATGTCGTGATGTCCTCGTCAGGGAAGTCGAATCTCATAGATTGGTAATCTTCGACGGCTTGATGAGCTAGATGGTCAACTAGTACACTCCCCTTTATAGATTTTTGGGTAGTGTACTGGATATCATACTCAGTCAGGATCATTTGCCATCTAGCAATTCTTCCAGATAAAGCAGGCTTCTCGAAGATATACTTGATCGGATCCATCTTGGAAATCAGCAAAGTGGTATGAGTCAACATATACTGCCTTAGCCGGCGAGCAGCCCATACCAAAGCGCAGCAAGTTTTCTCGAGCAGTGAGTAGCGAGTCTCACAGTCGGTAAACTTTTTGCTAAGGTAGTAAATAGCATGCTCTTTTCGGCCATGCTTGTTATGTTGGCCCAGTACGCACCCCATTGAGTTATCCAAAACAGTCAAATACATGATTAACGGTCTTCCTTCGACGGGTGGCATAAAAATAGGAGGTTCCAGTAAATACTCCTTAATCTTATCGAAAGCAACTTGATAATCATTGTTCCATTCAACCACCTGATCTTTCTTCAACAGCTTGAAGATCGGCTCACAGGTAGATGTTAGGTGAGATATGAACCTTGCGATATAGTTTAAGCGTCCCAAGAATCCTCTAACCTCCTTTTCAGTGCGGGGGCCGGCATTTCTTGTATAGCCTTTACTTTAGCTGGATCAACCTCAATGCCTTTGTTGCTGACAATAAATCCCAAGAGTTTACCAGACCTGACTCCAAAAGTGCACTTACTTGGGTTCAGTCTGAGCTTATACTCCTTCAACCTAACAAACAACTTTTGCAGATGATCAAGGTGTTCTTCTTCTGTCTGTGATCGGGCTATCATGTCGTCTACGTAGACTTCGATCTCATGATGTATCATATCATGAAACAAAGCTACCATGGCGCGTTGATAGGTTGCCCCGGCATTCTTCAGTCCGAATGGCATCACTTTGTAGCAGAAGGTACCCCATTGCATGACAAAAGTAGTTTTCTCCATGTCCTCGGGGGCCACTTTGATCTGGTTGTATCCCGAGAATCCATCCATGAAGGAAAATATCTTGTGTTAAGCTGTGTTGTCAACCAAGATGTCGATGTGTGGTAGTGGAAAATCGTCTTTGGGGCTAGCCCTGTTCAAATCCCGATAGTCCACACACATTATGACTTTGCCGTCCTTTTTAGGCACGAGCACAATGTTAGCAACCCATTGTGGATAGGAAGTAACAACCAGAAAGCCAGCGTTGAATTGCTTCATTACCTCAGCTTTGATCTTCTCAGACATGTCGAGTCTCATTCAGCGGACCTTTTGTTTGATCGGTGGACAATCTTCTCTTGTAGGGAGACGGTGAACCACAATATCCGTGTCTAATCCCGACATGTCTTCATAGGACCAGGAAAAGATCTCAACATATTCGTTCAACAACTGCATTAAGCACTCTTTGACACTTGGTTCCAGGTTGGCACCCACTTTTACCTCTTTCTTGTCTTCCTCTGTTCCCAAGTTGATGGTTTCTAGCAACTCTTCGTGAGGCAGAATAGCCCTCTTTTCTTGTTGCAAAAGTCTGGCTAACTCTCCTGGCACTTCACAGTCTTTGTCAACTTCGTACTCAGCATGATTGACCAAATCTTCAGAGTTACCGAAGGCTAAAGCAAAATAGTCACCCATGGAATCCGGAGTGGATGGGTACCTGCATTTGTGAGTGTGGGTGTGTGTAAGGGATAACCATCCTTAAACAAAACAAAATTAAAAAAGAAAGAAAATGACCACAATAGTTTATAGATGAAAACGTCCAATGATTCATTAAAACATGGCATATGATAATGAAGAACATCAAGCCCTTACAAATGGACCTATATGCCCCGGGCAAGGCATAAGGTGGAAATAGTGTACGAATTGTTTAGTTATTACAGACCAAAATAGGTAGAGTTGAAGGTCTCGGTGCCCACTTTGATAGGAATGTCCACCTCTCCATGGACCATCCTTTTAGAACTGTCGAAGGCTCTAACAATGATGTTACTGGGTTTGAGGGTCAATCCTTCGCAGTCCAATCGGTCTAACGCTTTCTTCAGCAGCACATTCAAGGATAAACCGGTATCAACTAAGACATGGGCGAGGGTGGTTCCCCTGCATTCAACTGAGACATGTAGCGCGTCGTTGTGTTTCCTACCCTTGGGAGTCAAATCAGCATCGGAAAAACCAAGACCATTATCAGCAGTGAGGCTGGCCACGCACTCTTGAAACTGGTCAGCCGAAGTTTCTTGAGGCACGCGTGCCGTCTTTAAAAATTTGACCAGGGCCTTAGCATGGGCCTCAGAGCAGAGTAGAAGATCCAACATGGAGATTTTGGAAGGGGTCTTCCCTAGCTGTTCTACGACGTCGTAGTCACTCTTTTTGATTATCTTCAAGATTTCTTCCATTTCTTTCTGGGTGGTCTCGGGGATTACCACAGTCTGAGCCTTCATCCTGACAGGCGCTTCTAGTATCCACTTACCCTTATTGGTAGTATTAACGGAGGGTCTAACTTCAGGTACATCAATTTCTTCAATTATCGGGCCTTGCACAAATGGCTTAACAGGCACAAAAGCTTTCGAGGGTCCGAAGACTGCTCTGGGGGGAGCAATCTCCGGAGAGAAAATCCATCCGCTGCGAGTTATCTTGCTTGTTTCCGCAACGTTCCCTATATTAGGGGTTTCATCTTCAAAATTCTCTTGTACTGATTATATCTGTTTGATACCATGATAGAAGATTTCTCCTCTGTAGTTCCATGGTATCGTCTTGTTAGATTGATACGGGATAGGCCCCGACATGGTGATTTTTAACGGCACAAACTTAGGATCAGGCGTAATCTTGACAGGCCTTTTGCAAGCCTTGGGAAGATTGTCGGAGATGGTTATTATTGCGATGTCATTGGTTGAAGTAGCAAAGGTAGCAGGAGTAACATGAGTGAAAGTATCAGCATGAGTCTTTTGGAAGAGTATCTCTTGGGTATCCATCAGGCGTTGGATACCTGATTTTAACATTGGGCAATCAGCTCGTATGTTTAAACAAAAGTAACAGTCTTTTACACAGCCCGTGAATATCCCGACTTTCATCAAATTTGCTTTAATCACTGGTGTGATACGGTGGGAGAACTGACTTGAGGTTTTGCGTTTGTTTTCGCAAATGTTTCGGTTGAGCAAGAGTCGCCACCGACTTTTTATTTTATCCTAAGGAAAGGTTAAAAAGCACAGCAAAAACCTTTGAGATGTTTTCTTGTGTTCGGGGAGTAGATTATAGAAAGGGAAGGTATTAGCACCCTTTCTATCCATGGTTATCCATGGGCTCTTAGTTACTTGCTTAGATCAACTTGCCTTGATTTTCAATTGTTTGAAATGGTGCTTTGTGTGTGTGGTTTTGAAAATGTTTTAAAAAAGAGGCCAATGTGGTGGCAACCTTTGTAATGATCCATGTTGGGATGTATACAAAGGTGTATGTCTTTTGAAAAAGTTTTCAATGTTTTTTTAAAGTTATTTTGAAAGTGTGTTTGTGATGTGTGTTTTGAAAAATAGGCAAGTGTTTTTGCAAGTTTGATCAAGTAACTAAGAGTTGTCTACCCCTAAATTTACTCAAAGATTTTTCTATGTTTTTAACCCTTTTAACAATTTTGTTCCACCATTGTATTTGGTGGGCAATCTTGTGTTAGGATGTGAACAGGACAGGCGCGGGTCATCGTATAGACCATGATAGCAATGTTGCAAAGTATCTTAGTTTTTCTTTTGAGGGACTAAGATCATTTTTTTTGTAAGGCAACTTTCGAAAGCGTCATCGAGGGACTATGATCTTTTGATTTTGTTTGTTTTACCAAGATACTTTGCATGCGTAACGTGGCCCATTTTTTTGAAAAGGCAACAAGTGGATGTAACCCTAGGGGTGTTCGTGTGCAAGTGTGTTTTATTGCATACAAGAGTTTTTCTTTGAATTAGGATTTTCTATTTCATTGATTTTATCTTGCCATACACATCCTAATTACTAGCAATAAGAAGCGGAAATATAAAATCCTACGCTATTACAATAATTAGGGGGTGGGGATACACATTTGTACATGGGGGGTTCAACGAGAAAAATAGACAAAAAAGAAAATAGCAAAAAACAAGATAGAGGGAGAGAGAGAGGGAGCCAGCGCGCTGCTGAGAGGTCATCAGAAGTTCTGACTCAGATCCACTGCCAGATGATCAACCTCTTGGTTAAACTGTATGAGTCAGAACTTCTGACTCTGGCACCTACAAAACAGAAACCTGTTAGTGGGGAAATCAGAAGTTCTGACCCCCCTGTGCTGCAAGACAGAAGTTTGTTAGTGGAGAAACCAGAAGTTCTGATCCTGCTGGAAAGACAATAACTCTCAGAAGTTCTGATATTATTGACAGCAAAACAGGTTTCAGATGCGCTAACGTCAAAGTCAGCACTTGGCTCTTCCCTGTACTAATCAGAACATCTGGAATTTTGTTATTATTCCACAAAATAGGAAACATATTTGGAACAGCTCCAGCAAATGTCAAAGTGTTTCAGAGGGTAGGACCAACAAGGTCACAAGCAGGTTCTACACTGGTTCAGAATGTTCTGAGGTATGAAAATCCTCAGAATACAAACAGCAACAACATGATATTTACATTATGTTTATTTGAGCATGCACAGCTGATGATGCTTAGCAGCGTGATGAAGGTAAGAAGGTGCTTACCTGGCTGTTGGAAAAAATTGTGGATGAAAGCTAGCTTTTGGCTCTGATGGTATTCTGGACAGATTCTTTTTGAAAAGGGTAGGTGGAGGTGTATACGTATATAGGGTCAGAAGTTTGAAAAGGGGTTTTTAGTTCACACAGAAAACTGGGTATTGGATAAAGTTTGAAGGTGAGAAATTCAAAGTTATGAGACAACTGGAGATTTTTGCAGAGTTTCACAACAATATCTTGCTAAAGATTTCTGTTTCTCTCTTAGCAATTTTTTTCTGTTTCTTGAACGCCTTTTCAATGGACAATGACTCTCTATTTATAGGCAAAGTTCTTGTGGGTGTCTTGAACATTAAAGCGCCAACAGAGTTTGAATTGTTCTTTGACAGAAATTCCTGGGAAGTTGTGATAACAGATAGCCTTCAGCCTAGGCTGCAGCAGCAGGCATGGATTAGAGAGAAGTGACCTCTTAAGTGGGCGGTGGCGTGTAGACCCATGCCAGAACCTGCATAAAGGCGTTTTCCAAGCCACACGTGAAGGGATTACTTGGATGAATGTTCAGGAGTGGTTGGAAGCATTAATGAGCATTAAATGGTGATGAGACTTATCAATATCAATATTCTGGTAAATAGAAACAAACTTTGAACCAACAGTTCTGTTTCAACAAGAACAACGTAAACCATGCTCTGGCCTTGGCTTCCTGTTGTCTTTAGCAAACTCTGGGGATTCTCCTGATTTTCTGACACGTTCCTTGGATTTGCTTCTGGAACTCCCGGGCTTAGAGATTCTGTATCAGTGTAACACCCATTCTTATGACCTTTTCATCTTCTGATTTCAGCATGTTCTGAAAAAGCCTTCAGACTTCCTTGCTTCTTTTGCATTCCTTTAGCAAATTCTGGCTGAGCTTGCGTAACTGCTGAAAGAGTCATGTTCTGTCTGAGACTTACGTATTGAACCACGTTTACAACTTCTGATTGAGCTGATGTAGCTGCTGAAGAGCCAACTTCTGACTGCGCTGAGCCAAGCTTGCAACTTCTGACCGTTTCTATCTGGAATTGGTCCAGAAGTTCTGAAGCGCTGATTTTTCTTAAACACTCATTTTTTTAGAGAAAAATTCCAAGTATTTAGAATTTAATTTTTCTCAAGCTAAAAGCGTTGTCTTTAGGGCTTGTGTGATCATCTTGCTCCTGTAAGTGGTTTTCTTGGGCAAAAATGACAATTCAGGATTTGGATTTGTCTCAGAGGGACTCTGAAAATCCAAGATGATTTCCTAAAGAAAGAGAGGGCAAATTTTGGGGTACAACAGTTGCCCCTGTTCAATCTTCTTGAACCTGAAGAGTTAGATTGGCAAGTTTGCCTTTCGCGACTCGAAGGTAAAAGGAGATTGGACACTAGAGTACCCGGAAATTTGCACTCGCATAGTAGAGTATCAGCAATGTGATGGCGGGAATGGGCTTATAGATGCCATTTGGAGAGATGGTGGATAGGGAGATGGGCTTATGGATGCCATCTGAAGACGTGACAAAACTTTGTCTGGAATGGGCTTATAGATGCCATTTGGAGGTATTGATCGCATAAGAGATTCCTTAGCAAGAACCTGCGTACTTTGAGAAGGAAAGATGTTTCCTGGCTTGTTACAGGTGTTGATCTTCAGTCTCTTCATGCAGATATGCCCTGGCTAGATACATGTATCGAATCTACAATTAGTTGCTCACAGATGTGCCCTGGCTAGATACAGGTATCGAATCTGGAAATGTTGTCTACAGATATGCCCTGGCTAGATGCAGGAACCGAATCTGGAAAATGTTGTCTACAGATATGCCCTGGCTGGATACAGGAATCGAATTTGGAAAATGTTAAAGATTGGTAGAGATAACTTTCCTGGATGGATACAGGCGTAGACCTCTGACCCGAGAATGAAAGATAATTTCCTGGCCTGTTACAAGTGTTGATCTTCAGTCTCTTCATGCAGATATGCCCTGGCTAGATGCAAGTATCGAATCTACAATTAGTTGCTCACAGACGTGCCCTGGCTAGATACAGGTATCGAATCTGGAAATATGATAGTTGATAGTAATCATCCTTGGATTGACTTTTCCTGAAAGGGCAGAACATTAGTTGTATGAAATTTCATGATGTCATGATGCTCAAAAATGAGACAGTGTTGTATGCACTTTATCATGTATGCAAGCAGGGTGTATGAAATGAGAAATGTTTATGAATGTATTTTCGTCTAGGAAAATAAATCCTTGACGACTGGCCGGGGAATCAAATCCTGGGCTGATGTTGAAGAGTAGAGTTCTTCGCTTCCACTGGGGATGATGGTCGCGAGAATAAATCGGCAGGAGAAGATGACTCCGTTGGGGAACAACTTTGCTGGAGAGATTACTCTGAGGGGAATTACTCTGTGGGAAGAGATACTTCGCTGAAGTTTTGATGAGAGCTTCGCTGGGGATTTTCAGTGATAGACTCCGCCGGGGATTTCGCTGATAAGTTATATTGGGGAACTTTTGATGAACTCCGCTGGGGATAGGAAGAATTTCACCGAGGAAGGACTTTCCATGGTAATTAGCTGAGGATAACCTAGTTATAACCTGGTGAGGAAAATAATCTTTGACCCAAGTCGGGGAGAGACGTTCATACTCTGCAGGGGATAAGCTTCAAGACCTGCTGGGGATATAGATTCGATTTTCCTGGGGAAACTTTCAGACTGTACTGGGGTGTTGGTATTCCACCGGGGAACAATCTTAGATTAAGACTGCCGGGGATGCTTGTTGAGGAATGTCTATACTTCGCTGGGGAATGTTGAGATCTTCTGGGGATACCCAACTTCCTTAAGGCTGACAGTAGACTAACTCTGCTTGGGGAGAATATCACCGACTTGCAAGGGGAATATTGTGCCTTTTCAGGGTTGATAGGAAACCAAATCTACTTGGGGAAAACATTGCTGAATCTTGTCTTACTCTGCGGGGAGTGAAGGTATCTTGGTCACCTTCTTCAGCCGAACCTACCTTGGTACCTTGGTGGGCAGAGCAACTAGATCGTTTAGACAATTCCAAATTGCCCCTGTTTCTGATGTCATCTGTAATTAGTCTTTTGTTTCGCATGCAACTATTCGTGATTAGCAATTAATGTCAAATGCATATATCAAAAACGAACATTGGACGCTCTTCGCAAAACAAAGCAGAGAAAGGAAAAACAATGGATAATTTTTTTCTGAAAAAATTGAACTTGTATTGATTTTGAAATTTGCCTGAAAATAGGCGTTTTATGTACAGGAGGCTGACGTCCTAGTAAGAGAACGCCGCCGAGCAAAATAGAGTCTATACAATTTGTGAAAAGGAAACAAAACATGTATGTGAAAAGTAAATCCACTGGGTTCCAACTCTGCTATCGCCTTTATGTCTTCAAGCGTCTCATCACTTTGCTGCTTAGTTGAAGATGAAGCTAATTGATTGAAGTCATCTGAGTCCGATAGTTGATGCCGAATTCTGGATGCAAGGTGATCTAATGAGACATAGTATTACGCTTTATCCCTAACTTTTGCCTGGACCGCCCTTTCGGGTTTTCAGTCCACCGGGATACCCATTTTTGCCCAAGCCGCCTTTTCAGGTTTTCGACTTGCCGGGTGTACAGATTTTTTAATTTTTCATCCCTTATTTTTGCCCAAACCCTTTTGGTTCGCCGGAAAGCCCTTATTTTTGCCTAGGTGCATCAACCTAGCGGGTTTTTAATTTATGCGTAGTATCTTTTTACTATGTCTGCATTGGCAGGGTGAGGAAGGTCGTCACCGTCCATGGTGGTTAGAATCATAGCTCCTCTTGAGAAGATATGTTTAACCACAAATGGCCCTTCGTACGTAGGGGTCCATTTGCCCCTGGGATCACTTTGAGGAAGAATGATGCGCTTGATTACCAGGTCTCCGACTTGATACTCTTGTCGTCTGACCTTCTTGTTAAATGCCCTGATCATCCGTTTTTGGTACGTTTGACCATGGCAAATAGCAGTGAGTCTCTTTTTGTCAATTAGGTTTAACTGATCATGCCGAGTCTGGATCCAGTCATCTTCGCTTAAGTCTGCATCCTTCATTATCCGGAGAGAGGGTATCTGGACTTTGATAGGCAAGACTGCCTCCATGCCATAGACCAAGGAAAAGGGTGTTTCCCCGGTTGACGTCCTTGCTGAGGTGCGGTAACCATGAAGAGCAAACAGTAACATTTCGTGCCAATCTTTGTAGGTCACTGTCATCTTCTGCACAATTTTCTTGATGTTTTTATTTGCTGCTTCTACAACCCCGTTCATCTTCGGCCGGTAAGGAGAAGAGTTGTGGTGCTGTATCTTGAATTGCTCACAGAGCTCAGTGATCATTTTGTTGTTAAGATTGGTACCATTATCCGTAATGATCCTCTCAGGTACACCGTATCGACAGATCAGGTTATGCCAAATGAACCGTGCCACGACGCTCTTGGTTACAGTAGCGTAGGAAGCTGCTTCAACCCACTTTGTGAAGTAATCAATCGCTACCAAGATGAAGCGATGCCCGTTGGACGCCGTCGGTCGGATCTCGCCGATCATATTAATTCCCCACATTGCAAAAGGCCAAGGTGCTGTCAAGACATTCAGAGGCACTGGAGGGATATGCACCTTATCAGCATAAATCTGGCATTTATGACAAATTCGAGAATGTTGGTAACAGTCGGCTTCCATTGTGGACCAGAAATATCCTGCCCGAAGGATTTTTTTTGCCATGGTATGTCCACTGGAATGAGTTTCGAAGGTACCTTCATGCAGCTCTGCCATGATCCTTTCTGCTTCATTCTTATCTACACAACGCAGTAAGGTTGAATCGTGGTTTCGTTTGTACAGAATGTCATTGCTGAGGAAGAACTTCGCTGCAAACCTTCTCAGAAACTTCTTATCATTAACAGAAGCGCCCTCGGGGTATTCTTGAGCTTCAAGATACCTCTTCACCTCATGATACCAAGGCTTTTCTGTAACTTCTTCGGTCTCAAGATCACAGCAATGTGCAGGTTCATCCAATTTCCAGATAATGATCCGGGGAGCCTCGTTGTCCCATTTGACTTTGAACATAGAAGACATCGTAGCTAGCGCGTCCGTCAACTGATTCTCTTCCCTCGGGAAGTGTTCAAAAGTTATCTCTTCGAAGTGGGGAAGCAATGTCAGCACATACTCCTTGTAAGGAATAAGATTTGGGTGTTTCGTATCCCACTCGCCTTTGATCTGATTGATCACGAGAGCGGAATCTCCGAAGACACTCAGAAACTTGATCCTTAAGTCAATTGCAGCTCGAAGACCCAGGATACATGCCTCATACTCTGCCATGTTGTTGGTGCAGTTGAAACATAGCCGAGCGGTGAGTGGAGTATGAGTGCCTTTGGGGGATATGATCACTGCGCCGATGCCATTACCCAAAGCGTTTGAGGCTCCGTCAAAATGCATAGACCATCGGGATCCTTCCTCAGGTCCTTCATTCGATCCAGGTACTTCACAATCAGTTACTACCATGATATCTTCGTCTGGAAATTCAAAGTTCAACGACTGGTAATCATCCACAGGTTGGTGTGCCAAATGGTCTGCCAATACACTTCCCTTGATTGCTTTTTGAGTCGTGTACTGAATGTCATATTCTGTCAAAATCATTTGCCATCTTGCTATTCTTCCGGACAGAGCAGGCTTTTCGAATATGTACTTGATTGGATCCATTTTTGAAATCAACAGAGTAGTGTGAGTCAACATATATTGTCTCAGCCGGCGAGCAACCCATACCAAAGCGCAGCAAGTTTTCTCGAGCAGTGAGTACCGAGTCTCACAGTCGGTAAACTTTTTGCTCAGGTAATAAATGGCGTGCTCTTTTCGGCCAGACTCGTCATGCTGCCCCAGCACACACCCCATTGAGTTGTCAAGTACTGTCAAGTATAGGATTAGAGGTCTCCCTTCAACTGGCGGCATAAGAATGGGTGGTTCTTGGAGATACTCTTTGATTCTGTCGAAAGCGGCTTGACATTCATCGTTCCAACGTACTACTTGATCTTTCTTCAGTAGCTTGAAGATTGGTTCACAGGTAGCAGTTAGATGTGAGATGAATCGGGAAATGTAGTTTAAACGTCCTAGAAAACCTCTGACTTCCTTCTCTGTCTTAGGAGTTGGCATTTCTTGTATGGCTTTCACCTTGGCAGGATCCACTTGGATACCTTTGTCGCTTACAATGAAACCTAGTAGTTTTCCGGACCTCACCCCAAAGGTGCACTTGTTTGGGTTCAACCTCAGCTTGTACAACTTTAGACGGTCAAACAGCTTCCGTAGATGGTCAAGGTGTTCCTCCTCAGTTTGGGACCTTGCAATCATATCATCGACATATACTTCTATTTCGTGATGGATCATATCATGAAATAAAGCAACCATGGCACGTTGGTAAGTTGCCCCAACATTTTTCAACCTAAAAGGCATGACCTTGTAGCAAAAGGTGCCCCACTGAGTAACAAAAGTGGTCTTCTCCATGTCTTCAGGAGCCATTTTGATCTGATTATAACCGGAGAAGCCGTCCATGAAGGAGAAAACTTTATGCTGAGTAGTATTATCAACCAGAACGTCGATATGAGGCAGAGGGAAATCATCCTTGGGACTGGCCCTATTCATATCCCTGTAATCAACACACATTTAGACCTTACCATCTTTCTTCGGTACTGGAACCACGTTGGCAACCCACTGAGGGTAAGAAGTCACTGCTAAAAACCCGGCGTCAAATTGTTTCATAACCTCAGCTTTGATTTTCTCGGACATTTCGGGACGCATGCGGAGGACCTTCTGTTTAACCGGAGGGCAGTCTTCCTTGGTAGGTAGGTGATGAACCACAATGTCGGCATCCAAACCAGGCATGTCTTCGTAAGACCAAGCAAAGATTTCCATGTAGTCACGCAGCATCTGAATCAACCGTTGCTTCACACTGAGCTCTAGATTGGCCCCAATCTTGACTTCTTTTCTGTCTGTCTCAGTACCCAGATTTACCGTTTCCACTGGCTCTTCATGTGGCTGAATGGCCCTCTCTTCCTGGAGTAGCAGTCTTGCAAGTTCACCAGGCACTTCGCAATAATCTTCACCTTCGTCTTAGGCCAAGTTGATCGGATTTTTGAAGTCATAACTGGCAGTAGCAGAGTCGTTACCAGTGAGATCCAGAGTGGATTGTAACCTGTATAAGTGAGTGTGTGTAAATATAGCTGTTTTACAATATATGATAAAGAAAGAAAAGGAGCACAAGATTTGAAATGCAACAAACGTCCAATGTTTTGATTAATGATATATGAAAATGTCATACAAAAAGCCCTCACAAATGGAGCCACGGTGCCCCAGGTAGGACACCGAGCCATAAAAGTTTCAACACATTGTATGTTACAAATTGACAACAAAAGAGTTTATTATTGAGTGACAAAAGTAATAGGGATGAAGTCTCTGGCAGTCCAGTTGCTTGGTTCACCGTTGGTTGTTGGGTAGATCCAACTGTCAAATTCTAATTCTTCCACGCCGTCTTTAATAGCATTCACTCTCGGGTTGGTGATGAACACAGGAGGTCTTCCAATCCTTGCTTTGCGAACAACCCTCTGAGCCTCTACAGTGAAGCCCAAACCAAACTTGTCGGTCTTTGGAGTAAAGTCAGGAAGTTGGCCCCAATTTGCACATTCACCCTTCTCAATCACAGCCCGGGCATCCTTTAAGGAAGCCATCTTCAAAGGAGGGTCTTCAATTACAGTTTCAGCTGACGCCAGCGTCTGAGGCGCCTCTTCAAAGTGTTGAAAGGGGGTCTCAATGAATTCCCCGTCCATTTCTATGTATCGGAATGAGTTTAAGTGGCTGACCATATACTCCTCTTCCCCTTGAACTGTAACAATCTTTCCTCTGACTGGGTACTTAAGCTTTTGATGCAGTGTGGAAGTCATAGCTCCGACCTTGTGAATCCATGGACGACCCAGCAAACAAGAGTAGGACGGTCGGATATCCATCACATAGAAAGTAGAATCAAACACCTGAGAACCAACCCTGATTGGAATGTCAACCTCGCCATGTACCATGCTTTTCGAACCGTCAAAGGCTCGGACAACAATGTTACTAGGCTTGAGCTCCAAACCCTCACAATCTAACCTGTCTAAGGCCTTCTTGGGCAATACATTCAATGAAGAACCGGTGTCTACCAACACATGGGCAAGAGTAGTGCCCCTGCATTCAATAGAGACATGCAGGGCATCATTATGATTCTTTCCTTTTGCGGTCAGATCTGCGTCAGAAAAGCCCAGTCCGTTATCAACAGTCAAATTGGCCACACAATCAGTAAATTGATCAGCAGACGTTTCTTGTGGCACATGGGCCGTCTTCAGGAAGGAGATCAGGGCCTTTGCATGGGCCTCCGAACATAACAACAGTGATAGCATAGAAATTTTTGATGGGGTGTGTCCCAACTGCTCAACAACATTGAAATCACTTTTCTTGATAATCTTGAGAATCTCCTCAATCTCTTGCTGGGAGGCTTCAACAACGGTTGTCTTCGGTGCCTCCGTCAGGGCAGGCAACTCAGCAGCAAACCCTTTGCCCCGAGCATTAGAGGACTCGGCGGCAGGGGTAGAAACAGGAACTTGATTTGGAAGGGAAACATGCACACTTGCGGGTGTGATGATAAGAGGTTTCTGAATAACTGGCGGCGAAATATCTGGTGAGAACAACCTACCACTGCGAGTAATATTGGCAGGCCCGGTGATGTTGCTAACACCAGTACTTGTATCAAACTTTTGCTTCATCCCAAGCACATAAACATCTGCCCCATAGTGCCATGGGACAGCTTTGTCGGATGTATAAGGGAGAGGCCCCGGAACAGTAATGATGATGGGAGCCAACTTCTGAGTGGACATAATTTTGACAGGCTTCTTTGAAGGAGCCTCGGGAGGTTTGTTGAAAATAGTGATGATAGAAACTTCTTCGGCAGAGACTGCAGGAACGACAATCTTCTCGAATAAGATCTCTTTGCTATCCATCAGGCTTTGGATACCTGATTTTAGCAAAGGACAACCCAAAGGGGAAACAACACAAAGAGGGCAATCTTCACCACATCCCGGAAATAAACCGGCTAGCAACAGATTCTTTTTAACAGTTGATAACGAAGTAACAATCTCTCCCACGGAGGCTACATATCGGTCTTCTTCCACAGCACTCACCCCATGCTGGGGCATGGGAGCAGTCACAACATTGGGTCTTTCAGGCGCCTCAAACTGTATTTCCTTAGCATCAATAAGGTCTTGAACCTTATTCCTCAGAGCCCAGCAATCGTCCGTAGTGTGCCCGGGGCTATCAGAGTGATAAGCGCAACGGGAATTGGGGTTGTACTTCGGAGAAGCTGTGTTCACTACCTTTGGAGCTTCCTTGACAGTTACCAGGTTGGTTGACAGCAGTTGCGGCAATATCTGAGACAGGGTCATACTGAGCCGAGTGTACTGTCTTTTGGGTCTCTCGCCCCTTGGTTGGTTATACTGCTGAGGAGCGGCAATAGGCTTTGAAATTACCAATGCATTAACAGTTTAGCGGCGTTCCTGCTTAACTTGTCTCCTGGGACCATAAACAGCACTATCTTCCTTTTTGAAAGGCTTCTTCTCAGTACTCGCAGCGACACCCTTCTGTATCTTCCCTGACTTGATACCAGCTTCTATCCTCTCACCAGTCAAAATTAAATCTGTAAACCCAACAGAAGAATTACCAATCAGATGGTTAAAGAACGGATCAGACAAGGTCCCTAAGAACATGTCAACAAGTTCACGATCAGTCAAAGGTGGCTGCACCCTGCCAGCCAGATCTCTCCACTTTTGCGCATATTCTTTAAATCCTTCGCCTGTTCCCAGTGACATACCCTGAAGTTGAGTACGTGTGGGAGCGAGGTCAGAATTGTATTGATATTGTTTATAAAATGCGGTGGCCAAGTCTTCCCAGTTTCGGATACTGGCTCCATCCAGCTGATAGAACCACTCGAGTTGAGCCCCAGAAAGGCTATCCTGAAAGAAATGGATCCAAAGGTTCTTGTCTGCAGTGTAAGGTTGGATTTTCCTTACGTATGATCTGAGATGCATTTTCGGACAGGAATACCCGTCATATCTCGCAAAAGCTGGCACTTTGAACTTCGGGGGGGATCACAATTCCTGCAACTAATCCCAAGTCTTCGAAATCTAAGCCGGGAACTCTCTGCAGCTCCATAGCTGCCAACTTGTCTTCCAAGCCTTTGTACTTATCATCAGCGGGCGGGTATTGTTGATCAGAGTAGTCTTCGTCTTCTTCAGCCTCCTCTTCTTCAACCTCGGATTCGGAAGGTACCGCGGCCGCATTCCCTTTACTGGTTCCTTCTTCAGATGTAGGGGGAAATTCAAGCACTCTTCTGGCTTCACCCTCAAACCTTCTTCCTAAGGTAGCCACCCCGATTCTCTTCTTCTTCTTTTTCACTTGGTCTTTGTTCCCCAGCAGGGCTTTCAGATCTTCCTGACCCTTAGCCAAGGTCATCAGGAGTTGTTGAAACTGTGCATTCTGAGACTACAAGTCCTTGACCGTCTGTTCGAGATCCATCCTACTGAAATAAACAGCAGAAAGATAAGGAAACCTTGTGTGGAGACCTGTTTATGCACATGATGAATGGTATGCTTATGTATGCAATGCATTCAAGGATTTAGAACATTCAAAATTGTTGCAAACAAAAAAGAACGCACATCATATTAGTAAGAAGAAATTTGTCAGTACATAAATGCCCCATGGGCCAAATATTACAAAAACTTCTCAAGGTAGAAAGACATTGCGCATCCTCTTTGGTGCGATGTAGGTGTTGAGGGTCTCTTCCTCATGGAGTCGGCGGGTAAGCTCTAGAACCTTCTTCTCACTGGCATAGAAGCTGGCTTCAAAAGTGTTCCGTTCCTCCTTGAGTTGAATCCAGCTCTTCTGCATCTCCTCCCATGATGTAGGCATGTCAGGATATAGGATGGTGTAGGGAACCTCTCCTTCCTCGACGGGCTCTTTAATCACAGGAAGAACATGAGGATAAGGCATCATTAGACTCTGGGCTCGGGCTCGTACCCACCTGAGGTAAGGCTCAAGAGGGATGGAGTTCTTGTGCCCTAGTGTCTTGCTGTCAACCTTGTTAGGCATCCTCCAAGCTCTGATGAATCTTTGGCGAAGTCCTTGTGCATCGTTGTCAAAGTCGAAAACTAGGTCCGGAATCAACATGTCGTGAGGGCCATCCCTCCGTGCATATCCAAATTGTCTCAAGGCTATACAAGGGTTATAGGTAATGCCTCCCCTAATGCCAAGTAACGGAACATTAGGGAACTCTCCACAACGATCGACGATGATGACATTTTCTCTGGACCAAGAACACCAATGTACATCAGAGTGAGTGAGGGTCATCAACCGTTGTGACCACCTTAATCCTTGGTCATTCTTCAAGACAGATTGTGGAAGGTGCGAAATAAACCACCTTGCAAGGAGAGGAGTACAACACATGAGAACACCCCTCTTTCTCATTGTTCGAGTGTAAAATGAGTGAAGGATGTCCCCAAGCAATGTTGGTATTGGATTTCTGGATAAGAAGATCTTGACGGCGTTAACATCTACGAGCTGGTCAGGATTTGGGAACAAGACCAACCCATAGATAAGGAGGGCCACAATTTCTTCAAAGGCTTGTAGGTCCAATGAATTCAAACATTCTTGCACCTTCTCAAACAAGAATTTTGCTAAGAAGCCTTTGACACCGCTTCTAGTTTCCCAGTGTCCCTTGATGTCGGATGGCTGTAGATGTAATGCTCGAGCAACATCTTCAGGCTTTGGTTCCTTTTCCGTACCGTTGAAAGGTAGTTGATTAAGGATAGGAATTCTCAGGAGTTGAGAAAATTCCTCCAAAGTGGGCACCAACTGGTATTCAGGGAAAGTGAAACAGTGGTGAAGAGGGTCAAAGAACTGGAACAACACCTTTACCATGTCCTCTTCAATGCTGGTATTGACTAGGCTGAGCAGTCTACCATGTCTTTCACTGAAGGGAGAGCTTTCCGGAATTCTGGATGTGAGCTCCTTGAGTTGAGGAGAGATTCTCACAAGGTTGACTTGGATAGTTTTCCTGCGAGGAATTTCCATGACCTACAAAACAAGAACAAAGATGAAGGTCTAAACCCTTGAAATGGTTAGTGAATGCATATGATGCTTTATGATGTTCATGATGCATGCACAAACATATGTACAAGAAATTCACACAGAACCCTAGTTTCAGGCTTGCATGGGGTTTCATAGGTAAGTACCCTCTTGAGTGTAGTTGGCTTAAAAACCTGTCCTATAAATAGTAACCGGGTTCTAAGGAGCTCAATATCACTGGATTGTTTTCATTGTTCATTGTTTTGGTTTAGCCACTTAACTAGCGACCAAAATATTCCAAGAAAACAACCCTCAATGAGTGTAGTATCGAGTATCTACCAACTTCGGACTGCACCAAAGCCGGTCATCTCACTACCCCTAATGAAAGGCCAAGATGGTCAAGTAAGGTTCTAGGTCATTAGTGCTTAGTGACATCACTCAGCGGCCCCGTACTCTCCTTGATTGAACTCAAGGGTTACCGGTACTCACAAATATGTCGCACTAATATAGCTATTGTTTCAACCGTGTCAGTATACCCCGCACAGTTTCCACAACGTATTGCGATCTATGAATGTTTCCCCAAATCCGGGTGTAGGATTGCAAACCCAAACAAGAGAGCCAAGATGTAAAGCAACCAAAACAAACAATTAGTCATGCAAGAGGGTGATCTAAGCCCTAAGGTTACTCCACTTAAAACAAATCCCCAGCAGAGTCGCCAGTTCTGTGATACGGTGGGAGAACTGACTTGAGGTTTTGTGTTTGTTTTCGCAAATGTTTCGGTTGAGCAAGAGTCGCCACCGACTTTTTATTTTATCCTAAGGAAAGGTTAAAAAGCACAGCAAAAACCTTTGAGATGTTTTCTTGGGTTCGGGGAGTAGATTATAGAAAGGGAAGGTATTAGCACCCTTTCTATTCATGGTTATCCATGGGCTCTTAGTTACTTGCTTAGATCAACTTGCCTTGATTTTCAATTGTTTGAAATGGTGCTTTGTGTGTGTGGTTTTGAAAATGTTTTAAAAAAGAGGCCAATGTGGTGGCAACCTTTGTAATGATCCATGTTGGGATGTATACAAAGGTGTATGTCTTTTGAAAAAGTTTTCAATGTTTTTTTTAAAGTTATTTTGAAAGTGTGTTTGTGATGTGTGTTTTGAAAAATAGGCAAGTGTTTTTGCAAGTTTGATCAAGTAACTAAGAGTTGTCTACCCCTAAATTTACTCAAAGATTTTTCTATGTTTTTAACCCTTTTAACAATTTTGTTCCACCATTGTATTTGGTGGGCAATCTTGTGTTAGGATGTGAACGGGACAGGCGCGAGTCATCGTATAGACCATGATAGCAATGTTGCAAAGTATCTTAGTTTTTCTTTTGAGGGACTAAGATCATTTTTTTTGTAAGGCAACTTTCGAAAGTGTCATCGAGGGACTATGATCTTTTGATTTTGTTTGTTTTACCAAGATACTTTGCATGCGTAACGTGGCCCATTTTTTTGAAAAGGCAACAAGTGGATGTAACCCTAGGGGTGTTCGTGTGCAAGTGTGTTTTATTGCATACAAGAGTTTTTCTTTGAATTAGGATTTTCTATTTCATTGATTTTATCTTGCCATACACATCCTAATTACTAGCAATAAGAAGCGGAAATATAAAATCCTACGCTATTACAACAATTAGGGGGTGGGGATACACATTTGTACATGGGGGGTTCAACGAGAAAAATAGATAAAAAAGAAAATAGCAAAAAACAAGATAGAGGGAGAGAGAGAGAGGGAGCCAGCGCGCTGCTGAGAGGTCATCAGAAGTTCTGACTCAGATCCGCTGCCAGATGATCAACCTCTTGGTTAAACTGTATGAGTCAGAACTTCTGACTCTGGCACCTACAAAACAGAAACCTGTTAGTGGGGAAATCAGAAGTTCTGACCCCCATGCGCTGCAAGACAGAAGTTTGTTAGTGGAGAAACCAGAAGTTCTGATCCTGCTGGAAAGACAATAACTCTCAGAAGTTCTGATATTATTGACAGCAAAACAGGCTTCAGATGCGCTAACATCAAAGTCAGCACTTGGCTCTTCCCTGTACTAATCAGAACATCTGCAATTTTGTTATTATTCCACAAAACAGGAAACATATTTGGAACAGCTCCAGCAAATGTCAAAGTGTTTCAGAGGGCAGGACCAACAAGGTCACAGGTAGGTTCTACACTGGTTCAGAACGTTCTGAGGTATGAAAATCCTCAGAATACAAACAGCAACAACATGATATTTACATTATGTTTATTTGAGCATGCACAACTGATGATGCTTAGAAGCGTGATGAAGGTCAGCAGGTGCTTACCTGCCTGTTGGAAAAAATTGTGGATGAAAGCTAGCTTTTGGCTCTGATGGTATTCTGGACAGATTCTTTTTGAAAAGGGTAGGTGGAGGTGTATACGTATATAGGGTCAGAAGTTTGAAAAGGGGTTTTTAGTTGACACAAAAAACTGGGTATTGGATAAAGTTTGAAGGTGAGAAATTCAAAGTTATGAGACAACTGGAGATTTTGGCAGAGTTTCACAACACTATCTTGCTAAAGATTTCTGTTTCTCTCTTAGCAATTTTTTTTCTGTTTCTTGAACGCCTTTTCAGTGGACAATGACTCTCTATTTATAGGCAAAGTTCTTGTGGGTGTCTTGAACATTAAAGCGCCAACAGAGTTTGAATTGTTCTTTGACAGAAATTCCTGGGAAGTTGTGATAACAGATAGCCTTCAGCCTAGGCTGCAGCAGTAGGCGTGGATTGGAGAGAAGTGACCTCTTAAGTGGGCGGTGGCGTGTAGACCCATGCCAGAACCTGCATAAAGGCGTTTTCCAAGCCACATGTGAAGGGATTACTTGGATGAATGTTCAGGAGTGGTTGGAAGCATTAATGAGCATTAAATGGTGATGAGACTTATAAATATCAATATTCTGGTAAATAGAAACAAACTTTGAACCAGCAGTTCTGTTTCAACAAGAACAACATAAACCATGCTCTGGCCTTGGCTTCCTGTTGTCTTTAGCAAACTCTGGGGATTCTCTTGATTTTCTGACACGTTCCTTGGATTTGCTTCTGGAACTCCTGGGCTTAGAGATTCTGTATTAGTGTAACACCCATTCTTCTGACCTTTTCATCTTCTGATTTCAGCATGTTCTGAAAAAGCCTTCAGACTTCCTTGCTTCTTTTGCATTCCTTTAGCAAATTCTGGCTGAGCTTGTGTAACTGCTGAAAGAGTCATGTTCTGTCTGAGACTTACATATTGAACCACGTTTACAACTTCTGATTGAGCTGATGTAGCTGCTGAAGAGCCAACTTCTGACTGCGCTGAGCCAAGCTTGCAACTTCTGACCGTTTCTATCTGGAATTGGTCCAGAAGTTCTGAAGCGCTGATTTTTCTTAAACACTCATTTTTTTAGAGAAAAATTCCAAGTATTTAGAATTTAATTTTTCTCAAGCTAAAAGCGTTGTCTTTAGGGCTTGTGTGATCATCTTGCTCCTGTAAGTGGTTTGCTTGGGCAAAAATGACAATTCAGGATTTGGATTTGTCTCAGAGGGACTCTAAAAATCCAAGATGATTTCTTGAAGAAATAGAGGGAAAATTTTGGGGTACAACAACTGGTAACAGAGTCAAAAGGTCAGCAACATTGGTAACATGAAGGTCTTCCATAACGGCATGAACATTATGACCGTGCTTGGGCATCGGAGCGGATATCACGTTGGGCTTCTAAGGAGCATCAAACTCTACCTCCTTAGCGTCTATTAGGTCTTGGATTTTGTTCTTAAGCCCCCAACAATTATTGGTATCATTCCCTACACTGTCAGAGTGGTAAGCACATTTTGCATTGGAGTGGTAATATGGCGAAGAAGTATTAGGGTTCTTTGGCGCTTCCTTCAAATTGGTAAGATTCAGCTTTAGCAAATGAGGGAGTACTTGAGCTGGCGTCATGTTGATTCGAGTGAACTGCCGTTGTGGCCTTTCTACCCATTGTTGATTAGGTCTTGACTGATTGCCGCGAGGTTGGTCATTTGAAGAGTTTTGAATCATCACAGCCCCTACCGTCGGTCGGCGCCCCATTCCTCCTTGGCTCTTTTGAGAATAAACAGCAGAAGCTTCCTTCTTAGCTGGGAAGGTCTTCTTAACAGCGATGGACGCGGAGGCATCTTTCTGAATCTTACCACTTTTAATGCAGGCCTCGACCCTTTCACCGGTCAAAATTAGTTCGGTGAATCCTGCGGAGGAACTCCTGATTAAATGATTGAAGAAAGGGCCAGACAGGGTCCCTAAAAACATGTCCACCATCTCTCTATCCGACAATGGTGGCTGCACCCTTCCAGCCAGATCACGCCACTTCTGGGCATATTCTTTAAATCCTTCATTAGAAGCCATACCCATACTCTGTAGTTGAGTACCAGTAGGCGCTAAATCAGTGTTGTATTGGTATTGCCGGTAGAAAGTAGCAGCTAAGTCTTCCCAATTGTGAACCTCTGATCTCTCGAGCTGATTGAACCAGTCCAATTGCGTGCCCGACAAACTGTATTGAAAAAAGTGTACCCAAAGGTCTTTATCAGATGAGTGGGGTTGGATCTTTCTGACATAGGATCTCAGATGCATCTTTGGGCAGGACAGACCGTCATACTTAGCAAATGTTGGTACTTTGAACTTGGGAGGAATGACGATCCCAGCGACCAACCCTAGTTCTTCGAAATCTAAACCAGGTACCCTTTGCAACTCCATGGCTGCCAATTTATCCTCAAGATTTTTATATTTATCATCCACCGGGGGATATTATTGTTCGGAGTAATCTTCGTCCTCTTCGTCCTCTTCTTCTTCAATTTCAGATTCAGAAGGTACCACAGCTCCTTTTCCTTTACCATCCCCTTCGTCAGACGTTGAAGGGAACTCGAGAACTTTTCTAGCATTGATTTCAAACCTTCTTCCAAAAGTGGCTACTCCGGGCCTTTTCTTCTTTTTTTCTTTATTTTTCTCCAACAGTGCTTTAAGGTCCTCTTGACCCTTTGCTAAGGTCATGAGGAGTTGCTGGAATTGAGAATTCTGTGCTTGCAGATCCTTAACCGTCTGCTCCAAATCCATCTTGCTGAAATAAACAGCAGAAAGATAAGGAAACCTGGTGTGAAGACCTGTTTATGCATATGATGAATGATGCGTTATTCATGTAATGCATTCAAGGATTCAGAAATTCAAATTTGTTGCAAACAAAAAGAACACACGTCATATTAAGAAGAAATTTATTAGTACATAAGTGCCCCATGGGCAAAATATTACAAAATTCTTAATGTAAAAAGACATTGCACATCCTCTTTGGTGCGATGTAAGTGTTGAGAGTTTCCTCCTTATGAAGTCGGCGGGTAAGCTCCAAAACCTTCTTCTCACTGGCATAGAAGCTGGCTTCAAAAGTATTCCGTTCTTCTTTGAGTTGGATCCAACTCTTTTGTAATTCTTCCCATGATGTTGGCATGTCAGGATGTAGGAGGGTGTATGGAACCTCTCCTTCCATAACAGGCTCTTTGATCAAG
Organism: Vicia faba; assembly: GCA_948472305.1. Lineage (NCBI taxonomy): Eukaryota > Viridiplantae > Streptophyta > Magnoliopsida > Fabales > Fabaceae > Vicia > Vicia faba. The sequence continues at coordinate 764,278,357 of OX451737.1, read as the reverse complement.
GGGAGAATGTGAGGGTATGGCATCATAAGACTTTGGGCGCGGGTTCGCACCCACTTGAGATAAGGCTCAAGGGGGATGGAATTCTTGTGCCCCAGTGTCTTACTATCCACCTTGTTGGGCATCCTCCAAGCTCTGATGAACCTTTGTCGAAGTCCTTGCGCATCGTTGTCAAAGTCAAAAACTAGGTCAGGAATCAGCATATCATGAGGGCCATCCCTCTGAGCATATCCAAACTGTCTTAGAGCTAAATAGGGGTTGTAGGTGATGCCTCCCCTAATGCCAAGTAGTGGGACATTAGGGAATTCCCCACAGCGATCAATGATGATGACATTATCTCTGGACTGAGAACACCAATGAACATCAGAATGTGTTAGGGTCATCAACCGTTGTGACCACCTTAAACGCTGCTCATTCTGCAAAACTGATTGTGGAAGGTGAGAAATAAACCACCTTGCTATGAGAGGAGTACATCACACGAGAACACCTCTTTTCGTCATTGTTCGTGTGTAAAATGAGTGTAGGATGTCCCCAAGCAATGTAGGTACAGGATTCCGGGATATGAAAATCTTGACAGCATTCACATCTATAAGTTGATTAGGGTTTGGGAACAAGACCAACCCATAGATTAGGAGTGCCACAATCTCTTCAAAAGCTTGTAGATCTAGAGAGTTCCAGCAGTCTTGTGCCTTCTCAAACAGAAATTTTTCCAAGAAACCCTTGACACCACTTCTGGTTTCCCAATGACCCTTGATATCAAATGGTTGCAAGTGTAATGCTTGAGCAACATCTTCAGGCTTTGGTTCTTTTTCCGTACCGTTGTAGGGTAGTTGATGAAGAATAAGAATTCTCAGGAGTTGAGAAAATTCCTACAAAGTAGGTACTAGTTGGTAATCAGGGAATGTGAAACAGTGGTGTAGGGGGTCAAAGAACTGGAAGAGAACTTTCATCACGTCTTCTTCAATGTTGGAGTTGACCAAGTTGAGAAGTCTACCATGTCTTTCACTGAAGAGAGAATTCTCTGGAATCGTAGAGGTAAGCTCTTTTAGTTGAGGAGGGATCCCCACAAGGTTGACTTGAATTGTTTTCCTGCGAAGAGATTCCATGACCTACAAAACAAGAACAAAGATGAAGATCCAAACCCTTGAAATGGTTAGTGGATGCATATGATGCTTTATGATGTTCATGATGTATGCACAAACACATGTACAAGTAAGTCACACAAAATCCTAGTTTCAGGCTTGCATGAGGTTTCATAGGTAAGTACCCTCTTGAGTTTAGTTGGCTCAAACCTGTCCTATAAATAGTAACCGGGTTCTAAGGATCTCAATATCATTGGATTGTTTTCTATGTTCATTGTTTTGGTTTAGCCACTTAACTAGCGACCAAAATATTCCAAGAAAACAACCCTCAATGAGTGTAGTATCGAGTATCTACCAACTTCGGACTGCACCAAAGCCGGTCATCTCACTACCCCTAATAAAAGGCCAAGATGGTCAAGTAAGGTTCTAAGAGTTCATTAGTGCTTCATGACATCACTCAGCAGCCCTGTATTCTCTTTGATTGACTCAAAGGCTACCGGTACTCACAAATATGTCGCACTAATATAGCTATTGCTTCAACCATGTCGGTATACCCTGCACAGTTTCCACAACATATTGTTATTTACCTATGAATGTTTCCCAAATCCGGGTGGAGGATTTCAAGCCCAAACAAGAGAACCAAATGTAAAGCAATCAAAGCAATCAAGATAAGCTTGCAAAAGGTGATCTAAGCCCTAAGGTTACTCCAATTTTAAAATATTCCTCAGCAGAGTCGCCAGTTCTGTGATACGGTGGGAGAACTCACTTGGGATTTTGCGTTTGTGTTTGCAAATGTTTCAGTTTAGCAAGAGTCGCCACCGACTTTTTATTTTATCCTAAGGAAAGGTAAAAAAGCACAGGAAAGACCTTTGAGATGTTTTCTTGGGTTCGGGGAGTAGATTATAGAAGGGGAAGGTATTAGCACCCTTTCTATCTATGGTTATCCATGGGCTCTTAGTTACTTGTTTAGATCACTTGCTTTGCTTTTCAATTGTTTGAAATGGTGCTTTTCAATTGTTTGAAATAGTGCTTTGTGTGTGATTTTGAAAGATGTTTTGAAAAGAGGCCATCGTTGTGGCAACCTTTGTAATGATTCTTGTTTGAATGTATACAAAGGTGTTTTTGTCTTTTTAAAAGTTTTCAATGTTTGAAAGTAGGGTTTTGAAATTTTGTTGTGAAGTGTGTTTGGAAATAGCAAGGATGTTTTGCAAGCTTTTGATCAAGTAACTAAGAGTTGTCTACCCTATTTTACTCAAAGATATTTCTTATGTTTTTAACCCTTTTAACGGTGTTGTTTCACCATTGTATTTGGTGAACAACCTTGTGTTAGGATGTTAAACAGGACCAGCGCGGGTCATCGTATAGACCATGATAGCAATTGTGTCAAGTATTTTTGGCAATTTTTTTGAGGGACTTGATCATTTTTGTTTAGGCAACTCAAATAGCGTCATCGAGGAACTATGATCTTTTGTTTTGTTTTTGTTTTGCCAAAGTACTTAACATGCATACCATGGCCCATTTTTGAAGGCAACAAGTGGATTGTAACCCTAGGGGTGCAAGTGTGCATTGTGTTTGTTCTTTTCATGCATTTTTGTCTTTGATTAGGTCAAACTAATTGATGGTTTTGATTTGGCATACAAACCCTAATTCTCTAAGCATGACATAATTGAAAGCATTTAAGTGCGTAAAAATAAATCTAAGCTATTACAACTTTGATATAGGGAGGGGGGTACAAATTTGAATAGGGGATTATTTGCAAGAAATTAAACCCTAAATTATTACAACCAAATTGAATTTACAATGCATAATATTTAAATGTACAATTATTTAAATAAACAAAATAAACAAATATTAAATAAAATGTATTATGCAAAAAAAAGGTTTTTATGTATGTAAAGTATTTTCAATGGAAAGAAATGTAAAGAATTAAAATAAAAAAAGTTAATTTTATTTATTTTTAGGGTAAACCCTAATTCTCCTTAAAGAAAATAAAATTGTATTATTTATATACAAAATATATTAATATGTACAAAAATAAGAATATATTATAAAAAAATGTTTTTTAGTATAAAATAATAATAAAAATAAAAATGTAATATTTTGTGTTTTTTGTTCTAATTATTTAATAAAATATAAAAGTATTTTTTCATTATTTTCAAGTTTTAATAAATAATATAAAGTATTTTAAACATTTTAATGTTAGAAATAATTAAAATAAATACCAAATAAATGTAAAAATTTATGAAAATATTTTTTAGGCATTTTAGGTGTTTGGAAATAAAATAATAAAGTCAGAAATGAAATTAAAATGCAAAAATAATAAAAATACAAAGAAATGGGCCAGGGGGTGTGAAACTGAAAATGGGGGGTGCCAAAAGTGGGAAATAGCCAGGCCCAGCCCAACTACTTCATCTTCAACCTTCGTCCAACAGAAACGAGCGCATGTTTAGTTCAAACTCGTATCTCCTGTTTCAGTGCTTTTTTGATAAAACTCAAAACATGAAACTAATAGAGCATCAAACAACGATTTCAACCATATAAAACATTAAATCTAACTCTCAAAGACCAGAGAGAATTTCTCTGGCCCTAAAATTTAACCTAACTTTTTCAACATGTTCATGGATGAAATTCTCCTAGCACGATTAATATAAAGAAAACTGAGCATATGTATGGTTTCAGGGCAATGAGTACAACATCTTTTATTCACAAACCTAAGGATAAATGTTCCTAAATAGAGAGATAGAAGTTCATGAAATACCTGTTTCAGTTGAGTTCGAGTTGGACAATGCAACAACTTTCAATGAGGCCTGAGGTTCTTTTGAGCTTGCTTGATGTAACCTGAACCTTTCCCAATGCTTGGTTTGTTTTGAAATGGCCTGAATCAACCTCTAGAAGTCAACCTGCATAAGCTTGAAACAGAAATGGTGATCACTGTAAATGGAGTTACAGTTGGCAATGGAGGTTTGGAACAGCTTGAGTGAGTTAAATGGAAGGTGTTTGAAGTGGAAAGGAGCAAAACGCACGAGGCAATGTGAAGATGGAAGTGCTTCTGCAGGGCTTGCCCTATTTTGCAAGAAAATGTGGTTTTTGAGTATAAGGGTATTTTAGGGGTAAAAGGCCCGTGTTTCTGGCTTGCAAGGATATGCAAAACTTGTTTGAAAACTTTTCTTAAGTTGAAAATCTCAGATATGCGTGTCCTTGACTTTTGGCACAAATGACTTGTTTTGAAAGAAAAGTGTGAAGTGACTATGCTAAGGCCTGTACAGGCTAGCTCCAAGCATGCTCATAGTTGGTGTACTACGCCTGAGATTATGGGACTTGTTTGCTGCAAGGATAGAAGTCCAAGGCTCAAGAAAATGCAACTTGACATAAAGTTGCCTTTATGAAAATGGAAGTGCCATCTTTATGCCCAAAATGGAATTATTCAATGTGCCAAGCTCTAATGATTAGAATAACACCAATGTCCAATGTATTTGCATTCAATTTTTGAGTGTAAATTGGTTTAGAGGCCTGTAATTATGTACTAAGCCAGTTTGCTCAGATTTTGCAAGTGGTATGAACATGTATTGGCCATGGTTACAATGAGTTTTTGCCAACTTCAAGCATTCGATTCTCCCTAACCACAAAGGTGTTTGAGGAGTTCTTGGACAATTTGGAAAGCTTGAAACATGTACTATAATTCATATTTGAAATTAGACTTAAGAATCCAAGTGGAACTATGTGAAAAATGGCCAAGAAGATGGGTCAAAATTCTGCCTAAACTAGGGCAAAATTTCTCTAAGTTAAAAGTTTTAGGTACCCTTGTTCCAAAAATCATAACTTGAGATCCAAGTTTTCTTTGAGAAAACGTTGTGAATAAAAGTTGTAGACTTTGGGATGGACTACAACTTTCATATTGTAAGTTTTGTTTGAATCCATTTGCGTCTTGGTGAAAATATGGGACAAAGTTAGGAAAAATTAAGAAAATTTCATAACTTAGAAAATTTCTAAGTTATGAAATTTTTTCAATTTCAAACCCTAATTTGCAATTTTGGGTTTCTTGATGAAAAAGTTTCATAATTTGAGATATCTTGATGGAAAATGACCCTTGGCACTTGATTTTGACCAAAAAGTCAAAGTTTGACTTTTCAGTGTACAGTCAAATTTTGATCAGTTGACTAAAAAATTCATCTGTCAATCCTATGCATTTGAGATCTTTTGAACTTGTTTAATGGGTCAAGATAATGTCATTGAGTCATTGGTTTAACTTGGTTTTCCACTGGCTAGGTCAAACAGTCAGAAATTGCCTTTGTACAGTCAAAACCCTAAAAATGACCATTTTGCCCTTTTGGTGATCTGATCAAATTTCTTGTGGAATTGTGATCCAAACTTGATCAAATGGTTCACATGAGTCCATAATGTTGATGTGGGTCAAAAATTCATGAGGTTTGACTGTCAATTGGCCACAGTTGACTTTTTCCCCAATACAGTTGATTTCTAGGTCAACTGTTCAATTGACTGGGCAAAGATTTGATTCAAGTCTTGAAACTTGGTATGGAAAAACTTGTGAGTCCAAATTGAAGTATGAAAGTCACTTTGGGAATTGAAGGTCCAAGAATCCTTATGCAAACTCAAACCCTAATTTAGGTCAACAGTGCAAGAAGGTGTTTTGAGCAGAGCAAACCCTAGCTTGGTTTTGAGTTCCAAGAGTCTTGTGATGAGAAATGTTGATAAAATGAGAGGGCAAATTTTGGGGTACAACAGGAAGCCATTAAAAATGGTCCAACACCAGTGAAATATGTTGTTGAGGGTGCTACCGTATTAAAGCCGGAAAATATATGAGATGAGGAAGATAATAAGAAGTGGTCACGCAATTGGAAAGCGAAAAATATTATCATATCTGCTCTTGGTGTTGAGGAGTTTTATCGCATTTCCCATTGCAAAAACTCTAAAGCTATGTGGGATTCTCTACAAGTTACCTATAAGGTAACTAATGAGGTAATACAAGCTAGGATTAATACACTTAATCAAGAGTTTAAACTCTTTCGCATAAAGAATGGTGAAACTATTGTTCAAATGCAAAAGCGGTTCTTGCATCTTATTAATCATTTAAACTTGCTAGATAATCCTATTTCCAATGTTATTGCTACTAACAAGGTTTTGAGATGTCTTACTAGGATTTGAGAACCAAAGGTCACTTCAATCGAGAAAGCCAACAATCTTGTAACACTTGATCTCACCACCTTGTTTGGAAAGTTAGAAGAATACGAGTAATAATTCAATTTTTTGGAAAAACATGAAAAGAAGCTTGAGAAAAATAAGAAAAAGGGTAAAGACACCAACAAATAGGAATTATTGAAGTCTAAAGCTCTCAAGGCTTCAAGTTCAAAGTCCTCAAAGGAGAAGCACACTAATGATAGTGACTCTAGTGATGAAGAAAATTTGGATGATGAACAAATGGGATTATTTGTGAGGAGATATAATATATACATTTGAAAGAATGGTGTCAAACACTCCGAAAATAATATTTTGAAGTTTATAAGATAATCCACATCCCCAAAAGATGAAGACAACACAAATGATAAGGGAAAAGGTATATGTTATGAATGCTGAAAGCCGGGTCATTATAGACCAAAGTGTCCATCTCTTGTCAATAAGAAAGGAAAGGGCCAAAGAAACAATTCGAGGAACTATAGAAAATCCTATGTTTCTTGGGATAGTGATAATTATGTCTCAAGTAATGAAATCTTAAGTCATAGTGATGAAACGGAAAACTATTGTTTCATGACAAATCAACGTCAAAGCAAGAAAAAGAATGTGAGTCATTCTAAATATACTACTAATATTGATAAATTGTCTTTTCTAGAGTTGAAAATTTCTTTTGATAATCTACAAAAAGAAACATTATGTGATTCTAATAAACTTACTTCCAATGAAAAAGTTTTTACATACTTGGAAGCAAAGGTTGAAGAAACCAATAACCAACTCGAAGCATTAAAATGTTCTATTGTGGATGCTCAAAAACATAAAGATGAGGATGAGGAACCTAGTCATTTCGGTTGTGAAACGTGTCAAATTTAACAACAAGAAGTGAGTACTCTTAAAACCAAAGTGGACAACGCATCACAACCTCATAATGTTTTTGCCATTAATCCTTAAAAGGTTGAAAAACCTCAAAAAAATTATAATTTGATTAAGAAGGAGTCTAATACCAAAAATAAATCTCATCATGGATTGTTTTGTCACTATTGTTGCAAGAAAGACCACACCGTTGAAAAATGCATATTTAGGTGCTTTTTAGTTCCTAAAGGAAATTTCTAATGGTTGCCCAAATGCAACAATTATTTCACTCATTCCTAAGGATCCAATTAGAATTGGGTACGTACCACTTTTATTTGATTATGTAGGTTGAGTGTCTTGATGCTATCATGGGAAAATGGTTTCTCGATAGTGTATGTTCAAGATACATGACGAGAGACATTTCTCTATTCTCTAACTTTGTGATGAAGAAGAAAGGATTTGTGTCCTATGGTGATCACAACAAAGGTGCAATACTCAGAAAAGGTAGTATAGGTAATCTGTAACACCCTAATTCTACCTGACAATTATAAATGTAAATCAGAGTTATAAAATTCATACAACTGAATCAGGATGCCATAAATTCAACTTAAAAACCATTTCATTCAATATGGATACATAACACTTTTAAAACTTCATATGAACCAACAACTAAATAAATTAATCTCTTAATTCAACAACTTGAACAACTACGCAGCAGAATCATAATAGCATCCTTGTCCAACATTGCATCAACTTCAAAATAACACATACTTAGCAACAATCAAATTAAAGTTCAACAACTGGAATAACAATAACTAAAAGCAACAAGCCTTCATCCCCCCGAGTGTTACACCACCTTCACTCTGAATTACCTGCACGTTACCAACGTAAGGGTAACATTCAAACAGAAGGGGTGAGATATCTAACAATATAATAAAATGTATGATAAATAATATATTAGATTATATCATATAATATCACCACTTCACATCTTATAAACAACAATAATCGCAAGGTAACATCAATAACATACAACATTTACCGCATCAATACACAACTTCCTTATGCAATCATGTAATGCGACTCAATACTATGCAAATGCATGTGGTACCATTGGAGCAGAACTCCCATCTTAAAATAATTACCAATAAATAGAGACATCAACAAGGCATAAGCCTTCATCTTAATATTCTCCAATACAGGCCATCTTAACGAGCATCAGCTCCATCTTGATATGTAATGTATGCGATGCAATCATGAATGTAGTAACAACAACCACAAATAACAACATCTCAACACAAATCATCATTGGCTAGAAGCCTACAACTCAATAGCTGCCAATAATTAGAGGCATCTCGTCATAATTCATCAACAAAATTCATAAACATAAATTATCAGTATAATTAATCCACATAAATCTACAGCAACTTAACCATATCCACAACACAACAGCAGGTCATCAACCATTCAACATTGGCCATATGCCTACAAAATAATATCTCCCATAATTATTCGGATAATTCTCGACTATGCCGATTAATCACACAAATAATGCTTATCTTTAATTACTAAACCACATATTATTATACTGTAATGATACATCATTATTATTATTAATCTTACTGTTATAAACCAAACATTAATCTAAGATCATCTTATCCTCATCATACTTCACAAAGTCATCATAGCAATTAACGCGGGAAGCTAACTCTATCCTAATTTTGGTACTAGGATTATTCTTCTTATACTTAATTTTAATCATTATGAATGAAGTTCATCGCGTTAGCTATCCAACGCTTCAAACGACATCTCAAACGGAGTTCGGAAACTCAAGTTACAACCTTTGGAAAAATCTATCAAAAAATTAGATTACACGAGTCGACGCGTACTTCTTTGAGTCGACGCGTACTGGGTCTAGAATCCTACATGAGTCGGCGCGTAACCTCTTGTGTCGACTCATACTGAGTCTGAAATACTGCATGTATCGATGCATGATCCTTTCGAATCGAATCATCCTGAGTCTTAAATCTTGCATGTGTCGACGCATGGCCTTTGAGGTCGACTCATACTGATATGTGCTGAATTTATTCTGCGATTTCACTGCATTTTCATTGTGATTTCCCTGCCCTAGGTCCTAAAAACATCATCTAATCATAAGTAATCATCCTTTATGATAATCATATGTTTCTACGTCAATTATACATCATTACGACATCATTATTCATCTATAAATTATTGATTTCTCATCAAACAACAATACATATATATATATATATATATATATATATATATATATATATATATATATATATATATATATATATATATATATATATCAATCATAAACAAAATAATTTCTTTCAAATCCATTCCATATACTAATCATAATAAACCCTATTATAGAGTCAGAACCCCACCATTACCTTGGATTGAAGGTCGCTCAACCAAAAACTCTAGCCGACGACTTTGCTTCATTCTGCTCGACACCGGGCAGCTTGGTCCTCGTCCGCGCAGCTCTATCAGTCAGCATACATAAATCCTTATTCTCCAACTAAAACAAATCCTTGTGTTAGCTTATCTTTATATAATAGTCCTCTTAGGCCTAACCTACACCCCCACTTTACTACTTCTAACGAATAGCATAAGTCCAACATTATTTCATATATTCCATTTAATTCCAATATTATAATTATTATTAATCAACTAATTAATTAATTAATAATAATATAACAACTTATCCCAATAATTCTCAATATCTCGCAACTTTAACAAATAATACTAAATAATTTAATTAAATAAATAATAAAATTAAATTACGGGCGTTACATAATTCCTCAAACATTACTATCTCAAATATTATGTTAGTTGAAGGTCTTAGACATAGTCTTCTTAGTATTAGTCAATTATGTGACAATGTGTATAAGATTACTTTTGACAAAGATTTTTGTATAATAGAACATAATTAAAATAAGAATTGTATGTTTAAGGGTGTGAGGGTTAATAACATTTATATGCTTGACTTAAGAGAAATTTCCTTGAATAATGCCCAATGTCTTGTTACCATGAGTGAAGACTCTTGGATATGACATAGACGTTGGGCACATGTTAATTTTGATCTACTCAATAAAATAGTTTCAAAATATTTAGTAATTGGTCTACCAAAAATAAAGTTTTCAAAAGATCACCTATGTGATGCATGCCAAAAGAGTAAGCAAACAAGAGTCTCTTTTATATCTAAAAATGTTGTTTCAACAACAAGACCTCTTGAGCTCCTTCACATGGATTTGTTTGAACCTCCATTAACCAAAAGCATAGGTGGTAATTACTATGGTTTTATCATTATAGACGACCACTCAAGATTTTGTTGGACTATTTTCTTATGTACTAAAGATGAAACATTCTCGGCTTTCACACGTTTTACCAAGTTATCTCAAAATAAGTTAAATTAAAAAATTGTTTCTATTCGAAGTGATCATGGAGGTGAATTTGAAAACCACCTCTTTGAATAATATTGTGATAAATTTGGAATTGAACATAACTTTTCAGCTCCTAGAACTCCACAATAAAATGGTGTTGTGGAACGGGGAAATTGTGTTCTAGAGGAGTTAGAAAGAACAATGCTCAATGATTGTGGTTTACCAAAATACTTTTGGGCTGATCTTATTAGCACGACTTGTTATGTCTTTAATAGGATACTTATTCGTCCTATACTTGAAAAAACTCCTTATGAACTTTTAAAAGGTAGAAAACCAAATTTATCGCATCTTCATGTCTTTGGATGTAAATGTTTTGTTTTAAATAATGGAAAAGATAATCTTGGAAAACTTGACACAAAAGTCGATGAAGGTATCTTTCTTGGATACTCTCAATCTAGTAAAGCATATAGAGTTTATAACAAAAGATTACTTATTGTTAAAGAGTCAGTTCATATTACTTTTTATGAGACTTACCCAAATAGTATTGGGAAAGGTATTTCTTTACATGGTGTAAGTGCATCTAAAGAAGACATACTCAAAGACACTGATAAAGAACTTGATCAACCTAAGTCGGTGGAAATTAAGAAGGAGAAATATGACAACAAAGAAAACAAGGATGATGAACAAAGCCAAAAAAATGATGATGTCCTTCCATTGAAATGGAGAACCTCCAAGGATCATCCTATCGAGAACATTATTGGTGATATCACAAAAGGAGTAAGAACACGATCTAAGATAAGTATTTTTTGTTATCACCATGAATACATATCACAAGTTGAACCTAAAAATGCTAAGGATTCCTTACTTGATGAGCATTAGCTTATGTCCATGTAAGAAGAATTAAATCAATTTTAAAGAAATGGCGTTTTGGACCTTGTCCCTCATCCAAAAAATCATCAAGTTATAGGCACTCGTTGGATGTTTAGGAATAAACTTGACGAACATGGTGTGATAACAAGAAATAAAGCCTGTATTGTGGCTCAATGGTAAAACCAAGAGGAAGGCATTGATTATGAGGAGACTTATGCTCCAGTTTCCCGACTCGAGGCTATACGACTTTTATTAGCGTATGCATGCTCTAAGAACTTCAAATTATATCAAATGGACGTTAAAAGTGTGTTCCTTAATAGATAAATAAGTGAAGAGGTGTATGTTTCACAACCTCTCAGTTTTGAAAATTATGAGTTTCCTAATCATGTTTTTAAACTAAAACGCACTTTGTATGGTCTTAAACAAGCCTCTAGGTCATGGTATGACTGACTTAGCAAGTTTTTTCTAGAACAAGGATACTCTAGAGGGAAGGTAGACACTACACTGTTTATTAAACGTCAAGGAAAATACACTTTACTCGTTCAAATATATGTTAATTATATCATTTTTGGATCAACTAACATGCATCTTGTCAAGGAGTTCTCTAAGATTATGCATGGAGAGTTTGAAATGATTCTAATGGGAGAGTTGAACTACTTTCTCAGACTACAAATAAAGCAACTCGATGAAGGAACATTTGTATGTTAAACCAAGTATTGTCTCGAATCACTTAAAAGATTCGGTATGGACGGTGCAAAGGAAATTGACACACCTATGGCAACAAATGACAACTTATCACATCTAGGCCTGATATTATTTTTAGTGTTTATATGTATGCACAATATCAATAAGTTCCTAAGGAATCGCACTTAAAAGCGGTTAAGCGCATTCTTAGATACGTTATTGGTACATCTAAGTTTAGGCTTTGGTATTCCAAGGGAAACAATTATAGCTTGGTTGGTTACTCTGATTCCTATTTTTCCGGTTGCAAATTGGATAGGAAAAGTACTAGTGGAACTTGTCACATGTTCTCTTTTAATTCTCTGAATTATGTGATTGGCATTATGTTTGGTAAAACTAATATAGCAGTAATATGTTAGATAGGAAGTATTAAATTGATAACAGGAAAAGGTTGAGCAAGAATTCCTATCTTATGTTAGGACATGTTGATTTGAAGTGTTTCAACACTTGGAATACCATGTCGAATAAGATGTCCTATGAAGGAGCATAAGACATCGCACTTGAGCTGAACTGGACTGTTACATTCTGTTAAGTCACAAAGACAGAATATACTTTGAGGATATTATAATATCCTATGTGGAACTGAGTTGTAGGTCAAGAAGACTCAAGAAAAATATTTAAGAATATTGACTTTCTAAATATGGAGATCATTTAGGAAGATTTGATAGAAGACCTATTTTGTAGTAGAATTTTCTGCAGATTTGTAACAGCTAAAAAGCTGTGATTTGAAGGCCCAAATCCAGTTGGGTATAGTTTATAAATAGAAGCTTTTTAACATAGGATTGGTACCAGTCGAGAATAGTAAATATGTAATCATTAGGGTTGAGTCTGTTAGCCACTCTCTAGGAGAGTTGGTGTGTGTGAACCACTCGGGTTGTGAGACAATCATTGTGTTCTCCTTGAAGCTATGAAGCAAGAGCGAGTGTTGTTCTTGGAGGAAGCTTTTAAGTAACTCCAAGTTGTGTTCTTGTCAAGTTTCTTAATGAGTATTGTCATGGAAGTGTGTCTTCCTATTTTGTGTCCAATTGTTATCTGTAATTGAAGAGGGATTGAGGAAGGCCTCATATCTAGGTGAGTCTTAGATAGAAGTCTAGCAAAGGTAGTGATTAAGTGATTAGGCCGTAAACTAGAGGTTGGATATAAGTTATATGAATTGATACTATTTGAGTAGACTTATCCCTGGCTTGGTAGCCCCTAAAGTAGGAAGGTTTTTCTGAACTGGGTTAACAATTCCAGTGTGTTGTTTATTTCTTTTCAGTACTAGTTTTAATGTTTATACCTTGCATGTTTGTTTATGTCGGATCATATGTCCCAACATGTCATAAAACATCTGAATTCTGTCATACCAGAATTTCAATTGGTATCAGAGCAAGCATCTTGTCTGTTTCTAGATGAGATATGAGGAGGATACTTTCGGGTTATGAGCAAGGTAGAAGGTTTCTAATGAAAAGATGTTTGAACTTGGAGAAGTTCATATTGGTGGTTGAATGGTCCCTAGAAGTGGAGGATGAAACGTTCATGACAGGGTATGTATTGGACCTGTCTATTATTATCAGTCATGTAGCTTTGGTGGTGAGCTACTGTGATAGGTTTGATTTATTTTCAAACCTATGTTGACCTGTTGCACCAAGTGTAACACCCCAATTCTACCCCGACAAATTATATAAATAAATCAGAGTTATAAAAAAATTATTCATGCAAACGAATCGGGATGCCACAAATTCTTCTATCAAAATTCATTGCATTCATCGTAGATATATAACACTTTTAAAACATCGGATGAACCATCATCATGAAATCTTTAATTAAATAATTCAACATCTACGCAGCGGAAATTCTTAATAACATCTCTATCATCATTACAATAACTTCAAAACAACACAATTTAATAATAATCAACTTAAAGTTCAAAAAATGAATAATCAACAATCAAAAGCAACAAGCATTCATCCCCCTGAGTGTTACATATCAGAGCAATGACACCGACTCGAACTACTGAAGGTATACAACCTTAACTCTCGATTACCTGCACGTTACCAACATAAGGGCAACATTCAAACAGAAGGGGTGAGATATCTAACAATATAATAAAGCGCATGATAATTAATATATTAAATTAGATCACATAACATCACCACTTCTCATCTCATAATACACAATAATAATACACATTCACCACATCAATACACACTTTTTTATGCAGTCATATAAGGCGACTCAATACTATGCAAATGCATGTGGTACCATTTAGAGCAGAACTCCCATCTAAAAAATTTGCCAATTAATAGAGGCATTAACAAGACATAAGCCTTCATCTCAATATTCTCCAATACAGGCCATCTCAACGAGCATAAGCTCCATCTCAAAATGCAATGTATGCGACACAATCATGCATGTAATAACAACACCATAATTAACAACATCTCAATATAACATCATCGCTGGCCAAAGGCCTATATCTCAAAAGCATCTCAACATCTCTTCATCAAACATATCATATCATTCATAATAATTCATCAAACATCATTTATTCATCAAATATAACTTCATTAATAACATCTCGTCAACAACTCACTTGTACTTTAATACGACAATAACTCATCAATTTCACAACGTTGGCCATAGGCCTATACTAGATATTGCCTATAATTAATTAACCAACTAAGGATTACTTCTAAATAACTAAATCTCTACATACTACTATTCCGTAATATTACATCGTTATTATTATTAATCCTACTGTTACAAATCAAACAGCATCTTCTAAGCATCTCATCGTCATTCTTCTCCATAAAACCAACATAACGATCAACACGGGAACTAATTCAAATCCTACGGTTATCCTTCCTATATTCATTTTAACCCTTAAGAATAAAGCTCACCGCTTTAGCTATTCAACGCTTCGAACAACACCTCAAACAGAGTCCGAAAACTCAAGTTACAGCATTCTCAAACTGATTCTGCCAAAAACCAGGCAACATGGAATGTCGCATAACGTCTTGGATCGATGCGTACTGCACTAAACTCATAACATGAGTCGACGCATCCTCTCTTGTATTGACTCATACTGAGTCTACCACACAGCATGTATCGACACATGCTCCTATGTATCGACTCATCCTGAGTCTGTAAACCTTCATGTATCGATGCAAAACCTCTTCGTGTCGACTCATCCCAAGTCTCTAAACCTTCATGTATCGACACATCATGTTTGGGGTCGACGCATACTGCTCTTTCCTGCATAATTTCTGCGATTTTCTCTGTGTTTTTGCTACGGGTTCTATACTTTAATCCCTAAAAACTTAATCTAATCATAGATAATCATCACTTACAATTATTCTATAATTCTACGTCAATTAAACAGCATCGGAACATCATTATTCATCTAAAATTCATCAATTTCATCATACAACATCATAAACATTCAATTCATGGACAAGACAACAATCACCTATAACCCCACATACCAATTATCATGAACCCAATTATAGAGACAGAACCCCACCCTTATCTTGGATTGAAGGTCGCTCTATAATCTTACGGTTGAAACCTCGTTCTTCCGTTTTTCCTCTTTTTCCAGCAACTTCACGTTCTTCTTCTCAATCCTATTCTTCTACAACCTCCTCTTTTCTATTCTTTCTAGAAATAATAAAATAACCTATTATTCTTTATTCCTTACTGGGCTTAAAACTAATACACCCCCTTATTACTACTTCCATTCCTTAAAAAAAAGCCCACATCAAATAATATTATACTTCTAATATTATTTTACCACTTAATAAAATAATTAAATCCAATTAATCACAACACATCTTCTCAAATATTCCAAAAATAATTTAATTAAATAATTAATTAAATTACGGGCGTTACAACTCTCCCCCACTTAGAATATTTTCGTCCTCGAAAATTTACCTCAATCAAACAACTCAGGGTAGGAGTCTCGAATCTTGCTCTCCAACTCCCAAGTCATGCTTTCTCCGGAAGCTCCTAGCCAAACCACCTTAACCAAAACAATCTCTTTGCCCCTCAGAGTCTTCATTTCATGATCCGTGATCCTTACAGGCATCGTCTCCATCGTAAGATTATCCCGTACTTGCACATCGTCCATATGAATCACATGAGATGGATCTGAAATATACTTCCAAAGTTGCGACACATGAAACACATCATGAAAATTCGAAAGATTAGGCGATAAAGCCACTCTATAAGCAACATTCCCCACTCTCTCTGAAATCTGATATGGTCCAATAAAACGAGAAGTGAGCTTCTTAGACTTCAATGCTCGCCCAACACCAGTCACAGGTGTAACTCTTAAAAACACATGCTCACCAGCTTGAAATTCTAAATCCTTCCTTCGCTTGTCATGATAACTCTTCTGTCTACTTTGGGAAGCTTTCATCTTTTTTCGGATCAACTTCACCTTCTCAGTAGTTTCATGAACAAGTTCAGGTCCAAGTACTACACTTTCACCAGATTCATGCCAATATAACGGAGTTCTACATCTTCGACCATACAACGCCTCAAAAGGTGCCATCCCAATACTGGAATGGTAACTGTTATTATAAGTGAACTCTATCAGCGGAAGATAAGTATCCCATGAACCTCCCTGCTCAAGAACACATGCCCTCAACAAATCTTTCAACGATTGAATCGTCCGTTCAGTCTGACCATCTGTCTCAGGATGATACGCTGAACTCAATCTCAACTTAGAACCCAACGCTTCTTGCAAACTCTTCCAAAAATCAGAAGTAAATCTTGGATCTCTATCTGACACAATGCACAAAGGAACACCATGCAGCTTCACAATTACACTAGTGTAAATCTCAGCCAACTTCGACACTGGAAAGCTGATGTTAATAGGAATAAAATGAGCCGACTTTGTAAGCCTATCAACAATCACCCAAATCAAATCATGTCCTCTTAAAGTATTAGGCAACCCCGTCACAAAGTCCATTGAAATGCTATCCCATTTCCATTCTGGAACTTCTAACGGTTGCATCAACCCTGCAGGCTTCTGATGTTCAACTTTCGACTTCTGACAAGTCAAACATGCATACACAAATCGAGCCACATCACTCTTTATTCCAGGCCACCAAAACAAACCTTTCAAATCTTGATACATCTTTGTAGCTCCTGGATGAATACTTAACTTACTTCTATGGCTCTCTTCCAGTATCACCTTCTTCATCTCAACATCATCAGGAATACAAATCTGGTTACGAAACTTCAACACACCGTGCGCATCTAACTTAAAATCACTATTCTTAGACTGATCGATTCTAACCATCGAATCTACCAGTTTAACATCCAACTTCTGAGCTTCTCTGATACTGTCTAGAAATTCATTATTAATCTTCAACATACCCAACATAATACTTCGCAGAGTAACCTCGCAAACTAAGCTCATATCTTTGAACTGCTTTATTAATTCCAACTCTTTAACCATCATTGTTGACATATGTAAAGTATTTCGGCTTAACGCATCAGCTACCACGTTTTCTTTTCCTGGATGATAATTTAAACCAAAATCATAATCCTTTAACAATTCCAATTGTAAGTGTTTAGTTATTGGCATGTATTTTTGGTAAAACCAGGTGTGTGAATGTCATGACTGATGTCATAACATTCTGGATTATTAGGTACTTTATGCAGAAAAAGAATGGCATACAGAAGCTGCTATTTATGAGTATGTATCTGAGAATTTTGCAATGATCACATTTATTACTTTCTACCAAAATCAGTAAACAGGATTTCTGTTGTCATAACAGATGTTAAGACACCCTGTACTGATCTAACAGTTATGCAGTTTGGTTAATTCTAAGATTTTTCAGAAATTTGGTTCATTCATTCATTCCAGAACAGAATCTCACGTGGACTTTAGGTTAACTGAGCTCAACCCTAATATGGTTGATAAATTCTTGTGACCAAGTCTTGAGGTTAACCCTAATTAACCCTAGCTTTTCGTGGAAGCCCTAACTGAAGAAACAACTGCATATATATTCAACAGGAAAGCTGATTGGAAATAAACTCTCAGACAGAAGAACAACTTGGGGCTGTATAGTTTTAACTACTGTAATCCAAGAAAGTATCATTGTGATAAGTGACTTGGAATAGGTTTTGATTGTAAGGGTTGTGTATCACTCAAAGCTTTGAAGCAAGAGTGTTTGTGTCTCTTGACTAAAGCTTTGAAGCAAGGTCAAGTTAGGTTTATGTATCACTCAAAGCTTTGAAGCACGAGTGTGTGTGTTACTTGATTAAAAGCTGTGAAGCATAATCAAGTGTATGTTCTGAAGAGTGTCTTCATTATTTCATTAGTCAATTGTTTAGTATCACTGCTGTGATTGAGGGGGAGTGAGTAGGAACTCAGGTTTAAGTTGAACTTAGATTGAAGTTGCATTGGGTAGGTCTTAAGTGAAGGAGATAAACTGGTTGGTTTATTCCTGAATTAATATCTCTTATAGTGGATTTCCTCCCTGGCTTGGTAGCCCCCAGAGTAGGTGTTGTTTCACACTGAACTGGGTAAACAATTGACTGTGTTATTTACTGTTTTTCTATTTACTGTCTTATAGAAAGTCATATACGGTGTCATAACATTCACTGTGACATTGAGTATCTGCTGCCAGAATTTCAATTGGCATCAGAGCAGGCACCCTGCCTGTCTTATTGGGTGAGATCTAGGGATATCACTTTCTGGCACTATGGACAAAGAAGGAGTTTTTGGAAGCAGACCACCCATTCTGGATGGATCAAATTATGACTACTGGAAACCTCGTATGATTGCCTTCTTAAAATCACTGGACAAAAAGGCTTGGAGAGCTGCTGACAAAGGATGGAACCATCCCACCATAACTGAGAAAGATGGGACAATCAGTCTGAAGCCTGAGGAAGAATGGAGCAAAGAAGAAGATGAGTTAGCCCTGGGTAATTCCAAAGCTTTAAATGCCTTGTTCAATGGAATTGATAGAAACATATTCAGACTAGTACATCAATGTGAACTGGCCAAGGAAGTGTGGGACACTCTCAAAACTACCCATGAGGGCACATCCAAAGTAAAAATGTCAAGGCTTCAGATGCTGACTACCAAATTTGAGAACCTAAGGATGATGGAAGATGAAACCATTCATGAGTTTCACATGAACATCTTGGAGATTGCCAACACCTCAGGAGCATTGGGAGAAAAGATGTCAGAAGAAAAACTGGTGAGAAAGATTCTCAGATCCTTGCCTAAAAGATTTGCAATGAAGGTAACTGTTATAGAGGAAGCCCAGGATATCAGCAAGTTGAAGGTGGATGAACTCATTGGGTCTCTTCAGACTTTTGAGATGGGGATCAGTGACAATGTTGACAAGAAAAACAAGAGCGTAACATTTGTATCCAACACTGAAGATGAAAACAAGGAGGATGAAGAAGAAAATATTTCAGAAGCTATAGCCATGCTTGGAAGACAATTCAACAAACTCATCAAGAGAATGGATCCAAAGTCAAGGTCAAATGTTAAGAACATCCCTTCTGACATTAACAGATCTTATGACTCCAGCAGAAGACCAAAGTCTGAAGAGAAGGGAAATCAAAGCAGAGGAATTCAATGCCATGGATGTGACGGATATGGGCACATTCGAGCTGAATGTCCTACCTTTCTTAAGAAACAAAAGAAAGGAATGTCTGTTACCTGGTCTGACTGTGATTCAGAAAGTAATTCTGAAGAAGAATCTGCCAAACTAGTTACTGCACTAACTGGTGTTTGTACCTCTGAAAGTGACACTAGTGATGAGGAAGTGACATTTGAAGAACTGGCTGATACCTACAAGAAATTATGTATCAAAAGTGCTGAAGTCTGTTTGCAAAATGAGAGACAAACAAAACTCATAATAAAGTTGGAGGCTGAAAAAAGGGCAGACATTGAAACTATAAGTCATCTAGAAGGGGAAGTTCAAATGCTGAACTCAAAACTGAACCAGATGACCAAATCTGTCAAGATGTTGACAAATGGAACTGACAAATTGGAAGAAATCCTTCAGGTTGGACAAAATGTGGGAAACAAGTCTGGTCTAGGATTTGTGGCAGCAAATAAATCTGGTGCAGACAAGAAGATCAGGCCTGATAAACAAATGTCAAAGCAGATGTCACAACATAGCACTCAACATCGGGAACAGAGAAATATGAAGAAAAAGTACCAAAGATGGAGATGTCATCATTGTGGGAGGTTTGGTCACATAAAGCCATTCTGCTTCAGATTGTATGGATACCCTAATCAGAACCCAGGTGTCAAACCTAAGTCTAACAAGGTACCACATACTCCACAGTGGAAGAAAAAGGCTACTGCCCTGATAGCCCACACTTCCCTTAGAGTCTCTGCAAAGGAAGACTGGTACTTTGATAGTGGGTGTTCTAAGCACATGACTGGAATCAAGAACCTTCTCAATAATGTTAAACCTCACACCACTAGTTATGTGACCTTTGGAGATGGTGCTAGAGGAGAAATCAAAGGAGTTGGTAATTTGGACTGCCCTGAAGTTCCAAATCTAAATGAAGTACTATTGGTAAAAGGCCTGACTGCTAATCTCATTAGTATCAGTCAATTATGTGATCTAGGATTCAAGGTCAACTTCTCAAAATCTGAATGTCTTGTAACTAATGAAAAACAAGAAGTTGTAATGAAAGGAGTCAGATCTAAAGACAACTGTTACTTGTGGGAGCCTGAGAACACTAATTACTCCAGTGTGTGTTCTATTGCCAAAGAAGAAAAAGAGGTGAAACTGTGGCACCAAAAACTTGGCCATCTTTATCTAAGAGGAATGAAAAGGGTTATATCCATGGAGGCAGTCAGAGGGATTCCAAGACTGCAAATTGATGAAGGGAAAGTTTATGGTGAATGTCAGGTTGGTAAGCAGACTAGGATGTCACATCCAAAGTCAAGACATCTGACCACCTCTAAGGTTCTAGAACTTCTACATATGGATCTGATGGGACCAATGCAGGTGGAAAGTCTTGGTGGAAAAAGATATGCCTATGTTGTTGTGGATGATTTTTCCAGATTCACCTGGATTAACTTCATTAGGGAAAAATCTGATGTATTTGAAGTTTTTAAAGAACTGTGCAAAAGAATTCAAAGAGAAAAAGAAGGATGTATTGTCAGAATCAGAAGTGATCATGACAAGGAATTTGAAAACAGTAAGTTTAATGAGTTCTGTTCCTCAGAAGGAATTAGTCATGAATTCTCTTCTCCTATAACTCCTCAACAAAATGGAGTTGTAGAAAGGAAAAATAGGACCATACAGGAATCTGCCAGAGCAATGATACATGCCAAAAGACTTCCTATTCATTTTTGGGCTGAAGCTATGAATACAGCCTGTTATGTCCATAACAGAGTCACTTTGAGAAAGGGAACCTCATCCACCATTTATGAACTCTGGAAAGGAAGAAAACCAAATGTGAAGTACTTCCATGTATTTGGTAGCAAATGCTATATTCTGGAAGATCGTGAACAAAGGAGAAAGCTGGACCCTAAAAGTGATGAAGGTATATTTCTAGGATACTCCTCCAACAGCAGAGCTTATAGGGTATTCAATTCCAGGACCAAAGTCATGATGGAATCAATAAATGTCATAGTTGATGATTATCATGAAGAAACAGATGTCCCTTGTAATGTTGAGACATTCTTTGAGACTCCAACTCAACAGAATGACCTACCTAACACCACTACAGCAGACTCTGAATCCAAGGAAGCTAGCAAAATCCCTTCCATTAGAATTCAGAAAGATCATCCTAAAGAACTCATCATAGGGGATCCTAACAGTGGAGTCATTACAAGATCTAGAGAAATCATCTCAAACTCTTGCTTTGTGTCTAAAATTGAACCAAGAAATGTTAAGGAGGCTTTAACTGATGAATACTGGATTGGTGCAATGCAAGATGAATTGAACCAATTTAAGCAACATGAAGTTTGGGAGTTAGTTCCTAGACCAGAGGGAACAAACATCATTGGCACAAAATGGATATACAAGAACAAATCAGATGCTGAAGGAGTTGTCACCAGGAATAAGGCAAAACTTGTTGCCCAAGGATACACTCAAGTTGAAGGGGTTGATTTTGATGAGACCTTTGCCCCTGTAGCCAGACTGGAATCTATCAGACTCCTATTGGGAATTGCTTGTCTCCTGAAGTTCAAGTTATTTCAGATGGATGTAAAAAGTGCTTTCCTAAATGGGTACTTAAATGAGGAAGTTTATGTGGAACAGCCTAAAGGTTTTGTGGATCCAAACCACCCTGATCATGTCTACAAATTGAGGAAAGCTTTATATGGCCTGAAACAAGCTCCTAGAGCATGGTATGACAGGTTAACAAAATTTCTCTCAGACAAAGGATACAGAAAAGGAGGCTTGGATAAAACCCTCTTTGTCAAAAATGAAGGAGGGAAGTTAATGGTAGCACAAATATATGTTGATGACATAGTGTTTGGGGGAATGTCAGATCAAATGGTTAAACATTTTGCTGACCAGATGCAGGCTGAATTTGAAATGAGTCTCATGGGAGAACTGACCTACTTTCTTGGACTGCAAGTCTCACAGATGGAGGACTCAATTTTTCTATCTCAAAGCAAGTATGCAAAGAACATTGTCAAGAAGTTTGGTATGGAGAATGCCAGTCACAAAAGGACTCCTGCACCTACTCATTTAAAGCTATCCAAAGATTCAAGTGGGGTTAAGGTGGACCAAAGCCTGTACATAAGCATGATAGGAAGTCTGCTGTACTTAACAGCCAGCAGACCTGACATTGCTTTTGCAGTTGGAGTTTGTGCAAGATACCAAGCTGATCCTAAAGTCAGTCATATCAACCAAGTGAACAGAATTTTGAAGTATGTAAGTGGAACTTACAACTATGGCTTGCTGTACTCTCATGGTTGTGAACCAACTCTGACTGGTTATTGTGATGCTGATTGGGATGGAAGTGCTGATGATAGAAAAAGCACCTCTAGAGGATGTTTCTTCTTAGGAAATAATCTGGTCTCCTGGTTCAGCAAGAAACAGAACTGTGTGTCTCTCTCTACTACTGAAGCTGAATACATTGCAGCTGGTAATAGTTGTTCTCAAATGATCTGGATGAAACAGATGCTTACTGAGTATAATGTCACACAAGATGTTATGACATTATACTGTGACAATCTGAGTACAATCAACATTTCCAAGAACCCTATTCAGCATAGCAGGACCAATCATATTGACATTAGACATCACTTTATCAGAGACCTTGTAGAGGAGAAGACGATTAAACTGGAACATGTTGCCACTGAGCTACAGCTGGCTGACATTTTTACCAAGTCTCTTGATGCAAATCAATTTGAAAATTTGAGGGGCAAGTTGGGTATTTGCCAACATGAGGAATTATAGCAATTAATTTTGCTTAAAACAAGGGTTGAAGGAGTTGTTTTTGTTAAGTCTATTTTGATTGGGTTAATCATATGTTTTCCCATTTCTTTCAAAATTATTAAGAAGTTGAATAGACACTCTTTTACCTCCTTCCTCTCTCGGCTCTGCAACAAATCCCATTCTCTCAATCAAAGTTTTCTCTCTCGTTGCTACTGGTTTTCTAAGACTATCAAAATGTCTCAAACATCATCCTTTTCCAAGATGACTATTTCATCCTCATCCTCTGATCAAGATTCTAGGGCAATCACATCATGCATGGATTCTGAAGTCCTAGAGATTACTCCTCTTAGAGTAATGGCAACTAACCCCTCTAAGCTTAAAAAACTGAGAACAAGGCATGCAGGAAGGTCTCAAGCTACTTCATCCGGTAATCCCTCTCAACCTTTATCTTCTGTTCCAAATAGGGAAGGCTCAACTTATGTTCATCAAGCAATAGCTAGGCTTGTTACAAGAATTCTGAGTGAGAACCACTCTGTACCTGGGATTTCAGTTCCATTAAATCAAGAATCAGCAAGTCCAAATGTTGAAATAAATCCAGATGTCTCTGAGAATGTTGAGACACCAAATGATAACATTCAGAAATCATCTGAAAATCTTGATGATATCCAGAACCCTTCAGAGAAGAATGTTGAACCACCGGTTATTGATGTGGATGAAGACTACTCAGACAATGACCTAATTGCAAATATCAACCCTAGCATAGCTAGGAGAATGATGAACAGAAAAGGCAAGCAGGATGCTGCAAAATGTCTGACCAAAGAGAAGACTGCTGATGTTGCTCACAAGAAAACCAGGTCTGAAGGCAAGACTGGTGTAGAAACTGTGAAGACTGGACTGTCCAAAGGGAAGGTGAAAACCCGAGTACATGCTGGGAGTCTCTCAAAGCCTGTGAGACAACCAATAGCAAAGAAAAGGAAAGAGCCTGAACCTTCTGATTCTGATGAGGAATCAGAATTTGACATAGATGCTGAAGACATTCCTCTCAGAAGGAAAGTCCCTTCAAGCAAAATGGCTTAAGTTCCTGAAGTCCCCACTGACAACATTTCTTTTCACCACCCTGAAAATGCCAACAGATGGAAGTATGTTTGTTTGAAAAGAATAGCCTTGGAAAGAGAACTTAACAATGGTGCCATGGAATGTAGGGAAATCATGGACCTAATCAAATCTGCTGGACTAATGAATACTGTGGTAAAGTTTACCAATTGCTATGAAAATCTTGTCAAAGAATTCATAGTGAATTTATCTGATGAATGTGCTGATGGAAGGTCAGCTGACTTTAAATGTGTCTATGTGAGAGGAAGAAAGGTTAATTTCTCTCCCTCTGAAATTAACAAATTCCTTGGAAGACCAGATGAGGCTTGCCCTGAACTAGAGGTTACTGACAATCAAGTATGCCAAACCATTACTGCAAGACAAGTCAAGTGCTGGCCCTTAAAAGGCAAGCTGAATGCTAGCAAGCTAAGCATGAAATTTGCCATCCTACACAAGATTGGTGCAGCCAACTGGGTTCCTACCAACCATAAATCAACCATCTCCACAGGATTGGGGAGATTCATTTATGCTGTTGGAACCAGGACTGAATTTGACTATGGCAGGTATATCTTTGATCAAACTTTAAAACATGCTGGAAGCTATGCTGTTAAAGGCCCTATTGCCTTTCCCTCCCTCCTATGTGGTATTGTCCTTGCTCAGTATCCAGACATTCAGGTGGAAAGAGATACTGTATGCAAAAGAGCCCCTGCTCTTGGGTTGCACTATAAGCTATTCCAGGGATCTCATGTTCCTGACATTGTCATGACATCAGCTGAGACATCAACTGCAAAAACTCAGTCCAAGACATCTGATGTTATAGCTGTGCTGAAGGAAACCTGCAAAGAGCTGGAGACAAGGAAAAAGACTCTTGAGAACCTAATTGCCAGATTAGAACAGGAGGAGATTGAAGGACAAAGAAGGGAAGAGGATGCTGCTGAAGATCAGCTCAATGCTGAAGAAAGTGCCTCCTTTGAAGACGACAGTGCTTAAAGTTTGGTGGAGTTGTCAAGCTTGATGCTGGTTCATGTTGCTGCAAGTGATTTCATATTTTTTTTTTTGGTTTTTATTACTCATTTTGGATGACTGTATAACATATAAGTACATGTATCTTTGGCCTATTTGTGGCTAAAGAGGGGGAGATATTTTGTGTTAATTACTTGGTAGACATTATTTTTTTCTGCAGACATATTCATTTTGCTGCTCTCTATTCTCTGATTGCTTAGGGGTTTTAGCCAAAAATTTGCCAAAGGGGGAGTTTGTAAGTGTTTAGTTATTGGCATGTATTTTTGGTAAAACCAGGTGTGTGAATGTCATGACTGATGTCATAACATTCTGGATTATTAGGTACTTTATGCAGAAAAAGAATGGCATACAGAAGCTGCTATTTATGAGTGTGTATCTGAGCATTTTGCAATGATCACATTTATTACTTTCTACCAAAATCAGTAAACAGGATTTCTGTTGTCATAACAGATGTTAAGACATCCTGTACTGATCTAACAGTTATGCAGTTTGGTTAATTCTGAGATTTTTCAGGAATTTGGTTCATTCATTCCAGAACAGAATCTCACGTGGACTTTAGGTTAACTGAGCTAAACCCTAATTTGGTTGATAAAGTCTTGTGACCAAGTCTTGAGGTTAACCCTAATTAACCCTAGCTTTTCGTGGAAGCCCTAACTAAAGAAACAACTGCATATATATTCAACAGGAAAGCTGATTGGAAATTAACTCTCAGACAGAAGAACAACTTGGGGCTGTTTAGTTTTAACTACTGTAATCCAAGCAAGTATCATTGTGATAAGTGACTTGGAATAGGTTTTGATTGTAAGGGTTGTGTATCACTTAAAGCTTTGAAGCAAGAGTGTTTGTGCTCTTGACTAAAGCTTTGAAGCAAGGTCAAGTTAGATTTATGTATCACTCAAAGCTTTGAAGCACGAGTGTGTGTGTTACTTGATTAAAAGCTGTGAAGCATAATCAAGTGTATGTTCTGAAGAGTGTCTTCATTATTTCATTAGTCAATTGTTTAGTATCATTGCTGTGATTGAGGGGAAGTGAGTAGGAACTCAGGTTTAAGTTGAACTTAGATTGAAGTTGCATTGGGTAGGTCTTAAGTGAAGGAGATAAACTGGTTGGTTTATTCCTGAATTAATATCTCTTATAGTGGATTTCCTCCCTGGCTTGGTAGCCCCCAGAGTAGGTGTTGTTTCACACTGAACTGGGTAAATAATTGACTGTGTTATTTACTGTTTTTCTATTTACTGTCTTATAGAAAGTCAGATACGGTGTCATAACATTCACTGTGACATTGAGTATCTGCTGCCAGAATTTCACCAACCATCTTCGCTGCCTCAGATTCAACTCCTTTTGATCGAAAAGATACTTCAAACTCTTATGGTCACTAAACACTTCAAATCTAGAACCATAAAGATAATGCCTCCAAATCTTCAACACAAAAACAACTGCAACAAGCTCTAAATCATGCGTAGGATAGTTCTTCTCATGAGTCCTTAACTGCCTTGACGCATAAGCAACTACCTTACCATTCTGCATAAGCACACCTCCTAAACCCATCTTAGAAGCATCACAATACACCACAAAAGGCTCTCATGGATTAGGCAACATCAAAATCGGAGCCGACGTCAACCTCCTTTTCAATTCTGCAAAACTTTCTTCGCACTGAATATCCCATACAAAAACTCTACCTTTACAAGTCAACTTAGTCAACATAAGTGCTAACTTTGAAAAACCTTCGATAAACCTTCTATAGTAACCAGCTAATCCCAAAAAGCTTCTAATCTCAGTAGCTGACCTCAGAGTCTCCCATTGCAACACAGCATCAACCTTCGATGGATCTACAGCAATGCCACTACCTGAAATCACATGAACAAGAAAACTAACCTCCTTTAACCAAAACTCACACTTGGACAACTTTGTGTACAACTTCTTATCTTTCAAAACTTGCAATACTACTCTTAAGTGTTCTGCATGCTCTCCTTCTGACTTAAAATAAATCAAAATATCATCAATGAACACTACGAACCGATCCAAATAAGTATGAAAGATACGATTCATGTATTCCATGAATACTCCTGGCGCATTAGTAACACTGAAAGGCATCACCGAATACTCATAATGTCCATAACGCATTCTGAAAGCCGTCTTCTGGATATCTTCATCCTTCACTCTAATCTGATGGTAACCCGACCTCAAATCAATCTTACTAAACACATGGGCATCCACCAATTGGTCCATCAAGTCATCTATTCTTGGAAGCGGATACTTGTTCTTAATCGTCACTTTATTCAACTGTCTATAATCAACACAAAGCCTCATACTTCCATCTTTCTTCTTTACTAACAACACTGGAGCTCCCCACGACGATACACTTGGTCTTACAAACTTCTTTTCAAGTAACTCCTCCAATTGCTTCTTTAACTATGACAATTCAGATGCAGACATCCTGTATGGTTCCATAGACACGGGTCTGGTACCAGGTACAAGATCAATAGCAAATTCAACTTCCCTCTCTGGCAGTACATCAGGAATCTCATCAGGGAAAGCTTCAGGAAATTCACACACCACCTGCAATTCCTCAACTATAGCTTGAGTCTCTACAGATAACGACGCCATCAACGAGAACATATGTGCTTCCTCTTGCATCAACTTCCTCAACTGTCTAGCATACAATAGTCCATCTTCTTCTGCTTCAGGAGTAGAAAACCTCACAGAATTGTCATAACAGTTAATATGAACACAGTTATGCCCTAACCAGTTCATACCCAAAATCACATCTAAACCTCTTAACAGTAAACAAGCCAAATCGATAGCAAAGTCTCTGTCGAAGATCGACAAGGGACACTTCAAACACACAAAAGAAGTAGTCACCGACCCCTTGGCTGGAGTATCAACGACCATTTCCCCATTCAAAGAAGACAACATAAGACCTAATCTTTCAACACAATCAGCAACAATAAAACAATGCGTAGCACCGATATCAATAATAGTAATCAAAGGAGTACTATTAATGAAACATGTACCTCTAATAAGCCTGTCCTAAACAGCTGTCTGGTCTTCCACCAAAGCGAACACTTTACCACTTGCCTGAGCCCTCTTCGGTTTCGGACACTGACTACCAATGTGCCCTTCTTCTCTACAATTGATACAAATCACATCCTTATGTTCACACTCAGATACAACACGTCCGTTCTTGCCACAACGGAAACATCTTTTCACTTCAGTAGTGCACACATTACTCTTGTGCCCAAGTTTTCTACACTTAAAGCAAACCACACCAGTAGGAGTATCTCCCCCACTAGTCCTCTGACCCTGAGCAACTTTTTGTTTACCTTTACCAACTGGGGCATCATAAGGCTTACCACGATTCTGTTGGTGCTTACCCCTCTTCTCATTGATAATCTTGTAATGAGCATTACTATCCTCCTCATAAATCCTGCAACTATAAATAAAATCAGCAAAGACACAAATCTTCTAGTATCCAACTGCCTTTTTGATCTCCGAGCGCAACCCATTCTCAAACTTGATACACTTCTAAAACTCAGCATCTGTATCAGGGTAATATGGATAAAACTTAGCCAACTCAGCAAACTTGGCAGCATACTCAACAACTGACATATTCCCTTGCTTCAGCTCAAGAAACTCAATCTCCTTCTTACCACAGATATCTTCAGGAAAGTACTTCCTCAGAAACTCCCTTTGGAACACAGCCCAAGTGACATTCTCACCTGCAGCTTCTAACTTCTGACAAGTCTCTAGCCACCAGTCATCAGCCTCGACTGCTAGCATATGAGTCCCATACCAAACCTTCTACGCTGGAGTGTAGTTTATCACACAGAAGATTCTCTCAATCTCTTTCAACCACTCCAATGCTCCGTCAGGATCATACTTTCCCTTGAACGTAGGTGGATTCTCTCTCTGGAAAATTTCCAAGCTACGAGATCCAGTATTCCCGTCAACATTCGGTTGATTCTCCATCGCATGAGCCATTGCTTCTAAAGCAACAACAAGTGCAACATCATTTCTTCCAGCCATCTCAACTTATAACTACAACATAAACAACGGTTAGAACTCAAATTAACAATACTCGATTAGACAACTATAACTCGATGACAAGGTCAGACCAACCTTTTACTCTGATACCAACTTTGTAACACCCCAATTCTATCCCGGAAAATTATATAAATAAGTCAGAGTTATAAAAAAATCATTCATGCAAACGAATCGGGATGCCACAAATTCTTCTATCAAAATTCATTGCATTCATCGTAGATATATAACACTTTTAAAACATCGGATGAACCATCATCATGACATCTTTAATTAAATAATTCAACATCTACGCAGCGGAAATTCTTAATAACATCTCTATCATCATTACAACAACTTCAAAACAACACAATTTAATAATAATCAACTTAAAGTTCAAAAAAGAAATAATCAACAATCAAAAGCAACAAGCGTTCATCCCTCCAAGTGTTACATATCAGAGCAATGACACCGACTCGAACTATTGAAGATATACAGTCTTCACTCTCGATTACCTACACGTTACCAACATAAGGGAAACATTCAAACAGAAGGGGTGAGATATCTAACAATATAATAAAGCGCATGATAATTAATATATTAAATTAGATCAAATAACATCACCATTTCTCATCTCATAATCAACAATAATAATACACATTCATGACATCAATACACACTTCTTTATGCAAACATATAATGTGACTCAATACTATGCAAATACATGTGGTACCATTTGGAGCAGAACTCCCATCTCAAAAATTTACCAATTAATAGAGGCATCAACAAGGCATAAGCCTTCATCTCAATATTCGCCAATACAAGCCATCTCAATGAGCATAAGCTCCATCTCAAAATGCAATGTATGCGACACAATCATGCATGTAATAACAACACCACAATTAACAACATCTCAATACAACATCATCATTGGCCAAAGGCCTACATCTCAAAAGCATCTCAACATCTCTTCATCAAACATCTCATATCATTCATAATAATTCATCAAACATCATTTTTCATCAAACATCATTTATTCATCAAACATCATTTATTCATCAAACATAACTTCATTAATAACATCTCTGCAATAACTCAGCTGTACTTTAATACGACAGTAACTCATCAATTTCACAATGTTGGCCATAGGCCTATACTAAATATTGTCTATAATTAATTAACCAACTAAGGATTACTTCTAAATCACTAAATCTCTACATATTACTATTCCTTAATATTACATCGTTATTATTATTAATCCTACTGTTACAAATCAAACAACATCTTCTAAGCATCCTATCGTCATTCTTCTCCATAAAATCAACATAACAATGAACACGGGAAACAATTCAAATCCTATTGTTATCCTTCCTATCTTCATTTTAACCCTTAAGAATAAAGCTCATCACGTTAGCTATTCAACGCTTCGAACGACACCTCAAACGGAGTCCAAAAACTAAAGTTACAGCATTCTCAAACTGATTCTGCCAAAAACCAGGAAACATGGAATGACACATAACATCTTGGATTGATGCATACTGCACTGAACTTGCAACATGAGTCTACGCATCCTCTCTTGTATCGACTCATACTGAGTCTACCACACAGCATGTATTGACACATGCTCCTACGCGTCGACTCATCCTGAGTCTCTAAACCTTCATGTATCGATGCAAAACCTCTTCGTGTCGACTCATCATGAGTCTCTAAACCTTCATGTATTGACACATCATGTTTGGGGTCGACGCATACTGCTCTGTCCTGCATAATTTCTACGATTTTCTCTGCATTTTCGCTACGGGTTCTATACTTTAAGCCCTAAAAACTTAATCTAATCATAGATAATCATCACTTACAATTATTCTATAATTCTACGTCAATTAAACAACATCGAAACATCATTATTCATCTAAAATTCATCAATTTCATCATACAACATCATAAACATTCAATTCATGAACAAGACAACAATCACCTCTAACCCCACATACCAATTATCATGAACCCAATTATAGAGTCAGAACCCCACCCTTACCTTGGATTGAAGGTCGCTCTATAATCTTCCGGTTGAAACCTTGTTCTGCCATTTTTCCTCCTTTTCCAACTGCTTCACGTTCTTCTTCTCAATCCCATTCTTCTACTGCCTCCTCTTTTCTATTCTTTCTAGCAACAATAAAATAAACTATTATTCTTTATTCCTTATTGGGCTTAAAACTAATACACCCCCTTATTACTACTTCCATTCCTTAAAAACAAGCCCACATCAAATAATATTATACTTCTAATATTATTTCACCACTTAATAAAATAATTAAATCCAATTAATCACAACACATCTTCTCAAATATTCCAAAAATAATTTAATTAAATAATTAATTAAATTACGGGCGTTACACCAAGAGTGCAGTATTTGTGTGCAAGGGTTTGTTGTTCCTGGAGACTGTTGAGGAGTTTTGTGTTGTTGTGTATTCTGCTGCATGGTATTTGTTGTAACCCTGGTTTTTCCTTGTGTCGCAAGTAAAGGAAGGGAATTAGGGTTTGCTCTCATCAACAGGTTTGT
This sequence comes from Vicia faba, assembly GCA_948472305.1. Classification (NCBI taxonomy): domain Eukaryota; kingdom Viridiplantae; phylum Streptophyta; class Magnoliopsida; order Fabales; family Fabaceae; genus Vicia; species Vicia faba. Next base: position 764,246,151 of record OX451737.1, on the reverse strand, counting down.
TATGTGATGTTGTAGTGTGTGCAAGACAGTCTCAACTGACTCTATAAAGTTGCCAATGATACTTGAGTTTTATCTCTCAAGTCCATTCATAAAGGAACTTTTATGAGTTGTTAAAGAAATATCAGATCCATTTATTTTGGTTTCATGAAGAGTCTTCCTAATGCTTGACCTAATTAGGAAAGTGACTCTGAGTCTTGCTGCTGTTTGGTATTGCTGAAGCTTGGAATTGTTTTGTGGACCTTGAAGGTGATCAAGGGTTATTTGTTTTCTAGAAGCAGTATTAGGCTTCAGAACCAAGCTTTGTGTAGTGAGTTCAAGAAGAAGGGAACTAATGTCCTACAAGATGTTGAAACATTGTGTCAGTAGGCGTGCATATTCCTATTGCATAACAGATGCTCTGGGTTCCAGACAAATGTGTGGTGATCATATATGTTTTAAACTTACTCCTGATTTAGAAGAGGAGGTATCTGTGTCGTGCTTCTAAGGTGTTTTATCCAAAAAACACATCTTAGATTGGTGGGTTGAGTTATGGTCAACCAATTGTTTTCTTCTTGGTTCAGTTTATTTCCGATTCAAGTTAGTAGAAATGCAGAGGCTGAGCTTTAGTGTCCTGAAGACGTTTATTATCTCATTCGTTTGTTTTCATATATTAAGGTCAAGTTCATATGTGAAGGGAATTCTCTCTGAGTTCTGGAAAATCCTTCTGATCAAAGGATCCATATTTACTTTGGAATCTTGTTTATGGCCAAGGAACAAATTTTGTTTGTATTGAGAGATTTATGTAGGTGTGCACTAACCAGATGTTGTACTGCTATTAAGGAAGAGAATGTATTATTCTCAAGGTGTTCATAGCAGTTGATGAAAAAGAACACTTAATCTGGAGTTAGATACTATTGAGATGTCAGTTATAATGTCTTAACATCTTTGTCTTGAGAATTTATTTTTTCTAAACTTGGTTTGACTGATGTTTCTCTCAAACAAGATGGAGGTTGTTTACTCAAACTTGATATCACTTATCAAGTCTATGAGAACATTGAACTCTTGTTCTTCTAGATTGGAAGAGACATTCTAGGGGTTGTGTGCAATGGAGATGCATCAACCTAAGGTAAGTTAACATTCCAAAAAATTCTTATAGTCATGATGAGCTATCCAGAAGAATTGGGAGAAGTAGAGGCACTCCTAGATGATCTATTTGAAGAGTTGATGATCATATAAAACCTCGTGTGTTGTGGTAAAGGGAATATCCTATTTAAGTGCAGAAGACTTGTGATCAAACACCTTAAAGTCAGACAAGTGGTCTGGATTTTGTGCTTAAGGAGAAGTTCTTAAGGTGTGTTATGTGCATATTATGCATGTGTTTTTGATCTGGTATTAAAGGTTGATCAACTACTGGTGGTTGATCCTCTTGTGTTCTCCCTCAAGACTCCTATTTGAACTTACTATAGGTATCATCTCCAAAACCATGGTATTTGGTAAAGTCCATGGATATGGGATTGATGTTGAAACATCACCTCAGATGTGTGTTTCTTTAGAAGGAAGCCTGTTTTGAAGATCATGGGGTGATTATTGTTGATCACTATTGAATTCCTAAGTTGGGATGAATGACCATGAAGGAGTATGAAGTCCAGTCTCTGACTAAGTCTAGAATGTTGTGAAGAATCCCCTTGTTCTAATAGTTGAAGAAGAAGGATGTCAGATCAAATGTTCTAACATCTGTTGAAAGGGAGTATCATCTGCAACTAAGTGTGTGGGGAAGTTTTTCCCCTAATGACAAATACCTTTTCGGGAGCTGGGTATAAATCTGATCTTATGAAGATGTGCATGTTACTGATGGTAAAGACCTTGTCGGGAGCTGGGTAATTTTTGAAGTGTGCATTCAAATCTACTATCTAAACTGTTGATTCAACTATTGTTAAGAGTTTATTTCGCTCTATGATGTTCAGGTGCCTGTATTAACCTGAATGAGCTGCAGAAGGTGTGATCTTTTGAGATCTTCTTGTTTTTTGGGAGCTTCTTAAAGGATTTCTCTGCATAATAAAGTCCTTTGAATTGTGTGTACAAGAACTATGGTGTTTGGGTTCTGTGTTATAAAGCTGATGTTCTAAATGATGTTGTAACATCATGTTGGGTATGTTTTGGAAGATGCTTGGTGTAACACCCGTAATTTAATTAATTATTTAATTAAATTATTTTTGGAATATTTATGAAGATGTGTTATAATTAAATTGGATTTATTTTATTAAGTGGAGAAATAATATTAGAGATATAATATTATGTGGTGAAATAATATTAGAAGTGTAATATTATTTAATGTGGGCTTATTTTGGAAGAATAGAAGTAATAAGGGGGTCTGTTGGTTTTAAGCCCAATAAGGAGATAACAGAATAATAGGGTTATTTTATTATTTGTTGTTAGAATAGAAAGAAAGAAGCAGTAGAAAGAAATAAGGATTTGGAAGAGAACGTGCAAGCTGCTAGAGAAAGTGGAATACGACAAGAACGAGAATCCAACCGGAAATTATAGAGCGACCTTCAATCCAAGGTAAGGGTGGGGTTCTGACTCTATAATTGGGTTTATGATGATTGGTATGTGGGGTTAGTGGAGATTGTTGTCTTGTTCTTGAATTGAAAATATATGATTGTTGTGTGATGAAAATCGATGAATTTTTGGATGAATAATGATGTCTTGATGTTGTTTAATTGCTGTAGAATTATAAGGTAATTATGGGTGATGAATTGTCATGATTAGATTAAATTTTAGGGCTTTAGGTATGAATCCGTACCGAGATGCAGTGATGAAAAACGCAGAAAGTAACAGTTCTGATGTTAGAAGTATGTTGTTAGAAGTTGCGTCATATTAGCAAAAAGTAGCAGTTCTGTTGTTAGAAGTATGTTGTTAGAAGTTGTGTCATATTAGCAAAAAGTAGCAGTTCTGTTGTTAGAATTATGTTGTTAGAAGTTGCGTTGGATTATTAGAAAGTAGAAGTTATGTTGTTAGAAGTTGTACTGTCAGAAGTTGTGCTGTCAGAAGTTGTGCTGTCAGAAGTTGTGCTGTCAGAAGTTGTGCTGTCAGAAGTTGTGCAGTCAGAAGTTGTGCTGTCAGAAGTTGTGTTATTAGAAGTGGTGTTATTCGAAGTTGTGCTGTTAAAAGTTGTGCTGTTAGAAGCTGGGTTATTAGAAGTTGTATTGGTTAGAGGTTGTGATGTTAGAGGTTATGCTGGTCAGAAGTTGTGTTGGCCTTTACGCTGTTTTATACAGAATATGGAAGTTAGATGCTTAGAAGCTGTTGTTTGAACTATAACAGTAGGATGGTGTCAGTCTTGACTTAAAGTTACAGAATGACAGTGTTGATTTACTGTGGAAATTAAAATACAGCTGAATTATTAGTGAGAAGTTATTAATAATATTGTGTGGATGATTTATAATAAATAAATGATGTTTGATGAATTGTTTTGATTATTTGAGATGTTTTTGAGATGATTATTTGAGATGTTTTTGAGATGATTATTTGAGATGTTTTTGAGATGATTATTTGAGATGTTTTTGAGATGATTACTTGAGATGTTTTTGAGATGTTAATTGAGACGTTTTGAGATGATTTGAGATGTCGTTAACTTGGGTGTTGTTATTACATTCATGGTTGTGTCGCATACATTGCATTTTTTTGAGATGGAGCTTATGCTCGTTGAGATGGCCTGGATTGGAAAATTTCGAGATGAAGGCTATGCCTTGTTGATGCCTCTATTAATTGGAAATTTTTGAGATGGGAGTTCTGCTCCAATGGTACCACATGCATTTGCATAGTATTGAGTCGCATTATATGATTTCATAAAGAGGTGTATTTTGATGTTGATGAATGAATATATATATGTTGTAATATTGTTGATTATGAGATGAGAAGTGGTGATGTTATTGATCTAATTTAATATATTAATTTTCACGCGCTTTATTATATTGTTAGACATCTCACCCCTTCTGTTTGAATGTTGCCCTTATATTGGTAACGTGCAGGTAATCGAGAGTGAAGGTTGTATTCCTTCAATAGTTCGAGTCGGTGTCATTGCTCTGATATGTAACACTCAAGGGGATAAACGCTTGCTATTTTTGATTGTTGATTTTCAGTTGTTAAACTTTAAATTGATTATTATTAAATATGTGATGTTTAGAAGTTGTTGTTTTGTTGTTAGAGATGCTATTAAGAATTCCGCTGCGTAGTTGTTGAGTTAATTAATTAAAGATGTTATGATGGTTCATCCGATGTTTCAAAAGTGTTATATATCCACGATGAATACAATGAATTTTGATAGAAGAATTTGTGACGTCCCGATTCGTTTGCAAGATATGAATTTTATAACTCTGATTTATTTATATAATTTGCCGGGGTAGAATTAGGGTGTTACAAAATTGGTATCAGAGCAAAAGGTTGGTCCGACCTTGTCGTTGAGTCTTAGTTGTCTAACAATCGAGTATTGTTATTTTGAGTTCTAACCGTTGTTTGTGTTGTAGTGGTGTTCATTGATGATATATTGTTTTACTCTAAGTCAGAAGAAGAGCATGCTGAACATTTAAGAGTAGTATTGCATGTTTTGAAAGAGAAGAAATTGTATGCGAAGTTGTCCAAGTGTGAATTTTGGTTAAAAGAGGTTAGTTTTCTTGGTTATGTGATTTCAGGTAGTGGCATTGCTGTAGATCCATCGAAGGTTGATGCTGTGTTGCATTGGGAAACTCCAAAGTCAGCTACTGAGATTAGAAGCTTCTTGGGATTAGCTGGTTATTATAGAAGGTTTATTGAAGGGTTTTCTAAGGGTTCACTTCCGTTGACTAAGTTGACTTGTAAAGGTAGAGCATTTGTGTGGGATGTTCAGTGCCAAGAAAGTTTTACAGAATTGAAGAAGAGGTTGACGTCGGCTCCGGTTTTGATGTTGCCTAATCCAGGAGAGCCTTTTGTGGTGTATTGTGATGCTTCTAAGATGGGTTTAGGAGGTGTGCTTATGCAGAATGGTAAGGTAGTTGCTTATGCGGCAAGGCAGTTAAGGACTCATGAGAAGAACTATCCTATGCATGATTTAGAGCTTGCTGCAGTTATTTTTGCATTGAAGATTTGGAGGCATTATCTTTATGGTTCTATATTTAAAGTGTTTAGTGACCATAAGAGCTTAAAGTATTTGTTTGATCAGAAGGAGTTGAATATGAGGCAACAAAGATGGTGGAATTGTTAAAGGATTATGATTTCAGTTTGAATTATCATCCAGGAAAAGCGAATGTGGTAGCTGATGCATTAAGTCGAAAGACTCTACATATGCCAGCAATGATGATTAAAGAGTTGGAATTGATTGAGCAGTTCAGAGATATGAGTTAGTTTGCAAGGTTACTCCGCAGAGTGTTATGTTGGGTATGTTGAAGATTAATAATGAATTTCTAGACAGTATCAGAGAAGCTCAGAAGTTGGATGTTAAACTGGTAGATTCGATGGTTAGAATCGATCAGTCTAAGAATAGTGATTTTAAGTTAGATGCGCAGGGTGTGTTGAAGTTTCATAACCAGATTTGTATTCCTGATGATGCTGAGATGAAGAAGGTGATACTGGAAGAGAGCCATAGAAGTAAGTTAAGTATTCATCCAGGAGCTACAAAGATGTATCAAGATTTGAAAGGTTTGTTTTGGTGGCCTGGAATAAAGAGTGATGTGGCTCGATTTGTGTATGCATGTTTGACTTGTCAGAAGTCGAAAGTTGAACATCAGAAGCCCGCAGGGTTGATGCAACCGTTAGAAGTTCCAGAATGGAAATGGGATAGCATTTCAATGGACTTTGTGACAGGGTTGCCTAATACTTTAAGAGGACATGATTCGATTTGGGTGATTGTTGATAGGCTTACGAAGTCGGCTCATTTTATTCCTATTAACATCAGCTTTCCAGTGTCGAAGTTGGCTGAGATTTACACTAGTGTAATTATGAAGCTGCATGGTGTTCCTTTGTGCATTGTGTCAGATAGAGATCCAAGATTTACTTCTGATTTTTGGAAGAGTTTGCAAGAAGCGTTGGGTTCTAAGTTGAGATTGAGTTTAGCGTATCATCCTCAGACAGATGGTCAGACTGAACGGACGATTCAATCGTTGAAAGATTTGCTGAGGGCATGTGTTCTTGAGCAGGGAGGTTCATGGGATACTTATCTTCTGCTGATAGAGTTCACTTATAATAACAGTTACCATTCCAGTATTGGGATGGCACCTTTTGAGGCGTTGTATGGTCGAAGATGTAGAACTCCGTTATATTGGCATGAATCTGGTGAAAGTGTAGTACTTGGACCTGAACTTGTTCATGAAACTACTGAGAAGGTGAAGTTGATCCGAAAAAAGATGAAAGCTTCCCAAAGTAGGCAGAAGAGTTATCATGACAAGCGAAGGAAGGATTTAGAATTTCAAGCTGGTGAGCATGTGTTTTTAAGAGTTACACCTGTGACTGGTGTTGGGCGAGCATTGAAGTCTAAGAAGCTCACTTCTCGTTTTATTGGACCATATCAGATTTCGGAGAGAGTGGGGAATGTTGCTTATAGAGTGGCTTTATCACCTAATCTTTCGAATTTTGATGATGTGTTTCATGTGTCGCAACTTTGGAAGTATATTTCAGATCCATCTCATGTGATTCATATGGACGATGTGCAAGTACGGGATAATCTTACGATGGAGACGATGCCTGTAAGGATCACGGATCATGAAATGAAGACTCTAAGGGCCAAAGAGATTTCCTTGGTTAAAGTGGTTTGGCTAGGAGCTGCTGGTGAAAGCATGACTTGGGAGTTGGAGAGCAAGATGCAAGACTCCTATCCTGAATTGTTTGATTGAGGTAAATTTTCGAGGACGAAAATATTCTAAGTGGGGGAGAGTTGTAACGCCCATAATTTAATTACTTATTTAATTAAATTATTTTTGGAATATTTATGAAGATGTGTTATAATTTAATTGGATTTATTTTATTAAGTGGAGAAATAATATTAGAGATATAATATTATGTGGTGAAATAATATTAGAAGTGTAATGTTATTTAATGTGGGCTTATTTTGGGAGAATAGAAGTAATAAGGGGGTGTGTTGGTTTTAAGCCCAATAAGGAGATAATAGAATAATAGGGTTATTTTATTATTTGTTGTTAGAATAGAAAGAAAGAAGCAGTAGAAAGAAATAAGGATTTGGAAGAGAACGTGCAAGCTGCTAGAGAAAGTGGAATACGACAAGAACGAGAATCCAACCGGAAATTGTAGAGAGACCTTCAATATAAGGTAAGGGCGGGGTTCTGACTCTATAATTGGGTTTATGATGATTGGTATGTGGAGTTAGTGGTGATTGTTGTCTTGTTCTTGAATTGAAAATATATGATTATTGTGTGATGAGAATCGATGAATTTTTGGATGAATAATGATGTCTTGATGTTGTTTAATTGCTGTAGAATTATAAGGTAATTATGGGTGATGAATGGTCATGATTAGATTAAATTTTAGGGCTTTAGGTATGAATCCCGTATCGAGATACAGTGATGAAAAACGCAGAAAGTAACAGTTCTGATGTTGGAAGTATGTTGTTAGAAGTTGCGTCATATTAGCAAAAAGTAGCAGTTCTGTTGTTAGAAGTTGCGTCATATTAGCAAAAAGTAGCAGTTATGTTGTTAGAATTATGTTGTTAGAAGTTGCGTTGGATTATTAGAAAGTAGAAGTTGTGTTATTAGAAGTTGTGCTGTTAGAAGTTGTACTGTTAGAAGTTGTACTGTCAGAAGTTATGTTATTAGAAGTTGTGCTGTTATAAGTTGTGCTGTCAGAAGTTGTGCTGTCAGAAGTTGTGCTATCAGAAGTTGTGCTGTCAGAAGTTGTGCTGTCAAAAGTTGTGCTGTCAGAAGTTATGCTGTCAGAAGTTATGCTGTCAGAAGTTGTGCTTTCAGAAGTTGTGCTGTCAGAAGTTGTGCTGTCAGAAGTTGTGCTGTCAGAAGTTGTGCTGGCAGAAGTTGTGTTGTCAGAAGTTGTGTTATTAGAAGTTGTGTTATTAGAAGTTGTGTTGTTAGAAGTTGTGGTGTTAGAAGCTGTGTTATTAGAAGTTGTGTTGGTTAGAGGTTGTGATGTTAGAGGTTATGCTGGTCAGAAGTTGTGTTGGCCTTTACGCTGTTTTGTGTAGAATGTGGAAGTTAGATGCTTAGAAGCTGCTGTTTAAACTATAACAGTAGGATGGTGTCAGTCTTGACGTTAGAGTTACAGAATGACAGTGTTGATTTACTATGGAAATTAAAATACAATTGAGTTGTTAGTGAGAAGTTATTAATAATATTGTATGGATGATTTATAATAAATAAATGATATTTGATGAATTATTTTTATTATTTGAGATGTTTTTGAGATGATTATTTGAGATGTTTTTGAGATGATTATTTGAGATGTTTTTGAGATGATTATTTGAGATGTTTTTGAGATGATTCTTTGAGATGTTTTTGAGATGATTATTTGAGATGTTTTTGAGATGTTTTTGAGATGATTATTTGAGATGTTTTTGAGATGTTAATTGAGATGTTTTGAGATGATTTGAGATGTTGTTAACTTGGGTGTTGTTATTATATTCATGGTTGTGTCGCATACATTGCATTTTTTTGAGATGGAGCTTATGCTCGTTGAGATTGCCTGGATTGGCAAATTTTGAGATGAAGGCTATGTCTTGTTGATGCCTCTATTAATTGGAAAACTTTTGAGATGGGAGTTCTGCTCCAATGGTACCACATGCATTTGCATAGTATTGAGTCGCATTATATGATTTCATAAAGAGGTATATTTTGATGTTGATGAATATATATATATATATATATATATATATATATATATATATATATATATATATATATATATATATATATATATATATATATATATATATATATATATATATATATATATATATATATATATATATATATATATATATATATATATATATATATATATATATATATATATATATATATATATATATATTGTAATATTGTTGATTATGAGATGAGAAGTGGTCATGTTATTGATCTAATTTAATATATTAATTATCACGCGCTTTATTATATTGTTAGATATCTCACCCCTTCTGTTTGAATGTTGCCCTTATGTTGGTAACGTGCAGGTAATCGAGAGTGAAGGCTGTATTCCTTCAATAGTTCGAGTCGGTGTCATTGCTCTGATATGTAACACTCGGGGGGATGAACGCTTGCTGTTTTTGATTGTTGATTTTCAGTTGTTGAACTTTAAATTGGTTATTATTAAATATGTGATGTTTAGAAGTTGCTGTTTTGTTGTTAGAGATGCTATTAAGAATTCCGCTGCGTAGTTGTTGAGTTAATTAATTAAAGATGTTATGATGGTTCATCCGATGTTTCGAAAGTGTTATATATCCACGATGAATGCAATGAATTTTGATAGAAGAATTTGTGACGTCCCGATTCGTTTGCAAGATATGAATTTTATAACTTTGATTTATTTATATAATTTGCCGGGGTAGAATTGAGGTGTTACACTTGGAGTTGAGCATATGAAGTTAGATGCTCAAGCATAGTTGTCAAAAGTGATAATTCTGACTATGAGAATTAGAATGTGCAGATTCTGATCTTGTGTATAGTAGTATGTTTTGGTAATACATGACTACTATCTTTTTGAAGTCTTCATTAGTATCAGTAATTGCTAGTGATTGAAATGGAAGAAGAAGGTAATTAGATACTGAGATCTGATCCGGATGCCTGTTGAAGTGATGGTTTCTTCTACTATAAGTTAGAGACAATGGGAATTTGGAACTTGTATAGAAAGCAAGCTAAGCGAATTTGTTCTGGATTATGTGAGAAATTCCAAATCAAGTGTGTCTAGTATGAATTTGTGTGTGAAGTGACTGCCCTCCACTGGGATAGTATGAAGACTTTCATGTGTTCTTGTTTTGTGTTTGAATGGTTATGTTAAGCAGTAGCATAGTTTACCCATGATAGGGGGATTCAAATGAATGTCTATGGCTTGTGGCTGCAGTAGTGCAAATATTATGCAGCTTGCATGTAGTTCAAGCTTTGTGAAGGTTATGATGTTAGAAAACATGTCATGAATTATGATTACATGTGTAGCTGTTTATGCCATAAATGAGTCTGTGTGATTCTAGTCAGGAGAAGATAGTTTGTATTGTTCTACTCCAAGAGACATTATGGTTTGTCTGCAAAATTTATTTTTCTCTGCAGTGTTTGATAGAGCCTTGTGTATGGTCTGTTTGGAGATACCACTTATGATGATTGGTATCTTTGGGTTGTATCACTCTTGAAGGTTAAAAGGAGATTATGTTTATGCTTCTCTGCTTATGGATAAGTTTGGGAATTATCTTAGACTATGTTGATAAAGAAGCCTATTTGTGTTGTGTGACAATGTCTAATCAGATGTCAGAATTTTTTCAGGATACGCTGTGCTTTTGGGCCAAGCAAAGAAGTAGTATGGGCAGTGCTGTCAGGAGGATTTTTGTAAAAAGTGTTTTGAGTCACTGCATGCGCTTTTATTGGAGCTATGAAGACAGCTAGGACCTGTCTTGGATGGTGCATTCTCTTTGACCAAGGTCGTTATTTCCTAAGAAGACTTATTGGAAATTTAAAGAGGCTACTCATTCACCTCATTCATCCGGTGGTAGTTAATTTTTTTTGGACTACATCCGATTGTGGATCATTCTGTCTTAAATCTGGTCTTGTGGGGGTCACCTTTGTCAATTTGTGACCAAAAAGGAGGAGAGATGTTGTACTCAACTATCAAGTCTGAAGGCTGTGCTTGAATCAGTCTCACAACAAGGATGTAGAATAGAACACTCTATTATGAGTTTCTTGGTTGTGCTTCTTGTGACTTGTGATCTGAGTTAAGAACACAATTGTGACTTGTGTTTTGAGCTATTCTAAGGAATTAAAGGTATTCTGACAAGAAACAGTTCCTGGGTTGAGGGGGAGAATTGTTTATCTTCTTCTTCATGTTCACCACGACTTCAAAACTTTCTTCTTCTATGCTGAGGTTGGTGTTCAGTGGTGTTGAGGTTGTTTGGGCTGTTGGATGGGTCATCTCGACATCAAATAGATTATGGATGTTACCTCTTGTTAAAAGCCTTTGTGATATTCTAGTTAAAAAGGGGGAGAGAATATGTGTTGGATTGTCATGATGAAGAATTCCTATTGTTGATGTTGTGACATCATGTGAAAACTGTGAAGACTAAAGACTGAAGGCTTCTGATGTTTTTACTTCAATGGCTACTGCTGACTTTTATAGTTTAGCCTTTGTTTTACGGTTTTTTTTTACGTATGTACAAAGGTTATGTAAATTAGTTTTAGCCAAAATAATCCAAAGGGGGAGATTGTTAATTCTCTGAATTATGTGATTGGCATTATGTTTGGTAAAACTAATATGGCGAATGGTAACATCTCATGCCAGTCTTTATATGTCACTGTCATCTTCTGTATAATCTTCTTGATGTTCTTGTTAGCCGCTTCAACAACGCCATTCAATTTCGGCCGGTAAGGAGAAGAGTTATGATTCTGTATCTTGAATTGCTTGCAGAGCTCGGTGATCATCGTGTTGTTGAGATTTGTACCATTATCAGTAATAATTCTCTCTGGCACACCATACCGACAAATCATATTATATCGAACAAACCTCTCCACAATGTTCCTGGTCACAGTAGCAAAAGAGGCCGCCTCAGCCCATTTTGTGAAGTACTCTATGGCCACCAGGATGAAGCGATGTCCATTGGAAGCGGTAGGCCTAATTTCTCCGATCATGTCAATGCCCCACATTGCAAAAGGCCATGGAGCTGTCAAGACGTTCAAAGGAACCAGAGGCACATGTACCTTATCAGTGTATATTTGGCACTTATGACAAGTTCATGAGTGCTCATAACAATCTGCTTCCATAGTGGACCGGTAGTATCCTTCCCGTAGGATCTTCTTAGCCATGGTATGTCCACTTGAATGGGTTCCGAAGGTACCTTCATGTAGATCTGCCATAATCCTCTCTGCTTCGCACTTGTCTACACACCACAGTAAGGTAGAGTCATGATTGCGCTTGTAGAGGATTCCATTACTGAGGAAGAATTTCGCAGCAAACCTTCTCAGAAACTTCTTATCATTGATAGATGCCCCTTCGGGAAACTCCTGAGTCTCGAGGTACTTCTTCACTTCATGAAACCAGGGTTTGTCTGCCACCTCTTCGGAATCAATCTCACAACAGTGCGCTGGTTCATCCAACCTTTCGATGGTAATTCGGGGAGCTTCGTTGTCCCACCTGACTTTGAACATAGAAGAGATGGTAGCTAGCGCGTCCTCTAACTGATTCTCCTCTCGTGGGAAATGTTCAAAGGTTACCTCCTCAAAGTGTGGGAGAAATGTCAGCACGTGCTCTTTCTATGGGATGAGATTCAGATGCTTCGTATCCCATTCACCTTTGATCTGACTTATCACTAAGGCTGAATCCCTGAAAAACGTCCAAGAACTTAATCCTGAGGTCAATAGCGGCTTTGAGACCCATGATGCAGGCTTCGTACTCCACCATGTTGTTAGTGCAGTTGAAGCATAGTCGGGAAGTGAAAAGAGTATGACAGCCCTTAGGAGATATGATTACCGCGCCGATGCCATTACCTAGTGCGTTTGAAGCTCCGTCAAAAACCATAGTCCATCGGGATCCCTCCTCGAGTCCTTCACTCGGTCTAGGTTTTTCGTAGTCAGTCACCAGCATAATATTATCATCCGGGAACTCAAAATTCATGGACTTGTAGTCATCCACGGCTTGATGAGCCAAATGATCAGCCAATACACTCCCTTTGATTGCTTTATGGGTTGTATATTTTATGTCGTATTCAGTTAAGATCATCTGCCATCTTTCTATTCTTCCGGAGAGAGCGGGCTTCTCGAAGATGTATTTGATTGGATCCATCTTAGATATCAACAAAGTAGTGTTGGTCAACATGTACTATCTTAGTCGGCGAGCAGCCCATGCCAAAGCGCAGCAAGTTTTCTCAAGCAGTGAGTATCGTGTCTCACAGTCGGTAAACTTTTTGCTATGGTAGTATATTGCATGCTCTTTTCGACCAGACTCGTCATGCTGCCCCAGCACACACCCCATTGAATTATCTAGCACTGTTAAGTATAGTATCAAAGGTCTTCCTTCAATCGGAGGCATCAGAATTGGTGGTTCTTGGAGATATTCTTTGATCCTTTTGAAGGCTGTCTGACACTCGCCGTTCCATTTTACCACTTGATCTTTCTTCAGAAGATTGAAGATGGGTTCACAAGTAGAAGTCAGATGTGAAATGAACCTGGAAATATAATTTAAACATCCCAAGAAACCTATAACCTCCTTCTCTGTGTGGGGAGCTGGCATCTCTTGTATGGCCTTTACTTTTGCGGGGTCTACCTGAATACCTTTGTAACTGACGATGAAACCCAAAAGCTTACCAGACCTTACCCCAAAGGTGCACTTGTTCGGATTCAACCTCAGCTTGTATGTCTTCAGCCTGTCGAACAACTTTTATAGATGATCAAGGTGTTCTTCCTCGATTTGAGATCTGGCAATCATGTCATCAACATAAACCTCTATCTCGTGGTGAATCATATCTTGGAACAAGGCGACCATGGCTCGCTGATAAGTTACCCCAACATTTTCTACCTAAAAGGTATCACCTTGTTACAGAAGGTGCCCCACTGTGTGATGAAGGTTGTCTTCTCCATGTCTTCAGGAGCTATCTTGATCTGGTTGTAGCCAGAGAAATCATCCATGAAGGAGAAGATTTTATGCTGAGCGGTGTTGTCAACCAGAACATCAATGTGAGGAAGCGGGAAGTCATCCTTGGGGCTCGCTCTGTTCAGGTCTTTGTAGTCCACACACATCCTTACCTTTCCGTCCTTCTTTTGCACCAGAACAACATTAGCAACCCACTGTGGATAGGAGGTGACAACCAAGAACCCTGCGTCGAACTGTTTCATGACCTCTGCCTTGATCTTCTCTGACATTTCAGGGCACATACGGCATACCTTCTATTTAATCAGATGAAAGTCTTCCTTGGTCGGCAGACGATGTACCAAATATCAGTGTCTAAACCAGGCATGTCTTCATATGACCAGGCGAAGATCTCAACATAGTCGTGCAACATCTGTATCAACCGCTGTTTGATCTTATCTTCCAGATTTGTGCCAATCTTGACTTCTTTTCTGTCTACCTCCGTGCCCAAGTTTATCGTCTAAACTGGCTCTTCATGATGTTGTATAGCCTTTTCTTCCTGCTGTAACATTCTAGCAAGTTCTCCAGGCACCTCACAATCGTCCTCACCTTCGTCCTCGACTTGGTTGATCGGATTTTCGAAGTCATAATTGGTAGTAGAAGAACTATTATCAATGGGATCCAGAGTGGATATGGATTTGCAATATGATACGTGAGTGTGTGTAAGAGCATAGTTGTTTTGATAAAGTGAAAACAGAAAAGAAAGACAGAGAGCTCAAAATTTGTATGCAAGGAACGTCGAATGTTTTATTGATGATATATGAAATAAAACATAATAGCCCTCACAAACAAATCCAATGTGCCTCAGGCAAGACACAAGGCTGTAGAGTTTAAATTGTTTATTGCAAATTCAGAAAACAAGTGGGACAATTACTGCAGAATAAAAGAAACTGGTATTAAATCCCTAGTCGTCCAGTTACTCGGTCCACCGTTGGTAGTTGATTAGATCCAGCTATCAATGTCAGAGTCTTCCTCACTGCCTTTCAATGGAATTAATTCCCCGACTGCTGATGCGTAGGGGAGGTCCTCCAGCTCGAGCGCGTCGAGTAGCTCTTTGAGCTCCTGAAGTAAAGCCCAAACCAAACTTGTCAGTTTTGTGAGTAAAATCAGGGAGTTGTCCCTAGTTGGTATACCCACCTTCTTCAACCATTGCTCTGGCGTCTTTGAGAGAAGCCATCTTCAGAGGAGGTTTGGTGTCGGTAGTGGTCTCAGTCGATGCCAAGATCTAGGGAACCTCTTCAAAGTTTTGGCAAGGAGTCTCTATGAATTCTCCGTCCATCTCTACGTACCTGAAAGAGTTGAGATGGCTCACCATATACTCCTCTTCACCACGTAAAATGATAATCTTTCCCTTCACTGGATACTTCATCATTTGGTGCAGTGTAGAAGTAACAACCCCAACTTCATGGATCCAAGGACGACCCAACAAACAAGAGTATGATGGCCGGATGTCCATTACATAGAAAGTGGACTCAAAGGTCTGAGAACCTACCTTGACATGGATTTCCACCTCCCCATGCACCATTCTCTTTGATCCGTCAAAAGCCCTTACCACGATGTTACTAGACTTTAAGGTCAAGCCCTCACAATCTAGTCGGTCGAGAGCCTTCTTCGGCAGGACATTCAGTGAAGACTCAGTATCTACCAGCACATGAGCCATAGTGGTGCACATGTATTCAATCGAGACATGCAAAGCATCATTATGCTTCCTCCCTTTCGGTGTAAATCGGCATCTAAAAAACCCAGCACATTGTCAACAGTCAGGCTGGCCACACAGTCTTTGAATTGATCAGCCGAGGTCTCTTGCGGCACATGCACATTCTTGAGGAATGCGATCAAAGCCTTCGCATGGGCCTCGGAACACAACAGCAGAGACAGCATGGATATCTTTGAGGGGGTCTGCCCCAACTGCTCGACCATATTGTAGTCGCTCTTTTTAATTATCTTTAATATTTCCTCTATCTCTTGCTTAGAGGCTTCTACGAAAAATTTTCTAGGTGCCTCCGTCCGGGTAGGCTTACCCATAGCTTCTTTGCCTCGGGTACCAGATGACTTAACGGCAGGGGTGACAATTGGAGTAAGAACAAGAGTAGTAGTTGAAGCACCAACAAGAATACCGGGCGAAATAATGACAGGCTTATTGACAGTCTTTGGGGAAATGTAGGGAGAGAAAACCCTTCCACTTCTGGTGATCTTACTGGTCCCGACAATGTTACTGACATAAGGATCAGCCTCTTCATTCTTCAGGTCTTGTTTAATGCCATGATAGTAGACATCGGTGCCATAATGCTAAGGCACAGCTTTGTCCGAGGCGTATGGGATAGGACCAGGAAGGGTGATTATTAACAGAGCGACTCTTGGAGCAGATGTAATCCTAACAGGTCTTCTCGAGGAGACCTTGGAAGGATTGGCGGAAATGGTTATAATTGCAATATCTTCACATGGAACAGTTGGAATCAAAGTTTTCTCAAAAAAATATTCTCTGCTATCCATCAGGCGTTGGACACCTGTTTTCAGCAAATGGCAACCGAAAGGCAGAGATGAACACACGTGGCAACCTTCACCACAACCCGGAAATAAACCGGCCAACAACAAATTCTTCTTAATAGTCATAAGAGGAGTAGAAACTTCATCAACTGAGGTCACAAACATATCGGTATCAACAACATTAACTCCACGATCGCTAACTAACCCAGTCTTCATCAACATCTGTGTCAAAATCACTTGATTGTACATGTTTTCTCTTTAAGGACTTCTTCTCAACAAATTTTCTTTTCTTTGCCACAAACCTTATTTTTGGAGTTTTCTCCTGCTCAATCACATATTATTCACCAAATGTTTCAACATATAGTTCACCATATTGTCCAACCTTTGTTTCATTCTTCTCTGAGTCAGTCTTCTTTGCTCTTTTCTTTGACACATCAACTGGGACAATCATATGAATAGGAACTACATCTTGTTCATTAAGCTTTTTTCTTGACCCAGGAACCCCAAATTTCTTTGTTGTTGCTTTCTTCCCTAACTTGACTCCAAGCATTCTAACCCCATTAGAATTTGTAACAAATTCAGTAGTCATAACTTCTTCAGATGCTTGACTCATATTTGTAAAAGATTTAAGAAATTGAGAGCAAAGTGAATGAGCAACTTTTTATAACAATATAGATAGATGTAGATTGTTCTTACTTGTAAAAATGGAGCAGTTATGCGGAAAATTTGAAATAGGCATAATCAGCCATATTTCACGTGCAAAAATGATCAGAAGTGAGAGAGAGAGAGATAAAATATATTTCTATTCTTGTTAGCCTTCCATGCATTAATTGCTACAAATTCTCATGTATGCAAATACCAAGAATACCCCTTAGCTTTTCAAACTGAGTTATATCTAAAGCTTTAGTGAATATTTCAGCTAATTGATTTTCCGTTACTACATGCTCAAGGTTTACAATTTTATTTTCCACAAGTTCCCTGATGAAATAATTTCGAATTTCAATGTTTTTGATTTTACTATGTCGAACATGCTTCTTTGAAATATTAATAGCACTTATATTGTTGCAGTATAATGTCATGACATTTTGTTCGATATTATACTCCTTTAACATCAGTTTCATCCTAAGCAGTTGGGTGCAACTGCACCCTGCAACAATATACTCTAGATTATGAGACAAAATACTCAACCAAATATGATTTTTCTATCATCAACACTCCCAAACCAATCAACATCATAATACCCTACTAGTATTGAGTTAGTATCACGAGAATAGAGAATACAATAATCACCAGTCCATTTATGTATTTCATGATTCTCTTCACTTGAGTGATATGACTGGCCTTGGGTTTAATCCGGTATATAACAAAAAAACCTACAAAGAATGTGATGTCAAGTCTACTTTTTGTGAGATATAGTAGACCATTAGTCATTCTTTTGTATAAACTTTGATCTACATCAACACCATTATCATCTTTGGTTAATTTCACATATGTTGCGGCATGGGTTCTCTTTTGTCTTTCCTTTTCAAGCCCAAACTTCATCATTATACTCTTTGCACACTTGCTTTGAGATGCAAAGATATTATCTTCCATTTTCTTTACTTGAAGACCAAGAAAGTATTGAGTTCTCCTAGAGAACTGATCTCAAATTCACACTGCATTTGATGAATAAAATGTTCCACCATCTTATCTGATATTCCACCAAAGACAATGTCACTAACATAAATCAAGGCTATCATGAGTTTTCATCTATCATTCTTAAAAAATAGGGGTTTATCTATTCCACCTCTATTGTATCAATTGTTGATCAATAACTTAGTTAATCTTTCATTCCAAGCTCTTGGAACTTGTTTTAATCCATAAAGTGTTTTCTTTAACTTGAACACGTGATTTGGAAATCTAGGATCAATGAATCCCTTTGGTTACTCTACATAAACTTTCTCATTATGATGCCCATTCATGAATGAACTCTTAACATCCATTTGTTATTATCTAAATTTAAACATGCATGAGACTCCTTATATTAGTAAATAGACTCAAAGCGAGAAACTGGAGAAAATGTCTCATAAAAATATACTCCTTCTATTTGTGTGTACCCTTGAGCCACTAAACGAGCATGGTTCCTTGTTACATTACTACTTTCATAAGAATTATTCTTGTAAATCCATTTGGTACCAATGAAATTCACATCTTCGGGTATTGGAACTAAATCCCAAACTTTGTTTCTTTGGAATTAACATAGTTGCAAAGCATTTATCTAGAAGTCATCATTCAAAGCTTCCTTTATGTTCTTGGGTTCAATCTTGGAAATTAAGAGAGAGTTGGAAATCATATCTCTAGATCGGGTGGTGACTCCTTCGTTCACATTTCCAATTATATTTTCAATAGGGTGAACTTTCTGAATTCTGATAGATGGTCCCTTGTTGGTTTGAGGGTGTTCATCATTTATGCTTCCAGATTCAATGTTAGACTCACTATGTGGGACATCTATTGGGACATCATTTTGTTGAGGACATACATCATTTTCATCTTCAACTTCATTCTTATCTTTAGGAGTATCATCAGTGACAACATTTATTAAATTCATTATTGTCTTGGTTTGTTTGTTATATACCATGTAAGCTTTGTTGTTGTTAGAGTAACTTAGGAATATTCCAACATCACTCTTGGGATCCAACTTTCTTCTTTGATCACGATCTACCAAGATTTAAAAATTTCTACCAAAGAAATGAAAGAGTTTGACATTTGGTTTTCTCCTTTTCCAAAGCTCATACCGAGTTGCTTTGGTTCTTGATCTTATGGTCATATGATTGTGAATGCCATAGGTCGGGCTCATGGATTCAGCCCAAAAATAGTAATATAGATTCTTAGCATGCAACATAGCTCTAGCTGACTCTTGTAAGCTTCTATTTTTGCATTCAACCACTATATTCAATTAAAGTGTGATAGGTGCTGAAAATTAATGATCAATACCTTTTGAGGAACAAAACTCAAAGAACTTGGAGTTCTCAAATTCCTTGCCATGGTCACTCCTTGTTTTTACTATCTTAATCATTTTTCTCTTCGGAGACGTTAACATAGTACTGAGCACATCAAAGGTGTCATATTTTCTTTAATAAAGTTGATCCAAGTGTTTCTTGAAAGATCATACACACACATGAAGACACATCTTTTTCCAACTAGGTTTTCCATTTGCATAGGACCCATGGGGTCCATATGTAGTAACTCCAGAACTTTAGAGGTGGTAAGATGTTGTATATTATTGAGATACATCTTGTCCTGCTCACCTATTTGGCAATCTCCATAGATTTTGCCTTCTTCAATTTTTAGCTTTGGTAATTGTGATACGTTGGCAGAACTGGCTGTTATATACTGGTTTGTGTTTTTTGTTCGCAAATGTCGCGGTAAGCAAGATTCGCGACTGACTTTTATTTCATCCAATAAAGGAAAAGGAAAAAGAATAGAAAAAACCCTTTTCGAGATGTTTCTGAGTACGGGGGGAAGATTATAGAAAGGGAAGGTGTTAGCACCCTTTCTATCCGTGGTTTTCCACGGGCTCTTAGGTACTTGCTCATTTTTAAATTGCATGTGTGTGCTTGTTTTGAAAAGTTTTATTTACTTCGTGATAACCCTTGAATCGGTCCTCAAGAGTGTGACAAAGTTGTTTTGAAAACAATTTTTTTGAAAAAAGTGTTTGTGTGAAAAGTTTTTGTTTTGAGCAAGTACTTAAGAGTTTTCTACCTACTCGAAAAAAGTCTGTTCATTTTCGTTTACTTTAGACAGCGCTATCCTACTATTAAGGAGTAGGTAGCTCCGTCGTTGGATTTATAAAGGGACGTTCGAAGGGACGAAATGGTCTCTGAAGGCAACAAGTAAAGATACCTTAGCATTTCAAAGGGACTATCATCATAAGATTAATTCGTAGGCAACTCGATGGACAATTAGGGACTATGATCTTTATGACGATTTTGAATCGCGGGTCATTGCTAAGGTATCCCTACATTCGAGGGACACAACCATTATTTCCGAGGTAACCAAGTGGGGACAAACCCTAGGAGTGAGCATGTGCAAGTGTGCCTTTTTCAGTTAATTATCTTTGCACAATTAGGGTTGTCTACCACTTTTTTAATTTGATTTATCTTTCGCATGCAATCCTAATGTCCATACATCTAACAGTTTAATAGTTGCGGAAATTAAAAGCGAGAAATAAAAACCCTAACTATTACAAGGCTTTGGGGAGGGGATTACATAATCAAAAATCGGGAAAAAATATAAATGCGAAATAGTAAAACTAATTAACTATTACAAACTTGGAGCAGATACAATAATAAATAAAATAGGGGAAAAATAAGGCGTGCGACAAAATTAAATACGGGGAATTAATGTCAAGTTTAGAAAAAATTAATTTGCGAATAAAGAAAAGATATTTTTGGATTAACTTTGCAAATTAACCTAATTTCTATTAAATTCTAATTATGGAAAAAAATTTAAGTTAACCTAATTTCTACTAAATTTTAATTACAAAAAAAGATTTAAGTTAACCTAATTAAACTAATTAATTAATGCAAATAAATTGTTTTATGAAAAAAAACTAAACCTAATATTTTTTGTAATTTTCTGATTTTCTGATTTAATTAAAAAAACAATGATTATTTTTTGTAAAATAAATAAAACAAATGATTTTGTAAAATAATTAAAACAAATAAAGAAATAATAAATTAAAAGAAAATTGAAACTTGGACCTGTTGCTGGAAGGAATTAAGGGGGGTGCAACGCTGAAATTGGTGTTAGGCCCAAAGCTGGTGGCCCAGTTGTTGCACCTGATCCAATGGGATCATCTTCTGAGGGTCTATCATGAGTTTGCGCGTGCTGGGTGTTGGATCTGGATATGATGAGATCTTGTGGTTGAATTTGGAGACACATGGTGGACATTGGATAGTGAGGCGCACTAGATCTGCAACCAAATAATTGGAAAAATGCAAAAGCAACGCGCCTGGGATCGAACCTAGGACACTTACTTCAAACCCTTCATCCTTAACCATCTGCGCTGTTTGTTAACTTGTTTATATAAATAACAAAAATCAATATAACATGAAAGCAAGGTCTAATGCTGAGTCAACCTAACACGCGTGCATTATGGGGCCCTATAATTTAAATCAACGAATCACATGCTACTATCCTGCCACATCTGCACAAGGAGGGTCAAACCACCCTTCACGGTGGTTGACCACCATCGTCTCCGGCGATCCCAAAAATCCAACCTAAAAATAGCGTGATTCCGATCCAGAAATTTGGCCTACCCCCCCTAAATCATAGGCTGCGAGTTCAACGATGGGGTTAGTTTAACCTAAAACGACATGCATCCTTAAAAATGAAGCTTGCACTTCTCTAAACCCTAGCAATGGTGATTTACATTTCTGGCCTTGTTCCATGCATGTAATATGTTAGTTAATTCACAAATAACAATAGCACTATGAATATGCAGCCACAAGGATTTATATCAAGAAGTAAGCGAGTTTTGAGATCAAGAATTTTACCAACGTGAGAAGATCGGGCTAGGGCGATCCAGGGTACTTTGGCCTTCAAGGGTGGATGAGATGAGATGCTGGGATCCTCATAATGATGATAGAATTCCTGGCTTAGACTGAAGGAGGTTGAATCGTGTGTTTTAGAGTTTCACCTTTCTTGAACAATTTTGAAACTTTTTGCTCCTGCTCTCTTGGCTGACTGCGCCTATGTATGTATCTTTTTAGGGTTAGAATCTCCTCTTTATGTATGAGGAAAGACCTAGGTTAACATATATGGAGAGAATCCAAAAGAATAATGGAGTTTTATTTTGTTTCAAATCTTTCCAATTTTGCATATTTCTTACCCATTCCAAGCTTGCACGAATCTTTTGACATTATACAGCCTATTTGGATTGTGATTCACTTCAAAATCCAATCAAAACAAATATTTACTATTTTCAAATCATTTATTTGATTAAATTTGGATTTTAAATGATTAAAAATCAAAATAAATCAAATAAATAAACAAAAGATGCATGGAGTAGTTCATGGGTCGTGGACCATGTTAGGAACAAGATACAAGCATAAAAAGATGGGCCTATTTGAAGAAATATGCATTCTGGGCATTGTTGACTTTGGGAAAATTTCCAAAAATAGCCAACTTTGACAATCCATATCTCCCTCAATTTTGACCCTAAGATGGTGTTCTTTGACTTTTTAGAAAGCTTAGGATGTCCCTTAAGCAACCTCTTTGGTTTAATCTTAAGTGGATCTTCCATGTTCATGTAAGGAGCTTTGACCCAAAAGGTGTTTTTGTTGACTTTTTGGAATGACCTATAATGTCTTAGTTCATATCTTTCCATGAGTGCATTTTTTGAACTTGAGAGATGAAGATGAGTTGTAGGGAATTGGATAATCTACAAAATGAGCCTTGGATAAGAAATTTATAATAAAGTATAAGAAAGTTATGATTGGTCAAATTTTGGTTGACTTTTCCTAAGAAACCCTAATTTAGCAACTTTTGAATTTTGATGAATTAGGAGTATTTCTTGGGGAATCATAATCAACCCTTTATCAAATGATGGATATCACTTCAAAATATTGATGTTGACCAAAAATCTTGAAGTTTGACTGTATGTGGGCTACAATTGACTTTTGACCTAGTATAGTTGATTTTTCAACACTTGAGCAATTGACTGAGCAAACTTCTTGTGCAAGGAATAAAACTTGGCATGAATGGTATTTAGAACATATTAGGACTATGGAGAGCATATGAGGCCCTTTGGACTCAATCATCTTGATGAAAATGGAAACCCTAGTTGGAGGTTCATTGTTTTAGGAGAGAGTTTGTCTGGTCAACTCTTGGGCATCTTTGAGCAAGTTAAGTATCTTAATGAACATATGTTGAGTAAAATGGGAGGGAAAATTTTAGGGTACAACATCTTCCTCTGTTCAATCTTCTTAAGCCTGAGGATGTAGATTGGCTGGTCTTCCTTTCGTGATCTGAAGGTGGAAGATGATTGAACACTAGAGTGCCCAGAAACTTGCACTCACATGAAGTGTATGGTGATTGATAATATCAGGAATAGGCTTACAAATTCCATTTGGAAGGTGACGGAGAATCTTCGGAGATGGGCTTAAATATTCCATCCAGAAAAGATACTGATTACATAAGAGATTCCTTTGTTGAGAACTCATATGCCTGTTGTTAGGGAGGACTTCACTGAGGAATGTTGGTCTCTGTCTTGGGGAATAGAGGCTAGGAGCTTCGGTTGTCCATTAATCTACTGGGGATTAACTCCTGATTGAGAAGGTGGAAGTGAACCTCATATCTGGTTAGGTTCCAGGATACACAGGGGCTTATTGGGGAATTATGAAATCGACCGTATCTGGTCGGGCCCAGGTCTTACAGTGTTGTAAACTGTTGTCTGGAGGTGAAAGAGTAGGAATCTGGATAGTAGGGTTACTTCGAGACAAAATCCTGGATAGTAGGTCTATGAGAAGGAACCTGGGTCGTAGGGTTACTTCGAGATGAAAGCTTGGATAGTAGGGCTATGAGAAGGAACCTGGATAGTAGGGTTACTTCGAGATGAAAGCCTGGACAGTAGGCCTATGGGAAGGAACCTGGATAGTAGGGTTATGAGAAGGAACCTGGATAGTAGGGTTACTTCGAGATCAAAGCCTGGATAGTAGGGCTTATGGGAAGGAACCTGGATAGTAGGGTTACTTCGAGATGAAAGCCTGGATAGTAGGGATTATAGGATGGAACCTGGATAGTAGGGTTACTTCGAGATGAGAGCCTGAATAGTAGGGATATGAGAAGGAACCTGGGTCGTAGGGTTATGAGAAGGAACCTGGATATTAGGGTTACTTCGAGATGAAATCCTTGACAGTAGGGCTTATGGGAAGGAACCTGGGTCGTAGGGTCACTTTGAGATGAAAGCCTAGATAGTAGGGCTGTGAGAAGGAACCTGGGTCATAGGGTTAATTCGAGATGAAAGCCTGGATAATAGGGCTATGGGAAGGAACCTGGATAGTAGGGTTACTTCGAGATGAATGCCTGGATAGTAGGGCTATGAGAAGGAACCTGGGTCGTAGTGTTACTTCGAGATGAAATCCTGGATAGTAGGGCTATAGGAAGGAACCTGGATAGTAGGGTTACTTCGAGATGAAATCCTGGATAGTAGGGCTTATGGGAAGGAACTTGGATAATAGGGTTACTTCGAGATGAAAGCCTAGATAGCAGGGCTTATGGGAAGGAACCTGGATAGTAGGGTTACTTCGAGATGATAGCCTGGATAGTAGGGCTATAAGAAGGAACATGGGTCGTAGGGTTACTTCGAGATGAAAGCCTGGATATTAGGGCTTATGGGAAGGAACCTCGATAGTAGGGTTGCTTCATTTGATCATGTGGATTAGTTGACCCGTTTGGTTTTGGGAACTGATTTTCCATTAGTTGTCTGCAGATATGAAATGTACATCTTCATGGATTTAATCTTGAACTATTGGAAATATTGATGATAACCATCTTTCCTTAAAAGGTACATGATTAATTATATGCAATGCATGAAATGCATTGTGTGGTTATATTCTCAAAATAAATGAGATTATGTTGTATGCAATATGTATGTGCACGTCATGATGTATGAACATGAAATGCTATTGTGACATATCCGATTCTGGGAAAATAAATCCCTGACTGCTACTGGAGAGTACTGGAAGTTGAATTCCTGACCGCTGTAGAAAAAGTGGTTCTTCTACTTCCGTTGGGGATGGTGAACAGAGATGACTATGTCGTGGATTTACTCCTTGTTTACGAATATTCTTCCGGGGAGAGACTTTGCTTGAGAATAACTCTCTGGGGGAACAACTCTGTTTGCGAGAGGAGGTGCTTTACTGGAAGATTTTGCTGATTCAGAGAAATAAACTCCGCTGGGGGATGAACTTATGTAGCTGGAGGAATAAACTCTGTTGGGGATTGAGCTTCTATATTCAGAGAAATAAACTCTACTTGGAGAGATAAAAAAATATGACGATTTGCTCGCGATTATGAAGTTTGGCTGGGGGATATAGCTGCCAGGTTTCTGAAAGACCCTGGTTGGGAGATTACTTCATGTTTTGGGAAAGCTGACATCAAGGCTTTGAATACCTTTAC
Organism: Vicia faba; assembly: GCA_948472305.1. NCBI lineage: Eukaryota > Viridiplantae > Streptophyta > Magnoliopsida > Fabales > Fabaceae > Vicia > Vicia faba. The sequence goes on along the minus strand of OX451737.1, from coordinate 764,220,711 downwards.
TTTGTGTGGAGTGTAGATGTCACGAGGTCGTATCTACTGATGACTGTACTTCAAAGCTGTCTGTGCCCTGATACCTGATGGACAAAGTAACTATCGAGTTTGACATTTTTTTAGCTTTTGTTTTGCCCATGTTTCTTAAGTTACGAGCAATTGTCTTTCCGTTTCTTATGAGAATGTGAATGTTTGTGAATAAAAATTATATTCAAATGCATATGTCAAGAATAAACCATTGGACGTTCTTGCAAAACAAACCAAAAAAAGAAAAAACACATAGTTTTTTGTAAAAAGTGATTTGTATTGATTTTCAAAGTTGGCCTGTAACAGGCGTTCTTGTACAAGGAAGCTGACGCTCTAGTAAGAGAACACCGCCGTAAAAATGGAAGCTATACAATATTGTGTATTGAAGAAAGCAACTATGTACAACAATCCCACTGGGTTCTAATTCTTCTATTGCCCCTATATCTTCGAGCGTCTCATCACTTTGCTGCCTGTCCGAAGTTGATTAGGTTGATCGATGCCGTTCGAGCTTGACAGTTGATACTTAGGTCTGGTCTCAAGGTGATCCAGTGGGACATAGTGATACGCTTTACATTCCTAACTTTTGCGTGGACCACCCTTTCGGGTTTTCAGTCCACCGGGATACCCTTTTTTGCCCAAGCCGCCTTTTCAGGTTTTCGGCTTGCCGGGTATACAGATTTTTCATTTTCATCCCTTATTTTTGCCCGAACCCTTTTGGTTCACCGGGAAGCCCTTATTTTAGCCTAGGCCAGTCAACCTAGCGGGTATTTTATCAGGCGTAGTATCTTTTCACTATGTTTGCATTTATAGGGTGAGGAAGGTCGTCACCGTCCATGGTGGTTAGAATCATAGCTCCACCCGAGAAGATGTTTTTAACCACAAATGGCCCTTCGTATGTGGGGTCTATTTTCCCCTGGGATCACCTTGCGGCAGTATGATGCGCTTGATTACCAGATCCCTGACTTGATATTCTTGACGTTTGACTTTCTTGTTAAAAGCCTTGATCATTCGCTTTTGATACGTCTGACCATGACAAATAACAGTAAGTCTCTTCTTGTCGATCAGATTTAGTTGATCAAGTCGATTCTGGATCCAGTCGTCTTCATTCAAAACCGCATCCTTCATAATCCTGAGAGAAGGTATCTGGACCTCAATGGGTAGGACTGCCTCCATGCCATATACCAGAGAGTAGGGTGTTGCCCCTGTCGACGCCCGTGCTGAGGTACGGTATCCATGAAGAGCGAATGGTAACATCTCATGCCAATCTTTATATGTCACCGTCAACTTCTGTATAATCTTCTTGATGTTCTTGCTATCCGCTTCAACAACGCCATTCAATTTCGGCCGGTAAGGAGAAGAGTTATGATGATGTATCTTAAATTGCTTGCAGAGCTCGGTGATCATAATGTTGTTGAGATTTGTACCATTGTCAGTAATAATTCTCTCTGGCACACCATACCGACAGATCAGATTGTATCGAACAAACCGCACCACAACGTTCCTGGTCACAGTAGTAAAAGAGGCCGCCTCAACCTATTTTGTGAAGTAATTTATGGCCACCAGGATGAAGCGATGTCCATTGGAAGCGGTAGGCCTAATTTCTCTGATCATGTCAATGCCCCACATTGTAAAACGCCATGGAGCTGTCAAGACGTTCAAAGGAACCAGAGGCACCTTCACCTTATCAGCATAGATTTGACACTTATGACAAGTTCAGGAGTGCTGATAACAATCTGCTTCCATAGTGGACCAGTAGTATCCTGCTCGTAGGATCTTCTTAGCCATGGTATGTCCACTTGAATGGGTTCCGAAGGTACCTTCATGTAGATCTGCCATAATCCTCTCTGCTTCGCACTTGTCTACACACCGCAGTAAGGTAGAGTCATGATTGCGCTTGTAGAGGATTCCATTAATAAGGAAGAATTTCACAGTGAACCTTCTCAAAAACTTCTTATCATTGACAGATGCCCCTTCGGGATACTCCCGAGTCTCGAGGTACTTCTTCACTTCATGAAACCAGGGTTTGTCTGCCACCTCTTCAGTATCAATCTCACAATAGTGTGCTGGTTCATCTAACCTTTCGATGGTGATTCGGGGAGCTTCGTTATCCCACCTAACTTTGAACATAGAAGACATGGTAGCTAGCGCGTCCTCTAACTGATTCTCCTCTCGCGGGAAATTTTCAAAGGTTACCTCCTCAAAGTGTGGGAGCAATGTCAGCACATGCTTTTTGTATGGGATGAGATTCAGATGCTTCATATCCCATTTGCCTTTAATCCAACTTATCACTAAGGCTAAATCCCCGAAAACGTCCAAGAACTTAATCCTAAGGTCAATAGCGGCTTTGAGACCCATGATGCAGGCTTCGTACTCCGCCATGTTATTAGTGCAGTTGAAACATAGTCAGGCTGTGAAAGGAGTATGACAATCCTCAGGAGATATGATTACCGTGCTGATGCCATTACCAAGTGCGTTTGAAGCTCCATCAAAAACCATAGTCCATCAGGATCCCTCCTCGGGTCCTTCACCCAGTCTAGATTTTTCGTAGTCAGTCACCAGCATAATATTCTCATCCGGGAACTCAAAATTTATGGACTGGTAGTCATCCACAGCCTGATGAGCCAAATGATCAGCCAAAACACTCCCCTTGATTGTTTTCTGGGTTGTATATTGTATGTCGTATTTAGTTAAGATCATCTGCCATCTTGCTATTCTTCCGGAGAGAGCGGGCTTCTCGAAGATGTATTTGATTGGATCCATCTTAGATATCAACAAAGTAATATGGTTCAACATGTACTATCTTAGTCGGCGAGCAGCCCATGCCAAAGCGTAACAAGTTTTCTCAAGCAGCGAGTATCGTGTCTCACAGTCGGTAAACTTTTTGCTAAGGTAGTATATTGCATGATCTTTTCGACCAGACTCGTCATGCTGCCCCAACACACACCCCATTGAATTGTCTAGCACTGTTAAGTATAGTATCAAAGGTCTTCCTTCAACTGGAGGCATCAAAATTGGTGGTTCTTGGAGATATTCTTTGATCCTTTTGAAGGCTGTCTGACACTCGCTGTTCCACTTTACCATTTGATCTTTCTTCAGAAGCTTGAAGATGGGTTCACAAGTAGCAGTCAGATGTGAAATGAACCTGGAAATATAATTTAAACGTCCCAAGAAACCTCTAACCTCCTTATCTTTATGGGGAGCCTACATCTTTTGTATGGCCTTTAATTTTGCGGGGTCTACCTGAATACCTTTGTCACTGATGATGAAACCCAAAAGCTTACCAGATCTTACCCTGAAGGTGCACTTGTTCGAATTCAAACTCAGCTTGTATGTCTTCAACCTGTCGAACAAATTTTGTAGATGATCAAGGTGCTCTTCCTCGGTTTGAGACCTGGAAATCATGTCATCAACATAAACCTCTATCTCGTGGTGAATCATATCGTGGAACAAGGCGACCATGGCTCGCTGATAAGTTGCCCAGCATTTTTCAACCCAAAAGGCATCACCTTGTAACAGAAGGTGCCCCACTGTGTGACGAAGGTTGTCTTCTCCATGTCTGCAGGAGCCATCTTGATCTGGTTGTAGCCAGAGAAACCATCCATGAAGGAGAAGATTTTATGCTGAGCGGTGTTGTCAACCAGAACATCAATGTGAGGAAGCGGGAAGTCATCCTTGGGGCTCGCTCTGTTCAGGTCTCTGTTGTCCACACACATCCGTACCTTACCGTCCTTCTTTGGAACCAGAACAACATTAGCAACCCACTGTGGATAGGAGGTGACAGCTAAGAACCCTGTGTCGAACTGTTTCATGACCTCTTCCTTGATCTTCTTTGACATTTCAGGGCGCATATGGCGGACCTTATATTTAACCGGATGACAGTCTTCCTTGGTCGGCAGACGATGTACCAAATATCAGTGTCTAAACCAGGCATGTCTTCATATGACTAGGCGAAGATCTCAACATAGTCGTGCAACATCTGTATCGATCGCTATTTGATCTTATCTTCTAGATTTGTGCCGATCTTGACTTCTTTTCTATCTACCTCCGTGCCCAAGTTTATCGTCTCAACTGGATCTTCATGAGGTTGTATAACCATTTCTTCCTGCTGTAACAGTCTAGCGAGTTCTCCAGGCACCTCACAATCGTCCTCACCTTCGTCCTCGGCTTGGTTGATCGAATTTTCGAAGTCATAACTGGCAGTAGCAGAACTGTTATCAATGGGATCCAGAGTGGATATGGATCTGCAGTATGATACGTGAGTGTGTGTAAGAGCATAGCTATTTCGATATAGTGAAAATAGAAAAGAAAGACAGAGAGCGCAAAATTTGTATGCAAGGAACGTATAATGTTTTATTGATGATATATGAAATGACACATAATAGCCCTCACAAACAAATCCAATGTGCCTCAGGCAAGACACAAGGCTGTAGAGTTTAAATTGTTTATTACAAATTCAGAAAACAAGTAGGACAATTACTGCGGAATAAAAGAAACCGGTATAAAATCTCTAGTCGTCCAGTTACTCGCTCCACCGTTGGTAGTTGGGTAGATCCAACTGTCAATGTCAGAGTCTTCCTCACTGTCTTCAATGGAATTAATTCCCCGGCTGCTGATGCGTAGGGGAGGTCCTCCAGCTCGAGCGCGTCGAACAGCTCTTTGAGCTCCTGAAGTAAAGCCCAAACCAAACTTGTCAGTTTTGTGAGTAAAATCATGGAGTTGTCCCTAGTTGGTATACCCACCTTCTTCAACCACTGCTCTGGCATCTTTGAGAGAAGCCATCTTAAGAGGAGGTTTGGTGCCGGTAGTGGTCTCAGTCAATGCCAAGATCTGGGGAACCTCTTCAAGGTTTTGGCAAGGAGTCTCTATGAATTCCCCGTCCATCTCTACATACCTTAAGGAGTTGAGATGGCTCACCATATACTCCTCTTCACCATGTACAATGACAATATTTCCCTTCACTGGATACTTCAGCATTTGGTGCAGTGTAGAGGTAACAACCCCAACTTCATGGATCCAAGGACGACCCAACAAACAAGAGTATGACAGCCGGATGTCCATTACATAGAAAGTGGACTCAAAGGTATGAGAACCTACCTTGACAGGGATGTCCACATCCCATGCACCATTCTCTTTGATCTGTCAAAAGCCCTTACCACAATGTTACTAGGCTTTAAGGTCAAGCCCTCACAATCTAGTCGGTCGAGAGCTTTCTTCGGAAGGACATTCAGTGAAGACTCAGTATCTACCAGCACATGAGCCATAGTGGTGCCCCTGCATTCGATCGAGACATGTAGAGTGTGATCGGTGGATCTGGAACTGACTGTTTAACGCTGGTTCGCGAAATGTCGCGGAAGCAAGAGTCGCCACCGTCTTTTATTTTCTCCAAATGGAAAGGACAAAAGCACAGAAAAATTCCTTAAAGAGATTGCTCTCGGTTCGGGAGGTAGGTTATAGAAAGGGAAGGTGTTAGCACCCTTTCTATCCATGGTTATCCATGGGCTCTTAGATACTTGCTCATTGTGTTTTCAAAATGTTTGTTTGCTTTTCAATGTGGGTTTTAAAAAAGTTTCTTTGAAAATTTCAGATCGACTCTTGTGTCAGAGTGTTTGAAAAATTGTTTTGAAAGCTTTTGAAAAGTGTCGGTGTGAAAAGATTTTTGTTTGTTTTTGAAGAGAGCAAGTATCTACGAGAACCTACCTGCCCTAAGGAATTCGTCTGTGTAAATGTCCTTAAAGTAGTGCCATCCCACCATTGAGAGGTAGGTAGCACCACCGTTGGAGGTATTCGGGTCAATTCGAGGTTCGGGACATGGTGATCACCAGAGCAATGGGAAGACACCTTAGAAGCTACCCTCATGCCAGGTTCCCGGATCATGAGGACTTACTAAGACATCCTCTACTCGACGATCACCTTTCGAGGCAAGGCAACAGTGAGGCGTACCCTAGGGGTGGTGTGTGATTTGTGTGTCATTTTCATTTGCATTTGTCTTGTCATATGATTGGTGTTCTACGCTTGATTTTATTTAGGGCCATTCATTCTTGCATGCTCTTTGTTAACAGTTAAAAGTATTTGCGGGAAAGGTAAATCTAAAACTATTACAAATGGCGCGGGTCCACATCGCCAAAATTAAACCGAACCCGATTTGACAGAAAAGTAAATAAAGAAATTAAAAGGAAAGAAATTGAAAAGTGCGAGAAGTGGATGTTACAAAGCTTTGGGAGAGATACATAATTATTTAAGCAATAAAATAAATACGCGAAATTAAACAATTAAGTCGAAAGGAGGGCGTTGGACCCTTTGGCAAAATTAAAATTAATAAGGAATTAAAATTAAAATTAAAAGAAGATGTTTTTTGGTATTTTAGTATTTTGGGATTTAATGAGAAAAAGAATTAATTGAAATTAAAATGAAATTTTAAACCTAATTCTAATTATTTTAAATTTTTAAGAAAACATGAAACTTTGACCTAATTTAAGCTCTAATTAATTTACATACAAATTTGATTATAAAAATAAATAAAATAAATATTATTATGGTGAAAAAGAAATATTAAAAAAAAAAGAATAAAAATTAACTAAACCTAATTCTACATTTTTTATTTTTATTGTGGAAAGAATTAAAATTGTAACCTAAATTAAAACTAAATTTATTTACATGCAATTTGCTTATGAAAATAATTAAAATAAAAAATATTATATTTTTCATCTTTTCTGACTTTTTTGTGCATTTTTATATTTTAGTAAAAATAATTAATTAAATCAAACAAATAAAGAAAAGAAAATAACAATTGAAATAAAGCATGAAAAAGTGGAGAATTGCAAACCAGGGGGGGTTCAGTCCCAATTGTGAGGTGTGGATCCAATAAATTGAGCCCAACCTTGCAAGGCCTGATTGACTTTTGTGCAAGTGTGTGGTGCGTTGACTGGGACTTAGTGTGTTCTTCAACCCTCAGCCTTTGGATTGACACACTGGACGCGTGGCCAACTGGATCTTGGAGGCCTATGGTAGTCTTGACTTTGGGCGCTGCATGAGAATTTACATTGAAAAATAATATGGAAATTATTCAGACCTGGGACTCGAACCCAGGTCTTGGAGGTTGAAGCAATGAGCATTTGCCAGCTGAGCCATGAAACGTATGTTAACATATTATAACAAATAAATAACAAAAAGAAAAAACAAACGCGTTAGTGGATCCAGCGCGCGAATTTCAAACAGGCCTATCATTCGTTGACAACACACCATCTTCTTCATCACCCCTGTAAAACAAAACACAAAGGCAACGTTTTTCGCGCGTTGCGTTAGGAGGCTTTAGAGAAAATAGCGAATAGCGCTACAATGTTCATAAATTGATCGCGAATGTGGTGTCTCCTTCGTCTGAAAGCACTGAGTACAACCATGGTGGTCTTAAGGCTTAATTTTTCCTCTTTGCAAAAGCCCTAAATTTACAACCCTGTAAACCCTAGAGATCGGCCATGGTGAAATCTTATATACAGCATGAAAATCAAATTGAATGCATTGGTTAGTTTCAGGACAAGGTGATAAACATGAATCAACAATTAAATTTCACAAAGAATGCCTAGAATATGATATGCGATTATGAGTTTTTTGCTGTACAGTTTTAGTCCAATATACCAATTCTTGAGGTTTTGATGGCTGTGCTTGATTGGAACGTGATCAGCAGACCTTGAGGAAGCTATTGGAACCAATTTCGTGCCTTGAATCCACCTCTAACACTGATTTCAGTTTTGAGTTTTATGGGGAAAATTTCAAGTTTGCCAATGTGTCTCTTGCGCAGCTTTCTGTCCATGGGCATTAGGTTTATCATCTAGCATTTGTACTGAAGCTATTAGGTTAACAAAAGTAGAACAAATCCAATGAATTAATGTTTTTTTTGAAAATTTGATTTCATAAGATCTTTTTCATATCTTTTTCACATGTTCTTGTGTTAATTAGCATCCAATTAAGCCAAATCTTTCCATAATTGTACAAGCACGAAATCTTGATGGCAAAACATGCATGAAAAGATTTATTAGGTCAAGTTATATACTTTTCATGTATTTAAATAATTTAAATGAATTAATATAAATAATAATTCAAATAAATAAATAAAAAATGAGAAAATACTTCCCTTTGGGCCAAGTGGTCGTGCATATGCTTGGAATGATGAATCATGGAAGAAAAATGGGCCCATTAGCATTTTTAGGTCATTTGGATCAAAGTTGACTTTTCAAAATATCCAAAAATTTCCCAACTTCCACAAGGCATAACTTGCTCAATTTTTAAGCTTTTCTCATGTTCTTGGACATTTTGGAAAGGTCTTTGAGTCCTATAACCAATGTCTTTGGTCCCATGTCATTTTGATTTACCAATCTCAAGTTATGGCCTTTGAATTAAAGTCCCTTTTTGTTGACTTTTGAAAATGACCTATAATGTTGAAATTGATAACTTTTTGTGAGAGCATTTCTTGGACTTGAAGTATGAAGATGAGTTGTAGGAAATGTCTTTCTCTTCAAAATGAGCTTTGGATGGAATTTTTCTGATAATCCATGTGAAAGTTATGCCTTGGTCAATTTCAGTTGACTTTTTCAGCTGTCCAAATAAGGAAACTTTTGCATCTTGATGATTTCTGAGCCAAATTTTGAGAATCATGATCAAGCATTGATCAAATGATGTTTGTGGCTTCAAAATGATATGTTGACCAAAAATTTGAACTTTTGACTGTCAAATGACCATTTTGCCCCTACAGTTGACTGTAGTGCAATTTAGGGTTTTGACTGTGCAATTTTGAGCTGGATGCCTTGAAACTTGATATGAGGATACTTGACCACATTTGTAAGCATGTGAAACTTGATTGGGCCTTTGAAAACTTCCTTTCTTGATCAGAACACAAACCCTTGTTTTGACTGTATAGGAGACCTTTGCACTATGCAACTCTTGGGGAATTTTGTGACTTGGCTTGGCAATTTCTTGGAGAATATGGGAGGGCAAATTTTGGGGTACAACAGTTGCCCCTGTTCAATCTTCTTAGACCCGAGGATGCAGATTGGCTGACGTGCCTTTCGTAATCCGAGGGTAGAAGATGATTGAACACTAGAGTGCCCAGAAGTTTGCGCTCACATAGTAGCAGTGATGATGGAATGGGCTTATAGATGCCATTGGGAGGTTGTTGGATAGGATGATGGGCTTATAGATGCCATCTGGATGTTGATTGCATAGGAGATTCCTTAGCGAGAACCTGCATACCTGCAAAAGAACAAATGAGTACCTGACACGTTGCAGGAGCTGGTTTTCAGATGCTTGGTATAGATGTGTCCTAACTGGTTACAGGAGCTGAGTTTGGAGCTTCATAAGATGATGAATGAACCAGGGATGGTTACTACCTTAGCATGAATGGTAAGATAACCTTGGGCGATTTTAACCTCAACAACGCTCGTTGAGAAAAATTTTAGCGGGAATTACCATCTTTGCAGTATCGGGAAGAGACCCATAGGCACTTATAATCTGAAAGGGAATTGTCACCTCACTCACCGTCGGAGAGGAAACCATAAGAAAAGGAATTATCACCTCACTCACCGTCGGAGAGGGGACCATAGGAGATTATCACCTCACACTCACCGTCGGAGAGGAAAACATCTGAAAAGGAATTACCACCTCACTCGCCGTCGGAGAGGGAACCATAGGAGACTATCACCTCACACTCATCGTCGGAGAGGGAAACATCTGAAAAGGACTTATCACCTCACACACCGTCGGAGAGGGAACCATAGGAGACTATCACCTCACACTCATCGTCGGAGAGGGAATCATCTGAAAAGGACTTACCACCTCACACACCGTCGGAGAGGGAACCATAGGAGACTATCACCTCACACTCATCGTCGGAGAGGGAAACATCTGAAAAGGACTTACCACCTCACACACCGTCGGAGAGGGAACCATAGGAGACTATCACCTCACACTCATCGTCGGAGAGGGAAACATCTGAAAAGGACTTACCACCTCACACACCGTTGGAGAGGGAACCATAAGAGACTATCACCTCACACTCATCGTCGGAGAGGGAAACATCTGAAAAGGACTTACCACCTCACACACCATCGGAGAGGGAACCATAGGAGACTATCACCTCACACTCATCGTCGGAGAGGGAAACATCTGAAAAGGACTTACCACCTCACACACCGTCAGAGAGGGAACCATAGGAGACTATCACCTCACACTCATCGTCGGAGAGGGAAACATCTGAAAAGGACTTATCACCTCACACAGCGTCGGAGAGGGAACCATAGGAGACTATCACCTCACACTCATCGTCGGAGAGGGAATCATCTGAAAAGGACTTACCACCTCACACACCGTCGGAGAGGGAACCATAGGAGACTATCACCTCACACTCATCGTCGGAGAGGGAAACATCTGAAAAGGACTTACCACCTCACACACCGTTGGAGAGGGAACCATAGGAGACTATCACCTCACACTCATCGTCGGAGAGGGAAACATCTGAAAAGGACTTATCACCTCACACACCGTCGGAGAGGGAACCATAGGAGACTATCACCTCACACTCATCGTCGGAGAGGGAATCATCTGAAAAGGACTTACCACCTCACACACCGTCGGAGAGGGAACCATAAGAGACTATCACCTCACACTCATCGTCGGAGAGGGAAACATCTGAAAAGGACTTACCACCTCACACACCGTCGGAGAGGGAACCATAGGAGACTATCACCTCACACTCATCGTCGGAGAGGGAAACATCTGAAAAGGACTTACCACCTCACACACCGTCGGAGAGGGAACCATAGGAGACTATCACTGAGTCTTCATCAGGAAAATCTGTTGGGAGTCGATTTAGCTGGACTAGAGAAGGCCTTGACTGGATAAGAAATCTTTTGAGTTGATTAATCGAACCGGTCTAGGTCTTGAAATATGTTTGAGAATTTCAACTGCACCTTTTCTGAAAGGTAAAGGTCAGTCATATGCGATGCATGATATGGATCAAGCAATGATGTTCTCAATATAAATGAGATTTGTATGATATGATGCGTCTATGCATGCTATAATGATGTATGTTTTTGTCTAGGAAAGTAAATCCTTGACGGGTGCCGGGAAGTCGTATCCCGGGCTGATGTTGAAGAATAGATTTCGCTTCCGCTGGGGATGATAACTGCAAGAATACCGGTAGGAGAAAATGACTCCGTTGCGGAATAAACTCGGCAAATGGAGGATTCTGCGGGGAGAAAAGATACTCTAGCGACCATGCTGGGAAGTAATACTCTGTGGGGAGAGAGGTACTTTGCTGAATTGTTGATAATAATTTGCTAGGGATACCCTTGTTGAGTTGGGAGCGTTAATAGACTTCGCTGGGGATAAGGAGACTTTGTCGGGGACGATCTTTCCATGGCTTTTGGCTGAGGATAACCCAGTTATATCCTGTTAAGGAAATAACTCTTTAAATAAGGCCGGGCGACGCGTTCGTGCTTTGCGAGGATAAACTTCCAGAATCTACTGGGGATAAGCTTACTGCTTGGGGGAGATGAGTTCCAATTTTCCTGGGGGAATTGGATTGGACTCTTCTGGGGAAGTTTTGATATGCATCAGGAAAGTGACTCCACTGTATGTTTGATATACCGCCGGGGAACAATCTTTAGACCAAGACTGCCGGGGATGCTTGTTAAGAATGCGTATAGTGCTGGGGAATGCTGAGATCTGCTGGAGGGTACCCAACTTTCCTTAAGGCCTGATAACTCTGCTTGGAGAAGAATGTACTGGCTGCTGACTCGCTCTCTGGGGAATTAATATATGCTGGTTATATTCTTTAGCCGAACCTACCTTGGTACCTTGGAGGACAGAACAATTAGACTGTTCAGACAATTTCTTTATTGCCCCTGTTTCTGAGGTGGGAGAGGAAGACCTGATAGGTGCTGATAGCTTGTTGATGGACAGACCTTCTTCTGGTAGGCAAGTGACGAGATAACAGGACATAGTCGTACGCTTTAATCCCTAACTTTTGCCTGAACCGCCCTTTCGGGTTTTCAGTCCACCGGGATGCCCATTTTTTCCCAAGCCGCCTTTTCAGGTTTTCGACTTGCCGGGTGTACAAGTTTTTTCATTTTTATCCCTTATTTTTGCCCGAACCCTTTTGGTTCGTCGGGAAGCCCTTATTTTTGCCTAGGTGTGTCAACCTAGCGGGTCTTTGATTATGCGTAGTATTTTTTCGACTATGTCCATGTTCTCAGAATGTAGGGAGTTGCCCCTGTTTAGAAGTGTTTTGTCATGCCACCAGAAGGTATTTGATCATGCAAAATTTGTTGTTGGAATGCCCTAAGTGACTCAGGCGGAGACTTGCCCCAGACTACTTGGCCTTTGAGAGATTCTCCGAATCTTGATTGGATTGCCCCAGATGACGGACCATGATTAGGTCGTGCCCCTTGATTGGAGATACTCTTGTTCATTAGACTTTCGTCATGCGAATTTCTATGCTGTTCAAACAAAAAGTCATATGCAAACAAAGTTATGTTAAAAATGCAAAGCTTATGTCTGTCTTGAAGATTTTGAAAATGCATTCTTTTTTTCATAAAACAAATGAATGTTTGTAAAACGTGATGTCAACTCCGTATTTACCGTAGGCCTTCAGGAGTCAGGATACCTTTTGTAACAGTAGGCTTTCGAACTAACCCATGCTTCAGCTAGGACTTTTGAGGGTTATAACGTGGCCTGGTTCACGGTTTAAGAAACTAAGGATAAAGGGCTCAAATTATTTGTACCCACCCGCTCTTCGTGATGTTCTCCAAACCTAAACTCAGTTGATCGTGCGTTAGACCTTGCTTGAGTCTTTGCTTTGATGTTCCAATAAGGGTTCAGATGTTGATGATTTCTTTTGAATAGGCAGTCATTTTTTGCTTTGGTTGAGGGTTTGTGAGACCTCTTTCTTGATTTTTGTTATCCCTTTCTTTTTTTTTTTGCCTGAACTGTTTCCTTTTTTGGTATTACAGTCAGCGGGATGCCCCAGTTTTGTAAGTCTCCTTCATGGGTTTTGACTTAATGGGTTTTTTATTTTTTGAGATAATGACTACCTTTCTTTATTGATTATTCGGAACCATCACTGTCTTTCTTTTTTGTAAGGACCTCTTTAGTTCCATTTGTCATGCACCTGAATCAACTGAGAGAACTACCCTGCCCCAGGTTATGATAAAGGGTTTTAATTTTCGAAAAGAAAAACTCCTACTTCTTTGGCTCAGAGGGGTTGACGAGGGATTATCATCCTTATAACTCCAGTGTTTAGGAATTGAAACAATGCGTGTACCTCATCAGCGGGGTCTGTTCAAAAGCATATTGTAACGATCGCGGTATCATTTTCGTCTTCCTCCCTCAAGAGGCTTAGAATTAACGAGAGTTGACATCAGAAAAAATATGAAAACAATTTGCATATAGTGAATGCGAATATATTGATTCAAAATAGACATAAGCGATGCATTAATGGAATAACAATGTTTTAACATGAATAAATGTTTGAACGGTCAAAAGAAAAACACAACTTGAACATCCGAATGAACAAAAGTTTCCTAGTCTCGGAGCTTGTCACTTCAACTGGTGAGCCTTGGAGGAATGGTAGAAAAATTCAGCCTGTCCATCTTGTGTGAACTCCAATGCCCCTTCATCGATCAGGTCCTGGATTTTGTTCCTCAGATCCCAACATTCATTGGTATCATGTCCTGGGCTAGCAGAGTGGTAGGCACACCTCTTATTGGGATCATAGGCAGGAGATGCTGTGTTGGGGTTCCGGGGATGAGCCCTTAATGTGATCAGATTCAACCTCAATAGGCGTTGCAAAGCTTGATACAGCGACATGTTGAGCGGGGTGAATTGCCTTCTGGGCTTGTCTGGCTGAAGCTGGTGAGGTTGATGCTGAATTTGTGGCACTGGAGCCATTTGAGGAGCTTTCCCCTTATCCTCTTGCCTTGAGGATGATTGGATGATGAATGGCTTTTTACCCTTAGATGTTTGCCCCAGTTGGTTACCCTGAAGCAGTTGGTTGACGAGAAACCCGAGCTCGTCTTGTCTTTGAGCCAACCCTTGTATGGCAGTCATCTGCCCCAGCATTTGGGCTTTCATTATATCCACTTCAGCTTGCAGATGTTTTAGCCGTTCGTCCTCAGCGCGATTCCTGACCAAAGTCTCCGTGAGAAGTGTCCTTAGCTCCTCCTGCCCCTTGGATATATTCAGGAGGATTTCCCCGAACCGAGTCTCTTGAGCAAGAAAGTCCTGGTTATCTTGTTGGGAAGCCATGGCTGAAATAAACAGCGAGAAGGGTAAGTGACCTGCAAAGAACGGGTACCTGTAATGCAATGATATGTATGATATGCATGCAATGTTTTCAAGGACCTCGCGGGGTAAACAAGAAAATTGTTAGCATTTGAGTTTGGTAGCCTGATTGAAGGAACTTCATATTGTTGAGAGCCCTTCATCAAGGGTCAAAGGCTTACCATATCCAGTGGGTCATAGCCCCTGACAACTTTGTCTAGAGGAAAATAAATCCTCTTTGCCCCTTGCTGGGATAGTTGATTCACCATGACCTGCATCACAAGCCCTTGAGATCCTTGAAATGGGTTAGGATGTATGCAATGGTATGATGTCATGATGCATGGGGTAGTATAGATAAACCCTGTTATGAGCCCTTATTAAGGACTGCAAACCAAAACCTGCAAGAAGCTTAAGTAAAACCTGTTATGAGTCCCAGTTAAGGGCTATGGACAAAACCTGCAAAAACTTGGCAAACCCTGCTATGAGTCCCAATTAAGGACTATAAGCGAACTCTGCAAGTAGTTCCTGTGTTAGATAACAAGCATGCAAGTAGTCAAGTTGGAAGGCACACAAGTCACACAAGAGAAACCCTTAGAGTTCAGGCTAGCATGAGGTCTGGGTATTACCCTCTTGAAATTGGTGGGTTCAACCTGTCCTAATCAAAGTAACCGGGTTCTAAGGGTCCCAATATCACTGGATTGCTTTCATTGTTCATCGTTTCGATTTAGCCACTGAACTGGCGACCGAAATATCCCAGGAAAGCAACCCTCAATTGAGTGTAGTATCGAGTATCAACCAACCTCAGACTGCACCAAAGTCAGTTATCTCACTACCCTAAAGAGGCCAAGATAGTTCAATTAAGGTTCCTAAGGTCTGTTGATGCTTCACGACACCACGCGGAGGCCCCGTACTCTCCTTGACTGAACTCAAGGGTTACCGGTACACACCAAAGTGCCACATCAACGTAGCAGACTGTTTCAACCATGTCGGTATACCCCGCACAGTTCCCTCACAGCCTTGTTGCTACTTTCTAAGAAGGTATCCCCTAGATCCGGGTTAGGATCTATAGAACTCCCAAGACAGTCCCACAATAATAAAGCAAGCAAAGAAGACAATTGAAAACATAGTTATGACCTAGCCCTAAGGTACACCCCACTTTAAGTTTTAATCCCCAGCAGAGTCGCCAGTTCTGTGATCGGTGGATCTGGAACTGACTGTTTAACGCTGGTTCGCGAAATGTCGCGGAAGCAAGAGTCGCCACCGTCTTTTATTTTCTCCAAATGGAAAGGACAAAAGCACAGAAAAATTCCTTAAAGAGATTGCTCTCGGTTCGGGAGGTAGGTTATAGAAAGGGAAGGTGTTAGCACCCTTTCTATCCATGGTTATCCATGGGCTCTTAGATACTTGCTCATTGTGTTTTCAAAATGTTTGTTTGCTTTTCAATGTGGGTTTTAAAAAAGTTTCTTTGAAAATTTCAGATCGACTCTTGTGTCAGAGTGTTTGAAAAATTGTTTTGAAAGCTTTTGAAAAGTGTCGGTGTGAAAAGATTTTTGTTTGTTTTTGAAGAGAGCAAGTATCTACGAGAACCTACCTGCCCTAAGGAATTCGTCTGTGTAAATGTCCTTAAAGTAGTGCCATCCCACCATTGAGAGGTAGGTAGCACCACCGTTGGAGGTATTCGGGTCAATTCGAGGTTCGGGACATGGTGATCACCAGAGCAATGGGAAGACACCTTAGAAGCTACCCTCATGCCAGGTTCCCGGATCATGAGGACTTACTAAGACATCCTCTACTCGACGATCACCTTTCGAGGCAAGGCAACAGTGAGGCGTACCCTAGGGGTGGTGTGTGATTTGTGTGTCATTTTCATTTGCATTTGTCTTGTCATATGATTGGTGTTCTACGCTTGATTTTATTTAGGGCCATTCATTCTTGCATGCTTTTTGTTAACAGTTAAAAGTATTTGCGGGAAAGGTAAATCTAAAACTATTACAAATGGCGCGGGTCCACATCGCCAAAATTAAACCGAACCCGATTTGACAGAAAAGTAAATAAAGAAATTAAAAGGAAAGAAATTGAAAATTGCGAGAAGTGGATGTTACAAAGCTTTGGGAGAGATACATAATTATTTAAGCAATAAAATAAATACGCGAAATTAAATAATTAAGTCGAAAGGAGGGCGTTGGACCCTTTGGAAAAATTAAAATTAATAAGGAATTA
This sequence comes from Vicia faba, assembly GCA_948472305.1. Taxonomy (NCBI): domain Eukaryota; kingdom Viridiplantae; phylum Streptophyta; class Magnoliopsida; order Fabales; family Fabaceae; genus Vicia; species Vicia faba. The sequence continues at coordinate 764,204,163 of OX451737.1, read as the reverse complement.
AAATTAAAATTAAAAGAAGATGTTTTTTGGTATTTTAGTATTTTGGGATTTAATGAGAAAAAGAATTAATTGAAATTAAAATGAAATTTTAAACCTAATTCTAATTATTTTAAATTTTTAAGAAAACATGAAACTTTGACCTAATTTAAGCTCTAATTAATTTACATACAAATTTGATTATAAAAATAAATAAAATAAATATTATTATGGTGAAAAAGAAATATTAAAAAAAAAAGAATAAAAATTAACTAAACCTAATTCTACATTTTTTATTTTTATTGTGGAAAGAATTAAAATTGTAACCTAAATTAAAACTAAATTTATTTACATGAAATTTGCTTATGAAAATAATTAAAATAAAAAATATTATATTTTTCATCTTTTCTGACTTTTTTGTGCATTTTTATATTTTAGTAAAAATAATTAATTAAATCAAACAAATAAAGAAAAGAAAATAACAATTGAAATAAAGCATGAAAAAGTGGAGAATTGCAAACCAGGGGGGGTTCAGTCCTAATTGGGAGGTGTGGATCCAGTAAATTGAGCCCAACCTTGCAAGGCCTGATTGACTTTTGTGCAAGCGTGTGGTGCGTTGACTTGGACTTAGTGTGCTCTTCAACCCTCAGCCTTTGGATTGACACACTGGACGCGTGGCCAACTGGATCTTGGAGGCCTATGGTAGTCTTGACTTTGGGCGCTGCATGAGAATTTACATTGAAAAATAATATGGAAATTATTCAGACCTGGGACTCGAACTTAGGTCTTGGAGGTTGAAGCAATGAGCATTTGGCAGCTGAGCCATGAAACGTATGTTAACATATTATAACAAATAAATAACAAAAAGAAAAAACAAACGCGTTAGTGGATCCAGCGCGCGAATTTCAAACAGGCCTATCATTCGTTGACAACACACCATCTTCTTCATCACCCCTGTAAAACAAAACACAAAGGCAACGTTTTTCGCGCGTTGCGTTAGGAGGCTTTAGAGAAAATAGCGAATAGCGCTACAATGTTCATAAATTGATCGCGAATGTGGTGTCTCCTTCGTCTGAAAGCACTGAGTACAACCATGGTGGTCTTAAGGCTTAATTTTTCCTCTTTGCAAAAGCCCTAAATTTACAACCCTGTAAACCCTAGAGATCGGCCATGGTGAAATCTTATATACAGCATGAAAATCAAATTGAATGCATTGGTTAGTTTCAGGACAAGGTGATAAACATGAATCAACAATTAAATTTCACAAAGAATGCCTAGAATATGATATGCGATTATGAGTTTTTTGCTGTACAGTTTTAGTCCAATATACCAATTCTTGAGGTTTTGATGGCTGTGCTTGATTGGAACGTGATCAGCAGACCTTGAGGAAGCTATTGGAACCAATTTCGTGCCTTGAATCCACCTCTAACACTGATTTCAGTTTTGAGTTTTATGGGGAAAATTTCAAGTTTGCCAATGTGTCTCTTGCGCAGCTTTCTGTCCATGGGCATTAGGTTTATCATCTAGCATTTGTACTGAAGCTATTAGGTTAACAAAAGTAGAACAAATCCAATGAATTAATGTTTTTTTTGAAAATTTGATTTCATAAGATCTTTTTCATATCTTTTTCACATGTTCTTGTGTTAATTAGCATCCAATTAAGCCAAATCTTTCCATAATTGTACAAGCACGAAATCTTGATGGCAAAACATGCATGAAAAGATTTATTAGGTCAAGTTATATATTTTTCATGTATTTAAATAATTTAAATGAATTAATATAAATAATAATTCAAATAAATAAATAAAAAATGAGAAAATACTTCCCTTTGGGACAAGTGGTCGTGCATATGCTTGGAATGATGAATCATGGAAGAAAAATGGGCCCATTAGCATTTTTAGGTCATTTGGATCAAAGTTGACTTTTCAAAATATCCAAAAATTTCCCAACTTCCACAAGGCATAACTTGCTCAATTTTTAAGCTTTTCTCATGTTCTTGGACATTTTGGAAAGGTCTTTGAGTCCTCTAACCAATGTCTTTGGTCCCATGTAATTTTGATTTACCAATCTCAAGTTATGGCCTTTGACTTAAAGTCCCTTTTTGTTGACTTTTGAAAATGACCTATAATGTTGAAATTGATAACTTTTTGTGAGAGCATTTCTTGGACTTGAAGTATGAAGATGAGTTGTAGGAAATGTCTTTCTCTTTAAAATGAGCTTTGGATGGAATTTTTCTGATAATCCATGTGAAAGTTATGCCCTGGTCAATTTCAGTTGACTTTTTCAGCTGTCCAAATAAGGAAACTTTTGCATCTTGATGATTTCTGAGCCAAATTTTGAGAATCATGATCAAGCATTTATCAAATGATGTTTGTGGCTTCAAAATGATATGTTGACCAAAAATTTGAACTTTTGACTGTCAAATGACCATTTTGCCCCTACAGTTGACTGTAGTGCAATTTAGGGTTTTAACTGTGCAATTTTGAGCTGGATGCCTTGAAACTTGATATGAGGATACTTGACCACATTTGTAAGCATGTGAGACTTGATTGGGCCTTTGAAAACTTCCTTTCTTGATCAGAACACAAACCCTAGTTTTGACTGTATAGGAGACCTTTGCACTATGCAACTCTTGGGGAATTTTGTGACTTGGCTTGGCAATTTCTTGGAGAATATGGGAGGGCAAATTTTGGGGTACAACATAGAGCATCATTATGCTTCCTCCCTTTCGGTGTCAAATCGACATCTAAAAAACCCAACCCATTGTCAGCAGTCAGGCTGGCCACACAGTCTTTGAATTGATCAGCCGAGGTCTCTTGCGGCACATGCGCAGTCTTGAGGATGCGATCAAAGCCTTCACATAGGCCTCGGAACATAACATTAGAGACAACATGGATATCTTTGAGGGGGTCTGCCCCAGCTGCTCGACCATATTGTAGTCGCTATTTTTAATTATCTTTAATATTTCCTCTATCTCTTACTTAGAGGCTTCTACGACAATTTTTCTAGGTGCCTCCGTCCGGTTAGGCTTACCTATAGCTTCTTTTCCTCGGGTACCAGATGACTCGATGACAGGGGTAACAATTGGAGTAAGAACAGGAGTAGTAGTTGAAGCACCAACAAGAATAGCGGGCGAAATAACGAAAAGCTTATTGACAGTCTTTGGGGAAATATAGGGAGCGAAAACCCTTCCACTTCTGTTGATCTTATTGGTCCCACAATGTTACTGACATCAAGATCAACCTCTTCATTCTTCAAGTCTTGTTTAACGCCATGATAGTAGACATCAGCGCCATAATGCTAAGGGTCAGCTTTGTCCGACGCGTATAGGATAGGACCAGGAAGGGTGATTATTAACAGAGCGACTCTTGGAGCAGATGTAGTCCTAACAGGTCTTCTCAAGGAGACCTTGGAAGGATTGGCGGAAATGGTTATAATTCCAATATCTTCACATGGAACAATTGGAATCAAAGTTTTCTTGAAAAAAAGTTCTCTGCTATCCATCATGTGTTGGACACCTGTTTTCAGCAAATGGCAACCGAAAGGCAGAGATGAACATACGCGACAACCTTCACCACAACCCGGAAATAAACCGGCCAACAACAAATTCTTCTGAATAGGCATAAGAGGAGTAGAAACTTCATCAACTGAGGTCACAAACAGATCGGTGTCAACAACATTAACTCCACGATTGTGCTTAGGCATGGGAGCAGTTATGACATTGGGCTTTTCCGGAGCATCGAACTTAATCTCTTTGGCTTCAATCAGGTCTTGTACCTTATTTCTCAGAGCCCATCAATCATTTGTGTCGTGTTCAGGACTCTCAGAATGGTAGGCACACCGAGCATTTGGATTGTACCGAGGAGATGTAGTATTTGGATTCTTGGGAGCCTCTTACAAGGTTGCCAAGTTGGATCTCAGTAGATGGGGTAGAACCTCTGTCAATGTCATGTTAATACGAGTAAACTGCCTTGGTGGTCTTTCTACCCTTTTTTGACTGTGGCGTTGTGGAGCAGCCGCAGGCCTAGGTATCATTACAACACTTACCATCAGACGGTGTTCAGCGCTGCTTTGGCCTCTCGGGCTATAGATGGCACTGGCTTCCTTCTTACCAGTGAAAGGCTTCTTTAACAAACTAGAAGAGGCATCTTTCTGTATTTTACCGCTCTGAATCCCAACTTCTACCCTTTCTCTTGTTAATATCATCTCGGTGAAACCAGCTGATGAGCTACCAATCAAATGATTAAAGAAAGGACCAGACAGCGTCCCAAGAAACATATCAACCAACTCCCTATCAGATAAAGGGGGTTGGACTCTTCCAGCCAAGTCTCTCCACTTATACGCACAGTCCTTAAAGCCTTCACCTACACCCATGGACATAATCAGGAGTTGGGTACGAGTGGGGGCAAGGTCGACGTTGTATTGATACTACTTATAAAAAGCAACGACCAAGTCCTCCCAGTTTCGGACATTGGTTCTCTCCAATTGGTAGAACAATTCAAGATGAGTCCCTGACAAACTATCTTGAAAGAAGTGAACCCAGAAGTTTCTATCAGCGGTGTGGGGCTGGATTTTCCTTACATAGGAACGGAGATGGAGCTTTGGGCAAGACACCCTATCGTACTTTACAAAAATTGGAGCCTTAAATTTCTGCAGGATGACCACTCCCGACACCAATCCCAGTTCTTTGAAATCCAACCCATGTATCCTCTAGACTTCCATAGCACTCAAACGATCTTCCAACTGCTTGTATTTATCCTCAGTGGGAGGATACTGCTCTTCATTGTAGTCTGTATCATTGTCAGAAACTTCAGGAATGGGGTCCTTTTCCCTTGTCTCCCTTTCTTGATTCTCCCATTCCTTGGATGAGGAGGTTAGATCGACTGGTTGCTTTAATGGCCCCCAGAACCTTCTGCCCATATTCAGAATACCAGATACCTTCTTCTTTTTCTTCTTCTCCTTCAGGATAAGGGCTTTCAGATCCTCCTGCCCTTTCGCCAGAGTTATGAACATCTGTTGGAATTGGGCATTTTGTGCCTGAAGATCTTTGATGCTTTGTTCAGAAGACATTTCTGCTGAAATAAACAGGGAAGAAAATGAGAAGCCTGTAATGGTACCTGTATATGCAGTGTTTATGGATGGGATGCGTATGTAATTATTTCAAGGACTTTGGGAAATTTAAATTTGCGAACCAAAATGAAACAAAGATTTTATTAGTAGAATTCAAAGTTCAATTTCCTTTTAGGCGTTACAATTAAAAACAATTCTAGAAAACTAGAAAAAATCAAATTTCCCATGGATGCTTCCTCTTCGTGCCGAGATAGACATTAAGGCTTCTTTCCTCATGAAGCTGCTTTGTAATCTCTAAAACCTTCCTCTCCTGGGCATAGAACTGATCCCTATAAGTATCCCGCTCTCTCTTCAACTGAATCCAAGACCTCTATAGTTCTTCAAGATCAGTGGGCATATCAGGATGGAGAACCGTTTAAGGAATACCCCCTTCAATAATGGGTTCCACAATTACTGGTAAAATGACCATGTAGGGCATCATAAGTTTCTGGGCGCGAGCTCGTACCCATTGGAGATAAGGTTCCATAGGAATGGAAGTCTTCGGCCCCAAAGCCTTGGCGTCAGATCTATTTACCATGCTCCAAGCTCGTATGAAACTCTAGTGATACCCTTGAACATCATCCTCATAGTTAAACACAATGCCCTCGATAAGTAACTCATGAGGACCACCCCTTCGAGTGTAACCAAATTGTCGCATAGCCAAACAAGGATTGTAAGTTATGCCTCCTCTAATGCCAAGTAGTGGGACATTAGGGTACTCCTCACTGTGGTCAATAATAGAAGTATCTCTCATATCTCGGGAATACCAGAGAATATCTGTGTGAGCGAGTGACATTATCCTTTGCGACCAACCCAAACCTTCTTCATTCTTTAGTACAGACTTATGGAGGTGCTAAATAAACCACCTCGACAGCAATGGCATGCAACACATAAGAACCCATCTTCTCTTCATGGTACGAGTATGGAGAGCGTGCAAGATATCTCCGAGCAAGGTAGGCACAGGGTTGCGAGAGAGGAAGATCTTGATAACATTCACATCTATGAGTAAGTCTGGATTAGGGAATAGTACCAACCTATAGATTAGAAGGGCCAAGACCTCCTCAAAAGCTTGAAAGTCTAAATCATCTCAAAACAGCTGGGCTTTATCTATTAAGAACTTGGCTAGAAAACCCTTGACTCCGCTTCTTGTTTCCCAATTGGATACCACGTCGGCCCATTTCAGATGCAAGGCTGAGGAAATGACTTCTGGCTTAGGAACCACTTCTAAACTTGTGAAAGGAAACTGCTCAAGAATGGGTATATCCAATAATTGAGAGAACTCTTTCATGGTAGGCACCAGCTGATAGTCTGGGAAGGTGAAGCAGTGGTGCTTAGGATCAAAGAACTGAAAGAGTACACCCATCATCTTTTCATCAAATTTTGAAGTAACCAGGTTGAGAAGTCGATCATGTATCTTAGTGAATACAGAAGTTTCAGGAACCCTTGATACTATCTCCTTGAGTTGGGAAGGTATTCTCACAAAGCTGATTCAGATAGTGTTTCTACGAGCGGAAGCCATGATCTGCAAAACAGAAAAAAGATAAATTCCCTCGATCCTTGAAATGGTTAGTGTAATAAGAATGGATGCTATGTTATGATGCACGATGTTATGTTCGAACAGAGTAAATCACACACAAGAAAAGCATACAATAGACCTTAGGTTCAAAGGCTTGCATGAGGTTAAAGGTAAGTACCCTCTTGAAGTTTAGTTGGTTTCAAACCTATCGTAGAAAAGTAACCGGGTTCTAAGGATTCTCAATATCACTGATCATCCTTTATCGGGCATTGTTTCAGCTCAGGCAATCTTTTCTTGAGGCCGAAATATCCCGAAAGTCTGATCTCAATAAGTGTAGCATCGAGTATCAACCAATCCTCAGCTTTATACCGAGGCCGGCTATCTCACTACTTTCTAATGGCTAAGTTTGTTCAACTAAGGTTCTAAGGTCCGTTAGTACTTCACGACACCACCGGCGGCCCCGTATTCTCCTCGTTTCCACACAAAGGATACCGATACCAACCAAAGTGTCACACCAACACATCCATCGCTTAAACCATATCGGTCTATGTTGTACAATCTCCACGATCTATTGTTGTTTTCCTAAAAAGTGCCCCAGATCCGGGTGTAGGATCTTTAACAATACCCAAGCAAAAGCCCTTAAAGATAAAGCAAGCAAAGCCAACAGGAAAAGAATTTAAAAATGACCTAAATCCTAAGGTAAACCCCACTTTATAAAGTTAATCCCCAACAGAGTCGCCCGTTCTGTGATATGGTGGAAGAACCGACTGTTTTTACTGGTTTGCGTTTTTTGTTCGCAAATGTCGTGGTAAGAAAGAGTCACCACCGACTTTTATTTCATCCAATAAAGGAAAAGGAAAAAGAACAGAAAAAACCTTTTTCGAGATGTTTCTGAGTACGGGGGGTAGATTATAGAAAGGGAAGGTGTTAGAACCCTTTCTATCTGTGGTTTTCCACGGGCTCTTAGGTACTTGCTCATTTTTAAATTTCTTGTCTGTGCTTGTTTTGAAAAGTTTTGTTTACTTTGTGATAACCCTTGTATCAGTCCTCAAGAGTGTGACGAAGTTGTTTTGAAAACTAATTTTTTTGAAAAAAGTGTTTGTGTGAAAAGTTTTTGTTTTGAGCAAGTACTTAAGAGTTTTCTACCTACTCGAAAAAAGTCTGTTGATTTTCATTTCCTTTAGACAACGCTATCCTACTATTAAGGAGTAGGTAGCTCCGTCGTTGGATTTATAAAGGGACGTTCGAAGGGACGAAATGGTCTCTGAAGGCAACAAGTAAAGATACCTTAGCGTTTCGAAGGGACTATCGTCATAAGATTAATTCGTAGGCAACTCGAGGGACAAGTAGGGACTATGATCTTTATGACGATTTTGAATCGCGGGTCATTGCTAAGGTATCCCTACATTCGAGGGACACAACCATTATTTCCGAGGCAACCAAGTGGGGACAAACCCTAGGAGTGAGCATGTGCAAGTGTGCCTTTTTCAGTTAATTATCTTTGCACAATTAGGGTGGTCTACCATTTTAATTTGATTTATCTTTCGCATGCAATCCTAATGTCCATACATCTAACATTTTAATAGTTGCGGAAATTAAAAGCGAGAAATAAAAACCCTAACTATTACAAGGCTTTCGGGAGGGGATTACATAATCAAAAACCAAGAAAAAAATATAAATGCGAAATAGTAAACCTAATTAACTATTACAAACTCGGAGCAGATACAATAATTAATAAAATAAGGGAAAAAGAAGTCGTTCGACAAAATTAAATACGGGGAATTAATGTCAAGTTTAGAAAAAATTAATTTGCGAATAAAGAAAAGATATTTTTGGATTAACTTTGCAAATTAGCCTAATTTCTATTAAATTTTAATTATGGAAAAAATTTAAGTTAACCTAATTTCTACTAAATTTTAATTACAAAAAAAGATTTAAGTTAAGCTAATTTAACTAATTAATTAATGCAAATAAATATTTTTATGAAAAAAACTAAACCTAATATTTTTTGTAATTTTCTGATTTTATGATTTAATTAAAAAAACAATGATTATTTTTTGTAAAATAAATAAAACAAATGATTTTATAAAATAATTAAAACAAATAAAAAAATAAGAAATTAAAAGAGAATTGAAATTGGGCCTGTTGCTGGAAGGAATTAAGGGGGGTGCAGCGCTGAAATTGGTGTTAGGCCCAAAGCTGGTGGCCCAGTTGCTGCGCCTGATCCAGTGGGATCATCTTCTGAGGGTCTATCATGAGCTTGCGCATGTTGGGTGTTGGATATGGATATGATGAGATCTTGTGCTTGAATTTGGAGACACATGGTGGACATTGGATAATGAGGCACACTAGATCTGTAACCAAATAATTGGAAAAAAGCAACGCGCCTGAGATCAAACCCAGGACGCTTACTTCAAACCCTTCACCCTTAACCGTCTGCGTTGTTTGATAACTTGTTTATATAAATAGCAAAAATCAATATAACATGAAAGCAAGGTCTAATGCTGAGTCAAACTAACACGCGTTCATTGTGGGGCCCTGTAATTTAAATGAACGAATCACAGGCTGTTATCCTGCCACATCTGCACAAGGAGGGTCAAACCACCCCTCACGGTGGTTGACCACCATCGCCTCCGGCGATCCCAAAAATCCAACCTATAAAATAGCGCGATTCCGATCCAGAAATTTGGCCTACCCCCTCCCCCCCCCCCCCTAAAATTTAGGTTGCGAGTTCAACCATGGGGTTAGTTTAACCTAAAACGGCATGCATCTCTAAAAATGAAGCTTGCACTTCTCTAAACCCTAGCAATGGTCATTTACAGTTCTGGCCTTGTTCCTTGCATGTAACACGTTAGATAATTCACAAATAACAATAACACTATGAATATGCACCCATAAGGATTTATATCAAGAATTAAGCGAGTTTTGAGATCAAGAATTTTACCAACGTGAGAAGATCGGGCTAGGGAGATTCAGGATACTTTGTCCTTCAAGGGTGGATGAGATGAGATGCTGGGATCCTCGGAATGATGATAGAATGCTTGGCTTAGACTAAAGGAGGTTGGATCATGTGTTTTAGAGTTGAACCTTTCTTGAACAATTTTGAAACTTTTTGCTCCTGCTCTCTTGGTTGGCTGCGCCTATGTATGTATATTTTTAGGGTTAGAATCTCCTCCTTATGTATGAGGCAAGACCTATGTTAACATATATGGAGAGAATCCAAAAGAATGATGGAGTTTTATTTTGTTTCAAATCTTTCCAATTTTGCATATTTCTTACCCATTCCAAGCTTGCACGAATATTTTGACATTATACATCCTATTTGGATTGTGATTCACTTCAAAATCCAATCAAAACAAATCTTTACTATTTTCAAATCATTTATTTGATTAAATTTGGATTTTAAATGATTAAAAATCAAAATAAATCAAATAAATAAACAAAAGTTGCATGGAGTAGTTCATGGGTCGTGGACCATGTTAGGAACAAGATACAAGCATAAAAAGTTGGGGCCATTTGAAGAACAATGCATTTTGGGCATTGTTGACTTTGGGAAAATTTCCAAAAATAGCCAACTTTGACAATCTATATCTCCCTCAATTTTGACCCTAAGAGGGTGTTCTTGGACTTTTTAGAAATCTTAGGATGTCCCTTAATCAACCTCTTTGGTTTTATCTTAAGTGGATCTTCCATATTGATGTAAGGAACTTTGACCCAAAAGGTGTTTTTGTTGACTATTTGGAATGACCTATAATGTCTGAGTTCATATCTTTCCATGAGTGCATTTTTTGAACTTGAGAGATGAAGATGAGTTGTAGGGAATTGGATTCTCTTCAAAATGAGCCTTGGATAAGAAATTTCTGATAAAGTATGAGAAAGTTATGCCTGGACAAAGTTTGGTTGACTTTTCCTGAGAAACCCTAATTTAGCAACTTTTGAGTTTTGATGAATTAGGAGCATTTCTTGGGGAATCATGATCAACCCTTGATCAAATGATGGATATCACTTAAAAATGTTGATGTTGACCAAAAATCTTGAAGTTTGACTGTATGTGGGCCATAGTTGACTTTTGACCTAATATAGTTGATTTTCCAACACTTGAGCAATTGACTGAGCAAACTTCTTGTGCAAGGCATAAAACTTGGCATGAATGGTCTTGATAACATACTAGGACTATGGGGAGCATATGAGGCCCTTGGGACTCAATCATATTGATGAAAATGGAAACCCTAGTTGGAGGTTCATTGCTTTAGGAGAGAGTTTGTCTGGTCAACTCTTGGGCATCTTTGAGCAAGTTGAGTATCTTAATGAATATATGTTGAGTAAAATGGGAGGGAAAATTTTGGGGTACAACAATAATCCCTTAACAGCTTCTTCAAATATGATCTTCTTCATGCTCTTGAGGTTGAAATGACTAAGTTTTTGGTGCCATATTTTGGTCTCATCTTCCTTGGATATTAATCATGTTGAGGGTTGATTTTTGTTTTGAGATATCCATATATAGCAGTTGTCTTTAGAGCTTGAACCTTTCATTAACACTTGATTTTTGCTGGTAACATTGCATTCAAATTTGTTGATGTTCCCATTTAAACCTTGATCACATAGTTAACTAATGGTAATCAAGTTAGTAGCTAGTCCTTCTACCAGTAGCACATCATCAAGGCAATGGAAATTTGGACATACCATTTTGCCTATACCCTTGATTTTTTCTCTAGATCCATCACCAAAAGTAACATAATATTGGAGTAGGATTTTAATTCTAGATAGTTCTTTTCTCCAATCACGTGCCTAGAGCATTCATTATAAAATTACCAATCTTATATTAAGGAAACTCTAAGAGATGTATTAGTTATGATACTTGTGGTTGTTTCTTTGGGTTCCCATACTTTTCACAGTGATGACAACTCCAAGAAGAGTGCTTGTAGCTTCTATATTGCGGGTACATATGTTGAACAGGTTGTTGAGACATATGGTCCTCCATCAGAAACTCAATTTTCTTCTTAGGAGGAACAAGCTTCTTATTAGGAAGTATTGTTTCTTTGATCATGGATTTGTAGTCAAATAATATTTCATTCACATTCCTAGACATCTTTCCAACTTCCAGGATTTCATCCAGTGTATTTGAATCATTGTTCAACATACGAACAAATTTTATCATATTTTCTAGTTTGGAATTTAATAGGGTGACTTCCTCTTTCAAACCACTGATGGTTAAAACAAGTTTCCCTTTTTTCTTGAAGGAGAGCACTTTTATTTTTCTTCTGTTTCTCTCCTACCATGCAGGCTTCCTCCAACTTGATTTACACGAGTTTGTATGTTTTATTTAGTTCTTCATCATATATGTTTTCATTACTAGACTCACTTCCAGATTCATATTTTCTAGTGAAATCCATCTCTCTATTAGATATTTATTCTTCACTCTCATCTTCAAAATCAGACCAAATGGATGACATTCCCTTTTTCAGCTTCTTTAAAACTGTGGGACATTCAGCTTTAATGGGACCAAAACCTTCACATTCATGACACTATATTACTTTTCCTTTGTTTAGTTTGTTTTCATATTTTTTCTTTCATTGAGGACCAATGTTCTTAAAGTTGTCTGACACTTTATCTTTGACATTTTCCTCGATCTTTTGTCCAGTCTCTTTAAGGCTTTGTTAAACATTTTACCAAGAAGATGTATGACATATGATAAACTTTCTTCAGTATCCTTCTCACATTGATCTTCATTTTCTTCAGTGTTGGATGCAAAGGATATACTCTTGTTCTTATTATCCAAACTATCATTTATAGCCATCTCAAAGGTTTGTAGAGAACCAATGAGTTCATCAACTTTGATGCTGCTTAAGTCTTGGGTTTCTTCAATAGTTGTAACCTTCATGTTCAACTTCTTAGGTAGTGATCTGAGGATTTTTATGACCAACGTTTCTTTAAACATCTTATCTCCTAAGGTAAAAGAAGTGTTAGTTATGTCACGAAGGCGGATTTTGAAGTCATAGATGGATTCATCTTCCTCCATTCTAATATTCTCAAATTTGGTTGTGACAAGCTGTAATATTGAAATACAAACTTTGGATGTGCCCTCGTGTGAAGTTTTAAGGATCTCCTAAGCCTCTTTGGCTTCAATACATGTGTTTATTAATCTAAATATGTTCTTGTCCATGCCATTGAAAATAGCATTCAAGACTTTGGAGTTTCCATAAGCTTCTTCTATCATGGAGATTGTGTCAACCCATACCAAGAAGGCTGGTAAGGATATTTCAGGTGACTAAGTGAATCCAAATATATTGAAGATTGTTTCTACTTTTGTTCTTGAAGATATTTTTGACCATGATTTGACTAACGTGGGTCCTGCAACTGACTGGGGAGTGTTCCCCCAAATGAAGATAAAATAATAAGTTTCCAATATGATGGGTGCTCCATCCCTTTTCAATAATGCATATGCTTTCTCAAAGGACATCGTTTTCCTTTCAATGAATTTGAAGTCTGGGTATTGAACCATTTGCTTACTTCCCCGTTCACAGTTACATCTAGTGAGATGAGAATGTGTTAAATATTTCCAACGTTGTAACATTGTTCTTTCATCTTTTTAAAACTCGAAACAACCTTAACTATGTTAACAATTCTAGTTTTCTTTCCTTGATTAAAAGCATAAGACACTTCGAGACTTATTGATTAGGAAAATAACAAGTGTACTATTTTGCCTATGCAGTAATAAAGAGGAAATTCCCTAAATATCGATCTCAAAGACTGCATATAAATATCGAGTTGGAATTATAGCTTAGTTAAACAAAAAATATTGTTTGGGTTTGTTTTGTTAATTGTAAAACACTAACACATAAAAGTAAATAGGAAATAAGGTTAGATTTGATAAATAGGAGTAGCATGCTATGGAAAGTGTATGATTGTTCATGTAATAACCTTGAATCATTATTTTAACAACATATTACAAATAACCAACTATCGGTTCTTCAATTTATTTTCTCCTAAATTCTTAGTGGGAGAACCTTTGATCATTCATCCTAAATTTTAAGTCCCTAGAATTTATGATGAAATCAAGAAATTTGTATGATCAAGAATCTTCGGTTGCTATAGGGTATCCTTAGTCCTAGGTGATATCTACTATAGCATAATCTCATAAAAGCATTAACACTAGCGATCCAACCTAATTGTTAACCGTAAAATATTTTATGTGTGTCCAACAGAGAAGGTGTAACGCCCTTCTAAAACCTCACGGAATAATATGTCATAAATCATAGTAATATAACATGCATATGAATCAAGGGTGTCACACATAATTCAAACATCACTTACACCTGTCATGCTCAATAACACTTAATTAAAATTCATGCTTTCCATATACTTTCACATAAGTATGTAGCAACATAATCACTTTCACTCATAATAAATATAATATTTAAGTCTCATAATCAACTCATTCATTTCACCACTTAGGCATAAAATCCAATTCACCACATAAGCCCAATATACCCCAAAATTTTCCCTCCCATTTTTCAAGAAAAATTGATTCAAGATACCTCCTCATGCTCTTAAGGGTCTCAAACACTAAAGACTATTCAAGAATCGATCAGATGAACCCTCCTCCTACGCCGTGCCCTACAATTTGGGTTTTGGTTTTCTCAAAGGAAATGGAGATTCTAATGCCTCAAGTGATTTTCATGGCTCCTCATATGATTCAAATAATCCTCATGTCAAGTTTCAAGCCTTGCATCACAAGTTTGCTCAGTCAATTGCTCAGATGATTGAAAACCAACTGTATTAGATAAAAAGTCAATTGTGGTCAACATACAGTCAAACTTCAAGAGCTTTGGTCAACATCAATATTTTGAAATCACATTAATCGTTTTTTCAAGGGTTGATCATGATTCATCAAGGAAAGTCAAGACATGTTCAAAATTTTAAAAGTTGCTAAATTAGGGTTTTGATCATTTCTTTAGGAGAAGTCAACTGAACTTTGACCAAGCATAACTTTCACATGCTTCATCATAAAATTCTCAACCAAAGCCCATCTTGAAGGAAATTAAATTCTCTACAGCTTTGTCTCTCTAAACTCAAGTCCAAAAAATGCTTCATTTGAAAAAGTGACCAACATGAGAGTTGTAGGGGACATCTTGATCTTTCCAAAAAGTCCAAGACAACCTTCATATGACAAAATTTGAGAGAGTTATGATTGGTGTAAGTTGAACAATTTTGAGAAAATGCATGAAACCACAATTGAGAAATTTTGGACTTTTAGGCTAATGAGCCTAGCTTTTGAAGTTCAAACATGTTTATGACATGTTTAGGGACCCTTAAGTCAATTCATGCATTATTTTAATTTTTTATTTCATTTATTTTGATTTTATTCATTTAAAATTCAAAATTGAATTAAATAAAAAGTAAATAAATATACAAGGCATGTGGGCTTTTATTTTGACTCATTTTGAAGTCCAAGATCACATATCCAACATAAAAAAACTGGGAGGGATGAAGAAGGAAAAAAATATTCATGTTTTGGAAAGTTTTGCAATTGTTTTGGAAACAAATAATGAATTTGATTGCACATGTTTCCTTCCAAGAATGTTAACTTAAAAAATCATCCATTATAAATATAGGACACACTCCATAAGACAAGGACACAAATTGGATTCCATAGAAACAAGTTCTCAAACACAAAATTTTCAAAGAATAGGTGCAAATCGTATCCTAGTTTTCCAGCCATTCTCAAATGAAATGAAGCCTCGAATTATCATCCTGACATCCCCAGGAATCTCCTCAAGTCCATAACCACGCTCAACCGTGCCCATAACGCCTCCCCTCAATCACATCGGTGGTAAGGATTTTCTAATTTCAAATTTCTTAATCCTTGTGTTACTAATAAGTTTCATATGTCCAGATGTGTTAAACAAGAAACATAGAAATGCTTGGAACCAAACATGTGAAGAGAAGGGGGGGGTTCAAACCCCAGCGATGCCAAAACCCTTTTTTCTTTACTTTATTCATTTTCACTTTCTTTTTATTAGTTATTTTATCATTAATTAACTTTTTTTAATCAAAACTTATACATAAAAAAATCAGAAAGAAGCCATATAATAAAATCAACGAAAAAATAGTTTTAGGGTGTAAATTAATTAATTGATTTTTATGAACTATTAAATTTTAGGCTTTTTATTAATTAAAATTAATTAGAATTAGGTTTTTAACTATTATTAATTAACACTTAAATTATTTTCATAAAATCACGAAAAATATGAACTTAGATTTTTAGGGCATTTAAACTTTTTTCCAACATTTTCTTATTATTTTTGCTATTTATTTGTCTTAGACAATTGTATAGGTTGCACAATTTAATCTAATAGTTTAGATTGACATCCCCATATTTTTCTAATTATGTAACTCTCCCAAAGACCTGTAATAATGTAGATTTACATTCTCGCTTTATCTTTTTCCTTTAAATGTTTGTACATATATAACTGCTAGTAAATAGGCATGTATGATAAGAATAAAATCAAACATAGATAACCTTAATTTTCAAGATAACATAATTGAAACCAATAAACTTTTCTCACTTCACCTCTAGGGAAACCTCTCTTCGTTGCCTTGCGATACTAATGGTCACGTCCCATGAAAACGGGAATACTTTAGCAAAGACCCTCGGTTAAACAATATCATTATGGTCCCTTTCGAATAAAGATCATAATCCCTCAATGATCCTTCGAGTTTCCTACAAAATTATCTTGTCCCTTCGATGAACCTACGAGAAAAATGATGATAGTCCCTTCAAATTGCTAAAGTATCCATGCATGTTGCCTTCTATGACCATACGACGACCCTACGCCCGTCCCTTCACATCCAATAGATAGGGATACCTATCAACTAATGGTGCGGATAGTACTACCTCTGACGGAGAAGAAAAATAACAATAACGAACTTTAGTGGGTAAGACTCAACAAATTGTTTTCTCATAACAGTTTCAAACAAACAAATTCATTTTTACACCTCACTTTTCAAAACAAATATTTTCAAAAAAACACTTTGAATACATTCTTGAGGACTGATACAAAATTTTTTACAAATTCTTCCTATCAATTGGCATTCAAAATATTTTCAAATCACACATACATAAAGCCAGCTTAAAGTGAGCTAAGCAATTAAGAGCCCGTAGATAACTACGGATGGAAAGGGTGCTAACACCTTCCCTTTTCATAACTTACCCCCCGAACTCAAAATATATCAAAGGTCTTTCCTGTTCTTTTCAATCTTTCCTCATTGGATAAAAGAAAAGTCGGTGGCGACTCTTGCTAACCGCAACATTTGCGATAAAACACAAAACAAGTAAGTTCTCCCACCATATTACAAAACAGACGACTCTGTTGGGGAGATAATTAAAAGAGGGGTTACCTTAAGAGTTTAGATCACTTTACTTGCTTAAATTGTGTGTTTTGTCTGCTTTAATTTTAAGGGCTTGCTCGGGTTTATTTACTTGTAAAATCCTAGACCCAGATCTAGGGATTCCTTAGGTAAGTAGCAATAGATCATAGAAATTGTATGATATAGACCGATATGGTTGAAATGATGGCTACGGCTAGTGCGACACATTGGATTGTACTAATGTTCCTTGAGTCAGTCAATGATAACATTAGGCTTCCGCGTGGTGTCATTAACACTCACTTACTTTTAGAAGATTAATTGACCCATCTTAGCCATTAGAAGATAGTGAGATGGCCAACTTTGGTGTAGTCCAAGATTGGTTAATACTCGGTGCTACACTCATTGAGATTCGACTCTCAAGATGTTTTGCTGGCAAGCCAGTTGTCGTGCTAAAATAAAGCTTGTGAGAAAGATCGGTGATATGAGATTCCTAGAACTCGATTGCTATTTTTAGGACAGGTTGAGCCAACTTAACTTCAATAGAGAAGGGTACTTACCTATGGACCTCATGAAAGCCTTTAAACCTAAGGCTCTTGTATGATTTGTTTGTGTTTGCTACTTGTTTAAACATGAACATAACATCATGAGATTATAACATCATGACATGGAATTTTTACTAACCATTTCAAGGATCTTAGGAACCTTTGGTGCAGGAGTATCATAAGCCAGATTGCTAGGAAGGAGAAAGAGGATTTATTTTCCTCTAACCAAATTCCGTCAAAGATTGAAGTACATTCTCTTGAGTCATGGGCTAGGACCGACTTGATATGGTGAGCTTGATTCTTATAAAAGGACGTTCAAAATAAAGACTCAAAGTTCTTTAAGACAAAGCTGCAACCAGATGCATTTTCAATTTTTTAATCCCGCAAGATCCTTTAAAACATTGCATATGAATCTATATGTCATGCATATCATAACAGGTGTTCTCAAGATATGTTTCTCATCTTTTTGCTGTTAATTTAGCAGAAAATCACTCTTGAACAGACAATCAAAGATCTACAGGCTTAGAATGCCTAGTTCTAACAGATGTTCCTACACTTAGCCAAGGGGCAAGAAGAACTGAAGGCACTCATCACCAAAGAGAAGAAGAAAAATACAAAGAAACCAACCGGTATCCTTAACATGGGAAGAAGGTTCAGGGGTCCAGTCAAGCAAGTTCAAGATCCCGATACTCCATTAGACGAAGACGACGAACAATATAAAGACGATAAGAATGGTGAAACTGAAAAAAAGCAACCACGGTCCTGTTAAATACTTTGATGAAGTGGAAGAAGATTATTTGAATGAATAATATCCCCCTGTTGGTGAAAAATATAAGCAGCTAGAAGATCGTCTAAATGCTATGGATAACCAGAAAGTGCATGGGTTGGATTTTGATGATTTGGGTTTAGTTTCAGGAGTTGTCATTCCTCATAAGTTCAAAGTCCCCACTTTTGCAAAGTATGACGGTGTTTCTTGCCCAAAGCTTCATTTGAGGTCATATGTCTGAAAGATTCAACCACATATTGTTGACAAGAAATTGTGGGTTCATTTCTTCCAAGAGAGCCTGGATGGAACATAATTGGAATGGTTTTATCAACTAGAAGGGACCAATATTCATACCTAGGAAGATTTTGCGGCCGCTTTCTACAAGCAGTACCAGCATAATGTTGATCTCGCACCAACTCGTATGCAATTGCAGAGTATGTCCATGGGCTCTAACGAAAGCTTCAAAGAGTACGCCCAGAAATGGAGAAATCTCACAGGCAAGGTTCAACCTCCTTTAGCTGACAGGGAATTGGTTGACATGTTCATGAGCACGCTGACAGGTCCTTTCAATAATCACTTACTTGGAAATTCTTCAGGCGGTTTCACTGAACTAATATTGACAACGGAACATGTTGAGAATGGAATCAGAAGTGGTAAAATCCAGGTTCCTACCTATTGTACCCCAAAATTTTCCCTCTCATTTATCAAGATTTTCCTCACAAGAATCTTTGGACTCAAGACAAGATTAGGGTTTGCTCAGCTCAAGACATCCTCTTGCACTGATGACCTGAAATTAGGGTTTGAGTTTGCACCAGGATTTTTGGACCATCAATGCTTCATGTGACTTTCATACACCATCTTGGACCCCTAAGATTACCCATACCAAGTTTCAAGCCTTGAATCACATTTTTGCTCAGTCAATTGGACAGTTGACCTAAAAATCAGTTGTATTGGGAAAAAAGTCAACCTTGGCCAATTTATAGTCAAACTTCATAATTTTTTATCCACAACAACATTTTAGACTCATATGTACCATTTGATCAAGTTTGGATCATAACTCCTCAAGAAATTTGATCAGATCATCAAAAGGGCAAAATGGTCAAAATTAGGGTTTTTGACTGAGAAAGGGCAATTTCTGATTTTTAACCTAGCCAATGACCAATTGGGGTCAAGCATGATTTCAAGAACTCAATGGCATCATCTTTACCTAATTACATAGTTCAAAAGATCTCAAGTTCATTAGATTGACAGATGAATTTTACAGTCAACTGATCAAAAATCAAATGTACACTGAAAAGTCAAACTTTGACTTTTTGGTCAAAATCAAGTGCCAAGGGTTATGATTCATCAAGACATGTCAAAATATGAAACTTGTTGATCAAGAAAACCAATTTTGAAAATTAGGGTTTTGAATTTGAAAATTTTCATAACTTAGAATTTTTCCAAGTATGAAAATTTTCTTATTTTTCCCAACTTTCCACAACTTTTTCACCATGATGCATTTAGATTCAAAGAAAACTTCCAACATGAAAGTTGTAGTCCTCCCTGAAATCTACAACTTTGATTCACAAAGTTTTCCAAAAAGATGCTTGGATCTCAAGTTATGTATTTGTGAATAGGGATCCCTAAACTTTTTAACTTAGTGAAAATTTGCCCTAATTTAGGCAGGTTTTTGACGTAACTTCATGGACATATTTCACCTAGTTCCAAGAGGTATCTCAAAATTCATTTCAAAGATGGATTGTAGAGCATGTTTCAAGCTTTCTAAAATTTCCACGAACTCTCCAAGATCATTTGTGGTTAGGGAGAATCGATGAAGAGAAAATGGCATTTTGTCACTTTTGTTCAAGCCATTTTCACAATGCACCAAGTTGCAAATCTGATCAAGCATGCTTGTACCTTGCATTACAGGTCCTAAATCCCTTCTACACTCCATAATTAAATGCAAACTCATAGGATAATGGCTTTGTTTTGGCTTTTGGAGTATTGTACAAAGAATAAATCCATAAAATGGCATAAAGGGCACATTGCCATTTTCATAAAGCAAGGTTTTTGCAACTTTACAATTCTTGAGCCATGGACCTGTTTCTTTGTTACAAGAAATGTCCACAGATATCAAGCATTGTTCACCAACTCTCTGCAGCCCACAAGCTAACCAGTACAGGCCTTTGGCACAAGTCACTTCACTTTTCTTCAAAAGCAAGAAAAGTTGCAAAAGTCAAGAGAACTTGTACATCTGATAAAGGGTGGACCTAGCTTCATTCAAAATGACTTTACAAACATATCTCAAACTAGAACACGAGGATTATAATCTGAAACCCTCCAAAACCAAAAAACTCCATTTTTCTGCCCAAACTGCCAGTTTTTGCAAAACCCTTGCCATTTCATTTTTGGCTCGTGCGTTTCTTGATTCAACACTTCAAACACCTTCCATAAATCATATCCAAACTATCCAAGCCCTTGTCCTGGTTCTGCAAGCCCTATTTCAGACATCACCATTTTTATTTTTGAAGGTTGCAGCTTGACTTCTACAGGGAGTTTCAAGCATCCTCAAGGTAAGCTAAGCATTGGAATAGCTTGAGGGAACTTCAAGGAAGCTCACACGATCCTCAGGCCTCACTCAAAGTCCCCATATTGCCATATCCAAATCCAGCTGAAGGAGGTATTTTTAAAAACTTTATCTCTCTATTTAGGCATCCTTAAGCCACGATTTGTGAAGCAAAAATGTAGTCTCTAGCATGGTGAAGCTGTACATATGCATAGTTGTCATTTATATTAACTGAGCTAAGAGTATTTGAAAGTTGAACATGCTGAAAAAATTAGGTCAGAAATTAGGGGTTACAAAATTCTCCTTGATCTTTTAGAGTTAGGTTTCAAATTTTATATCATTGGAATCGTGAGATTACAAGCTACATTTTTTGTGTTATGAGTTTTTGATTTTATGCAAGTTATAGCAAGATACAGATTTGAAGGAGAAACGCGCGCAAATGGAAGATGGAGGACAGGGACGATGGGTGTCCTGGGCCTGGCGCACCTTGGGCCTCCTGTTTTGACTTTCCACACCCCATTTATTTATTTTGTTTATTTTTATATATTTTCTCATATTTTTATGTTTATTGATTTTAATAATTTTTTCTGAACATTAAAAAATCACAAAAATATTTTCTTTATTTTTTTGCATTTTATTTTATTTTTTTATATTAATTTTTGGCATAAATAAATAATATTATTAGGATAATGGACTTTATTTTCTTAAATAAATTGTAAATACATTTTAAAAATACCATACATTTTTATTTTATTATTTCACACATAAAATATTATTTTCATACATATTTTAATTTTTAATATTTGTTAATAATATTATTTATTATTTCTTGTACAAAAGTGGATAAAATAAATAATAAGAAACATATATTTTCTTTAATCAAAAACTAGGGTTTTTCACCCTTTCAAAAATAACAATATTATTTTTCTTATTTTTAGGACTTAAATAATCTAATTTTCTCATACATAAAACAATTATAAAACATTTTGCATAAATACATTTTATTTGCATATTTAAATAATTGTGTATTTATTTATTTATTGTACAATAATTCAATTGGGTTGTAATAGTATTTTAGGGTTTTATTTTATGCAAATATGCCCATTCGAAAACTTGTATCCCCCCTCCCATAATGATTGTTGTAATAGCTTAGTTTACTTTTACGCAATTTATCGCTTTATACCATGTTTAATAAAAACTAGGGTTTTGCATGATAAGACCAAAATCAAACAAATAGAAAAGATCTAATCCAAGAAAATCAAAAGCATGTAAAATGACACACATTGCACACAAGCACCTCTAGGGTTTCACCCACTTGGTTGCCTAAACAAAATGACCATGGTATGCATGCGAAGTATCTTGGCAAAGCAAAACAAACAAATAAGATCATAGTTCCTCGATGACGCTATCAAAAGGTTGCCTAAAAACAAATGATATTGGTCCCTCAAACATGCTAAGATACTTGGCAACATTGCTATCATGGTCATACGATGACCCACGCCCGTCCCGTTTAACATCCAAAGATAGGGTTGTTTACCAAGACAATGGTAAATCAACAATGTCAAAGGAATAAAGATGCATAGGAAAGACATTTGAGTAGGGTAGATAGTTCCTAGTTACTTGCTCCTTTCAAAACAAATCCTTTCTATTTTCAAACACACACACACATTACAAAACATTTTCAAACACCTTTCAAAACATTGAAACATTTTTCAAAAGACAAACATCTTTGTATACATTCTTACGAACGAGAATCATTACAAAGATTGCCTAAACGAAAGGCCTCTTTTCAAAATACTTTCAAAATCACACCAAACACAAAGCACCATTTCAAACAATTGCTAAAGCAAAGCAAGTGATTTAAGCAAGTAACTAAGAACCCATGGAAAACCATGGATGAAAAGGGTGCTAGCACCTTCCCTTTTCATAATCTACCCCCCGAACTCAAGAAAACATCTCAAAGGTCTTTCCTGTGCTTTTTTACCTTTCCTTTTGGATAAAATAAAGTCGGTGGCGACTCTTGCTAAACCGCGACATTTGCGACAAAACGCAAAACCTCAAGTCAGTTCTCTCACCATATCATACTACCTCTTCTGATACTCAGAAGAAGTCATACAACGGGAAGAAATAGTCCAATGCTGTGTACGGACAGAAGGGTCATAATAAGAGAGACCATAACCAATATGTGGGGGCAGTACTGCTCTGTAATCCTGCACCAGTGCAACAACGACAACAGGGTAATCATCGTAAGCAGGATACACCCAAAAGACAATTTACCAAAATCAACATGTCATTGGCTCAAGAGTTGAAGCACATGTTGAAGGCATAGTTGATTTCGTTAAAGGACCCTCCTCTGAATCCTAATACTTCCGCTCCTAGCTATCATTCCAATGCAAGGTGTGCATACCATTCTAATAGTCCTGGACGTGATACTAATGGTTGTTGGGCATTGAAGAATAAGATTCAAGATATGATTGATGCTAAGGAGATTGTGTTTGACCCTCTTGATACTCCTAATTTGATCACCGCTCCCATGCCAAATCATGACTAATATTGAGAGTGTCCAGTTCATTTGAATTTTCAGTTGTAATTTCTTTTGTTTGTTTGAATACTTAACTTTATGTAAAACTTTATTTTTTTCCATTAATACATTGCATATGTTTGTCTTAAATTAATCCATTCGTTTTCACTATATTTAAACTGTGCTTTTTACTTCCTTTTTGTGACATTCAACTCTCGTTAAAAGCTATAAGCCTTTAGAGGGAGGATGACGAAAACGATACCATAATCTCATACAGTATGCTTTTGAGCAGACCTCGCTGATGATGTACATGTGTTACTTCAATTCCTAAACAGTGGAGATATAAGTAAGTTAATCTCTAATCAACCCCTTTGAGCCTAAGAAGTAGGAGTTTTTTTCCATGCAATTTGAAACCCTTAATCATAACCTGGGGCATGATAGTTTCTCAGTTAATTTAATTGTGCATTCAATCGCAAGCTTTTCCTTCATACACTGCAGGTAGTATCGAATACATCCTTCCAAATAAAAAGTTGGTGATGGTTCCCCGTAATCATTAAGTTGGGCAATCATTATTTTTCAAAAGAAAAGCCCGCTAAGTCAAACCTATGAAGGAGACTTAGGGAAAAAACTGGGGCATCCCGCTGACTGTAATCTCAAACAAAATAGTTCAGGCAAAAGTTAGGGATAATAAAGTCAAAAATATGTTGCTATAAATCCTCAACAAAATAAAGATGTTACAAGAAAAAATGACTGTCTTCTTAAATAAACTTTCGGTTTATGAACCATCACCAAGTATCAGTGCTATAATTCAAAACTCTATTGGAACCTAAATGCATAATGAATTGAGTATAGGACTGAAGGACATCATGGAGAATGAGTTGGGCACAAATTAACTTTGATCCTTTATCCTTTGTTTCTTAAATTGTGAACCAGGCCACGTTACAACCCTTCAAAGTCCTAACTGAAGCATGGGTTAGTTCGAAAACATACTGTTACAAAAAAGTATCATGACTCTTGTAAGGCTTACTATAAATCCCGAGTTGATATCACATTCTTACAAATTTTATTTTACTAAAAAATGAATTTTTTAAACTTCAAGACAAACATAAGCTTTTCATTTTAAGTGTTTGACAGCAGAGAAATTCTCATGACGAATATTCAATGAATGAAAATCCTCCCAATGGACATAATTACTTCAGAGGACGGGTCAAAGAGAAAGACACTTCCAGTAATAGGCCTTTCATGGAAAAAATTGGTTATAAATCAAGGGGCATGACATATTATTGTCCAACTCATATATGGTAGTTAAGTCAATATTCAAAGAATCTCTCAAAAGTGATGAATAGCCAGGGGCAGATCTCTATCTGAATCAATTGAGGCATGTTACATTGATCATGAGTTTCAACACAAGCCACTATGAAAATTGAATCTTCGGTATCACCAAATTACTTTTCTATGGCAGCAATATTAGATGGTGTCATTCTTGCCTGACAGTTCTTAGAAAAATACTGAGGAAGGTCAAGACTATCAGAAACCTGGTATCAATGGTTGATCAATTACTTCAAACATTGGGTGCACCATACTAATCCCAGAGGAAAATGGACTCCGACATACGAAGGGCCACGTATGATCAAGAAAATATTTTCTGACAGTGCTACAACACTTACTACCATGGACAGTGAAAATTCCCCACACCCTGTGAACACAGACATAGTAAAAAATACTACGCATGAAAAACAGACTCGCTAGGTTGATTGGCCTAGGAAAAACTAAGGGAATCCCAATGAACCAAAAGGGTTTGGAAAAATATTAGGGACATATAAATAAAATTGTACACTCGGTAAGTCAAAAACCTGAGAAGGCGGCTTAGGTAAAAAGGGATATCCCAGTGGACTAAAAATCTGAAAAGACAGTCCATACAAAAGTTAAGGATTAAAGCGTATGACTATTGTAATGCGGTGGGAGAACTGACTTGAGATTTTTGCATTTTGATCGCAAATGTTGTGGTTAGAAAGAGTCGCCACCGACTTTTCTTTTATCCAAAAGGAAAGGTGAAAAAGCACAGGAAAGACCTTTGAGATTGTTTCTTGAGTTCGGGGGGTAGATTATGAAAAGGGAAGGTATTAGCACCCTTTTCATCCATGGTTTTCCATGGGCTCTTAGTTACTTGCTAGATCACTTGCTTTTGTTTGATATTGTGTTTTGTGTGGCTTTGAAAGTATTTTGTAAAAGAAGCCATTGTTTAGGCAATCTTTGCAATGATTCTCGTTCGTAAGAATGTATACAAAGATGTTGATCTTTTTTTAAAATGTTTTCAATTTTATATGTTTGGAAATGTGTGTGTTTGTTTTGAAAATTACAAGGATATTTGTTTTAAAATGGAGCAAGTAACTAAAACTAATCTACCTACTCAAATGTCTTTCTTGTTCATTATATGTTCCTTTAACATTGTTGTCTTACCATTGATTTGGTGAGCAACCTTATCTTTGGATGTAAACGGGATGGGCGTGGGTCATCGTATAGCCATGATTAGCAATGTTGTAAAGTATCTTAGCATTTTTGAGGGACTAAGATCATTTTTGTAAAGCAACTTTGAATAGCGTCATTGAGGGATTATGATCTTGTATTTATTTGTTTTTTGCTAAGACACTTTACATGCGTAATATGGCCATTTTTGTATAAGGAAACCAAGTGGGATAACCCTAGGGGTGTTTTGTATGCAAGTATGTCATTTTCATGCTTGATTTTGTTTTAGATTAGGGTTTTCTATTTGAATGGTTTTATCTTGCCATACAAACCCTAGTTACTAGCATGTTATGTAAAAGCGATAAATTGGGAAATTTAAAGATTACTACGCTATTACAACATTTGTGGGAGGGGGAGTATACAATTTATGAATGGGGATTGCAATAATATAAACCTAATTAGTCTATTACAACCAAATTGAATATGTACAAATATTGGAATAAATAATATACAAGATGAATTAAATATGCAAAGATATGTAAATGCAAAGAAGATTTTTGTTTTATTTTTTATGTGAAAAAAGTTTTAACCTAAACCTGATAAATAAATCAAGATTAACTTAAATCAATTAAGAAAAGAAATTAGTTTTTTAGAAAATATTTTTGAATAAATCCTAATTCTATTTGATTAAAAGGATATAAATTTCTTTAAGAAAAAGTAAGTATATTTGTATTTTTTTGTCTTGAAAATAATACATGGCATTATGAGGTATTTTGGTCATTTCCATATTAAAATAAAATATTTAATAGGTGCGAAGAAAAGATAAATATTAAACGAGTTATAATTTAATTTACAAGTTTATTTAATAAAAATAGATCATATATAACTAAATAAAAAATATTTTATGTGAGAAAAATAAATAAAACAATTCAAAATATAAATCTATCATTTTCATATTTTTTGTGATTTTTAATATTAAGAGAAATATGCTTAATAAAATAAAATGAAGATAAAATAAATAAATAAAATTATATGGGCCAGGGGTGTCATAAGCAATCAGGAGGTGAGTTTTAGAAAAAATCACAAGGCCCAAAGTTCAAAGGCCCACGCTGCAAAGGGACAAAAAATGGCAAGAAATGTGAGAAAATGCAAAAGATAGGCACTAAGGCTCGAACCCGTGACCTATAGCATTTTTTGCGTGCTGCCTTACCACTGGGGTGGCTGTACATCTGTTCATATAAACAAAAGCATAAATATATATTAGAAAACGCCTCCTGAAGGCAACTTCATCTTCAACCTTAAGCCATGGCCGGACCACCTATATCTCTCTCATTTCTCCATAAAAATGGAAAGTCCTAACATGAAAGTTACAGTATTTCTTCTCACGAGTTCAACCATATAATTTATGTAAACTAAAAGTCAAAGATCAAAGCTAATTTTACTTTCCCTAATTTGAAACCTAATTTTTACAGAAATTTCAAATCCAAAATTTTCTATGCACAGTTAATATAAATGAAAACTATGAACATGGTTAGCTTTAGTGCAAGGATATCTACATTTTGTTTTCACAAACCAGGACCAAATGATGCTTGTATGAAGAGATAGAAGTTTGAGTTTTCACCTCTTTCAGTTGAGATCATGAATGGAGTTTGGGCAAGTTTTGAGAAGGCCTGAGGATCTGTTTAGCTTGTTTGGACCTCCCTGAGTGTATTCCAATCCTTACTTTGTCTTGAAAGTCCTTGAATCTCCTTACTCAAGTCAACCTGCAAGCTTGATGTTTGAAAATGGTGGATGGAGGAGGAGGAGTTACAGTAAGGGAACAGGAGTCTGGATCACTTAGGTGTGATGTATATTAAGTGTTTAGGTGGTTAAAACTCAAAACGCACGAGTGGATTTGGAGATGGCTGAGTAAGGTTCAAAACTGTAAAGCTATGGCTGATTTTCAATGGAAACGTGTTTGGGAGTGTTTCTGAGTCTTAGCATTCGTGTGTTAGGTTGAAAAACACTTGTGTATAAGTATGGAAGAGGTTAGACATCAAGCTTTCTCAAGATTTCTGAGTTATAGCCTTTTGGCTCTATTACTTGCTTTTAAAGAAAAGTGAGGAGACAAGTCCCTAAGTGTTGTACAAGCATGGTCTGGTTTTTGAGAGGCCTTAGACAAGTTGATTTTGGTTTTGGCTTTGCTTGTGTGCAGAGAAAACAATTGAGATGCTCAAGAAGTTGACAAAGGAAAAAGTTGTGCTTTATCAAAATGGAAATGGCACCTTTGTGCCATAAATTGAATTATAGCTTGGATAAAGGCTCTAATACTTGGATTAAAGCTCTATCAGCTGTGAAAACATTTAATTATGGATTGAGAAACAAGTTTGAGGCCTACAAAGCAAAGATTGTGCAGCCTAGGCTTGGATTTGAATTTTTGTTCATCATGAAATGGCTTGAAATCAAAGTGATAAATTGCTGACTTCATCTCTTCGATTCTCTATACTCAAGAATGATCTCAAGGAGTTCTTGGACATTTTGGGAAGCTTGCAATGTAATATACAACTCATCATTGAATTTCTTTTGAAAATTACCTTTGGAACTATGTGAAAAAATGGCATGAAGTTAGGTAAAAAATTTGCCTAACTAGGGCAAAATTTCACTAAGTTATTTTGGTTCATGAGCATGTATTCACAAAATTATATCTTGAGATCCAAGAATTTTTAGGAGAAATTGTGTGAAGAAAAGTTTTATATTTCATGGAGATCTACAACTTTCATGTTGGAAGTTTCCTTTGAATCATCTCGCATCATGGTGAAAATTTGGCTCAAAGTTTGACTTTTCAGTATACAGTTGACTTTTGATCAGTTGACTAAAAAATTCATCTGTCAATCCAATGGATTTGTAATGTTTTAAACCATGTCATTAGGTCAAAGTGATGCAATTGAACTCTTGAAATCATGCTTCGAATCATTTGATCATTTGCTAGGTCAAAAATCAGAAATTTCCCTTTCTGTCAAAACCCTAATTTTGACCATTTTGCCCTTTTGATGATTTGATCAAATTTCTTGAGGAATTATGGTCCAAACTTGATTAAATGATACATATGAGTCTAATATGTTGATGTGGATAAAAAATTATGATGTTTGACTATAAATTTGCCATGGTTGAATTTTTCCCCAATACAGCTGATTTTTATTTCAATTATTCAATTGACTGATCAAAAGTGTGATTTAGGGCTTGAAGCTAGACATGAGCAATATTGGGGGTCCATAATGATCCTTGAAAGTCATATGAAGCATTGATAGTCCAAAAATCCTTGTGCAAACTCAAACCCTAATTTTGGTCATCAGTGCATGAGGAGATGTCTTGAGCTGGTCAAACCCTAATGCAGTCTTGAGTCAAAGAGATCTTGTGAGGAAATTCTTGATAAGTGAGAGCGCAAATTTTAGGGTACAACAGCTGCCCCTGTTCAATCTTCTTAAACCTGAAGAGTTAGACTGGCGAGTTTTACCATTCGTGACTCGAAGGTGGAAGATGATTGGACACTAGAGTGCCCAGAAATTTTCACTCGGCGGTGCGACGATAGAAGGAATGGGCTTATAGATTCCATTTGGAGAGGTGATAGAAATTTGTGGGAGATGGGCTTAAAGATGTCATCCAAGAGTGATTGTTGAATTGTAATTTGTAAGCTGAAAGAATGAGTATCAGAATGGCATCCGTGTCTGGGGCGTATCTATACTGTATCTGGAAGGGGCTTTGATTAAGTATTAGAATGGCATCCGTATCAGGAGTGTATCTGTACCGCGTCTGGAGTTTGAATCTGAGTGAGTATCAAAATGGCATCCATGTCTGGAGCGTATCTGAACTGTATCTGAAAGTTTAATCTGAATGAGTATCAGAATGGCATCCGTGTCTGGAGCGTATCTGAAAGTTGAGTCCGAATGAGTATCAGAACGGCATCCGTGTTTGGAGCATATTTGAAATGTATCTGAAAGTTGAATCTGAATGAGTATCAGAATGGCATCCGTGGCTGGAGCGTATCTGAACCGTATCTGAAAGTTGAATCTGAATGAGTATCCAAATGGCATCCGTGTCTGGAGCGTATCTCTACTGTATCCAAAGATTTTGAATATTTGTTAATGGTAGCTATTAACCTTATCCTGAAAAGGGTAAAATGTTAGCTAAAACATAATGTTTATGTTGTATGAAATGCATAGTATAATGCATTCGTGTTATCAATGTTTATGATATATGGATGCAATGCATGCGTACATGAGCTAGTTTGCTGCACTGCTGTTGGACTGGGGAAAATAAATCCCTGAATGTTGTTGAGGGTATGTAAGTCTTGATGCTTTGCAGTTGAAGTGTTGGTGAATTTTTGCCGAGAGAAATTAACTCTGTTGTAAGGGAAATACCATGTACTGCTTGTAAAATCCTATTGGGGAATCCTGAGAAATTTGACGAATTCTACCGGGGATCAATAATTTGAAACTTTGTTCCGTTGGGGATTTAAACGACATACTGCAGGGGATTACTTATGGGATAACTTAGAGGTATTTCCCTATCCCTTTAACATATCAGTAATTGCCTCTTTTCATTTCGTTTATTTGTAAACAGTAATTATGTTCAAATGCATATGCTCAACAATGAATCATTGGACATTTTTGTAAACAAAACAAGCGTAAAGAAAAGACAAATAGTTTTTTGCATTTTCAAAGGGATATATTTGTATTGACTTTGAGTAAGTATTTTTTGTACATGGATACAAACATTCTAGTAAGAGAATGCTGTCGTAAAAGATAAAAATTTGATACAAAGGAGAGGTAGCTATGTGTAATAATCCCATGGGGTTTCCATTCTTCTATAGCCTTCGTATCTCTGAGCATATTGTCTATTTGTTTCCTCGTCCAAAGATGATTGAATTGATCAGAACCTCTGAGTTTGTCAGTGGAAGCCAAAGGTTGTCCGTAAAGTGATCCAACGGGACATAGTCATACGCTTTAATTCCCTAACTTTTGCCTGGACCGCCCTTTCGGGTTTTCAGTCCACCGGGAAACCCTTTTTTGCCCAAGTCGCCCTTTCGGGTTTTTAACTTTCCGGGTGTACATATTTTTTTGTTTTATCCCAATTTTTTCCCGAACCTTTTTGGTTCGCCGGGATGCCCTTGTTTTGCCTAGGTATGTCAACCTAGCGGGTCTCTTATGTGTAGTATCTTTTGACTATGTCTGTATTCGCAGGGTGTGGCAGGTCGTTGCCATCCATGGTGGTCAAGATCATTGCCCAACCGAAGAATATGTTTTTGATTACAAATGGTCCTTCATAGGTAGGAGTCCATTTACCCCTGGGATCACCTTGTGGCAGTATGATGTGTTTGATCACTAGATCCCCATCTTGATGCACTTGGCGTATGAATTTCTTGTTGAAAGCCTTGATCATCAGTTTTTGATACATTTGACCATGGAAAACAGCAAAAAGTCTCTTTTCATAAATCAAATTCAGTTGATCAAGTCGAGTTTGGATCCAATCGTCTTTGTTCAACCCTGCATCCTTCATAATCCTCAGCGAGGGGATCTGAACCTCGATAGGCAAGACAACTTCCATGCCGTAAAACAAAGAATAGGGTGTTTCCCCAGTTGATGTGCGAGCCGTGGTACGATATTCGTGGAGAGCGAATGGTAACATCTCATGCTAGCCTTTGTATGTGACTGTCATTTTCTGTATGATCTTTTTAATGTTCTTATTTGCAGCTTTGACAACACCATTCATCTTCGGCCGATATGGAGAAGAATTGTGATGTTGAATCTTGAATTGCTCGCACAATGCAGTGATCATAGTGTTGTTGAGATTTGTACCATTGTCAGTGATGATCCTTTCTGGGATACCATACCGGCAAATGAGATTTTGCTTGATGAAACGGGCAACAACATTCTTGGTAACAGAAGCGAAGGAAGCTGCCTCTACCCATTTCGTAAAGTAGTCAATGGCCACTAGGATGAAATGGTGTCCATTGGAGGTTGTCAGCTTGATTTCCCCAATCATATTGATTCCCCACATAGCAAAAGGCCAAGGAGCTGTCAAGACATTCAGAGGAACCAGAGGTACATGTACTTTGCCAGCATAAATTTGACACTTATGGCAGGTTCGAGAGTGCTGATAGCAATCTGCTTCCATGGTAGACCACTAATAGCCTGCCCGTAGGATTTTCTTCGCCATCGTATACCCACTGGAAAGGGTACCAAAAGTGCCTTCGTGCAATTCAACCATGATCCTTTCAGCTTCAACCTTATCTATGCACCGAAGCAACACAGAGTCATGATTGCGTTTGTAAAGGAGACCATTACCAAGGAAGGATTTAGCAGAGAATCTCCTTAAGAACTTCTTATCATTGATTGAAGCTCCTTCTAGATATTCTTGAGCCTCGAGATACCTCTTGACTTCGTGAAACCAAGGCTGGTCCACTACTTCTTCAGTATTAATCTCGTGACAGCGTGCTGGTTCATCCATTCGTTCAATGGTGATCTAGGGAGCCTCGTTATCCCAATTAAGTTTAAACATAGATGACATTGTGGCTAGAGCGTCTGCTAGCTGATTTTCTTCTTGCTGGAAATGCTCGAAGGTAATCTTCTCAAAATGTGGTAGCAATGTCAAAACATGTTCTTTATATGGGATAAGGTTTGGGTGTTTGGTGTCTCATTCCCCTTTGATTTGAATGATGACTAAGGTCGAGTCTCCGAAAACATCCAAGGATTTGATCCCCAAGTCTATGGCAGCTTTGAGACCGAAGATGCACGCTTCGTATTCCACCATGTTGTTTGTACAATTGAAGCAAAGTCTGGAAGTAAAGAGAGTATTACACCCTTCCGGAGATATGAGTACATCACCAATACCATTTCCGAGTGCATTGGAGGCTCCATCAAAGAACAGGGTCCATCGGGATCCTTGTTCAGGTCCGTTATATGGCCTGAATTCTTCACAGTTGTCTAATGTCATGATGTCTTCATCCAGAAATTCGAACTTCATGGACTGGAAGTCTTCTACAGCTTGGTGAGCGAGGTGATCAGCTAGTACACTCCCCCTTTATAGCTTTCTGGATAGTATATTGTATGTCATATTTTGTCAGGATCATCTTCCGCTATTCTCCCAGAAAGAGCAGGCTTCTCGAAGATGTATTTTATCGGATCTATCTTAGATATCAACAAGGTAGTATGAGTCAGCATATATTGTCTTATTCGGCAAGCAGCCCATGCCAGCACGCAGCAAGTTTTCTTGAGCAGTGAATATCTTGTTTCACAGTCGGTAAACTTTTTGCTCAGGTAGTAAATAGCGTGCTCTTTTCGGCCAAACTTGTCATGCTTCCCTAATACACACCCCATTGAGTTTTCTAAAATAGTCAGATACATAATCAATGGTCTTCCCTCAACTGGTGGCATCAACACAAGAAGCTCTTGTAAGTATTCTTTGATTTTGTCAAAAGCAACTTGGCACTCGTCATTTCATTTGACCACTTGATCTTTCTTCAACAGTTTGAAGATTGGTTCACAAGTAGCTGTCAAGTGAAAGATGAATCTGGAAATATAGTTCAAACGCCCCAAGAATCCTCTGACTTCCTTCTCAGTACGAGGAGCAGGCATCTCTTGTATTTCTTTAACTTTAGCAGGATCGACCTCGATACCCTTGTTGCTGACTATAAAGCCTAGGAGCTTACTAGGTCGTACCCCGAATGTGCACTTGTTTGGATTCAACCTCAGCTTGTACTTCTTCGGTCTCTCAAATAGTTTTTGTAAGTGATCAAGATGCTCTTCTTCTCTTTGAGATCTGGCTATCATATCTTCCACATAGACCTCTATTTCGTGATGTATCATGTCGTGAAATAGAGCCACCATGGCACGCTGATAGGTTTCCCCAGTGTTCTTCAGTCCGAATGGCATCACCTTGTAACAGAATGTGCCCCAATGTGTGACAAATGTTGTTTTCTCCATGTCCTCAGGCGCCATTTTGATTTGGTTGTAACCTAAGAATCCGTCCATGAAGGAAAACACTTTGTGTTGTGCCGTATTGTCAACTAGGATATCAATGTGGGGGAGTGGAAAATAATCCTTAAAGCTTGCCCTATTCAAATCTCTGTAGTCCACACACATTCGCACCTTGCCATCCTTTTTGGGCACTAGAACAACATTGGAAACCTATTGGGGGTAAGAGGTGACATCCAAGAATCCAGCATTGAATTGCTTCATGACTTCTAATTTAATCTTTTTTGACATATCAGGCCTCATTTGATGAACCTTTTGCTTTACTGGCGGACAATCCTCTCTTGTAGGCAATGTTGTACCACAATATCTTCATCAAGTCCTGGCATGTCTTCATACGACCAGGAAAATACTTCGACATAATCATGCAACAAATGAATCAGATGCTTCTTGACACTGGGTTCCAGATTGTCACTCACCTTGACTTCTTTTTTTATCTTCTTCGGTACCTGGGATGATCGTATCTATGGGTTCCTCGTGAGGTTGAATGGTTCTCTCTTCTTGCTGTAGTAGTCTGGAAAGTTCCCATGGTACTTCACAATCTTCCCCACCTTCGTCTTCGACTTGGTAGATCAGATTCTCAGAGTCACAAAAGGCCATAGCAGCATCGTTACCCATGGGATCCAGAATGGACGTATACCTGCATTGTGAGTGTGGGTGTATGTAAGGGTATAGCTATCTTTGAAAGAAAGTAAAATGTAAAAGAAAAAAACAATGAGCACAAAAGTTTGAATACGAAAACGTCCATGATTCGTTGATGTCATATGAAAAATGAGATAATAACCCTTACAAATGGACCATTGTGCCTCGGGTAAGACACAAGGTTTTAAGAGTGCGAATTGTTTTGAATATTATAGATCCAACAAAATGTAAAGACAAATTACTGAGGGATGAAAGTGATTGGGACGGAGTCTCTAGCCTCACAATTGCTGAGCTCTCCATTGACAGTCGGGAAGATCCAATCCTCCAGGTTGCAACCATCTTCACCATCTTCCACTGCGTTGACTTCTCGGTTGCTGATCTTCAAGGGTGGCCCTCCAGCACGGGCACGACATACAGTCTTTTGAGCACTTGAAGTGAAACCTAGG
Organism: Vicia faba; assembly: GCA_948472305.1. Taxonomy (NCBI): domain Eukaryota; kingdom Viridiplantae; phylum Streptophyta; class Magnoliopsida; order Fabales; family Fabaceae; genus Vicia; species Vicia faba. The sequence continues at coordinate 764,169,251 of OX451737.1, read as the reverse complement.
CCAAACTTGTCAGACTTATATGGGATATCTGAGAGTTGTCCCCAGATAGTGCATTCTACTTCTTCTACTACTGCTTTGGCATCTTTTAGTGACGACATCCGGAGTGGAGGCCTGGTAATGTTGGGAACAACCTTAGTCACTGCTACCTCTTGAGGGACCTCTTTAAAGTGTTGAAATGGAGTTTCAATGAATTCGCCGTCCAATTCCACATATCAGAAGGAATTGAGATGGCTGATCATGTATTCTTCTTCTCCATGGATTGTGATAATCTTCCCTTGAACCGAGTACTTCAGCATCTGGTGCAATGTAGAGGTCACAGCGCCAGCATTGTGGATCCATGGTCGGCCTAGCAGGCAAGAGTATGAAGGGCGGATGTCCATCACATAAAAAGTTGAATTGAAAGTTTGGGTTCCAATCTTTATGGGAATGTCTACCTCCCCATGTACCATCCTCTTAGAACTGTCAAAAGCCCTTACCACTATATTGCTTGGCTTCAAAGTCAACCCCTCACAATCAAGTCTGTCAAGAGCTTTTTTGGGTAATACATTCAAAGATGAGCCAGTGTCCACCAAGACATGCGCCAGAGTGGTTCCCATACATTCCACTGAGACATGCAACGCCTCATTATGCTTTCTTCCCCTCGGTGTCAGATCAGCATCTGAAAAACCTAAACCATTGTCCGTAGTTAGGCTGGCCACGCAGTCTTGAAATTGATCAGCAAATGTCTCTTGAGGTACATGGGCGGTTTTTAAGAACTTCACCAAGGCTTTTGCATGTGCCTCGGAACATAGTAGTAATGCTAGCATGGAGATCTTAGAGGGAGTTTGCCCCAGTTGTTCAACTACATTGTAGTCACTTCTCTTTATAATTTTTAAGATCTCCTCCATTTCCTTCTTAGAGGTATCAGGGATAGTCAATGACTGAGCCTTCGTCCGGACAGGCCCAACCATAACATCTTTTCCTCGAGCCTCGGTTAACTCGGCAGCAGGAGTGTCAGTAAGAATGATTACAGGGGTTGTAACGGATTTGTCAATTGGAGTACTTGCAGAGATGATTACGGGTGTAGGAGTAACCTTTGGAGCAGCCACAAGGATAATTATGGGTCCAGAAACTGCTTTTGGGGGAGCAATTTCTGGAGAAAAGATCCTACCACTTCGGGTAATTTTGCTAGTTCTGGCAATATTGCTGACGTCAGAGTCTTCTTTTTCGGATTTTGAATCTTTGGCGGCTGACCAATCCTGTTTGATACCATGGTAGTAGACATTCCCTCCATAATTCCATGGCACGGGTTTTGTTTGATTCATACGGGACTGACCTAGGCATTGTGATTATTAAAGGAGTTTCTTTCGGAACTGATGTAATTCTAATGGGTCTTTTGGTGGGGACCCTGAAATAATTGGCGGAAATGGTAATGATAGAAACATCTTCAAAAGAAATAGGTGGAACTGGAGTCTTTTCAAACAAAATCTCTTTGTTATCTATCAGGCACTGAATGCCTGCCTTCAACAAAGGACAACCAGTTGGTGAGGATAAACAGAAACGACAATCTTTATCACAGCCCGAGAACACACCGACATTCAACAAGTTCATTTTAACAGTCAGAAGTGGGGTCATAAGTTCATTAACTGAAGTAACAAACAATCCTTCTTCAATGGCATTGGTATTGTGGTTATGTCTGGGCATAGGGGCAGAAATAACATTTGGCTTCTCGGGCGCGTCAAACTCAATTTCTTTTGCTTCAATGAGGTCTTGTATTTTGTTCTTCAAGGCCCAACAGTTATTAGTATCATGACCAGGACTTTTAGAGTGATATGCGCAACGGGCATTGGGATGATAATGAGGGGATGTTGTATTGGGGTTTTTTGGAGCTTCTTTCAAGGTTACCAAATTGGATCTTAGAATATGCGGTAATACTTGAGACGGAGTCATGTTGATTCTGGTGAATTTCCTGACCGGCCTTTCCACCCTTGGTTGATTATTTCTTTGTTTATCAGACATAGGCTTTGGGATCATAAAAGCCCCCACCATTAGTCGGCGTTCGGCCCTTTCTTGGTTTCTTTGCGGATATATGGCGGCCACCTCTTTCTTTCTGATAAAGGGATTCCTTACAACTGTAGAAGAGGATATGTCTTTCTGAATCTTTCCATTCTTTATACCAGCTTATACCCTCTCTCTGGTCAATATTAGTTCAGTAAAGCCAATGGATGAACTTCCGATTAAATGATTGAAGAAGGGACCAGATAAGGTGCCCAAGAACATGTCTACCGATTCTCTCTCAGACAGAGGGGGTTGAACTCTTCCAGCCAAATCTCTCCATTTTTATGCATAGTCCTTGAAACCTTCATTGGAGGCTATAGCCATACTCTGGAGTTGAGTACGAGTAGGCGCCAAATTAGCATTGTATTGATATTACTTGTAGAAAGTTGCGACAAGATCTTCCCAATTGTGAACATTGGCTCTTTCTAGTTGGTAAAACCAGTCAAGTTGAGTACCAGACAGACTGTCTTGGAAGAAATGTACCCATAAGTCTTTGTCAGCGGTATGGGGTTGGATTTTCTTCACGTATGACCAGAGGTGCATTTTAGGGCATGACACTCCTTCATATTTGGCAAGTATAGGCACTTTGAATTTTGTAGGAATCACAATCCCCGACACTAGTCCCAATTCCTCAAAGTCCAAACCTGGCACCTTTTGAATTTCCATCGTGCTCAACCGCTCTTCAAGATGTTTATACTTATCATCAGCTGGAGGGTATTATTCCTCAGAGTAGTCCTCTTCTTCTTCCTCCTCTTCTGATTTTGACGGGACAACTGTTTCCTTTCCTTTCCCCTCTCCTTCACCGGATGTTGTTGCAAAGTCCAAAGTCCTTCTTGTCTGCCCATGAAATCTTCTTCCCATGTTTAAGACTCCGGTTACCTTCTTTGTTTTCTTTTTCCTTTCTTCAGCCAGCAGAGTCTTCAACTCTTCTTGCCCCTTGGCTAGGGTCATGAGCAATTGTTGAAACTGCATATTCTGAGCTTGAAGATCTTTCACTGTTTGCTCGAGATCCATCTTACTGAGATAAACAGTAGAGAGATGAGGAGACTTGTTGCAAAAGACCCGTTTATGTTATGATGAATGGTATGCATATGCAATGTTTTCAAGGATTTCAAATATTCATATTTGTTTTAGACAAAAATAAACACACGTTATATTAATAAGATAAAGTTTGAGTACATCAAGGCCCCTTGGGCAAAATAATACAAAACTCTAAGATAGAAAAGTAGTGCGCATCCTCTTTGGTGCAATGTAGGCATTCAGAGTCTGCTCCTCATGAAGTAGCCTAGTGAGCTCCAAAACCTTCTTCTCGCTTGCGTAGAATTGGGCTTCGAAAGTATCTCTCTCTCCTTTGAGTTGTATCTAATCCCTTTGGAGGTCTTCAAGAGATGTGGGCATGTCAGGATGTAGGATACTGTATGGAGCATCTCCTTCCACGACAGGCTCAATGATTACCGGGAGAATGGAGGGATAAGGCATCATAAGACTCTGAGCGCGAGTTTGTACCCATTTGAGGTAAGGCTCAAGAGGGATGGAATTCTTGTGCCCCAAAGTCTTGCTATCCACCTTGTTTAGCATCCTCCAAGCTCTGATGAATCTCTGGCGAAGACCTTAATCGTCGTTGTCGTAGTCGAATACCAAACCTTGAATCAACATCTCATGCAGGCCATCCCTTTGGGCGTAACCAAACTGTCTTAAGGCTAAGCAAGGGTTGTAGGTGATTCCTCCCCTAATTCCAAGTAAATGGACATTGGGAAATTCTCCATAACGGTCAATAATGATAACATTCTCTTTGGATCGGGAGCACCAATGAATGTCTGAATGCTTGAGCGTCATTAACCTTTGTGACCACCTTGAACCTTGCTCATTCTTTAATACTGATTGGGGAAGATGAGAAATAAACCATCTTGCCAAGAGAGGAGTTAAACACATAAGGACACCTCTTTTCCTCATTGTGCGAGTGTGAAAAGAGTGTAGGATATCCCCTAGCAATGTAGGCACCGAGTTACGAGATATGAAGATTTTGATGGCGTTCACATCTATGAGCTGGTCAGGATTTGGAAACAAAACCATCCCATAGATGAGGAGAGCCACAATTTCCTCAAAGGCTTGCAAATCTAAGGAATTCCAACAGCTTTAGGCTTTCTCAAACAGAAACTTTGCTAGGAAGCCTTTGATACCACTCCTTGTTTCCCAATGAGCTGTGACATCAGATGAGTGCAAGTGTAGAGCTTGAGCAATCTCTTCTAGCTTTGGGTCTCTTTCCGTACCATTGAAAGGTAGTTGATTGAGAAGGGGAATCCTCAAGATTTGGGAGAATTCTTCCAAAGTAGGCACAAGTTGATAGTCGGGAAATGTGAAGCAATGGTGCAAAGGATCAAACATCTGAAAGAGCACCTTCATCATGTCCTCATTTGTGTTGGAGGTGACCAAGTTGAGTAGGCGACCATGTCTTTCGGTAAATGGAGAATTTTCAGAAATCCTTGATGCTAGTTCTTTGAGTTGAGGAGGGATCCTTACGAGAATGACTTGAATTGTTTTCCTGCGAAGAGAATCCATGTCCTACAAAACAAGAGCAAAGATGAATCCCAAAATCCTTGAAATGCTTAGTGGATGTATATGATGTTCATGATGTCCATGATGTTATGTACAAGTATGCATATACAAGCAAAGCAAACAAATCCTTAGTTTAAGCTTGCATGGAGTTTTATAGGTAAGTACCCTCTTGAAGTTTAGTTGGCTTAAACCTGTCCTAGTAATAGTAACCGAGTTCTAAGAGCTCAATATCACTGGATTGCTTCCTTGGTCATTGTTTCAGATCAGGCCTCTTTAATGGCGACCGAAATATCCCAAGAAACCAAACCTCAATGAGTGTAGTATCGAGTATCTACCAACTTCGGACTGCACTAAAGCCGGTCATCTCACTACATCCTAAAGGCCAAGTTGGTCAAGTAAAGGTTCTAGAAGTTCATTAATGCTTCATGACATCACTCAGCGGCCCGGTATTCTCTTTGATTAACTCAAAGGCTACCGGTACCCACAAATATGCCGCACTAACGTAGCTATTGCTTAGACCATGTCGGTATACCCCGCACAGTTTCCACAACGTATTGCTACTTACCTATAATGTATCCCAAATTTGGGTAGAGGATTCAAACCCAAACAAAGAACCATAATGTAAAGCATACAAGTCAAACAATGTAAGCAAGTAAATGTGATCTAATCCCTAAGGTAACCCCACTTTTAGAATTTTCCCCAGCAGAGTCGTCAGTTCTGTGATGCGGTGGGAGAACTGACTTGAGGTTTTTGCGTTTTGATTGCAAATGTTGCGGTTAATAAGAGTCGCCATCGACTTTTCTTTTATCCAAAAGGAAGGGTGAAAAAGTACAGGAAAGACCTTTGAGATTTTATCTTGAGTTCGGGGGGTAGATTATGAAAAGGGAAGGTATTAGCACCCTTTTCATCCATGGTTTTCCATGGGTTCTTAGTTACTTGCTAGATCACTTGCTTTTGTTTGATATTGTGTTTTGTGTGGCTTTGAAAATATTTTGTAAAAGAAGCCATTGTTTAGGCAATCTTTGTAATGATTCTCGTTCGTAAGAATGTATACAAAGATGTTGATCTTATTTGAAAATGTTTTCAATTTTGTAAGATGTTTGGAAATGTGTGTGTTTGTTTTGAAAATTGCAAGGATATTTGATTTGAAATGAAGCAAGTAACTAAAAGTAATCTACCTACTCAAATGTCTTTCTTGTTCATTTTCTTTTCCTTTGACATTGTTGTCTTATCATTGATTTCGTGAGCAACCTTATATTTGGATGTAAACGGGATGGGCGTGGGTCATCGTATAGCCATGATTAGAAATGTTGTAAAGTATCTTAGCATTTTTTAGGGACTAAGATCATTTTTGTAAGGCAACTTTGAATAGCGTCATCGAGGGACTATGATCTTGTAGTTACTAGCATGTTATGTAAAAGCGATAAATTGTAAAATTTAAAGATTACTATGCTATTACAACATTTGTGGGAGGGGATACACAATTTATGAATGGGGATTGCAATAATATAAACGTAATTAGTCTATTACAACCAAATTGAATATGTAAAAATATTGGAATAAATAATATACAAGATGAATTAAATATGCAAAGGTATGTAAATACAAATAAGATTTTTGTTTGATTTTTTATGTGAAAAAAGTTTTAACCTAAACCTAATAAATAAATCAAGATTAACTTAAATCAATTAAGAAAAGAAAATATTTTTTTAGAAAATATTTTTGAATAAACCCTAATTCTATTTGATTAAAAGGAGATAAATTTCTTTAAGAAAAAGTAAGTATTTTTGTATTTTTTTGTCTTGAAAATAATACATGGCATTATGAGGTATTTTGGTTCTTTCCATATTAAAATAAAATATTTAATAGGTGCGAAGAAAAGATAAATATTAAACTAGTTATAATTTAATTTACAAGTTTATTTAATAAAAATAGATCATATATAACTAAATAAAAAATAATTTATGTGAGAAAAATAAATAAAACAATTCAAAATATAAATATATCATTTTCATATTTTTTGTGATTTTTAATATTAATTGAAATATGCTTAATAAAATAAAATGAAGATAAAATAAATAAATAAAATTATATGGGTCAGGGGTGTCATAAGCAATCAGGAGGTGAGTGTTAGAAAAAATCACAAGGCCCAAAGTTCAGAGGCTCACGCTACAAAGGGACAAAAAAATGGCAAAAAATGTGAGAAAATGCAAATGGCAGGCGCTAAGGCTTGAACCCGTGACCTATAGCATTTTTTTGCGCGCTGTCTTACCACTGGGGTGGCTGTGCATCCGTTCATATAAATAAAAGCATAAATATATATTAGAAAATTTCTCCTAAAGGCAACTTCATCTTCAACCTTGAGCCATGGCCGGACCACCTGTATCTCTCTCATTTATCCATAAAAATGGAAAGTCCAAACATGAAAGTTACAGTATTTCTTCTCACGAGTTCAACCATATAATTTATGTAAACTAAAATTCAAAGATCAAAGCTAATTTTACTTGCCCTAATTTGAAACCTAATTTTTACAGAAATTTCAAATCCAAAATTCTCTATGCACATTTAATATAAATGAAAACTATGAACATGGTTAGCTTTAGTGCAAGGATATCTACATTTTGTTTTCACAAATCAGGACCAAATAATGCTTGTATGAAGAGATAAAAGTTTTAGTTTTTACCTCTTTCAGTTGAGATCATGAATGGAGTTTGGGCAAGTTTTGAGAAGGCCTGAGGATCTGTTTAGCTTGCCTTGACCTTCCTAAGTGTATTCCAATCCTTACTTTGTCTTGAAAGTCCCTGAATCTCCCTACTAAAGTCAACCTGCAAGCTTGATGTTTGAAAATGGTGGATGGAGGAGGAGGAGTTACAGTGAGGGAACAGGGATCTGGATCACTTAGGTGTGATGTATATTAAGTGTTTAGGTGGTTAAAACTCAAAACGCACGAGTGGATTTGGTGATGGCTGAGTAAGGTTCAAAATTGTCAAGCTATGGCAGATTTTCATTGGAAAAGTGTTTGGGAGTATTTATGAGTCTTAGCATTCGTGTGGTAGGTTGCAATACACTTGTGTATAAGTATGGAAGAGGTTAGACATCAAGCTTTCTCAAGATTTCTGAGTTATAGCCTTTTGGCTCTATTACTTGCATTTGAAGAAAAGTGAGGAGACAAGTCCCTAAGTGTTGTACAAGCATGGTCTGGTTTTTGAGAGGCTTTAGACAAGTTGATTTTGGTTTTGGCTTTGCTTGTGTGCAGAGAAAACAATTGAGAGGCTCAAGAAGTTGACAAAGGAAAAAGTTGTGCTTTATCAAAATGGAAATGACACCTTTGTGCCATAAATGGAATTATAGCTTGGATAAAGGCTCTAATGCTTGGATTAAAGCTCTATCAGTTGTGAAAATATTTAATTATGGAGTGAGAAACAAGTTTGAGGCCTGCAAAGCAAAGATTATGCAGCCTAGGCTTGGATTTGAATTTTTGTCCTTCATGAAATGGCTTGAAATCAAAGTGATAAATTGCTGACTTCATCTCTTCGATTCTCTTTACTCAAGAATGATCTCAAGGAGTTCTTTGACATTTTGGAAATCTTGCAATGTGATCTAAAACTCATTTTTGAATTGCTTTTGAAAATTCTCTTTGTAACTATGTGAAAAAATGGCATGAAGTTAGGTCAAAAATCTGCCTAACTAGGGCAAAATTTCACTAAGTTATTTTGGTTCATGACCATGTATTCACAAAATTATATCTTGATATCCAAGCATTTTTAGGATAAAATGTGTGAATAAAAATTGTAGATTTCATGGATATCTACAACTTTCATGTTGGAAGTTTCCTTTGTATCATCTTGCATCATGGTGAAAATTTGGCTCAAAGTTGAGAAAAATAAGAAACTTTCTATACTTAGAAAAATTTCTAAGTTAAGAAATTTCAACTTTTCAAAACCAAATCTTAAATCCTTGGTTTCTTGATGAACAAGTTTCACCTTTTGACATGTTTTGATGAATTGTGATCCTTGGCACTTGAATTTGACTAAAAAGTCAAAGTTTGACTTTTCAGTATACAGTTGACTTTTGATTAGTTGACTGAAAAATTCATTTGTCAATCCAATGGATTTGTAATGTTTTGAACCATGTCATTAGGTCAAAGTGATTCAATTGAACTCTTGAAATCATGCTTCAAACCAATTGATCATTTTCTAGGTCAAAAATCAGAAATTGCCCTTTCTTAGTCAAAACCCTAATTTTGACCATTTTGCCCTTTTGATGATTTGATCAAATTTCTTGAGGAATTGTGGTCCAAACTTGATCGAATGATACATATGAGTCTAAGATGTTGATGTGGATAAAAAATTATGAAGTTAGACTGTAAATTGGCCATGGTTGACTTTTTCCCCAATACAGCTGATTTTTAGGTCAACTATTCAATTGACTGATCAAAAGTGTGATTTAGGGCTTGAAACTTGACATGGGCAATCTTGGGGGTCCATAATGATACTTGAAAGTCATATGAAGCATTGATAGTCCAAAAATCCTTGTGCAAACTCAAACCCTAATTTTGGTCATCAGTGCATGAGGAGATGTCGTGAGCTGGTCAAACCCTAATGCAGTCTTGAGTCAAAGAGATCTTATGAGGAAATTCTTGATAAGTGAGAGGGCAAATTTTGGGGTACAACAACTATGTCTCATTATCTCATCACTTGTTTATCACTCTGATCAACGTTTGCTAAAGACTCTATAAGTTGGGATAATATTCAAGTCATCCACAAGTCGCCACAGAGCAATCTCCATGGAACTATCTCTACAGAGCTATCTTCACAAGCTCATCCCCAACAGAGATATATTCTCCAACAAGTCTAATATACCCTCAGAAAAAAATTGGGGCATCTTCCAGCAGTTCACCTCCATATCCTTGATGCATAGCTTGACATGATCATCTTCCCCAATAGGTCCCCTAGCATATAAGGAATTTTGACCATTTCCCCAGCATACAGTGGATACTTTCTTAGCGCAGCCTATGAAATTCTAATCCCCATCAGAGTTTATTTCCTCAACACAATTTATAGGAATTTAGTTCCCCAACGGAGTTCATTACTCCAACACCATAAATCCCTAACAAAATTCTCTTCTCCAGCAGGGTTTAATCAAAGTTGCTATCCCCAGAAGAGTTGCTACGGTATCTGAAACTTGGATATCCATCTCTTTTATCCCCAGTCAGGGTACTTAAGAATCAAATCCTTCAACAAAAGAACAACAAATGACCGACTCTCCTTGAATGCCTCTACCCTCAAGCAGAAATCAAAAATCCCTAGCGAAGCATCCTCAAACAGAAAGCGGGAATCCCCAGCAAAATTATTCCCAACAGAAATTGAAGAATCACTTTCTCCATCCCCAACAACAGCCAAAGATTTATTTCCCCAGCTAGACATTGTTACAAGGAGCTACCGATATGCTTCAATGACATATTGCGTCCATACATTATTTCACAATACATCATAACACATGCATACCAAAACACATATAACATTCTCATTTATTTTGAGAGCATCATTACACAATGCATGACATACATCATGACATTACATAAAACTAATTTTGTCTTTTTAAGTAAAGTTCACAAACAGACAAATATCATCAGCAATTTTCAAACAGGTCAGAGATTTATTCCTGAAATAGGACATGAAACTATCTATATGACCAGGCGGTATGAATTCCCGAAACAGGACGAGTTTACAAAAAAAAACAGGTCGCAAATTAATTCCTGAAATAGGACGAGGAAACTATCTATATGACCAAGCGGTATGAATTCCTGAAACAGGACGAGTTTACCAACAAAAAACAGGTCGAAGATTAATTCCATAAACTGGACATGCAACTATCTATATGACCAGACGATATGAATTCCCGAAACAGGACGAATTTACCAAAAAAAAATAGGTCACAAGTTAATTCCTGAAACAAGACGGGGAAACTATCTATATGACCAGGCGATATGAATTCCTGAAACATGACAGATTTACTAATGAAAAACAGATTGTAGATCAATTCCAAAAACAGGACGTGGCGACTATCTGCATGACCAAATGATTTCCCCCTAAAGACTGAATTCTGGAGAGCATTCTCCTTCAGAGGTTTATTCTATAGAGTGAATGTACGATAAAGAAGCAATATAGCATCTGACGTAGGACATGTAAACTCCCTTCCTTGTTGAACATACAATCCTTCTCGTGAAGACCCTTTGAATCGTCTAATTTAATTTGACAAATGAACACAACCCATACTTTATCACACACATTTAGTTGCCAATCACTTTTCTTATTTAAATAAAGAAGCATATTATTTCTCAAATACTCAAATCCTCTCACCTAGACATCACTTTTTCATTCTTATGCTGAATTGAACATTTAAGTATTGACCTTACAATTCAACCCTCTTTTTCACTGCATCAAAAGCTTAGAATCACTAGAATAAGATCTACATCCTCGCTTTCCCGATCCATCTTAGTTCCACCAAAAAGAAATATGAATGGATAAAATATTTTAGCATGCTCATGCTATTATTCACATCTTAAAAAGTAGTAAGAATGAATGCTAAAACTTTTGAGGAAAAATATATAAAAATGCAATGACAATAAAAATAACTAACAAATATATTTTTCTCGAGAAAAAGAAACTGAATGAGTACTTGCTCGTAGGGGGAAAACATAGTACAAAAGACAAAAACGGAATCTTGAAATTGACACAATTGAAGATTCCTAGTATCTGTACGGTCACTTTCAAAAGTTGATATGTTTAATTTGCATTTAACTTCTAAATAAAAAATAAATCTGATAAAAGTTCTAAATAAAAATATAATAAATTGTTTTAAAGAAAAAGTAGTTTTTCAATGTAGGAGAAATATAACGCTATGAACTATACCTGTTTCTATCCAATGTTTTTTTTTTCTTAATAAAAAAATGCAATTTGGGATCCCCATTTTAGAAGATCTATTATGATAGTGATTTTCCACGTTTATACTTACATATTTTGTAATTTTATTAGGGTTGCTAACTCAATGGTAGAGTACTCGACTTTTAAGTGCAACTCCATTTTTTACACATTTCTATGAACTAATTGGTTCATCCATACCATCGGTAGGGTTTGTAAGACCACGACTGATCCAGAAAGGAATGAATGGAAAAAGCAGCATGTCGTATCAACGGTGAATTCAAAAAAAATTTCATTCATATTGGATCCGACCAATCTTTTTCTTTGAATTGTTGGCTGGGAACAAATGAATTCCGTTGGGTTGAATTAATAAAGGGATAGAGCTTAGCTGCTCGAATTCTAGGGAAAGAAAAAGCAACGAGCTTTCATTTTTTATTGGAATGATTACCACATCTAGTTATACGTTAAAAAAGGATTAGTGCTTGCTGTGGAAAAAGTTTTTCCCACGAATGGATTAAGGATTTTTGTTATGAGTCCTAATTATTAGCTATTCCCCATTATGTTATGGGGTAGCAAGAAATGTGTAGAAGAAAGAGTATATTGATAAAGATATTTTTTTTCCAAAATCAAAAGAGCGATTGGTCCCCAAAAAATAAAGGATTTCTAACTAGCTTGTTGTCCTAGAAAAATTAGAAGGAACAAGCGAGGGGAGATAGTACATTAATGTGTTTTAACTCGTTTTCTAGGTATCTATTCATATTTGTTTTTTATTTCAATTTGAATATAGATATAGAATACCTTGTTTTGACTGTATCGCACTATGTATCATTTGATAATCCAATGAATCTCTGATCCTTTGACCAAATATCATTTCTAAAATGAAGGAATATAAAGTCTATTTAGAACGAGCTAGATCTCGCCAACAGCACTTCCTATACCCACTTATTTTTAGGGAGTATATTTATGGACTTGCTTATAGTCATAATTTGAATAGATCCATTTTTGTGGAAAATATAGGTTATGACAAGAAATATAGTTTACTAATTGTAAAACGGTTAATTACTCGAATGTATCAACAGAATCATTTAATCATTTGGGCTAATGATTCTAACAAAAATCCATTTTGGGGGTATAAGAATAATTATTATTCTCAAATAATATCAGAGGGTTTTGCCATCGTCGTGGAAATTCCATTTTTCCTACAATTAAGCTCTTCCTTAGAGGAGGAAGAAATCATCAAATCTTATAAAAATTTGAGATCAATTCATTCCATTTTTCCCTTTTTGGAGGATAAATTGACATATTTGAATTATGTGTCAGATATACGAATACCCTATCCTATCCATCTTGAAATCTTAGTTCAAATCCTTCGATACTGGGTGAAAGATGCCCCTTTTTTTCATTTATTACGGCTGTTTCTTTGGAATTGGAATAGTTTTATTACTACCAAAAAATCAATTTCTACTTTTTCAAAAAGTCATCGAAGATTCTTCTTGTTCCTCTATAATTTTTATGTATGTGAATATGAATCTATCTTCGTTTTTCTACGTAATAAATCCTCTCATTTACGATTAAAATCTTTTAGCGTTTTTTTTGAGCGAATTTTTTTTTATGCAAAAAGAGAGCATCTTGTCAAAGTTTTTGCTAAAGATTTTTCGTATACTTTAACATTCTTCAAGGATCCTAACATTCATTATGTTCGATATCAAGGAAAATGCATTCTGGCTTCAAAGAATGCGCCTTTTTTGATGAATAAATGGAAACACTTTTTTATCCATTTATGGCAATGTTTTTTTGATGTTTGGTCTCAACCCAGAATGATCAATATAAACCCATTATCCGAACATTCATTTCAGCTGTTAGGCTATTTTTCAAATGTGCGACTAAATCGTTCAGTGGTACGGAGTCAAATGCTGCAAAATACATTTCTAATAGAAATTGTTATCAAAAAACTTGATATAATAGTTCCAATTATTCCTCTAATTAGATCATTGGCTAAAGCGAAATTTTGTAATGTATTAGGGCAGCCCATTAGTAAGCCGGTCTGGGCCGATTCATCTGATTTTGATATTATTGACCGATTTTTGGGAATATGCAGAAATCTTTCTCATTATTATAATGGATCCTCAAAAAAAAAAGTTTGTATCGAATAAAGTATATACTTCGGCTTTCTTGTATTAAAACTTTGGCTTGTAAACATAAAAGTACTGTACGCGCTTTTTTGAAAAGATCAGGTTCAGAAGAATTCTTGCAAGAATTCTTTACAGAGGAAGAAGAGATTCTTGCTTTTCTTTTTCCAAGAGATTCCTCTACTTTGCAGCGGTTACATAGAAATCGCATTTGGTATTTGGATATTCTTTTCAGTAACGATCTGGTCCATGATGAATGATTGGTTATGTTATGATACTTAAATATCTATTTCAATATATATATAGAAAGGATTTTGAAATGTTCATGTAGTTTAGAGTTGAGTTTCAAGATTCCTCTGAAGTAACTCAGGTTTAGATGTATACATAGGGAAAGCCGTGTGCAATGAAAAATGCATGCACGGCTTGGGGAGGGATTTTTTATTGTTTTATTTGATTAAACAATGAATTTTCTACTCCATCCGACTCATTATTATTAAAGGGTCTATTCTTGGATTAGCTGCCAAAGGTATCTATCCAGCAGTAGACCCTTTTTTTGAAGTATCTTTAATTGCGAGTGGTCCCCCGCGGAGACATTCATAAACTGCTCTACCATAATTCTTAGCGGATAAACCCAATTTTGGTTTAATAGTACATCCCAATAGGGGACGTCCATACTTGTTCAATTTATCTCTCTCAACTTGGATTCCGTGAGGAGGACCTTGGAAAGTTTTAACATAAGCATTAGGGATTCGCAAATCTTCCAGACGTAGAGCGCGTAAAGCCTTGAACCCAAATACATTACCTACAATGGAGGTAAACATGTTAGTAACAGAACCTTCTTCAAAAAGGTCTAAGGGATAAGCTACATAAGCAATAAATTGATTATCTTCTCCAGGAACAGGCTCTATCTCGTAGCAGCGTCCTTTATAACGATCAAGGCTGGTAAGTCCATCGGTCCACACAGTTGTCCATGTACCAGTGGAAGATTCTGCAGCTACCGCTGCACCTGCTTCTTCAGCCGGAACTACTGGTTGAGGAGTTACTCGGAATGCTGCCAAGATATCAGTATCTTTGGTTTGATATTCAGGAGTATAATAAGTCAATTTATAATCTTTAACACCAGCTTGGAACCCAACCTTTGCTTTAGTTTCTGTTTGTGGTGACATAAATCCCCCCCTACAACGCATGAATTAAGAATTATAGCAAGAACAAGGTCTACTCGAAATAACTTAGGAGTTAAGAAAACCTTTTTACAAATGATCCATCAACTAATATTATCAATTAATCCGAATGGGTCATTGTTCAATTTTACCATGATATTTGATTTGGCAAATACATCATTATTCTATACTGTTTCATATGTATGGCGCAACCCAACCGTTTTTTTTTAGTCTCTTATTTTTTTTTTTTTGAATTTTGGAATCTCATTTTCTAATCTAAATAATAAAAAATATACTCTTGACCTTGACAGTGATATATGTTGTATATGTAAATCCTAGATGTCAAAATCGGCAGAATTTGCCCAATAAAAAGAAAAATTGGTAAAAAGAATCTGCATAGTATAAATCCTATGCTGAGGAAAGAAAAAAGAAGGACCAATGAGATAGAAAAACGGAATCATAAACAAACAAAGTTCAGGTTCGAATTACATAGATAATATAGATAGTATTGTCTATAATCTAGAATGATAAACAAATGAAAGACTTTCAAAAGATTTCATCCAATTAAAATTTTCATAATGACTGGGTTGACCTTGAAAATTCACTCATTGAAATTTAAAAACAATTGAATTGGTTGGATGGTACCAAGAAAATCGATTATTAACTTACATTTATTCTTTTATATATTATTAAATATTAAGAAAATTAAGAATATTAACCGATCAACTTGCTTTGTTATCAAACAGTTTTTTCTTAATTTCAATTTTTTTTTTCAAAAAAATGGATATTTTTTAATATGACAATAACTCCTCCTCCTTCTGATACTGAGGTTTCTGCACTTGAAAAAAAAAATCTGGGGCGTATCATGCAAATAATCGGTCCGGTACTCGATGTAGTTTTTCCACCAGGGAAGATGCCTTATATTTACAACGCTCTGATAGTTCAAGGTCGAGATACGGTTGGCCAACAAATTAACGTAACGTGTGAAGTACAGCAATTATTAGGAAATAATAGAATTAGAGCTGTAGCTATGAGTGCTACAGATGGTCTAAATAGAGTAATGGAAGTGATTGACACGGGAGTTGCTCTAAGTGTTCCAGTCGGTGGAGCAACCCTAGGTCGAATTTTCAACGTGCTTGGAGAGCCTATTGATAATTTGGGTCCTGTAGATACTCGCACAACATCTCCTATTCATAGATCTGCGCCTGCCTTTATACAGTTAGATACACAATTATCCATTTTTGAAACAGGAATTAAAGTAGTCGATCTTTTAGCTCCTTATCGCCGTGGCGGAAAAATAGGACTTTTCGGTGGAGCTGGGGTAGGTAAAACAGTTCTCATTATGGAATTGATCAATAACATTGCCAAAGCTCATGGAGGTGTATCCGTATTTGGCGGAGTAGGTGAGCGTACTCGTGAGGGAAATGATCTTTATATGGAAATGAAAGAATCCGGAGTAATTAATGAAAAAAATATTGCGGAATCAAAAGTAGCTCTAGTCTACGGTCAAATGAATGAACCGCCCGGAGCTCGTATGAGAGTTGGTTTAACTGCCCTAACTATGGCAGAATATTTCCGAGATGTCAATGAGCAGGACGTCCTTCTATTTATCGACAATATCTTCCGTTTTGTCCAAGCCGGATCCGAAGTATCCGCCTTATTGGGCCGAATGCCTTCCGCTGTGGGTTATCAACCCACCCTGGGTACTGAAATGGGTACTTTACAAGAAAGAATTACTTCTACCAAAGAAGGGTCTATAACTTCTATTCAAGCAGTTTATGTACCTGCAGACGATTTGACTGATCCTGCTCCTGCCACGACATTTGCACATTTGGATGCAACTACTGTACTATCAAGAGGATTAGCTGCCAAAGGTATCTATCCAGCAGTAGATCCTTTAGATTCAACGTCAACCATGCTCCAACCTCGCATCGTCGGTGAAGAACATTATTAAAAAAATGAGTCATTCCATTCAATTAAATTGGAATGTCCTATATCTGGCATGTCTCTTGGGATGAGTAACATGAAGCTCAGAATTCAATTCATGGGTGTATTGAATACTCCCAATAAGGGAGTTGGTCTATGGTCAATTCAGTAACAAAAAACTCTTTATACTTTATGTACCTTGTGAAAAAAAAAATACTTTTTTGTGGAATTCATTATTCCATCTCTTTTTTTTTTATTTTAAAAGAACTAAAATTATGTTCAAAGAATAAAATATATCATGATTGCAGAAGTTTATCTATCGCATATAGGCTTTAAGACATCGTGGCATACCCGTCGAGGTGACGTCTTGACCTAAAAGATCAAACGGTATGATACAGAGACAAAGAAATCTCTTATGAAGTCGAAGATATTCCTTTTTTATTAAGAATTTCATTTTAGAGGATTCCTCATTCGAAGGGAGGTAGACTACTCAAGAATTTTACATTTTATTTCTGTCGGAATTTCGAATTGCATAAAAAATTCAGAAAAACCGAAGAATGTATCAATGAAATGTTGCTTGGTCTTTATTGATAACTTGAGTCAAGAGTAAACCTTTTTTATTTTATATTTTAGATTAGAGGTTTTCAAAAATATGAAAGCGGAAACCCCTTTCTTTATCTTTAATTGTGTGTAAATACTTTAGCCGGATGAGAGGAAACCCTCATGTCCGATTTTCAAAGGGGGAGATCCATCTTATTGGATCCTATCCAAATTTTTCTTTTGCTAGGCCCGTAGTTAAAAAACCAACTTTCTTACGATTACGAGGTTCATTCGACTATGAAATCCAATCCTGGAGATACAGTCTCCCACTCTTTTTTGCTACTCAAGGTTTGGATACATTTCGAAATAGAGAAATTTCTAGTGGAGCGGGTGCTATACGAGAACAATTAGTTGATCTGGATTTAAGAATGATTATGGATTCTTCGTTGCTAGAATGGACAGAATTAGGAGAAGAGGGGTCCACTGACAATGAAAATGAATGGGAAGATCAAAAAGTTGGAAGAAGAAAGAATTTTTTGGTTCGACGCATGGAATTAGCTAAGCATTTTATCCGAACAAATATAGAACCAGAATGGCTGGTATTATGTCTCTTACCAGTGCTTCCTCCCGAATTGAGACCAATTATTCAAATAGATGGCGGTAAACTAATGAGTTCGGATATTAATGAACTCTATAGAAGAGTTATCTATCGGAACAATACTCTTATTGATCTATTAACAACAAGTAGATCTACACCAGAGGAATTAGTAATGTGTCAAGAAAAATTGGTACAAGAAGCCGTGGATACACTTCTTGATAATGGAATCCGCGGACAACCAATGAGGGACGGTAATAATAAAGTTTACAAATCGTTTTCCGATATAATTGAGGGCAAAGAGGGAAGATTTCGAGAGACTCTTCTTGGAAAACGAGTTGATTATTCGGGGCGTTCTGTTATTGTCGTAGGTCCATCACTTTCATTACATCGATGTGGATTGCCCCGCGAAATAGCAATAGAGCTATTTCAGACGTTTCTAATTCGTGGTTTAATTCAAAACCATTTTGCTTCGAACATAGGAGTTGCTAAGAGGAAAATCCGGGAAAAAGAACCCATTGTATGGGAAATACTTCAAGAAGTTATGCGGGGGCATCCAGTATTGCTGAATAGAGCGCCTACTTTGCATAGATTGGGCATACAGGCATTTCAACCCATTTTAGTCGAAGGACGTGCTATTTGTTTACATCCATTGGTGTGTAAGGGATTCAATGCAGACTTTGATGGGGATCAAATGGCTGTTCATGTGCCTTTATCTTTGGAGGCTCAAGCAGAAGCTCGTTTACTTATGTTTTCTCATACGAATCTCTTGTCTCCGGCTATTGGGGATCCCATTTGTGTACCAACTCAAGATATGCTTATTGGACTTTACGTATTAACTAGCGGAAATCGTCGAGGTATTTGTGCAAACAGGTATAATTCGTTTAATTCCCGAAATTCTCACAATGAAAAAATTAGCAATAATAACTTGAAGTATATGAAAAAAAAGAACCCTTTTTTTGCAATTCCTATGATGCAATTGGAGCTTATAGACAGAAAAGAATAAATTTCGATAGTCCTTTTTGGCTCCGGTGGCGAATAGATCAATGCATTATGTCTTCAAGAGAAGTTCCTATCGAAGTTCACTATGAATCTTTTGGTACCTATTATGAGATTTATGGGGATTATTTAGTAATAAGAAGTATAAAAAAAGAAATTCGTTGTATATACATTCGAACCACTATTGGTCATATTTCTTTTTATCGAGAAATCGAAGAAGCTATACAAGGTTTTTCTCGAGCCGATTCATATGGTATCTAATCATATAAATGGTTAGTGTTGGTATCCACGCTAAGTCAATTTATGATACTGGTGTAAATTCAGGTCAACTAGCATCTTTTCAATTTTCTACGTGAATAAACATAAAGAAAAGGAAGTTTTCCAATCATTAACTCAAATCCATTGTCGAACCGAATAACACTGAGTGGAATATGGAGGTACTTATGGCAGAACGGGCCGATCTAGTCTTTCACAATAACGTGATAGGTGGAACTGCCATTAAACGACTTATTAGCAGATTAATAGATCATTTCGGAATGGCATATACATCACACATCCTAGATCAAGTAAAGACTCTAGGATTCCATCAAGCTACTGCTACATCTATTTCATTAGGAATTGATGATCTTTTAACAATACCTTCAAAAGGATGGCTAGTCCAAGATGCTGAACAACAAAGTTCCATTTTGGAAAAACATAATCATTATGGAAATGTCCATGCGGTAGAAAAATTACGCCAATCCATTGAAATATGGTATGCTACAAGCGAATATTTGCGACAACAAATGAATTCCAATTTTAGGATGACTGACCCCTTTAATCCAGTCCATATCATGTCTTTTTCAGGAGCTAGAGGAAATGCATCTCAAGTGCACCAATTAGTCGGAATGAGAGGATTAATGTCAGATCCACAAGGACAAATGATTGATTTACCCATTCAAAGCAATTTACGTGAAGGACTGTCTTTAACAGAATATATAATTTCTTGCTACGGAGCCCGTAAAGGGGTTGTAGATACTGCTGTACGAACATCAGATGCTGGATATCTTACACGTCGACTTGTTGAAGTGGTTCAACACATTGTTGTACGGCGAACAGATTACGGTACCATCCGTGGGATTTATGTAAACACCCGAAATGGAATGATGCCAGAAAGAATTTTGATACAAACATTAATTGGTCGTGTAGTAGCAGACGATATATATATAGGTTCACGGTGCATTGTCGTTAGAAATCAAGATATTGGAATTGGACTTATCAATCGATTCATAACTTTTCAAACACAACCAATATTTATTCGAACCCCCTTTACCTGTAGGAATACGTCTTGGATCTGCCGATTGTGTTATGGGCGGAGTCCTATTCATGGGGACCTGGTAGAATTGGGAGAAGCTGTAGGGATTATTGCTGGTCAATCTATTGGAGAACCGGGAACTCAACTAACATTAAGAACTTTTCATACTGGTGGAGTATTCACAGGGGGTACTGCTGAATATGTGCGAGCCCCCTCGAATGGAAAAATAAAATTTAATGAGGATTTAGTTCACCCTACACGGACACGTCATGGATATCCTGCTTTTATATGTAATATAGACTTCTATGTAACTATTGAAAGTGACGATATTATACATAACGTCATTATTCCACCAAAAAGTTTTCTATTAGTTCAAAATAATCAATATGTAAAATCAGAACAAGTGATTGCGGAGATCCGCGCGGGAACATCTACTTTAAATTTGAAAGAGAGGGTTCAAAAACATATTTATTCTGACTCAGAAGGGGAAATGCATTGGAGTACCGATGTGTACCATACATCACAATTTATATATAGTAATGTACATATCTTACCAAAAACAAGTCATTTATGGATATTGTCAGGAAAGTCGTGCAGGTCTAATACAATCCATTTTTTACTTCGCAAGGATCAAGATCAAGTTACCATGGATTCACTTTCTAATGGAAAAACAAATATTTCGAATCTTTTAGAAAGGAATGATCAAGTAAAACATAAATTCAATACTTTTGGTACAAAAGAAAAGTGGATTAGCGATTCTTCAATATTGAATCAAATCATATGTACAGATCATTCTGATTTAATGTATCCTTCTATTTTGAACGATACTTTTTATTTCTTGGCGAAAAGGCGAAGAAATAGATTTCTTATTCCATTTCCATTCCAATCGATTCAAGAACGAAAGAACGAACTAATGTCCCCTTCCGGTGTCTCCATTGAAATACCTATCAATGGTATTTTTCATGAGCAATAGGTCTTCCTAGGTAACTTGATCACCTCACTGCTATGTCATAATAGATCCGAACACTTGCCCTGGATTAACTTTCGGATCATAATTGTTCTAGTGAATAACTAAAGAAAATATAGAATAGATATATGGGAGATAGAAGAGAAAGATATTCAATATAAACATCTCTCATAAGTTCATTAATTATGTTTTCTGTTGGCGGGTCTCTTTGTATGTGTTGTCCGGAAAGAGGAGGACTCAATGATTATTCGTTCGCCGGAACCAAAAGTCAAAATTTTGGTAGATCCAGAAGTCAAAATTTTGGTAGATAGGGATCCCATAAAAACTTCTTTCGAGCAATGGGCAAAACCTGGTCATTTCTCAAGAACAATAGCTAAGGGACCTGATACTACTACTTGGATCTGGAACCTACATGCTGATGCTCATGATTTCGATAGCCATACTAGTGATTTAGAGGAAATTTCCCGAAAAGTATTTAGTGCTCATTTCGGCCAACTCTCCATTATCTTTCTTTGGCTGAGTGGCATGTATTTCCATGGTGCTCGTTTTTCCAATTATGAAGCTTGGCTAAATGATCCTACTCACATTCGACCTAGTGCCCAGGTGGTTTGGCCAATAGTGGGCCAAGAAATATTGAATGGTGATGTAGGCGGAGGTTTCCGCGGAATACAAATAACCTCTGGTTTTTTTCAGATTTGGCGAGCATCTGGAATAACTAGTGAATTACAACTCTATTGTACTGCAATTGGTGCGTTGGTCTTTGCAACCTTAATGCTTTTTGCTGGTTGGTTTCATTATCACAAAGCTGCTCCAAAATTGGCTTGGTTTCAAGATGTAGAATCCATGTTGAATCACCATTTGGCAGGTCTACTAGGACTTGGGTCTCTTTCTTGGGCGGGGCATCAAGTACATGTATCTTTACCAATTAACCAATTTCTAAATGCTGGAGTAGATCCCAAAGAGATCCCATTTCCTCATGAATTTATCTTGAATCGGGATCTTTTGGCTCAACTTTATCCAAGTTTTGCTGAGGGAGCAACCCCATTTTTTACCTTGAATTGGTCAAAATACGCGGACTTTCTTACTTTTCGTGGAGGATTAGACCCACTAACTGGTGGTCTATGGCTGACTGATATTGCACATCATCATTTAGCTATTGCAATTCTTTTTCTCATTGCTGGTCATATGTATCGAACTAACTGGGGTATTGGTCATGGTATAAAAGATATTTTAGAAGCCCATAAAGGTCCATTTACAGGACAGGGTCATAAAGGTCTATATGAGATCCTAACAACGTCATGGCATGCTCAATTATCTATTAACCTAGCTATGTTAGGCTCTTTGACCATTATTGTAGCTCACCATATGTATGCTATGCCTCCTTATCCATACCTAGCTACTGACTATGGTACACAACTGTCATTGTTCACACATCACATGTGGATTGGGGGCTTTCTCATAGTTGGTGCTGCTGCACATGCAGCCATTTTTATGGTAAGAGACTATGATCCAACTACTCGATACAACGATCTATTAGATCGTGTTCTTAGACATCGTGATGCAATCATATCACATCTCAACTGGGTGTGTATATTTTTAGGCTTTCACAGTTTTGGGTTGTATATTCATAATGATACCATGAGTGCTTTAGGGCGCCCTCAAGATATGTTTTCAGATACCGCTATACAATTACAACCTGTCTTTGCTCAATGGATACAAAATACTCATGCTTTAGCACCTGGCACAACAGCCCCTGGTGCAACAACAAGCACCAGTTTGACTTGGGGCGGTGGTGATTTAGTGGCAGTGGGCGGTAAAGTAGCTTTGTTACCTATTCCATTAGGAACTGCAGATTTTTTGGTACATCATATTCATGCATTTACTATTCATGTAACGGTATTGATACTCCTAAAAGGTGTTCTATTTGCTCGTAGCTCACGATTGATACCGGATAAAGCAAATCTCGGTTTTCGGTTCCCTTGTGATGGCCCTGGAAGAGGGGGGACATGCCAAGTATCCGCTTGGGATCATGTCTTCCTAGGATATCAGATTATTGAACAAGATTTGATAAGTACTAGTCAACAAATTGGAATTCATTTATCAACAGATTTTTTTCTTCCATTTGAACTAATTTCAATAATTCTTTTAGTTTCTTTGATAGGTGCAATTGTCGTAGCTCGCCAGTAAGAAATCTTTAGAGAACTACTAATATAAATCAAGACTATATATATATATGTATTTTTTTTTTCAATGTGAAGTGAAAGAGTTTTTAGGTAGAAATTCTTTTTTTTTATTGCCAATATATTCTTTTGTTGCAGACTTGTTATATTCTTTAGTCAATTGAATCTGTTGAATTGTTGTTCATATTGAAATGAATCAAAATAGGTTTGTTCCTTTTCGATTCGATTTTGAGCTCGTCCCGAAATATTATTCCTAGTTACTTCGTTCTCTATTTCTTGTTTCGTTAGTACCTTTAGTAGTTCCTATACCTGTTATGTTCCTTGGATTATTTACAAGTGGTATTCAAGCTCTTATTTTCGCTACTTTAGCTGCGGCGTATATAGGTGAATCCATGGAAGGGCATCATTGACTAGTTATCAAAATCGTGTTTTAGCCCGCAACAAAGTATGTGTGGCTCGCGATAATATACTTAAGGAATATTAATAAAAAAATACAAAGAAATTTTAAAAAGGTTTAATAACAATCAAAAAGTAGAAAGAAAATTAAAACAATTACCAGGGAATTGTAAAAAAAAAAATAGAGATTAAATAAATTAACAAAGGTTGAGGGGGGTCAAACTAGGTGTATATATAATCTAATCGTTATAAGACAGCTGGGGGATTTCCAAGAATGATTGATTGAATCTAAGATACAACTCATTGGTTTACGGTATGGAACAAACACATGTATATGTCATAGTAGATATTCATTAGTTATATATGACGATCTATCTAAATTTGTTCTGCTACTACTCTAAATTTAGGTAGGGATTCAAAAAAAAGATTCCATCTCTTGTAATTCTGAATTGAATATAAAAAAATGACTAAAAAAATGAAATCAAAGAAAAAAAAGTTTAAAATGTAAGATAAGACCAAAAATTGTATGTATTCACAAAAAACTACAAGGGTAGAAACGAAAAAAGTGAATATCGAAGTAATTGGGATAATTCAATAAAAATTATTAAGTTTGAAATTTTGAATTACACTTCGACTAGATAAAGAGAAATATGAAGAATGAAATAATTAAGTCATAAATTTTTTGTTGATTATATTATTAACTATTTTTTTATTTTCTTTGGAATAGGAGAAACTTATCATGAATCCACTGATTGCTGCTGCTTCTGTTATCGCTGCTGGGTTGGCCGTCGGGCTTGCTTCTATTGGACCTGGAGTTGGTCAAGGCACAGCTGCAGGGCAAGCTGTAGAAGGGATTGCGAGACAACCGGAAGCAGAGGACAAAATACGGGGTACTTTATTACTTAGTCTGGCTTTTATGGAAGCTTTAACTATTTATGGGCTGGTTGTAGCATTAGCTCTTTTATTTGCCAATCCTTTTGTTTAATAAAAAAAATACATCTTGTTTTTTCCATGGACTTTCGTTGCTGCTCTTGCTTTTTTTTCATTCTATTTAGATTTTACTCCTACAATTTTTTCTTCATTCGGATTAACATACTGATTCGCCTTCTTCCGTCCCTTTTTTTAGTCCACTGACCCCTTAATTTTGATTTAGAAAGTGTTGAAACCAACTAAGTATTTTGCAATTGACATAAGAACTAGTATTTCCTTCTAAGAAGTATCATTCTTATAGGGACTCTTTCAATTGACTAACCAATTTTAGTATATTTTTATTCTTACTAATATACTCATTTTAGTAAGAATAAAAATATACTAATTTGATATATTCATATTAAATAATTAAAAAATTAGATTATAGAATAAACTATCATAAACAAATAAAAAAAACTTGGAATCGTAAAAAGAAATTTTGTCTATCCATAAGAGGAGATGCGATCATATGAAAAATATAACCGATTCTTTTCTTTGCTTCATTTACTGGCCATCCGCCGGAAGTTTCGGGTTTGATACCGATATTTTAGCAACAAATCTAATAAATCTAAGTGCAGTGCTAGGTGTATTGATTTTTTTTTTGGAAAGGGAGTGTGTGCGAGTTGTTTATTTCAAAGAATAGATTGGATACAACCAACTGCACTTTTTTTGTTATAACTAGGAAAATGTGCATGATCCGGCGAATGACTTCTTACAAAATAACGAGAAAAAAAATAGTTAAGAACCATAGCATTTCGCGATTCATTGGGAAATCTACTTTGATTCTCTATCAACCAAGAATTTTGGAACATTACCATGGTTAAAGCTAACCAGTTTGAAGTTTCGACGCAGTCTAGTATTCTTTCTACCACTATGTTAATAGTGAAATTCGAATTTTTTCGATATAGAACACTCATGTCGAAAAACTGACTTGAATTCTCTTTATGATGGATGAAAAATAGGAAAAAGGTGTTGTGTTTAACGCCTCCGTTTCTACTTTTCTACAATGCAGAATTGATGACCTACGTATAAATTAATGAGAATTCTTTGGATTTCAAGAGAAAAAAAAACAACTTTGCTGACAATTATTTGTTTGGTCAGAAGAGTCCTCCAAATATTGGGGTCTTGTATTGATAATCATTTTCAAGATTTTTCGAAATAGAGAAAAGAGGATAGGCTCATTCCATAATAAATATGGGGAAATTTCCTATAAGGAATTGAGTGTGAGAGCCAAATGAATTGAAAGATTCATGTTTGGTTCGGGAAGAGATCATAGACATTTTGAAATGAATGGAAAGAGAATCTACTTTCATTAAGTGATTTATTAGATAATCGAAAACAGAGAATCTTGAGAACTATTCGAAATTCAGAAGAACTACGGGAAACAGCCATTGAACAACTGGAAAAAGCCCGGTCCCGTTTAAGGAAAGTAGAAATGGAAGCAGATCGGTTTCGAGTGAATGGTTATTCCGAGATAGAACGAGAAAAATTGAATTTAATTAATTCAATTTATACAACTTTGGAACAATTCGAAAATTACAAAAATGAAACCATTCATTTTGAACAACAAAGGGCAATTAATCAAGTGCAACAAAGGGTTTTACAACAAGCATTACAAGGAGCTCTGGGAACTTTGAATAGTTGCTTAAACAACGAGTTACATTTACGTACGATCAGTGCTAATATTGGTATGTTTGGGGCGATGAAAGAAAAAAATAACTGATTAGTTGTTCTACTATAATTGAGAGTATAGGCAGGCAGGCCTTCTTTTTGTTTTTCTTCGAAAAAGAATCAAATTCAGAAATATTCATGGTAACCATTCGTGCAGATGAAATTAGTAAAATTATCCGTGAACGTATTGAGCAATATAATACCGAAGTAAAAATTGTAAATACAGGTACCGTACTTCAAGTAGGCGATGGCATTGCTCGTATTTATGGTCTTGATGAAGTAATGGCGGGTGAATTAGTAGAATTTGAAGAAAGTACAGTAGGCATTGCTTTGAATTTGGAATCAAAAAATGTTGGTGTTGTATTAATGGGTGATGGTTTGATGATACAAGAGGGAAGTTCCGTAAAAGCAACAGGAAGAATTGCTCAGATACCGGTAAGTGAGGGTTATTTGGGTCGTGTTGTAAATGCCCTAGCTAAACCTATTGACGGTCGAGGAGAAATTTCAGCTTCGGAATCTCGGTTAATCGAATCTCCCGCTCCCGGTATTATTTCCAGACGGTCCGTGTATGAGCCCCTTCAAACGGGACTTATTGCTATTGATTCTATGATCCCTATAGGGCGTGGCCAGCGAGAATTGATTATTGGGGACAGACAAACTGGTAAAACAGCAGTAGCTACAGATACGATTCTCAATCAACAGGGACAAAATGTAGTATGTGTTTATGTAGCTATTGGTCAAAAAGCATCTTCTGTGGCTCAAGTCGTAACTTCTTTACAAGAAAGAGGAGCAATGGAATACACTATTATAGTGGCTGAAACAGCAAATTCCCCAGCTACATTACAATACCTCGCGCCTTATACAGGAGCAGCTCTGGTTGAATATTTTATGTACCGTGAACGCCACACTTTAATCATTTATGATGATCCCTCCAAACAAGCACAGGCTTATCGCCAAATGTCTCTTCTATTATGAAGACCACCAGGTCGCGAAGCTTATCCCGGAGATGTTTTTTATTTACATTCGCGTCTTTTGGAAAGAGCCGCTAAATTAAGTTCTCAGTTAGGTGAAGGAAGTATGACTGCTTTACCAATAGTTGAGACCCAATCAGGAGATGTTTCAGCTTATATTCCTACTAATGTAATTTCTATTACAGACGGCCAAATATTCTTATCTGCCGATTTATTCAATGCTGGGATCAGACCCGCAATTAATGTGGGTATTTCCGTTTCCAGAGTTGGATCGGCGGCTCAAATAAAAGCCATGAAACAAGTAGCTGGTAAATTAAAATTGGAATTGGCACAATTCGCAGAATTAGAAGCTTTTGCACAATTCTCTTCAGATCTCGATAAAGCCACGCAAAATCAATTGGCAAGAGGTCAACGATTGCGCGAGTTGCTTAAACAATCCCAATCAGCTCCTCTTACTGTGGAAGAACAGATAATAACTATTTATACTGGAACGAACGGTTATCTTGATTCATTAGAAATTGAACAGGTAAGGAAATTTCTCCTTGAGTTCCGGGCTTATTTAAAAACGAATAAACCTAAATTCAACGAAATCATATCTTCTACCAAGACATTCACTGGGGAAGCAGAAGCCATTTTGAAGGAAGCTATTCAGGAACAGATGGAACTCTTTTTACTTCAGGAACAAGTAGAAAAAAATTGATTAAAATTTTCATACCGTTAAAAAATTTCTATCATTAGTCTCTTAAAAAAAAGAATCATAAAGATAATAAATTCACAATATATTTTTATAAATATACGAATTCAATTAATATATATGCAATTGCAATCAATTCAATATGTAATCAATTTGCGTCCAATAGGATTCGAACCTATACCAAAGATTTAGAAGACCTTTGTCCTATCCATTAGACAATGGACGCTTTTCTTTTTTTCTTTCCTATTTCACGAAATTTTCGTGAAAAGGGAAAGAAAAAAGAATTCTATACTAAAACTAAATGAAGAAATTTACTAAATAAAAAATAGAATATAAGCGGGTAGCGGGAATCGAACCCGCATCGTTAGCTTGGAAGGCTAAGGGTTATAGTCGACGTTTATGAATGAACGTCTCTAATTCAAAACTGAACGTGAAACTTTTGTTTCATTCAGCTCCTTTACAGAATAATTTAAGAGATAGATGGAATACATGAAAAAAAGAATCCATAACATCTATGTCAGCCTTTCGGTATGAATACAATTAACGTTGCTTTTTAGATGATCCCTATAGAAAAGGAGTATTCGAACAATCTCTTTTTTTCTAGTTACTTCGTTCTCTATTTCTATTTGAGAGAATCTTTAGGAAAAGAATAAAATTTCCGTCGAGCTAAAAAAATATGTTGATGTTTCTAGTAAACTAAAAAAATCATTTCATAGCTATTTTGCTTCAATCTCTCCTATACAAAACAAATAATAAAAAAATTGGAAGATTTAGTTACGATTGGAAACGAATTTTATATATCTTTCTCCCTGGATCCTTTACTTATATTCAAAAATTGGGATTCTGGATCCAATTGCAAAAACTTATGTTTCATAATTTTAGAATCAATTCTAAATTGTATACAAATTATGATAATGTATATTATTCCTCGAATTGCTCCTTGAGAGGTATAAAGGATTAAATACCTTTAAGTAAGAAATAAAGTTTTTGATCGTGATATGAATCACGGAAGGGACCCCTTAACTATTACTATTAAGGGGTCGATAGAACGAATCGCACTTTTACCACTAAACTATACCCGCTACAATACTATTATTGTATATAAAAAGATCTTTTGTCAATATCAATACAGGAAGGGGAATCAGTCCTAATTATGAAATAGGTGCAGAATTTTATGATAAATACAGTGTTCACATGTTTCGTAAAGGGCCCCCTAATGAAATTTAGAAAAGGGGGCGAATCTCATTTTTGGATTTTGTTGAAGGTATTTTGACAGATAGATCTCGACAAAATTACTAAACGAAATTCATAAGACAAAAATGCATTGTGCAAGAATCCATAGTTCTATTTCTTTTTTTAGATACGTTAACTGATTAATTCGTATGATATACGATCAAAAAGTTATTTTTATTTTTGTTTGATCGTATTAAAATGTTTTCCTTAATTACAAGTTTCTTTCAAATCTGATACAGAAAAATAAATCATTGTGATTCATGGGAAAAAAGAGCCGTGCCAGTACCTAGCTGGACTCTGGTTGGATAAAAAAACAAACTAAAAAAAAAAGAAAAGAAAAAATTTTATATTGCGTATATATAGAATATAACTTTAGTATAGGTATAAGAAAATATAACTAATATTTATGAGTTAATATAGAATTATGAATAGTAATTAAATAAAATGATAATCAAATAGAAAAAAGATAGATAGATAAGATATATCAAATGACGATCAATATCAAATAAGATATATAGAAGGCTTTTTTGAGCCCTACTTTTTGTTCTTTTTGTTTATCCGAGGTATCATAAGCATAATAATTCAATTTTTTGAATTGGGGAGAGATGGCTGAATGGACTAAAGCGTCGGATTGCTAATCCGTTGTACGAATTTTTGTACCGAGGGTTCGAATCCCTCTCTTTCCGTTTATTGATGATTTGGCATTTTTTTCTTTTGAACTTCTGGAATTTCTTTTTTTTTATTCCCTGTTTGTTTCATTTTTTACTAGTTAAAGATGTAAAATAGATAGAAAAACGAAAAATATTTAAAAATCCAGCATAAGTACGGAAAAGAACAAAGATTTTCTTATTCTTCACGTCCAGGATTACGTCCTGGATCATTAGATAGGAATCCGAAGATGAAAAGAGAAACAAAGAATATCACTATTGTGTAAACAAATAGTTTTAGAGTAAGCATTACAAAATCTCCAAGATAATAAAAAAAAAAAACGACAGAGAAAGAGAATAGATTCTCTTGTATTTCATATTATGTTTCCTTTGATACTCAGTTTATAAGAAATGAAGTTATTTCAAAAAAACTAAAAAAATTGATTTGTAGTAAGAGTTGAGCCTTTGTTTTACCATTACCAACAATTCAATTTTCTTTCATATCCACAAGATCCACGTATTGGTGGTAGACTCAAATCGAATAATAGAATAATATAATTTTTATTTTTGAATGGAAAAAAAGGAAATGATGAGATGATCCATATTTTTATTGTCTATCCAACAATTTCAAGATTTATAATCACGGATTCACACTGTAAGACTTATCTTATTTTTAAAAATGTTAAAATTTGAGTTTTCTAATAAATTCTGACTTTTTTTTCGGACATTATTCAAATTAAAGATCTTATCGAAAACTTACAGCAGCTTGCCAAACAAAAGCTAAGAGAAAAAAGAGTAAGGGTATTACTGGCATACAATCTACAATTGGATTCAAAAAAGCGTAAGCTTCTGGTAATTTCCCCAAGAAAAAACTACTTGAATAAAGGGCAGAGTGAATACAAATACAGACCGAGCTAAAGATATTAAGCATAACAAAAATGTTTTTCTTTAAGAAAATGAATTGTCTTTTTTCTTTTGTTTTTAATTCTAATTTTGATTGTATTTTTTTTATTATTATATAGATGATTTATTCTATATATGATATGATTTATTCTATATATGATATGATTTATTATATAATTTATTATTATTATTATCCATTTTTGTATTATACTTTTATATTAACAATGAAATATAAAATCAAAATTTTTTGATTTTATTTAGATAGAATAGAGAATATATAGAATAGAAGATGAATAATTTGAAAATCTAAAAGGATAGAATATAAAATATTGAATTCCTATTTATAGATATGAAGATTACTAAATCAGTAATAAAACGAAAAAAAAAGATGAATCAACTAAGATCAGACCCCCACTTTTTTTGATTTGAACTGAATAAGTTCAAACAATATCTTAATTGAATTCTATGGAATGATCAATAAATTTCGTTTAATTCGATATCGATACATATCAAAATTCTAGCAACAATTTATTCTATAGAATAAATTTCGAAGTGTAATTGACGAACAACTCATAATACTATTTATTAATGTCGAATCAAAATGGGGCGTGGCCAAGCGGTAAGGCAGCGGGTTTTGGTCCCGTTATTCGGAGGTTCGAATCCTTCCGTCCCAGATCATATCTATTCAAGATATATACCTATTTCAATACAAATTGTATATCCGAATAAAGATTCCTTTTTTTTTTTTTAGAAATTGATTTTTTTATATTTAATTTACAAACCATGAAAATAGAATATTGACTTAATTTCGACTTCTTGACTTTAGAAATAAAATTGTATAGTCAGAAAACCTAAAACCTAGAAGTGAAAAGTATATATTATTATCTATTGATTGAGTCAATGACTATGCACGATTTCAAAATGGAATCAATTACATACCAGATTGAAACTAAAAAATAATGTTATGGTAAAACCTCGTTTGAAACGATGTAGTAAAAAGCAGCGTGGGACTTGAAAAACGTGACTATATTAGCTGCGGAGTCTTACATGCCCTATTTTCTTTATACTATCTAGTTTCTAGTATCTAGAAATAGGGATCCTCGATTTTTCGATTTGAGTGATCTATTTATTCCAAAATTCGGTGCTCAACCTACCTCATATTAGGAAAAAGTCAAGAAATAAACTAATTTGGTGCATAAATACCGTAGACCAAATGAGCCTTTTTACTTCTTTGTTTTTATTCTATTCATTCATTTTTATATTAGAAATAGTTATTGATTTGATATTCAAATATAAATGATACATTTGTTCAATACTTCTTCGCTCATTATTATTATAAGTTATTAATCCTCGCAATTCTATTTCTATACTTAAGTCGATAAAAAATGATCATCGAATGACTATTCATCTATTGTATTTTCATGAAATACAGGAAAACATATTTATGGAAAGAAAGTGGTTCAATTCAATGCTGTTTAATAGGGATTTAGAATATAGGTGTGGTTTAAGTAAATCAATAGATAGTTTTGATCCTATTGAAGATAGTTTTGATCCTATTGAAAATAACGGTGTAAATGAAGACCCATCTATTTTAACTGATGACCCATCTATTTTAACTGATGACCCATCTATTTTAACTGATGACCCATCTATTTTAACTGATATGGATAATGACATTCATAGTTGGATTGAGAGTTATCTTCGTTATAAAATCTGTATTGCTAGTTACATTTTAGATGATAGTGACAACTACAATGCCAATATCAGTGACTTTAATAGTTACATTTTAGATGATAGTGACAACTACAATGCCAATATCAGTGACTTGAATAGTTACATTTTAGATGATACAAATGATAGTGATTTGTATGAATTGATAATTGCCTCCTAGAATAAATTGGGGATACTTTATTACTTAGTCTGGCTTTTATAACGAAAAAAGGGGACAGAAGTACACTGTTGTCAATATTAGTGTTGAAAAAAAGAATACAATCGAGAAAACAAATAAAAAAATATTTCTATTCTCATTTTTAAATAGAAAATATTTCTATTTTAATTCATTCTATTCCAAATCAAAAAAGAAGAATGAACTAGAAAAAAAATAGATCAATCCGAAAGATCTATAGGATTCATTCTAGATACAACAAGTATTTTTGTATTGTGTATTGTATTCGGCTCAATCCTTTTAGTAAAAGATTGGGCCGAGTTTAATGGAAATTAATAGAACGAATGATTATTACTGGATTACAAAGTATCTATTGCTGCGATTGAATCGATTACCTTGAAAATAATTCCCACAAGAGGTCTGGACCCATTTTTTTATGATCTTTGGATAAAAAGATTCATTCGCTTCGTCAAAAAGCCGCGGCAGAACCAATAAAGATTTTTTTTTTGATTCCGGTTCAGAAAACCCAATAGAAAAAGAGAATCCATTACGATAGACCAGATCCGGCTTAGTTAGTGATAGATTAAATAGATTTGCCATTTCTTGAAATCTCTCTTCTGATTGAAAATTGCGATGTAACAAGTACCCCCCCCCCCCTATTCTGGTCATGGAATAGATGAAATAAACCAAAAACTAGATTTTTGGTCAAGAATGAATTATTATTTTGAACTGTCAAAAGTTTCTCCTTTGCAATCCTATCACATCCTCCATCGGATGAAATAAGATGAATTGAGACATTATTTTGTAAATACATGATTATCTTGACTATATTGGCTAGTTCTTTCTTTTCCAATTTCCTCCAAAGAACAAAAGAAACATCTTCTTCTTTCTTTAATAATTGAAGATCTTGAGCGGACTTCTCAGTAGGATTCAAATCCAGATGAAGTTGGGACCATCTGTCC
This sequence comes from Vicia faba, assembly GCA_948472305.1. Classification (NCBI taxonomy): domain Eukaryota; kingdom Viridiplantae; phylum Streptophyta; class Magnoliopsida; order Fabales; family Fabaceae; genus Vicia; species Vicia faba. Next base: position 764,135,614 of record OX451737.1, on the reverse strand, counting down.
GAGAAAAAAGAGCGATCAGAGATCTTTTTTTCTTTTGGACCAGACAGGAGCGGAACAATCAACCTATTGATATTGAACGAATCTTTTGAGTCTTCCAATCTATCATTGCCGGATCCAATGGAATTTATTTGTATAGGAAGAAGCCCTGTCAAATAAATATTTTTTTTTTCGATCATCCTTCGATTGTTAATACGATATAGAAGGATCGCTACTACAAAAAGTACTACATTCTTGATCGTGAAATATCGATTTCTTGTTAAACCCTGTGACTGACGTGAAACTAGGATACTCCAAATTCTGGAGTCTAAGACTTTTATCAAACTCTCTTGATGCAAAAAAATGTGAATGACAGATATCGCTGAATTGAATTGCGTCCAGGAATCTAAGAAATAGGCACAATTCTTGCTCTCTCTAAAAATTTCTCGCAATTCGAAAATCCAAAAGTGGAATTGATTGTTCTTCATAGGATCCTCCTTAAAAAATTAAAAATAATTTATCTCTTTATGTATGTATTTCTATTAAGTTATTTATTTATGTATGTATTTCTATTAAGTTATTTATTTATGTATGTATTTCTATTAAGTTATTTCTTTATGTATGTATTTCTATTAAGTTATTTCTTTATGTATGTATTTCTATTAAGTTATTTCTTTATGTATGTATTTCTATTAAGTTATTTCTTTATGTATGTATTTCTATTGATTTATCCAAAAGATTTCACTTCAATTGAAATTTGGTTATTCATCAAGTCGGAGGGTTGTTCCCTCGAAGCATCCATGGCTGAATGGTTAAAGCGCCCAACTCATAATTGGCGAAGTCGTAGGTTCAATTCCTACTGGATGCATGCCAATAGAAATATCTCCCCTAAAAACTATATTTTTAATCATGAATTATTATTTTGAACTGTCAAAAGTTTCTCCTTTGCAATCCTATCACATCCTCCATCGGATGAATATAGGATGAATTGAGACATTATTTTGTAAATACATGATTATCTTGACTATATTGTCTATTTCTTTCTTTTCCAATTTCCTCCAAAGAAAAAAAGAAACATCTTCTTCTTTCTTTAATAATTGAATTTGAAAATTGTGGGATATTGGATCGAACTCTAGTATGATCGAAGTACATGCTGTAGTCGAAGAAAGGGTCTAGCATGTATTTGTCGAAGATGCTTGTTAAATTAGGTTTTAGTGTTTAAAACCCTAATTTGTTAAGTTAGCTTGTTTCTTAAGTTAGCTTGTATAATGGGCCTTGTGGAAAAAGCCCATTAGTTAGTATGTTAGGTTTTATTATAAATAGCATACTAGTCTCTCATCATTGCAACACAGCAAATCCTAATTAGGGTGAGAGGGTTATTTGTTATCCTTGTAAACTTGTAATCTTGTTTTCAAAGAGAAAGTAAAGAATAGCAGTTATAACCAATTCTTGTGTTCTTCTTCTTCCTTGTTCTTTATTCTTCCCAAATACTATACTTTGTTATTGGCATTGAATTCACAACAAATTGGTGCGGTGAACATGGAGAAGATGCCTTCAACAAAGTATGAGATCGAAAATTTCACCGGAGTGAATGATTTCGGTCTATGGCGCTTGAAGATGAAAGCTCTACTGGTTCAGCAGGGTTGTTTGGAAGCGTTGAAGGGAGCGACGGCGATGGACGCTGCGCTAACAGAAAGAGAGAAGACGGCCATGATCGAGAAAGCACACAGCGCAATTTTGTTGAGCCTTGGTGATAAGGTTCTTCGACAGGTATCAAAGGAGACGACGGCATCAGGGTTATGGGTGAAACTTGAAAGTTTGTATATGACCAAATCTCTGGTAAATCGACTCTACCTGAAGCAAGCTTTGTATTCATTCAAGATGATCGAAGACAAAGTGTTGGCTGAGCAGTTGGATATGTTCAACAAGCTGATTCTTGATCTTGAAAATATTGATGTAAAGATTGATGATGAAGATCAAGCGTTGTTATTGTTGTGCGCTTTGCCCAGATCACATGCTCACTTCAAAGAAACCCTCTTGTATGGAAGAGAGTCCCTGACCTTTGAAGAAGTTCAATCAGCCTTGTACTCTAAGGACTTGAACGAACGTAAGGAGCATAAACCTTCGACGGTTGGTGAAGGTTTGGCTGTTAAAGGAAAATTCGACAAGAAGAAAGGTAAAAATCAGTCGAAGTCTTATAGTGGTGACGCATCTGGTATTAGATGCTATCACTGTAAGAAAGTAGGTCACACAAGAAAGGTGTGCCCTGAACGCCTGAAAGATCATGGAGGTAAGGATAATGGCAATGCAGCTATTGTCCAAGATGATTTCGAATCATCTAATGTTCTTGTGGTTTCAAGCAACAACTCATCGAAGGAGTGGATTATGGATTCTGGATGCACTTGGCACATGACTCCAAACAAAGACTTGTTCGAGGAATTATGTGATCAAGATGGTGGATCTGTATTGCTGGGAAACAACAAAGCTTGCAAGATTGCAGGCGTTGGATCTGTGAGATTCAAGCTCCATGATGAGTCAATAAGATTGTTGACTGAAGTCAGGTATGTACCTGATTTGAAGAGAAATTTGATTTCTCTTGGTGAATTCGACAAGAAAGGATATGTGTTTCAAGGAGAGAAAAGTATCCTGAGAGTCATGAAAGGGTCGAAGGAAGTCTTGAGAGGCGTGAAGATACAAGGCTTGTATACCCTTGAGGCTGAAGTTGTAAGTGGTTCGACAAATGTTGCATCCACGAAACCCTTGTCGAAAACAGAAATTTGGCACATGAGATTGGGCCATGTCAGTGAAAGGGGTCTGGTCGAATTAGGGAAACAAAATCTGCTTGGTGGAGATAAAGTCGAAAAGCTGAAGTTTTGTGAACCCTGTGTACTTGGAAAGTCCTGTAGAATGAAGTTCAACAAAGGCAAACAAAGAACACATGGATCCCTTGATTACATCCATGCTGATCTTTGGGGGCCTGCAAGGTGTCCATCACATTCAGGAGCAAAGTATTTTCTATCCATAGTAGATGACTATTCCAGAAAGTTATGGGTATTCATCCAGAAGACTAAGGATGAAACTTTTGAGAATTTCAAAAGTTGGAAGACTCTTGTCGAAAATCAAACTGGCAGAAAGGTAAAGAGGTTGAGAACCGACAATGGCCTTGAGTTTTGCAATGAGGCGTTCGACAGTTTTTGTGTTGCCTCTGGTATTGCAAGGCACAGAACTACCGCAGGTACTCCACAACAAAATGGTTTGGCTGAAAGGTTTAATCGAACTATTTTGGAGAGAGTTAGATGCATGTTGACTAGTGCAGGATTAAAGAAGGTGTTTTGGGCTGAGGCTGTTTCGACAGCAGCATATCTGATAAACAGATGTCCTTCGACAGCGTTAGATATGAAGACACCTGAAGAAGTTTGGTCGGGACATCCACCAGATCTCGACAAATTAAGAGTATTTGGCTGTGTAGCCTATGCTCACATTAGGCAAGACAAGGTCGAACCTAGAGCTCTGAAATGCATTTTTATGGGATACCCTGAAGGAGTGAAAGCTTATAGGCTATGGTGCCTAGAGCCAAGTCACAGGAGGTGTATCACCAGTCGAGATGTAGTTTTCAATGAAACTGAAATGGCTTTCAAGAAAACTGATGATGTTGACGAAGAGCTGGAACAGGTAGAGATTCCTGTTGAGGTGGAGCATGTTGATGCTGAAATGCGTATCCCAGATGAAGTCGAAGAAGAAACAGAAGATTCTGATGATGTTGAGGAAACTGTTGATGACTACCTATTGTCGAGAGATAGGCAAAGAAGAGTCATAAAACCACCTCAGAGACTTGGATATGCAGATCTTGTAGCTTATGCCTTAATCTCTGCAAGTGAAGTTCTAGACGAAGAACCTAGAGATTATAAGGAAGCTATAAGGAGTCGAATGAAGACTGAATGGCTAAAGGCCATGCATGATGAGATGAAATCTCTTCATGATAATCACACTTGGGAACTAATCGAGAAACCTGTTGGGGCAAGGTTAGTCAGCTGTAAGTGGATTTTCAAAGTTAAGGAAGGAATTGAAGGAGTAATGTCGAAGAGGTACAAGGCAAGATTAGTCGCAAGGGGTTTCACTCAGAAAGAAGGTGTCGACTTCAATGATGTATTTTCCCCTGTTGTGAAGCACAGATCCATTCGAATGTTTCTTGCCATGGTGGCTCAGTTCGACCTTGAACTGGAACAAATGGATGTGAAGACTGCGTTCTTGTATGGTGACTTAGATGAAACGATCCTGATGAGGCAACCTGAAGGGTATGTCGAAAAGGGGAAAGAAGATTATGTGTGCAAACTGAAGAAATCTTTATATGGACTTAAACAATCTCCTCGACAGTGGAATAAGAGATTCGACAAGTTCATGGAACACATAGGTTTCATTAGAAGTCAGTTCGACCACTGTGTTTACTCCAGATTTCGACCTGAAAATTCATTTGTTATTTTGTTGCTTTATGTTGATGATATTCTGATAGCAAGCAACAATGTCGAAGATGTAATGAGGGTGAAGGCTGAACTCAATAAGGAGTTCGACATGAAGGATCTGGGAGCTGCATCCAGGATTCTTGGAATTGACATTCGAAGAGATAGAAAGCAGTCGAAATTATGCTTATCTCAAGAGGCATACCTACGAAAGATTCTTGACAAGTTTGGTATGTCGAATTCAAAGCCTGTTGTGACTCCAACAAACCCTCAATTCAAGTTGAGCATTGATCAATGTCCCAGTACTGATGTCGAAAGAACCTATATGAATAGCATCCCATATGCTAATATAGTTGGTTCTTTGATGTATGCTATGGTCTGTACTAGACCCGATATAGCATATGCAGTAAGTCTTGTAAGCAGGTACATGGCGAATCCTGGAAAGGCTCACTGGCAAGCGTTAAAGTGGATTTTAAGGTACATAAATGGGTCTCTGAACAGAGTCCTAATTTATGGTGGAGCCTTGGGTGAAGATAGTAAAGCAGCAGTCGAAGGCTATGTTGACTCCGATTATGCAGGTTGTATGGATTCCAGAAAATCTATTTCTGGATATGTTTTCACTATGTTTGGTACAACAATTAGTTGGAAAGCAACTCTTCAGAAGGTTGTTGCCTTATCAACTACTGAAGCAGAATATATTGCCCTAACTGAAGCTGTGAAAGAAGCATTGTGGCTTGAAGGTTTTGCAAAGGAACTGAAACTTCAAGGTCAAGGTATCACTGTTAAATGTGATAGTCAAAGTGCGATACACCTGTCGAAGAACTCAGCCTATCATGAGCGAACCAAGCACATAGATGTGAGGCTGCATTTCGTCAGAGGGGTAATCGAGCGTGGAGAAGTCCAAGTGCTGAAGGTCTCGACAGAACACAATGCCGCTGATATGATCACCAAAACATTGCCAAGTTGCAAGTTTTTCCACTGTATGCAGTTGATAAAGCTGCATGAAGAAAGCTAGTTAGTATCTCTTGATGCTGTAGAGTTAGGTCCAAGGTGGAGATTTGTGGGATATTGGATCGAACTCTAGTATGATCGAAGTACATGCTGTAGTCGAAGAAAGGGTCTAGCATGTATTTGTCGAAGATGCTTGTTAAATTAGGTTTTAGTGTTTAAAACCCTAATTTGTTAAGTTATCTTGTTTCTTAAGTTAGCTTGTATAATGGGCCATGTGGAAAAAGCCCATTAGTTAGTATGTTAGGTTTTATTATAAATAGCATACTAGTCTCTCATCATTGCAACACAACAAATCCTAATTAGGGTGAGAGGGTTATTTGTTATCCTTGTAAACTTGTAATCTTGTTTTCAAAGAGAAAGTAAAGAATAGCAGTTATAACCAATTCTTGTGTTCTTCTTCTTCCTTGTTCTTTATTCTTCCCAAATACTATACTTTGTTATTGGCATTGAATTCACAACAAAAATAATAGAAACTTAAAGAATTGATCATTTCTAAATAAAGAAAGAATTTCTTTATTTATTCTATTTAAATAATTTCTGATCTGTAGTAGACCTCTTAGCTTAGTAGTATTTGAATCGAGACTTGGATCTGTATCAATGGAATCTCATCATCCATACATAACAAATTGGTGTGGTATATTCAAATTTTAATAAATGAACAGTAAAAAAACTAGTATTTTTAGTGAGACTAGAACTCATCGGGAAGAAAGAATAAAATAGATTTATGAATGGAATAAAATCTGCAGTATTTACAGACACTAAATTTTCGTTATTTCGAAAAAATCAATATACTTTTCATGTCAAATCAGGATTAACTAGGACAGAAAGAAAACATTGGGTCGAACTCTTCTTTGGTGTCAAGGTAAGAACTATGAATCAACTCGCAATCCCAATAAAGGGTAGAAGAATACGACCTATTATGGGACATACAAGGCATTACAAACGTATGATCATTACGCTTCAACCGGGTTATTCTATTCCACCTCTTAGAAAGAAAATAACTTAAATAAAAATACACTTCATAACATGGCGATACATTTATCCAAAACTTCTAGCCCGAACACACGCAATGGAGCCGTAAACAGTCAAGTGAAATCCAATTCACGAAATCGTTTGATTTCTGGACAGCATCATTGTAGTAAAGGGCGTAATGCCAGAGGAATCATTACCGCAGGGCATAGAGGGGGAGGTCATAAGCGTCTATACCGTAAAATTGATTTTCGACGCAATGAAAAAGACATATATGGTAGAATTGTAACTATCGAATACGACCCTAATCGAAATGCACACATTTGTCTCATACACTATGGGGATGGTGAGAAAAGATATATTTTACACCCCAGAGGGGCTATAATTGGAGATACCATTATTTATGGTACAAAAGTTCCTATAAAAATGGGAAATGCCCTACCTTTGAGTGCGGTTTGAACTATAGATTTACGTAATTGGAAGTAACCAATTAGGTTTAAGGCGAAACCTAGAAATCGATCACTGATCCTATTTGAGTACCTCTACAGGATAGACTTCAACAGAAAACTGAAGAGTAACAGCAGCAAGTGATTGAGTTCAGTAGTTCCTAATATAAAATTATTGACCCTAGAGATATAGTAATATGGAGAAGACGAACCTTATCTATATCTTCCATTGATACATAGGGAAAGTCGTGTGCAATGAAAAATGCATGCACGGCTTGGGGAGGGATTTTTTATTGTTTTATTTGATTAAACAATGAATTTTCTACTCCATCCGACTAGTTCCGGGTTCGAGTCCCGGGCAACCCATTATAATGAATAGATAAATTGTACTTAATATAGCGAAATAATGAATCTATCACTATTACATATCATAGCGAAGTCATATCTAGAGAATATAGAAAACACTTTTTTTCTTTTTTTTGAATGGATGGTGAAATGAGGTAAAAAAACACAATTTGTCTGAATCTAGATCAATAACAGGATACAGTGGATAGTGGTATTGGTTGACACCCGTATATAAGTCATGTTATACTGTTTTATAACAAGCCCTTAATTCTATAGTTCTAGAGAATTCGTGTGCTTGGGAGTCCCTGATAATTAAATTTCAATAAACCCAAGATTTTACCATGACTGCAATTTTAGAGAGACGCGATAGCGAAAACCTATGGGGTCGCTTCTGTAACTGGATAACCAGCACTGAAAACCGTCTTTACATTGGATGGTTTGGTGTTTTGATGATCCCTACCTTATTGACCGCAACTTCTGTATTTATTATCGCTTTCATTGCTGCCCCTCCAGTAGATATTGATGGTATTCGTGAGCCTGTTTCTGGATCTCTACTTTACGGAAACAATATTATTTCTGGTGCCATTATTCCTACTTCTGCGGCTATCGGTTTGCACTTTTACCCGATATGGGAAGCTGCATCCGTTGATGAATGGTTATACAATGGTGGTCCTTATGAACTAATTATTCTACACTTCTTACTTGGTGTAGCTTGTTACTTATTAAAAAAAATAAAGCTCTTTTCAGAAGATTTTTTTTCTTTAATTATATGTTTTTATTTAAATAACTAGACACAATATCATTTCCTTTTTTATAAAAAATAAATGTATTCAAAACAAATATAAACATGCTTTTAATTTAATTTAATTTAATTTAATTTAGTGAATTAAAAACAAATGATTTGTTGTACCCATTAGTTAGTAATGTACACATTAATTAGTAACAACACATCATTGACTACATATTTAAACTATTGAAAATAAATAAAAATTAAAAAAAAAAAAAAACGTTTATCTTAACATATATTAAAAGTCAGTTTAAAGGAAAGTTCTTAATTAGTATCCGTCTATAAAAGTAGAGTACAGTTCTCTATAAGTTAAAAATGCATCTATAACATTTAATTAAATTATTTAATAAAGAATTATATATAATAAAATGAAATAGTAGGAATTAATCAATAGTAAATTTTAAATTAAATTATTTCAATCGATAAACGATGAAATGTAAAATCTAACTGTACATTTATTTGTGTCAAAAAGAAAATTTGTAAATTTATTGAAAAAGAATTAAGTTGTAAAATATTCGAGTCTCATTGATTAATGATAGAATTACAAAAGAATTTATATAGAGTAATATCTCTCACTTTATAATTCAGTTTTGTATGAATGCGTTATGCAAGTTCTAATTTTAATATGTTATCAATAGTCTATCGATTCGGGTTGCCCACCATTTATATATGCACCAACCCAAGTTTCACTTATCGATAATTCAGATCACCTATCATTTATACCCAAGCATCAAGTCCAATAATATTGTATGTGAAGAGGTGTATTGGATAAATCCAAGTTAAAAAAGACTTTTAATATAGTGAGACCTCTCATATGACAATTCGGTCCAATAAGGTTGACGTTTAGGCGCTTGATAATATTATATTCCTTCTTAATACTCTTATGGTCCTTGACAATTGCGACACTTATCCCCCTCAAGCTTATCTTGTAGTCAACAATCTTTTACCGATGGAGTTTAGAGATGTCAAAAAACATTACATGCAAACTTCTAGGTCAGCTTTAACAATAGCCATCACATCTCCTTATATGTGTTACTTCATTTCTAGGTGGCCTATCAAATATACATCTCTAAAGGTGGAGATGCAGTTGTAGATTGACTTACAATTGACCACTGAAAGCTAGATTTTCACAATTTTTGCAATTCCTTTTGTTCTAAGGATACTATTAGTTTTATGTATCCCCAAAGTTTGGAAGATAATCCATTGAATCCTTAAAGATTGCTCTCTTATGGATGTATTTTACTACTATCTCCGTTTCTATTACCTTGTTGATGGGGAGATCTTCATAAGACTTAAAAATATCTCCTTCCACATTCATTAAGACGAGAATGTTGTTCATTTCAAAAATGTTCCTCCAACAATCTCATAAGCAACATGCAATTTCTTTTCTTCTTTTACTACTCGGGAAACCTCAATATTTATCTTTTAGGGACTCTTATCCCTATACCTTATGTCTCTTTCAATCCCTTTTTCTTGTGTTGCACACCTTGAAACATTTCCTCGCTGGATTAGGTCTTCAATGACATCCTTTAATTGAATGCACCTCTCAGTGTTATGGTCGTTAATCTTATGAAAACACAAGTACCTTTATTTATTTTACCTTTTAAAAAACATATACCTTGATTTATTTTTCCTTTTAAAAAAACAAATACCTTGATTTGTCGACCTCCTCCTCACAGAGCTCTATGTTGATACACTCTTACAAAATATCCTCCTTGGATATGTTCATTGGTTTGTCATCTTGATATCTTGACAGACAAATGTGTTCATTGACTTCTTCCTACATCATATCTATTAATTTTAGCCGTTTTTTTTGCTTCCTTCACCTTTTTTTGGACCACCTCCAAAAATAACTCTATATGCACCCATCATGTCTTAATATTGTATGTATTTCTAGACCCTTTCTAGCAAACTATTCAATGTTTTTGATTCCTTAATCCCAACATTCTAAGAAAAAAATATTCTTACCAGAAGTCATAGGCTCAATAAATATTGTCTCTTTGTCTTCACCTCCTTTCACCAAAACAATCTTGTCGTCAATTCTTTCTATGTATGGATGTAAGGGTTTGTCTTTCTTATATATTATTAATCTCAAACTTTCCATCAATTTTGGACACTTTCTTGATGCAATGAAATGGGTCGTAAAGCGCAAGCACAACTTAATCCGAAAATCTATGGACTTAACCCTCATATCTTATAACCATGTCATGGCCCCCACTTTTAGAGTGAGGGTGACTAAGTTTCATTTCTCTAGGCCACCTATTACATGAACAATAAAAAATACCTCCATAGGCTCAATAAATACTATCTCTTTGTCTTCACCTCCTTTCACCAAAACAATTTTGTCGTCAATTCTTTCTATGTATGAATGTAAGGGTTTGTCTTTCTTATATCTTATTAATCTCAAACTTTCCATCGATTTTGGACACTTTCTTGATGCAATGAAATGGGTCGTAAAGCGCATGCACAACTTAATCCGTAAATCTATGGACTTAACCCTCAAATCTTATAACCATGTCATGGCCCCCACTTTTAGAGTGAGGGTGACTAAGTTTCATTTCTCTAGGCCATCTATTACATGAACAATAAAAAATACCTCCATTAGTTCAATATGATTAACTACCTACGTCTTCCCACCATATATATTCTTCCCTATGGGATTCTCGAGCTACCTTTGGGTATGATAATATTTTAACCTTTGTGTGAATGCGTATATGTTGGGAGCATCTTCTTCATCCATAGACCTCTTGGAAGAATACAAGGGAGATGAATCCATGTTTTATTAGTTGTGTTTAGGGGTGGAAATAAACTAGCTATAGTAGGCTTGTAAAGGCTTAAACCTGACCTACGCTAAATTTAAAAGGCTTGAGTCTGACCTATGGTCTACTATAGACTCTTTTTTTGACTGACTTGTCCTTTTTAAAAGTCTAATCTGGTGTGAAAGCCTATTTAAAAACTCGATTCTTTCAAATAATATATTTTACTTATCAATGCCTTATAGGCCTCCCTATATATATATATATATATATATATATATATATATATATATATATATATATATATATATATATATATATATATATATATATATATATATATATATATATATATATATATATATATATATATATATATATATATATATATATATATATATATATATATATATATATATATATATATATATATATATATATATATATATATATATATTGTACATCCTGGGAATAACAAACCCTACCGGGTAGCGTAACCGGCAAGAGAAAAGGATAAACTAATAGCTTAGGGAGGGCACCCGGATGCAATTCGGATAATAGAGTATCAGACAACGCATAGATCTGGGTAAAAACTCACCCTCACCCTCGACTCGGACAAAGTGGATAACCGGGTAGCACCTACTAGTGATTGATCAGCATTTCAACTCATTAAAGCCTGTAACTACCAGCGCACATTTGTTGCTACGTTACACATCACTTTTCATCTTCACTCATGGAGACGGCGGTGGTTACACAATTATGGAATTCAAGAGTCACTCATTAACTGAGACATTCATCTTGGGACGCATGCATCACTACTGTAGCTCCCAAACCCCCAAATCATCTCATAAACTCACTCTGGTAGACTCTCCTTAGTTGCCTTCTGGGAAGTCGGCCAAATATTTATTCTAGACAGGAACATTGGTGCCCACTGTGGGACCTTGATAAAATTATTCCTAAGACACACCTCAATTCACCTCCTGCAGAATGTCACCACCTAGAGATCCCCCAGACATGGCGCAACTACTAGCCATGGTAGAGGCCCTCAGGCAACAAAAAAAAACTTTGCAGAATAGTGTCATAGACCTACAACAAAGAAGCGTAGGGGACGATGGTCCAGAAGAGGAACTTATAGAACCTCAACCTCTATCGCAAGCTATCTGGGACTACCAAGTCCTAGAGAACTTCAAATCTCCATCATTGATGGTGTATGACAGCAAAACTAACCCTCAAGAGCATGTTATCACCATCAACAACCAAATGGCAATAATCAGTTCCATCGATTCATTGAAATGTAAACTAATGGACGACACCTTCAAGGAAGTGGCCCTGCGATTGTACATGAGCCTACCACGACTATCCGTGGAAAGCTACGTGGACCTGACGAAGAAATTAATCCATCACTTCTCTGCTAACAAACATCGCAAGGTGTCCACGACGTCCCTGTTCAATGTTCGACAAGGTCAGGCAGAGTCTCTCTGAGAATACCTGGCCCGATTCAACGAGGAGACCATCAAAGTGTCTCACCCAAACCAAGGGATATTCATTGGAGCATTCCAACACGACCTCCGAGCAGGACAGTTCAATAAATCTGTAGCTCAAAAGCTTGCGTTCGACATGAATGAAATCATCAGTAGGGTGGACTGCTACATAAAAGGTGAGGAGAGAAATATGGAAAAATGGTCTAGAGATGCCCCAGAGAGAAACAAGACCAAAGAAGAGGGATCGGGAAAGAAACATGAGTCTTCTCGGGCGACCTCAAGAGACAGGCCCCGAGAATGCACGACTCAGAGATCCAAACATCGCCCTTTTAATTCAAATGACACAGAAACTCCTTTAAACATGAGAAGAAGCGAAATCCTGCAAGAGGTGGCGCACCTGAACCTGATCCCCGAAGCACCCCGTAAAAGAAGAGTCAATTTCGTACTTGGGAATGATATCATGGCTTGGTGTAACTATAACCGGCTCCGAGGACATCACACTGACGATTGCCTCCAACTAAATAAAGAAATCGAGAAATTGATACAAAGGGGGCACTTGCTAACTTATGTCAAAGAGGGAAAAATCCCATCCGGTAAAAGAGATACTCGGCAAAAATATATGGACTCGGATAATCCTTCCCAAAATAAGGGAGAATTTACCGAAGAGGTACACGAGACTAAGACAACTCGCCACACCCTTAACACCATCGTCGATGGATTCGCTGGCAGAGGATTTGCTGGCGGCGGAGAAACCAGCTCGACCAGAAAGAAGTATGTCAACACCATGATGCACGTGTCCAAGGACATAGCCAGGGTCCGGGAGCAAGACCTCAACCCGGTTAGCTTCTCCAAAAGGGATTCAATCGACATCATGGCCCACGAATACAACCATATGGTCATCAAGGTACAAATCTGAGATTGGAGTGTAAAAAGGGTGTTGGTGGATCTTGGTAGCTCAACCGATGTACTCTACTGGGAAGCCTTCAAAGGAATGGAATTGGATACGTTTGAGTTTCTACCCTTCAACGACACCTTGGTCGAATTTTTTGGAGAACAAGTGCTAGTATTGGGACACCTCCTGGTGCTCACTACCTTCGGAAGCCGCGCAAATGCCAAAATTGTCAGAGTAAGATACTTGATTGTCAGTGTCGCCTCACCATATAAAGTCATCATAGGGAGACCTTCCTTTAATGCCATAGAGGCCATAATATACACCCTATAACTCACTATGAAATATCCCATGGGTGACGGCTGGGTTGGAGTGGTCAAGAGCGACAAGGGATTAGCCAGGAAATGCTACAAGGATAGCCTGAAATTAAAAAAGATACAATCTGAGGAGCCCAGGAGATCTAATGAGCTTAAAATCAACATGATTGACATATATCCTCAGGATGATACATGGGAAGAAAACATTTCTCCCCACGATGAAATAAAGAAAGTCCAGATCGACACCACGCCCTCCGAAGTAACTTACATTGGATGTAATATTTCCTGAGAAGAAGAAACAGATATCATCGAGTTGTTGAAATAAAATGTAGACCTGTTTTCTTGGAAGCCTTCGGATATTCCTGTGATAGATCCCAACTTCATATGCCACCACCTAGCCTCAAATCCAGATACCAAACCAGTATCTCAAAGGAGAATGAAGGGTGGAGAAGAAAAGATGAAGGCCATAATAGACGAGGTCGAGAAGTTACTCAATGTTGGTTTCATCAAAGAAGTCAAATACCCTACCTGGTTGGCTAATATGGTAATGGTCAAGAAGAAGACGTGAAAGTAGTGCATGTGCGTCGACTTCACAGATCTCAACAAGGCATGTCCCAAGAACTCGTACCTGCAACCGCAAATATATCAACTTATCAACGACACCTCAGGGTATAGGCTCCTCAGCTTCATGGATGCTTTCTCAGGTTATAATCAGATATGCATGAGCCCAACAGATGCACCAAAGACCGCCTTCATGACAGACCAGAGCAACGATGATTACGAAGTGATATTGTTCGGTCTAAAGAACTCGGGATCCACCTACCAGGGTTAATGGATAAGGTATTTTACACTCAAATCGACAAGAACTTAGAGGTACACGTAGATGACATGGTTGTCAATACCACTGTTGAAAAGTGACATGTAACAGACTTAAAAGAAACATTCGCGTCCATAAGGCAATATGACATGAGGCTCAACCTACACAAATGTATCTTCAGAGTTCAAGCCAGTAAGTTCCTGGGATTCATGCTCAGAAACGGGGGAATGGAAGCCAACCCGGACAAGTGTCAAGCAATCATAGATATGTGTATTCCATTTTCAAAAAAGGAGGTACAACAACTAACGGGGAGATTGGTTGCTTTGTCCCGATTCCTGTCATGCTCAGGGAACATGGAAATCCACTTCTTTGCAGCCCTTAGGAAGTCAGAAGATTTCGAATGTACAACATCATGCGAGGAAGCCTTTCAAAGAGTAAAATACTTTTTATCCTTTCCACCAATTCTGACGAGACCGGAGGAGAATGCACCCATGATCTTATACCTGGTTGTTTATAAAAGAGCTATAAACACAGTAATCGTCCAAGAAGGAGAAGAGGGGGAAAGACCAGTGTACTTTGTTAGCATGGTTCTGAAAGGAGATGAGCCACGATACTAGAAGATTGAAAAGTTGGCATTGGAATTGATTATGACGGCTCGAAAGTTAAGACATTACTTCGAGGATCATCTGATAACCATGAAAACTAATTACCCTATCAAGCAAATATTGAAGAAGTTGAATCTGGATGGTAGGATGGTTACGTGGGCGGTAGAGTTGTCAGAATATGATATCGAGTTCACTCCGAGAACCTCCATCAAGTCACAATCTCTAGATGGCTTTATAGTGGAAGTAAATGACCCGGTACCCAAAGAAAATACGAGAAGGTGGACCCTTCACATTGGCGGTTCATCCAACCTTAAAGGAAGCGAGGTCGGGGTCATCCTCGAAGGACCCGACAACTTTATGTTGGAATATTCTTTGCACTTCAACTTTCAAACTAGAAATAACCAAATAGAATATGAGGCCCTCATAACAGGGATGACATTGTCTAAGAAGGTGGGAGTCACCCATCTAACCGCTAACACTGATTCTCAATTGATTTCAGGGTAGATGGAAGAGGAGTACTAGACAAGGGACTCAACCCTGTTGAAATATCTCCAGATAGCGCAGGGGCTGTCAAAAATATTTGAATAATTTGAGACTAATCAAATCCCCAGGGAAGAGAACATACATGTCGATGTACTAGCCTGGCTCTCCAGTACCATAAGACTAGGGTTAAATAAAATTGGGATACAAGAGATCTTAGAAAGATCGAGCATTGAGAAAGAAGAGACCATGTTAATCGAGCACTTCACCGGCTGGATGGCCCTGATAATCCAATACCTAACACATGGAATCTTTCCAGAAGACACCAATGAAGCTAGGCACATAAAGAAGGTATCCACTCGCTATTTGATAGTGTCTGACAAACTATACAAAATGGGGAGATTCACGTCCATGCTAAGATGTGTGACAGAAGTGGAGGTTATCTTAGTAATGAAGGAAGTCCACGAAGGAGCGTACGGAAGCCACATCAGAGGAAGGGTCGTATCCGAGAAGCTACTCTGAGCCATATATTATTGGCCCTAAATGTTACAAGATTGCATTGAATTTGTAAGCAAATATGACAAGTTCCAGGTATACTCACCACTCATACACTCCCCAGCGGAATTACTGCACTCCATCTTTTACCCATGGTCGTTCTATCAATGGGGAGCAGACATATTGGGATCATTCCCTGCAGCATCGGGGCAGTTAAAATTTCTCATTGTAGTCGTCGTTCACAAAATGCATGGAAGTCAATGTCGTAGCTCGCATTAACGCCGAAAGAGTATGTCACTTCTATTGGAAAAACATTATTTGATAGTTCAAATTACCCAAAATCAAAGTTTCCAACAATAGAGCACAATTTGTAAGCTCGACTGTGGTAGAATTTTGCAACGACTTAGGGATCTATAATAGGTTCACATTGGTGGAGCATCCTCAAGCCAACGGTCAAGTCGAAGAGACCAACAAGATCATCCTGAAAGGAATGAAAAATAAGTTGGACGATGCAAAGGGATTATGGATCGAATACCTATTGGAGATTCTTTGGTCATACCATACGACCCCCACTTCACTACTCGAGAAATGCCTTTTCAAATGGTGTAAGGGGTGGACGCCATGATACCGATTGAGATCAACACCACTACATGAATGAGGGAACACTTTGATGAAGAAACCAATAAGGACGACTTGAATAGTTCAGATGACATGGTGGAGGAAATCCGAGAAATGGCACGAGTTAGAGAGTTCACAGTAAAGAGAATATTAGCTAAGAAGCTCAACTTAAAAGTCAGGCAGAGAGGTTTTCAACCAGGGATCTGGTCCTAAAAAAGATAAACAATCTTAAAAACAAGGGAAAGTTATCTCTGAACTGGGAAGGCCCCTACCGAGTACTTCCCAAGTTGAACAATGAGGCTTACAAATTGGAAACTCTAGACGGTGTAGAGATTCTTAGGACATGGAATGTAGCCAACCTCAGGCTTTAATTTAGCTAAAAACTATGTAACGAGACCACTAAATAAATGTACGGGATGCACTCTTTTCCTTGCAAGGGCAAGGATTTTTAATGATGCACCCAAAAATGAAAACAAATGTCTGTAAATACCTCCCTTGTAAATTCGGCTTCACCCTCTCTAAGGCTGTCGGCCTACTCGGCCAACTCTTACAATGGGGCTCTATTTCGAAAAAAATTTGAAGCTCACTTTGCGCCTCTCGCAACTCGGCTTCACCCTTGCTAAGTCTCTGGACCTACTCGGTCAACCCTTACATTGGGGCTCTGTTCCGGAAAAAAGTCGAAGCACACTTTACGCCTCTTACAACTTGGCTTCACCCTTGCTAAGGCTCTGGACCTACTCTCCCAACCGTTGCAATGGGTCTCTGTTCCGAAAAAAAGTCGAAGCGCATTTTACGCCTCTCATAACTCGTCTTCACCCTTGTTAAGGCTCTGGACCTACTCGGCCAACCCTTACAATAGGACTATGTTCCAGAAAAAAGTCGAAGCACATTTTACACCTCTTGCAACTCGGCTTCACCCTTGCTAAGACTTTGTACCTACTCGACCAACCCTTACAATGGGGCTCTGTTCTGGAAAAAAGTCGAAGTGCACTTTATGCTTCTCGCAACTGGGAATCAACCTCGCTAAGGCTCTGGACCTACTCGACCACCCTTACAATGGGGATCTAATCCGGAGAAAGTAGAGGCACACTTCACGCCTCTAACAAAAATCCTTTCAATACTCCCCTCATTAGGGTCGAGTTCTAAAAATTTACTCCCCTCATCTGGGTCGAGTTCTTAAATATACTCCATCTGGGTCGAGTTCTTAAACATACTCCCCTCATCAGGGTCGAGTTCTAGAAAATACTCCCCTCATCTGGGTCGAGGTCTTAAACATACTCCCCTCACCAGGGTCAAGTTCTGCAAAATACTCCCCTAATATGGGTCGACTTCTTAAATATAGTCTCCTCACCAGGGCCGAGGTCTGTAAAATACTCCCATCATCTGGGTCAAGTTCTTAAACATACTCCCTTCACCAGGGTCGAGTTCATAAAAACATTAAAAATATCAAACCAGATATGACCATATTTCAAATGGTACCCGTTGTATAACATAGCAAATGTCTAAAAACACTGGTAAAGATAATGCCCGACAATACACGATTAGACACGTTTAGCCCAATGAACTTCGTATCCGAGGGGTTTATACGTATATCGAGTTATCTTCAAAAATAAGTGCATAAAATGCATAAAGATAAGAGCGCAAATAAACAAAAAGCAACGATTACATAAAAGGCCACATAGAGCTGTCAAAAGTACAATGCTCGGAGGCGATAAGCCTGGAGGCAATACTTCAAGAGCAAAAAAAAGGATGGAAAAGTTACTCCTTATAACAAGAATTTCATAAGTACATACTTATCGGATGACTAACACAAAAACATAAAGACATCATGCACTAAGGCTCTTCCTTCTCGGCATCATCATTGTTAACATTCTCCTCGATAGAAGGATCCTCGGGATTCGGCTGAAGAGAGGAAGTCTTCTCTACTTATTCGAGATCAACTAGGCAACCATTATACACCACCTTGAAAAAGTCCATTTTCGATATGGCCAAACCGGGATGAAGGCACAACACTTGATCCTTTGCTCGTTCGAAGGCTTCATCGCCAGTAGAAAGAACGTCTAATTGGGAATTCTTAAGAGGCTCCCTAATCTCAGTAGTAGTATCCTTTAACTCGTCTTTAATGGCCTTCTCCACCTTCAATATCTCATTAATATGGGTAAGAGTAGCTTTATTCTCAGATTTCAGGGTCTCTCGGCATTCTTTCAACTTAACCAAGGCCTTCTCTGTGGTAGATATCTTCTACGACTGAGCCTTTTGTGACTCTGTTGTACCCCAAAATTTTCCCTCCCATATTTCTCAATACATTTCAAGTGAGGTCCTCAAATTGCTCAAGGAGGTCCAAGGGATGACTAGACAAACTCTCTCCTAAGGCAGTCTACCATATATTATGGTTTCATTTTGCACCAAGATGTTTGAGTTCAAAGGATCCCAAATGCTCACCATTGTCCTAATATGTTCTCAAGATCATCCATGTCAAGTTTCAAGCCTTGCAGAGGAAGTTTGCTCAGTCAATTGCTCAAAGGGTTGAAAATCGACTATGCTAGGGCAAAAGTCAACTATGTCCCACATACAGTAAACCTTCAATATTTTTGGTAAACATCCTCATTTTGAAGTATTATTCATCATTTGATCAAGGGTTGATCATGATTCCTCAAGGATTGCTCACAATTCATCAAAACCCAAAAGTTGCTAAATTAGGGTTTTGTAGGAAAAGTCAACTCAACTTTGACCAAGCATAACTTTCTCATACGTTATCAAAAATGACCCATCCAAAGCTAATTTTTAAGAGGATGAAATTCACTACAAGTCATCTTCAACTCCCAAGTTCAAAATATGCACTCACAAGAAGATATGAATTTGGACATTATAGGTCATTTTGAAAAGTCAACAAAAACACCTTTCTTGTCAAAGCTTCATACATGAAAATGGAAGACTCAATTGAGATGAGACCAAAAGTGTTGCTTAGAGGACATCCTAAGATTTCTAAAAAGTCCAAGAACACAACTCTAGGGTCAAAATTGAAGAAGTTGTGCATTGACAAAGTTAACCTTTTTTGCAAAATTGCCAAAAGTCAAATGTAGCCAAAATTGCAATTTTTGTCAAATGGGCCCAACTTTTTATGCTTGCATTGAGTTTGTAACATGATCCACGACCCATGATCTTTCCCATTTTTCATTTTTTTATTTTTGTCATTTATTTTGATTTTATTTCAATTAAATCAAATAAAATCAAAATAAAATCATGAAAATATCAAAACTAATCAAAGCTTGAGATTTTGTGCATGTTTAGGCCTCTTATACACCTGGAAAGAGAATCAAATCGTGCAAGATTTATTTGGACACAAAAGGATTGGATTTGGCTTAATTTGGAAATATTTGCATAAGGATCAAATCTTGAATCAATGATCTTAATTGACGAAGATTTGAAATAAGTTTGTAACCCTAATCCATTCTAGAGTACATATAGAACATTTGCTAATCAAAAGAAGGGAGATTGGAGGTGTGAAAACAAGAAAGCAAGTTTCAAAAAATTGGAAAAAGTGGCACACTGATTTCCAAGTTGCAGACCAATTCAAAGCATCTTAAGCATCCTAAATGTTTGCTGGACATCCCAGGAACGTGTTGCAATCATTAACAAGCCTCCTAACGTCCAGAATTGCACTGTAAGCATCTCATGATATCCATACTTTCTTGAAATTGAATATCATAATTCTGTCACTTTTAGCATGATTTATTTGCATATTCTGAGTCCTTGAATCATTTGCAAGCTAATGGTAATATCCAATTGCATTTTTATTGGCCATACAGCAAGATGCCATAGTTAGGGTTCTTGGCTCGTTTTTGGGGTTTTTCTTTACAGGTACAATTGGCCATGGACAAGGGTACCATGATGCTCATGAGGTTATCACGAGTTGATTGGTACCATTGTTGGGCATTTATCTTGCTTGTAAAGGATTTTGGAGCAAACGCAGGCTTATACCTACGCCCAGATGACTGTAGGTAAAAGTCAGGACTTTTAGCAACGGTGGGAGGAAGAAGAAGGGTGGCGTGGCACTCCCTGATTTGCCTATTCAAAATTCGCGCATTTTATGATATATTATTTTGTTTTTCTAATATAATGATTATTTGTTGTTCCATGTACAAAAGAATAAGCCAGCTCAGATGGTCAGCGTGCAATGGAAAATGCCAAAGGGCCTGGGTTCGATCCCGAGGTCCCCCTATTTGTTCAATATTATTTTGCCTTGTATGTTCAAGTGTGCAGGCTTCTCATATGACCACCATACACCATCAACGCTCAACCAATCAGATCACCCACATGCTAAATCCAAGGATTCCCAATAAAGATCCACCATGGCCACAAGTCAAGCAGGCGCATGGAATCTGGAAAGGTCAAACGGGCTGTTAGCATTTGGGCCAGAAAGTGCAAATCACACCCCCTTTCTTTGCTGAGACAACCAGGCCCATTTCTTTTTTCTTTTGTATTTTCCATTTTATTTAATTTCTTAATTTAATTTAATTTATTTTCTAACCACAAATTAATTTCTCTTATTACAAAAAATCATAAAATCAATTTCACCAATTTAGAATTTAGGTTTTATTTTATTTTATTAAATTAATTTTATATTATTAAATTAATTTTATATTAGTTTTAATTTTAGGATAATTCTAACTTTTTGTAAATATTTAAAATGAATTAGAAAAATTAGGGTTATCATATGATTCATTTTTTATTTCTTTTCTCAATAAAATAAAATACAAAATAGGGTAAATTAATTATTTTTCTTAATTTAAATTAATTAGTAATTAGTTTTCTTTACTTATTCAATTAAACTCTATTTTTCTCAAAATAACGCAAAAACCACAAAAATATGATTTTTCTTTCAATTAGGTTTAGACGGGGTCAAAACCCTATTTTTTCTCATTCTCAATTCATCGCACGCATTTATTATTTTTAAGATATTAATGTAACTGCTCATGGTATGTAATAGTTTAATTAGGATTTTCTTTTATTTATCGTTTTACGGGTTTTTTGGCTATGTAATTAATCCCCTACCCCGAAGCCTTGTAATAGCGTAGTTTTTTATTTTCCGCATTTTAATTCTCGCAAATATTAACTGGTAGATGTATGATAATAGGATTGCATGACAAGACTGTATGTCAATTTAAAATGGTTAGCAAACCCTAATGTACAAAGATAATAACTAAAATCAAATCACTCGCACATGCGCACTCCTAGGGTATACTCTCACTTCGGTTGCCTTTGGTAAACGGTCATTAAGTATAGGATGTTTTAGTGGTCGCCCTTCTGTATAAACAAAAAGATCAAACGTCTCGTTCAGAAATATTGCCTCGGAAATGTTGCCTCGGAAAGGTCGCCTTGGAAATGTTGCCTCGAATATGATCTTAAGACACTAGGGTTATTACTAAGACGCCCTAACATTGCTTTAGTGATCGTACGTCCCTTTTGAGTTGACCCTTACAACTCCTACGACGGTGCTACCTATTTCACAATAGTAGGATAGCATTGTCTAAGGGAAGCAAGAACAGAAATAATCTTTTTTCGAGTAGGTAGATGCTAGTAGGTACTTGCTCAAAACAAACTTTTTCATACTTACACTTTTCCAAACAAATTTTTAAAAAACACTTTGTAACACTCTTGAAGACAGAAGCAAGAGTTAAAACAAAGTCAAACAATACTTTTCAAAACACACAAACATGGAAGAAATTTTAAAATGATGAGCAAATACCTAAGAGCCCGTGGAAAACCACAGATAGAAAGGGTGCTAATACCTTCCCTCTCTATAATCTACCCCCCGTACTCAAAATCTCGAAAAATGAATTTTTCTGTACTTTTTTCCTTTCCAGTTGGATAAAATAAAAGTCGGTGGCGACTCTTGCTTACCGCGACATTTTGCGAATAACAAACGCAAAACCAAACCAGCATTTCCAAAAGAGTCGGTTCTGCCACCGTATCACAGAACTGGCGACTCTGTTGGGGAATTAATAAGTGGGGTATACCTTAGGATTTAAGTTCATCATAATTTGCTTATCTTGTTTGTTTTGGTTGCTTTACTTTTAAGGGTTTTGTTTGGGAGTTACTATAGATTCTAACCCGGATCTGGGGACACCTTTTAGGTAAGTAGCAATAAACTGTGAGGGAACTGTATGACGTAGACCGATACGGTTGAAGCAGCAGCTATGTTGATGTGGCACATTGGTTGGTATCGGTATCCCTTGTGGAGAAACGAGGAGAATACGGGGCTGCTACATGTGTCGTTAAGCATCAACTGACTTTAGAACCCTTAATCGACCAACTTGGCCATTAGGAAGTAGTGAGATAGCCGGCCTCGGTGTAAAGCTGAGAACTGGTTGATACTCGATACTACACTCATTAAGACCATACTCTCGAGATAGTTTCGGCCGCAAGAATAGATTGCATGAGCTGAAACCATGATCGATGGAGTATGGTCAGTGATATTGAGAACCTCTAGAACCCGGTTACTTTTTCTAGGACAGGTTGAAACCAACTGAACTTCAAGAGGGTAATACCTAGACCCCATGCAAGCCTTAAACTTAAGGGTTTTTATGTGACTTGTTTGCCTTTGCCATGTCTATTATCTGCTATACCTGTGTTGCTTTTATCATGACATTATGCATCATGACATAGTATGTATACTTCATTATACTAACCATTTCAAGACCGAGCGAATTTATCTTTGTTCTGTTTTGCAGATTATGGCTTCCGTGCGCAGAAACACCATTCGGGTTAACTTTATGCAAATACCTGCTCAACTTAAAGAGTTAGTCTCAAGAGTTTCCGAGACTTCTTCCTTCATTAAGAGACATGGTCAGCTTCTTAGCTTGGTTACCTCAAAGTTTGATGAGCAGATGATGAGTGTGCTTTTCCAATTCTTCGATCCTGTGCATCATTGCTTCACTTTCCCAGATTATCAGCTAGTTCCCACTTTGGAAGAGTTTTCTCACTTACTGGGCATATCTATCCTTGAGCAGATGCCCTTTCACAGGTATGGAAGAGACTCCTAGACCAGAAGACATTTCTTCAGCTCTGCATCTAAAAAGGGCTGATATAGTATCCAATTGGGAAACACGGAGCGGGGTTGAAGGTTTCTTGGCCAAGTTTCTGATGGATCAGGCTCAGCTGTTCTGGGATAACTAGGATTTTCAGGCTTTTGAAGACATCTTGGCTCTCCTTATCTACGGTTTGGTTCTCTTACCAAATCCGGATTCCTTTGTTAATGTGAATGCGGTTAAGATCTTCATGTCTCGTAATCCTGTGCCTACTTTACTGGCTGATATCTTGCATGACCTCTACACCCGTACTGTGCGGAGAATAGGGACTCTCATGTGTTGCATGCCGCTACTGGCGAGGTGGTTTATTTCGCACCTCCCCAAGCCCGTGTTGAAGAATGAAGAGGGTTTAAGATGGTCTTACAGGATAACGTCCCTTGCCCATACAAACATTCTTTGGAGTTCCAAGGCTATGGAAAGCACTACTATCATTGATCGTTGTGGAGGATACCCTAATGTCCCGTTGCTTGGAATCAGAGGGGGTATAACCTATAATCCTTGTTTAGATTTGCGGCCGTTTGGTCGTGCTCGGAGAGATGGCCCTCATGAGCTACTTCTTACGGATATTGCATTTGACTACAAGGAAGACGTTGACGAGCATCGCCGAAGGTTTATACGAGCTTGGGGTATGGTGAACAGATCTGACCCTCAAGAGCTAGGACCAAGGACTTCTCTCCCTATGCAGACTTATCTCCAGTGGGTCCGAGCTCGTGCTCAGAAGCTTGGGATGCCTTATGAAGCCGTATTGCCAGTGATTGTGGAGCCAACCAATGAAAAAGGCATTCCTTATAGAGTCCTTTATCCCTACATTCCCACTGATCTTGGGGCATTGAAGAGATCCTGGATTCAGCTGAAAGAGGAGAGGGATACCTACCGGGAAAAGTACCATGAATAAGAAAGAAAGATCTTAAAGCTCACCAGGAAACTCGAGAATGAAAGGACGATCAATGACTACGTCAGCACGAAGGGGAAGCGTCCATGGGATTTCTGATCTTGCTTTTTCTAGTTTAGATTTGTATTTTCATTTACTTCTTTGTAACGCCTTCAAGGCATTGTTGAACCTTTTTACGAATTAATCCAATAAAGTTTGTTTATTGCTTGGTTTGCAAATTTAAATCTCCCAAAGTCTTTGAAATCATTACATATGCATCCCATTATCATGCACGCCATTACAGGTACCATTACAGGTTTCTCATCTTCTTCGCTGTTTATTTAAGCAGAAATGTCTTTCGATCAAGCTATCAAAGATCTTCAGGCACAAAGTGCCCAATTCCAAGAGATGTTCTTGAGCTTGGCTAAAGGGAAAGAGGACTTGAAAGCTCTCATTCTGAAAGAGAAAGAGAAGAAGAAGAAGAAGAAGGTCGTTCTCCTGAGTATGGGAAAAAGGTTTGGGGATAGGCTGAAATAGCAAGCTGATCTGTCCTTTTCATCCAAGGAAGGAGAAAACCAAGAAGAAGAAAAAGGCCCCAGTCCTGCAATCTCTGATAATGATACTGATTTTGATGAGGAGAAATATCCTCCGGCCGAGGATAGGTACAAGCAGTTAGAAGACCGTCTGAGTGCTATGGAGATTCAAAAGATCCCTGGTTTGGATTTCGGAGAGCTAGGACTGGTACCGGGAGTTGTGATCCCTCATAAGTTCAAAGCTCCTGTTTTTGCCAAGTACGATGGAGTATCCTACCTAAAACTCCATCTCCGCTCGTACGTCAGGAAAATACAACCCCACACTGCTGATGGGAATTTGTGGGTACACTTCTTTCAAGATAGTCTGTCAGGGACTCAGCTTGAATGGTTTTATCAGTTGGAAGGAGCCAATGTCCAAAATTGGGAAACCTTGATGTTGCCTTTTATAGGCAGTACTAATATAACACCGACCTTGCTCCCACTCGTACTCAGCTTCAGGGTATGTCTATGGGTGCAAGCAAAGTCTTTAAGGACTATGCTCAGAAGTGGAGAGCCTTGGCTAGAAGAGTCCAACCCCCTTTGTCTGACAGGGAGTTGGTTGACATGTTTCTAGGGACGTTATCTGGTCCATTTTTCAAACATCTGATCGGCAGTTCGTCATCTGGGTTTACTGAGTTGATCTTTACTGGAGAGAGAGTAGAAGCTGGTATCCTAAGTGGTAAAATACAGAAGGATACTTCATCAAGTGCAGTAAAGAAGCCTTTCACCGGTAAGAAAGAAGCTAGTGCAGTCTACGGCCCGAGGGGCCAAAGCAGACCAGAACGCCATCAAGCGGTAAATGCGGTAGTGATATCAAGACCCATAGTTGCTCCAAAATGCAACAATCAACAAAGGGTGGAAAGACCACATAGATAGTACGCTCGGCTCAATATGACCCTGTCTCAAATTCTACCACAGTTATTGAAGACCAACTCGGTAACTCTGAGGGAAGCCCCGAAGAATCCCAACACCACATCTCCGCTGTATAACCCAAATGCCCGCTGCGCCTATCACTCCGATGGTCCAGGTCATGATAAAAACAACTGTTGGGCCTTGAAGAATAAGGTACAAGACTTGATCGAAGCTAAAGAGATTGAGTTTGACGCTCCGGAGAAACCCAACGTTATAACTGCTCCTATGCCCAAACACGGTTATGGAGTGAATGCTGTGGACGATGATTTATTTGTGACCTCCGTGGAAGAAATTTCTACTCCCTTAATGACAGTTAAGAAGAATATATTGTTGGCCGGTTTATTTCCGGGATGTGGAGAAGGTTGCCACATATGTTCAATTCTTCCTGCTGGTTGCCACTTATTAAAATTAGGTGTTCAACGCCTGATGGATAACAAAGAGATCCTGTTCGAGAAGACTATGATTCTGTTAGTTCCAGTCGAAGATGTTTCCATCATAACCATTTCCACCAATCCTTCCAAGGATTCCTCGAGAAAGCCTGTTAGGATTACACCCATTCCAAGAATCGCTCTGTTAATCATTACTGTCCCTGGTCCTATCCCATACACTTCGGATAAGGCTGTCCCTTGGCACTATGGGGCCGATGTGTATTACCATGGATTTAAGCAAGACTTAAAGATTGAAGAAGATGATGCTGATGTCAGCAATATTGTCAGGGCTAGCAAGGTCACCAGAAGTGGAAGACTCTTTTCTCCCGAGATTTCCCCTCCGACTGTTCACAAACCTATTGTTATTCCATCTTCTAGTACATCAGCTACTATCCCAGTTCCTATTCTAGTTATCACCCCTGTCGCCGTGCCATCTAGGACTCGTGGCAAAGAAATCACAGGTGAGCCTGCCCGGACGGAGGCACCTAAGAAGATCATTGTAGAAACCTCTAAGCAGGAGATAGAGGAAATTCTGAAGATTATCAAGAAAAGCGACTACAACATAGTCGAGCAGTTGGGGAAGACCCCATCGAAAATCTCCATGTTGTCCTTGTTATTGTGTTCTGAAGCCGATGCAAAGGCTTTGATTTCTTTCCTCAAAACTGCGCATGTGTTACAGGAAACTTCTGCCGATCAATTCAAAGACTGCGTAACTAGTTTGACAGCCGACAATGGGTTGGGTTTCTCAGACGCAGATCTGACTGCTAAAGGAAGAAATCACAATGATGCTCTGCACGTCTCGATCGAGTGCAGGGGAACTACTATGGCCCATGTACTGGTGGATACCGAATCCTCATTAAATGTTTTACCAAAGAAAGCATTAGACCGTCTAGACTGTGAAGGTTTGATTCTAAAGCCGAGTAATATTGTGGTCAGGGCTTTCGACGGGTCAAAAAGGATGGTGCACGGGGAGGTGGACGTCCCTGTTAAAGTTGGCTCTCAGACTTTTGCATCTACTTTCTATGTGATGGATATCCGTCCATCTTATTCTTGCTTGCTGGGTCGCCCTTGGATTCATAAGGCTGGGGCAGTAACTTCTACGCTCCATCAAATGTTGAAATATCCGGTAAAAGGGAAGATCGTCACGGTACGAGGCGAAGAGGAGTACATGGTGAGTCATCTCAATTTCTTTCTTTATGTGGAGATGGATGGGGAGTTCATTGAAACCCCGTGTCATAACTTTTAAGAGGTCCCCCAGACTTTGGCGTCGACTGAAGTTGCTACTGACAAACCTCCAATGAAGATGGCCTCCCTCAAGGATGCCATGGCTGTAATTGAAAAAGGTGGGTGTGCAAATTGGGGTCAGCTCCATGATTTCACACACAAAACTGACAAGTTTGGTCTGGGCTTTACTACAGGGGCTCAAAGGGCTGTTAGACGCGCGCGGATTGGAAGACCTCCTCTGCACATCAGTAATCAGGGAGTGAACGCAATTGAGGATGGTGAAGAAGATTCATATATCGACAACTGGATCTATCCTACGACCAATGGTGGATTGAACAATTGGACGGAGAAATACTTCATACCCGTTTCTTTTATTACATAATAATAGACTTTTGTTTTGAGATTTGTAACAGACAGTTTAAAACTTTACGGACAGGTGCCTTTCCCGAGGCACCTTGGCTTTGTTGTGAGGGCTTATTATTTGTCATTTTCATATATCATCAATAAAGCATCAGACATTTTCTTGCATTACAAATTTTGCGCTCCTTGTTTTTCTTTTTCTATCTCTCGCTTTATAAAAAAAAACTATTCTCTTACACACATTCACATATCATAATGCAGATCCATATCCACTCTGGATCCCATTGATAACAACTTTGCTACTGCCAGTTATGACTTTGAAATTCCGATAAACCAAGCCAAGGACGTAGGTGAGGATGATTGTGAGGTACTTGGAGAACTTGCTAGACTGTTACTGCAGGAAGAGAGGGCCATACAGCCTCACGAAGAGCCAGTGGAATCAATAAATTTTGGTACAGAGGAGGACATGAAAGAGGTCAAGATAGGTGCGAATCTGGAGCCTAGTGTCAAGCAACGGTTGATACAGATGCTACGCGACTATGTTGAGATCTTCGCTTGGTCATATGCAGATATGCCTATTTTGGACACTGAAATTATGGTACACCGTCTGCCAACCAAAGAAGACTGCCCTCCGGTAAAGCAAAAGGTTCGTCCTATGTGCCCTGAGATGTTTGAGAAAATCAAAGCTGAGGTCATGAAACAGTTTGACGCCAGATTTCTAGTTGTTACTTCTTATCCGCAGTGGGTGGCCAACGTTGCTCCGGTTCCTAAGAAAGATGGTAAGGTTCAGATGTGTGTGGACTATAGAGATCTGAACAGGGCAAGCCCTGAGGATGATTTCCCGCTTCCTCACATCGATGTTCTGGTCGACAACACCGTGCAGCATAAGATCTTCTCCTTTATGGATGGTTTTTCTGGTTACAATCAGATCAAGATGGCTCCTGAGGACATGGAGAAGACAACCTTCGTTACACAGTGGGGCACCTTCTGTTACAAGGTAATGCCTTTCGGTTTGAAGAATGCTGAGGCAACTCATCAACGCGCCATGGTTGCTTTGTTCCACGACATGATTTACCATGAGATTGAGGTTTATGTTGATGACATGATCGCCCGATCCCAGACTGAGGAAGAACACCTTGACCATCTCCAGAAACTGTTCGAAAGGTTGAAGATGTACAAGCTGAGGTTAAACCCGAACAAGTGCACCTTCAGGGTAAGGTCTGGTAAACTGTTGGATTTCGTCGTCAGTGATTAGGGTATTCAGGTGGAACCTGCCAAGGTAAAAGTCATACAAGAGATGTCGGCTCCCCGCATAGAAAAGGAGGTGTTTTGGGACGTCTGAACTACATCGTCCGATTCATTTCACATCTGACTGCTACTTGTGAACCAATCTTCAAGCTACTGAAGAAAGATCAAGTAGTAAAATGGAATGATGAATGTCAAACCGCCTTCAAAAGGATCAAGGAATACCTCCAAGAGCCACCTATTCTGATGCCTCCAGTGGAAGGAAGACCTTTGATCTTATACTTGACAGTGCTGGATAATTCAATAGGGTGCGTGTTGGGGCAGCATGACGAGTCTGGCCAAAAAGAGCATGCTATTTAATACCTTAGCAAAAAGTTTACCGACTGCGAGACCTGATACTCGTTGCTCGAGAAAACTTATTGCGCTTTGGCATGGGCTGCTAGCCGCCTGAGACAGTATATGCTGGCTCACACTACCCTATTGATATCAAAGATGGATCCAATCAAGTATATCTTCGAGAAGCCTGCCTTGTCCAGAAGAATAGCAAGATGGTAGATGACCTTAACTGAGTATGACATCTAATACACAACCCAAAAAGCAATCAAGGGGAGTGTATTGGCGGATCATTTGGCGCATCAGGCTGTGGATGACTACCTGTCCATGAATTTCGAGTTCCCGGATGAGAACATCATGTTGGTGACCGACTGTGAAAAGCCTGGATCGGATGAAGGACCTGAGAAAGGATCCCGATGGTCTATGTATTTTGACGGAGCTTCAAACGCGTTAGGTAATGGCATTAGCACTGTGATTATATCTCCTGAGGGTTGTCATACTCCGTTCACCGCCCGATTATGTTTTAACTGCACCAACAATATGGCGGAGTATGAAGCGTGCATCATGGGTCTTCGAGCTGCTATTGACCTGTGGATTAAGTTCTTGAGTGTATTCGGAGATTTTGCTCTAGTGATCAATCAGATCAAAGGCGAGTGGGATACAAAGCACCCAAATCTTATTCCTTACAAGGAATATGTACTAACATTGCTTCTGCACTTTGAGGAGATAAGCTTTGAACATTTCCCGAGAGAGGAGAACCAGTTAGCGGACGCGCTAGCTACCATGTCTTCTATGTTCAAAGTCAGATGGGATAATGAAGCTCCCCAGATTACCATTAAGAAGTTGGACAAACCCGCACATTGCTGTGACATCAAGACTAAAGAGGTAGCAGATAAACCCTGGTTTCACGAGGTAAAGAGGTATCTTGAGGCTCAGGAATACCCCAAGGGTGCATCTGTTAATGATAAGAAGTTCTTGAGAAGGTTCGCTGCGAAGTTCTTCATCAGTAATGGGATCCTTTACAAGCGTAACCATGATTCAACCTTACTGCGATGTGTGGACAAAGGCGAGGCAGAAAAGATCATGGCAGAGTTACATGAAGGTACCTTCGGAACTCATTCCAGTGGACATACCATGGCAAAGAAAATCCTACGGGCTGGATATTATTGGTCCACTATGGAAGCCGATTGTTATCAGCACTCTCGGACCTGTCATAAGTGCCAAGTCTATGCTGATAAGGTGCATGTACCTCCAGTTCCTCTGAATGTCTTGACAGCTCCTTGGCCTTTTGCAATGTGTGGCATCGACATGATAGGTTAGATCAGACCTACTGCATCCAACGGACATCATTTCATTCTGGTAGCTATTGATTATTTCACGAAGTGGGTTGAGGCAGCTTCCTTTGCTACAGTAACCAAGAATGTCATGGCGCGATTTATCCGACACAACTTGATCTGTCGATATGGCGTACCAGAGAGGATCATCATGGACAACGGTACAGATATCAACAATACGATGATCACCGAGCTCTGCAAATAGTTTAAGATACAACATCACAACTCTTCTCCTTACCGGCCGAAGATGAATGGGGCTGTTGAAGCGGCTAATAAGAATATCAAGAAGATTGTGCAGAAGATGACGGTGACATACAAAGACTGGCACAAGATGTTACCATTTGCTCTTCATGGGTACCGTACCTCAGCGCGGACATCGACAGGGGCAACACCCTACTCTTTGGTGTATGGCATGGAAGCAGTATTACCCATTGAGATCCAAAATACCCTCTCTCTAGATCATGAAGGATGCAGGTTTGAGCAAAGACGATAGGATCCAGACCCAACTTGATCAGCTGAACTTAATCGATGAAAAGAGACTTACTGCTATTTGTCATGGTAAGACATATCAAAAGCGAATGATCAAGGCTTTTAACAAGAAACTCATACAACAAGAGTATCAAGTCGGGGATCTAGTGATCAAACGCATCATACTGCCACAAGGTGATCCCAGGGGCAAATGGACCCCTACATACGAAGGGACATTTATGGTTAAGAACATTTTCTTGGGAGGAGCCATGATTCTAACCACCATGGATGGTGACGACCTTCCTCACCCTGTCAATGCAGACATAGTGAAGAAATACTACGCATAATCATATACCCGCTAGGTTGACTGGCCTATGCAAAAATAAGGGCTTCCCAGCGAACCAAAAGGGTTCGGGCAAAAATAAGGGATGAAATGAAAAACTGTACACACGGCAAGTCGAAAACCTGAAAAGGCGGCTTGGGCAAAAAAGGGTATCCCGATGGACTGAAAACCCAAAAGGGCGGTCCAGGAAAAAATTAGGGATTAAAGCGTAACACTATGTCTCATTAGATCATCTTGTAACCAGACTTCGGTATCGACTATCAAGCTCGGACGATGCCAATCAATCTGATCTACCTTCGACCAAGTAGCAAAGTGATGAGACGCTCGAAGATATGAAGGCAATATCAGAGCTGGAACCCAATGGGATTGTTCACATAGCTGTTTTTCTTTCTTTTACAAAAATTATATAAATTTTGTTCTTTCGGCGGTGTTCTCTTACTAGGATGTCAGCCTCTTGTACAAAACGCCTATTACAGGCCAATTTCAAAATCAATACAATTCATTTTCACAGGAAATTTTAACTTGTTTTCTTTTTCTGTTTTGTTTTGCAAGAACGTCCAATGATTCATTTTTGATATATGCATTTGAAAATAATTGTTGCTCATAAATATTTACATACGAAATAAAAGACAATTACTCGTAGTTCCAGGAACAGGGGCAAACAAGAAATGTCCAAACCTTACAGTTGCTCTACCCACCAGGTACAGGGATAGAGCCAACTTGAGAATATGGATAAAGGTACATACACTCCCCACAGAGTAAGAAGTGCCCAAAGACAGTGGTGTTAATTCTCCCCAAGCAGAGTTTATCTACCACCAGCAATAAAAGTTCACCATCAGCTGAGTTTAGTTCTTCCACAAGCAGAAACTCAATCCCCAACAGGGTTCATTATCGCCAGCAACAGTAATTCATCCCCACCGGAGGTTATTTCTCCAAATCAGCAGATCTTCTAGAAGAGTATCTCTCTTCCCCATAGAGTCATTCTCTCGCCAATTTATTCTCCAGCAGAGTCTCTTCCGGCAGAATATTCTCAAACAGAACGAACACAAGTCTCCAGTTAATCATCTTTGGTCGTTATCCCCAGCGAGAACGAAGAACTCAACTCCTTGTATTCTCCAGCAGCAGTCCAGGATTTATTTTCCCCAGCTAGAGAACATCACAAAAAAACACATCGCATATCCATACATCATGACATACGCACATGCATCATACAACACAATCTCATTTATTTTGAGAACATCATTACTCAATACATGTCATGCATCATGACATTACATACGACTAACTCTTTACTTTTCAGGGAAAGATACAATCAAATTCTCACAAGTATTCTCTGGTTCAGTCAAATCGACATTAAGATTTCTATTCCAATTCAAGCTATGAAGCCCAGATTTGACCGAATAATATCTTGATTTCTCCAAAATACTACGAAGCCTGGAATCGACCAGATAGTGGTATATCTTAAATTCAAGCTATGAAGCCCGAATTCGATTGGATAATATCTTTATTTCTCCAAAATACTAAGAAGATTGGAATCGACCAGATAGTGGTATGTTTTAAATTCAAGCTATGAAGCCCGGATTTGACCGGATAATATCTTGATTTCTCCAAAATACTACGAAGCCTGGAATCGACCAGATAGTGGTATGTCTTAAACACAAGCTGTAAAGCCTGGAGATCGACCATAAAACAGCTTAACCCTTAGCAAGTTATTGTGAAACTTGGAAATCGACCAGATAGCAATGCAAGATACCATGAAGCCTGGAATCGACCAGATAATGGTATAAGACACCGTGAAGCCTGGATTACGACCAAATAGCGGAAAAGACACTGAAGCCTAGGACTACGGCCAGATAATAGTATAAGGTACTGCGAAGCTTGGAATTCGACCAAATAGTAATTTACTCGGCCAATTACTAAGAATCCCGGAATCGACCGGATATTAGTATGCCTTAAATTCAAGTTGAAGCCCGGATGCAAACAGATAACAACTTAATTCCTTCTGAAGCCTGGAGCACGACCAGATAAGAAGTGAGAAATTGTGAAGCCTGGATAGCAACCAGATAGCAAGTTTAATCTCATCTCCCCAGTAAGTCACTGTGAAGCCTAGAGCACGACCAGATAGAAGTTGATCTTATTTATCTCAGCAAATCACTATGAAGCCTGGAGCACGACCAAATAGCAGTTCATTTTCACCTCTTCGACTAAGAGATAATTCCCCAGCAGAATAAAGGACGACCAAAGCTCCTAAAATTCTACTTTTACCAAGACAGAGACTAGCACTCCCCAGCGTAGCCCTCCTCGACAACAGGTATACGGGCTCTCGTAAAAGAATCACTTGTGCGATCAACACTTCTTATGATGGCATCTTTAAGCCCATCTTCCAACATCAACCTCCAAATGGAATCTATAAGCCCATTCCCGACATCGCAAGAAAAATGCCACTTCAAGCGAGTGTAAATTTCTAGGCACTTTAGTGTTCAATCATCTTCCACCTTCGGATCACGAAAGGCAGGCAAGCCAATCTACATCCTCAGGCTTAAGAAGATTGAACATGGGAAGCTGTTGTACCCCAAAATTTTCCCTCCCATATTTCTCAATACATTTCAAGTGAGGTCCTCAAATTGCTCAAGGAGGTCCAAGGGTTGACTAGACAAACTCTCTCCTAAGGCAGTCTACCCCAGATTAGGGTTTCATTTTGCACCAAGATGTTTGAGTCCAAAGGATCCCAAATGCTCACCATTGTCCTAATATGTTCTCAAGATCATCCATGTCAAGTTTCAAGCCTTGCAGAGGAAGTTTGCTCAGTCAATTGCTCAAAGGGTTGAAAATCGACTATGCTAGGGCAAAAGTCAACTATGTCCCACATACAGTCAAACTTCAATATTTTTGGTCAACATCCTCATTTTGAATTATTATTCATCATTTGATCATGGGTTGATCATGATTCCTCAAGGATTGCTCATAATTCATCAAAACCCAAAAGTTGCTAAATTAAGGTTTTGTAGGAAAAGTCAACTCAACTTTGAACAAGCATAACTTTCTCATAATTTATCAAAAATGACCCATCCAAAGCTCATTTTGAAGAGGATGTAATTCCCTACAATTAATCTTCATCTCCCAAGTTCAAAATATTCACTCACAAGAAGATATGAATTTGGATATTATAGGTCATTTTGAAAAGTCAACAAAAATACCTTTTTTGTCAAAGCTTCATACATGAACATGGAAGATTCAATTGAGATGAGACAAAAAGGGTTGCTTATAGGACATCATAAGATTTCTAAAAAGTCCAATAACACATCTCTAGGGTCAAAATTGAAGAAGTTATGCATTGACAAAGTTGACCTTTTTTGCAAAATTGCCAAAAGTCAAATGTGGACAAAATTGCAATTTTTGTCAAATGGGCCCAACTTTTTATGCTTGCATTGAGTTTGTAACATGATCCAA
The DNA here is from genome assembly GCA_948472305.1 of Vicia faba. Classification (NCBI taxonomy): domain Eukaryota; kingdom Viridiplantae; phylum Streptophyta; class Magnoliopsida; order Fabales; family Fabaceae; genus Vicia; species Vicia faba. The sequence continues at coordinate 764,100,534 of OX451737.1, read as the reverse complement.
GACCCATGATATTTCCCATTTGTAATTATTTTATTTTTGTCATTTATTTTGATTTTATTTCAATTAAATCAAATAAAATCAAAATAAAATCATGAAAATATTAAAACTAATCAAAGCTTGAGATTTTGTGCATGTTTGGGCCTCTTATACAGCTGGAAAGAGAATCAAATCGTGCAAGCTTTATTTGGACACAAAAAGATTGGATTTGGATTGATTTGGAAATATTTGCATAAGGATCAAATCTTGAATCAATGATCTTAATTGAGGAAGATTTGAAATAAGTTTGTAACCCTAATCCGTTCTAGAGTACATATAGAACATTTGCAGATCAAAAGAAGGGAGATTGGAGGCGTGAAAACAAGAAAGCAAGTTTCAAAAAATTGGAAAAAGAGGCACACTGATTTCTAAGTTGCAGACCAATTCAAAGCATCTTAAGCATCCCAAACGTTTGCTGGACATCCTAGGAACATGTTGCAATCACTAACAAGCCTCCTAACGTCCGGAATTGCACTGTAAGCATCTCACAATATCCATACTTTCTTGATATCGAATATCACAATTCTGTCACTTTTAGCATGATTTATTTGCATATTATGAGTCCTTGAATCATTTGCAAGCTAATGGTAATATCCAATTGCATTTTTATTGGCTATACAGCAAGATGCCATAGTTAGGGTTCTTGGCTCGTTTTTGGGGTTTTTCTTTACAGGTACAATTGGCCATAGACAAGGGTACCATGATGCTCGTGAGGTTATCACAAGTTGATTGGTACCATTGTTGGGCATTTATCTTGCTTGTAAAAGATTTTGGAGAAACACATGCTTATACCTACGCCCAGATGACTGTAGGTAAAAGTCAAGACTTTTAGCAACGGTGGGAGGAAGAAGAAGGGTGGCGTGGCACTCCCTGATTTGCCTATTCAAAATTCACGTGTTTTATAATATATTATTTTATTTTTCCAATATAATGATTATTTGTTGTTCCATGTACAAAAGAATAAGCCAACTCAGATGGTCAGCATACAACGGAAAATGCCAAAGGGCCTGGGTTCGATCCCCATGTCCCCCTATTTGTTCAATATTATTTTGACTTGTATGTTCAAGTGTGCAGGCTTCTCATATGACCACCATACACCATCAATGCTCAACCAATCAGATCACCCACATGCTAGATCCAAGGATTCCCAATGAAGGTCCACCATGGGCACAAGTCAAGCAGGCGCATGGAACCTGAAAAGGTCAAACGGGCTGTTAGCATTTGGGCCCAGAAAGTGAAAATCACACTACCTTTTTTTGCTGAGACAACCAGACCCATTTCTTTTTTCTTTTATATTTTCCATTTTATTTAATTTCTTTATTTAATTTAATTTATTTTCTAACCACAAATTAATTTCTTTTCTTACAAAAAATCATAAAATCAATTTCACCAATTTAGAATTTAGGTTTTATTTTATTTTATTAAATTAATTTTATATTAGTTTTAATTTTAGGGTAATTCTAACTTTTTGTAAATATTTAAAATGAATTATAAAAATTAGGGTTATCATATGATTTAATTTTTATTTCTTTTCTCAATAAAATAAAATACAAAATAGGTTAAATTAATTATTTTTCTTAATTTAAATTAATTAGTAATTAGTTTTCTTTACTTATTCAATTAAACTCTATTTTTCTCAAAATAACGCAAAAACCACAAAAATATGATTTTTTTTTTCAATTAGGTTTAGACGGGGTCAAAACCCTATTTTTTCTCGTTCTCGATTCAACGCGCGCAATTATTATTTTTACAATATTAATGTAACTGCTCATGGTATGTACTAGTTTAATTAGGATTTTCTTTTATTTATCGTTTTACGAGTTTTTTGGCCATGTAATTAATCCCCTACCCTGAAGCCTTGTAATAGCGTAGTTTTTTATTTTCTGCATTTTAATTCTCGCAAATATTAACTGTTAGATGTATGATAATAGGATTGCATGACAAGATTGTATGATAATTCAAAATGGTTAGCAAACCCTAATGTACAAAGATAATAACTAAAATCAAATCACTCGCACATGCGCACTCCTAGGGTATACTCTCACTCCGGTTACATTTGGTAAACGGTCATTAAGTATAGGGTTTTTTAGTGGTCGCCCTCCTGTTTAAACAAAAAGATCAAAAGTCCCGTTCAGAAATGTTGCCTCGGAAATGTTGCCTCGGAAAGGTCGCCTCGGAAATGTTGCCTCGAATATGATCTTAAGACACTAGGATTATTACTGAGACGTCCTAACATTGCTTTAGTGATCGTACGTCCCTTTCGAATTGACCCTTACAACTCCAACGACGGTGCTACCTATTTCACAATAGTAGGATAACATTGTCTAAGGGAAGCAAGAACAGAAATAATCTTTTTTCGAGTAGGTAGATGCTAGTAGGTACTTGCTCAAAACAAACTTTTTCATACTTACACTTTTCCAAACAAAGTTTTCAAAAAACACTTTTTAACACTCTTAAAGACAGAAGCAAGAGTTAAAACAAAGTCAAACAAAACTTTTCAAAACACACAAACATGGAAGCAATTTTAAAATGATGAGCAAATACCTAAGAGCCCGTGGAAAACCACAGATAGAAAGGGTGCTAATACCTTCCCTCTCTATAATCTACCTCCCGTACTCAAAATCTCGAAAAAGAAATTTTTCTGTGCTTTTTTCCTTTCCAGTTGGATAAAATAAAAGTTGGTGGCGACTCTTGCTTACCGCGACATTTTGCGAATAACAAACGCAAAACGCAAACCAACATTTCCAAAACAGTCGGTTCTGCCACCGTATCACAGACTCTCTCAAACGAGTTATCTCCTCCTTCAGCTTCGTCTCTATCTTCTCATGATCATCCGCATATTCAAAAATACCATGAGTCAAGACTGCACACCTCATGAGATAGGATCTAAGATTTTGTGCCATCTTTTGATGGCCAACAGACTTGACCTTGTTAACGTCCTCGGCAGTGTTAAGATTATCACACATAAATCGGAGCCCGTCGAAGCTGTTGGAACAAAACTTAAATTCCCCAGAAGCATGACTGTTCTCGGGTTCTCCCATTAGAGAAGTGATCTACATGTCAGCTCAACATACTTCATCACTCATCAGGGTCTTCATCCTCTTAGGAGTGCTTTGATGTACCTCCTCATGGATAGTCGAGACAGAAACTTGGGGCTCAGGAACACTAGAAGTAGCCTTAGAACCTACCCCTTTACGCTTTTTTGATATTTGAGTCTCTAACCTGGATATGTCTAACTTAATCATGGAGGTCCTAACTGCAGTCCTTCAGGAAGCCCTTGCCTCCATTATCAACCTCTTCTGCTCAACCATAGAAAGGTCTGTTATCTTATCTGCAATAAAAGAAAGAGGTGATGTAAAGCATTGCATAAGAATTTATGATGGTCTATAAGTCTTTGACCTTCATTATACAGAAGGAATCAAGAACGGTTAAAGCCTGGACTTCTAAGTCGCTCAACTTCTCAAATGTAAAACCAGATATGGGAGAAGGATCCTGGGTCCAGTAGAAAGGAAAACAAGGATGCCCGCCCAAAGAGTACAATACTTGGGGGCACCTCGGACCACACTTCACCTTTAGGAACCGATCGTTGAAACCTTTGTAATTAGAGGTATACACCTGAAAGAAGCTTCTATGAGGAAGGCCCTTGACTTGGATCCATGAAAGCTTCTCGGCCCTCTTTACTTCATAGAAGGAGAAGAATAGAATGACTGTTGGAATGATGTCCATCGCCTCATAAATGATTTCGAAGTCCTTTATAAAACCCCAATTGTTGGGGCGAAGCTATGAGGACACAACATTCATGGCCTCAATGACATCGGCCTCAAACTCAGAAAAGGGTATACGGACTTGGAAATCCTCCAAAACCCCAACGTAGAAATAAAATAATTCTTCATTAGTGTCCTTCCGATAAAGCACACACACAATCTCCTGAGACATGGGACTCCAGGATAACATCACTTTCCTCTTCGGTCGAGGATAACCTCATCAAAGACCTAAGTTTTGCAATCTTTATATCGTCAAGCACATTGCTCTTGTAACCCATGACTTCAACGTCAAAAGGGGCATAGACGGCCATTAGAAGCTCTACAGTACCTGAGGAGGAAGAATCATTGTCCCTAAAAAAAGAAAGGGTAAAACCATAAACCTCTTGGGTGATCCGATTAAACTCCTCCTGACCTAGAGTTCCGCTCATCTCTCGTATGCACTGGTCCCATAACTCTCTCCTTTCTTCAAAAATAGAGGGTTTCACAGTGTTTCCCTCATCATCACACTCTATCAATACAACCATAACCTTAAAACGCAAAAATGTAATTGAAAGAGTAAAATGGGAGAAGACGCTTGAAGGGGATTAAAAACGTTCTTTTGGAAAGATAATCGTCTTCTGTAGTTACCGAAGATAGAAAAGGAAAGAAGAAAATATGGTCTTTAAATAGAGTTCAGTGAACAGAACTAGGCATGGGAAGTGTCCCCTAATGTATAGGGGTTTAGGTGGAAGTCATCATTACCTCAAGAAAGAGAAAATGGTGACTATTTCCTCCACGACACGTGGGTCAGGAAAGAGCCGCAACCCGAAAATGCTTGTATTACCTTTCGTGACTACGTGACCAAATATGGTGTCCTTACAAAGAGAGGACTTGAACTCATGGGGCTTATGTATACCCCGTAAATAACAGACCCTAACAGGTACCATAACCGGCAAGGGAAAAGGATAAACTAATAGTCAGCTTAGCATGAGGGCACCCGAGGTGCAACTCGACTAAGGGAGTATCAGACAACCCATGGACCCGGGTTGCAACTCGCCCTCACCCTCGACTCGGACAAAGTGGATAACTGGGTAGCACTTGCCCGTGACCAATCAACATCTCAGTTCATTAAAATATGTAACCTCTGGCGGTGCATTCATTGCTATGTTACACAACACTAATCATCTTCAATCATGGAGCACTCATTAACTCATTAACTCATTAATTGTGGCTCTTGATGAAGAAAATATACTCACTATATAAAGGGGCTCCCACAAGAGGGATAGGCAAGACATTTATCTTGGGGCGCACGCATCACCGTCATAGCTCCCAAATCCCCCGATAATCTCATAAACTCACTCTGGTAGGCTCTCCCTAGCCGTCTTCTAGGATGTCGGTCGAATATTTGTTCTACACAGGAACATATATATATATATATATATATATATATATATATATATATATATATATATATATATATATATATATATATATATATATATATATATATATATATATATATATATATATATATATATATATATATATATATATATATATATATATATATATATATATATATATATATATATATATATATATATATATATATATATATATATATATATATATATATATATATATATATATATATATATATGCCGACCTTTTTAACTTATTTTTAATATATATGAATATATAGGCTAGTCTATAAGGCTCCATAGAATTTTTTTAATAGCCTAAGTCTGGGTTATTTAATTAAATAGGCTTTTAAAAAAAGCCTAAGCCTAATATTTTTATTAAATAGGTCTGGTCTAGTCTTAAATAGGCTAGGCTATAGGCTCTTGTATGCCGATATGACCTATCTCCATCTCTAATTATGATAGATGCAATGTAGTAGCTTTGTAGGAAAGACGCTGGTGTGGCATAAAAGAATGGGATATATGCCTCTGATGACTTCTGGTATGGGGTGACGAGAATATTTTGCTTGGTCATCATCAAAGAACATTAAAATTTCCCATTCACTCATATTGGTCTTCGACGCATCCTTCATGGAACCAATTTTATTTGATGTTTTAAATCGGCTATTTCAATTCCTTGAAGCCTCTCATTATGTTGTTCTATCAGAATCAAGTACCTCTAAATGATAACCAATAGTCATTTCAGAAATATGTTTGTTTCATTGTTAGCGGAAGGTTCCAAAGCAGTTATTATTGATGAAGTACCACTATTTAATGGTACATTAGAAGGTAGTTGTTGAACATCTGTCGTAATCGTCAAAAATAAGAGAGTCGTGACTACTATTTTTTGTCCTAAGGACGAGAAAGGAATGGATAAGCCCTAAATTTTCAGAGATTCTAGATTCACGAGTTGGTTAAATAAAGGGAGGGTGTTAGGCACCCTTTATCTCCCTTATTCTCAAGGGAAACCCTATTTAGGTTTAAGACTTAATGGAATTTTTTACTTACAGTATTTTATTATCATGTATATGTAAAAATATTTAATTTTTTAATTGGGGGACTCACCTTAGTTTTAACTGCGTGCCTACGTATCCTCTTGCGAAGAAGTCAGAGTCTATTTCGTAGTTCGTTATGTGTCTGGTTAGTTTTTTTATAGGATTACATACAATTGCTTTCGAATCATCCTTGAGCCTTGTCTGGGTTTGAAAAAAATGACCGTAGACGCAATTCGCAGTTTAGTTTTATAGCAATTATATTTAATCCTTTTTTTAAATGTCTTGAATTTTGTTAAGTTATTAAAAAATGAATTTAACTTGGTTAGCTATTTTAATGCATGATTGATAAAAAAAGTATTTGAATAAAATAATGTTGAAGTTAGTAAAAAATATTTAAATGAATTAATAAATAAATAAATAACAGAGTTAGTAATTTATAAAATAATTGATAATACTATTATAAAAAAGAAAGTTAATCATTTTTCTACCAAAAATATATAATATATTTATCTAAAATAAAATAAAATATTTATTAAAAATATTATTTATTATTTTAATGCAAAAAGAAATATGAACAAATTTGGAAAAAAATAAAAAAAAAATAAAAAAAACCAAAATAATAAAAAGAACTATCAACAACAAGTGGTATATTTTCATTTTAATTAAGTAAATAGGGGGTTGGGTAACAAGGGCTAAGCCCGAAACAAGTTGAGCCCAAAACGCAAAGGGGGTGCAAATTACAGTTCACACCAAAACACATGGGTGTAAAAAAGGTTGGGCTTGGCCGAGTCAATTCTAGGATGTTGACCAAAAGTATGTGAAATGGAGGGATGGGATGGAGAGTTGCCCTGGGAACAAAGTAGGAATGCACACATGGAGACAAGTCAATGGTCTCCATATCCCATGGTTGGCCAAAAACCACAAGTTATGTATCCGGGAGCAAACAGAGAGAGTACTTAAATCGAAACTCTTCACGAATTTCATTTTTTGTTTCCTCTTTCTCCCTCTACATTCACTCACCCTCTCACTCTCTCAGACTAAGAGCGAGAAACTCCAACTTCTCTCTAGAATCTTGGCCCACCGACGATGCTATCTTCTACAACCCCTCAACCACCATCTAAACCCAATTTTCCGGTTAAGCTTCAACTAGGAACTTCAAACCTTTATCCTCTTAAACCCAGATCTTCATACTCAAACCATATTTTTGAAGAACCATAATAATCTTCAACCCTAACCCTTAACCCTTTAGAACCCTAAGCCACCGCCACCACAGACGGTCGTTGAGGTCGTCATTTTGGATGAGTGTTCACCAGGAACACCATCCAAAAATGCAGAACAACCCAAGAACCCTATGAACTTATACCCTAACCCCAAGAACCCTAGCCCATAAATGATAATAGTGATGAACCCTAACCTTATTATGTATGAACCTTGCCCCTATTTATCAACCCTAAACCCAAAATTTCCCAGAAATTCAACCAATAAAACCATAATCATTCAAAATTCAACAATCATAATAACAACAATTATAAAAACCTAAGCTAAGTCTCTCATATTACCTCTCATGTCGTGATACTTATCATATGAATTCCTTTGATTCCTTGCTTCTTCTTCTGATCATTTCGTCCACTTCTTATGTTTGTAGGTACTTGAAGGTGGTCAAGCTCGAAGGCATCGGGTTTCAATGCAAAACCCTAAGTATTGGGGATCATAACAATAACAGTTGGATACAAGGGTTTTTTGACAAATTTCCTTCTCCCTCTCTCTGCTTAGATCATAGGTTTATATATCTTTTTAGGTTAGATCAATTAGGAAATACATTTAGTCTTATTTGCAGTTATAATGTTAGATTGATTGTAATTGATTCAATTAGGGATTAGATTGATTGAATTTGGAGATTTAATTTGAAATTAGAAATTAAGGTTTTGTAATTCATGTATGTAGACGCTTCTATGTATAAATTTGTTTCAATCAAATAAAAACATATTTCCAATCAAAGATTTGATTCTTGATTTCTGGATTTTTGGGCTTTGGTATGACTTAGGGTTGAAGACAACCTCCCTAGACGCAACTTGCACAAAGGGTAAAAAAAACCTAGTTTTGACCTTTGGTCAACTAACAAAATAGTTGATAAATAATAATAATAATGAAATGTGATGACTTCTGGTCAACCCTGGCACCAATATAATAAAATTGAGTTAATTATAAAAATGCAAAAAAAAAAAAAAATTAGAAAAAAAATGTTGACTTCGGTCAACCCCAACATAAAAATAAAAATAATTACATTTATTTAACCACTTTCCCCCCTAATGGACCTGACCAATTTTAAACGGGCTTTTTAAAATAAATTAGATAATGAGACCAATTGATAAAATATGACCAATATTTTTTATGCAATAAACCTCCTCCAAAATTAACTTCTACTATAATTAGACAAAAATATAAATAATTGTAGGCATGCATGAAAATATAATTTTAAACAAATGTAGCAACACAAAAATTAGTATGAAAATGACTAAATAAAATAAATTGACGGTTAACACCAACGTAAGAAAATTTGAGATATGACAACTGCCCCTATTTAATTACTCTTTGATTGAAGTGTGCGAGTATACGAAGTTCTTGCACGTTCAGATCAGAGGGTTAGTAAATAATAAAAGACCCCAAATTTCGACTAAAAACTTTTGAAAGATAAATTGTACAATACAAAAAAGTAATAAGGGCAAGGATGACGTAGTTAACTCATCAAAGCCTAGAGTGTGGGTTCACATATCTATTTTTGCCAAGGGACTAAATTAATAGACATGAGAAGGTACACTATCGCATATTCCACATTCTTACCACAACCCAGTGTGTAAGTAATATGGGTGTCAACTCCATTTATGCCAAGGGGCTAAACCAATGGAGTTAAAACGGATCTGATAACAAACTTACTAAAGCTTTGGGACTAATATAGTAAGTTGAAATGCAGATTTGCAAAATTTATCACAACCTAGGGGATAAATGACGCGGTATCAATCTTATTTATTCCAAGGGACTAAACTAATAAGATCAAAAATTGAGAAAATAACTTATCATTGCTCATAAGCTTAAGGTTATATATGATTCGCATGCCTACCACTACCTAGGGGTAGATGATGCGAGTGTCAACTCTATTTATGCCAAGGAACTAATCCAATAGAGTTAGAAAAGGGTATGAAGACAAACTAGCTAAAGCTTCGAGACTAACATAGCGAGTTATATTGTAGACTTGCATATTTATCATAACCTAGGTGATAAATTATGCGGGTTTGAAATTTCAAATTTGAATTTGAATTTGAATGACTAAGCCAAAGATATAAATTGCATATATACCACTTAGTGGAGTTCTGGTTGTAGTACCTCTAAGTGTTGTGTTTGTTCTCAACTGAGGTATCTATAATAGTATAAAAATGCTAAGATATGAGTTTCGATTCACACATATGACTTAGCTGGTAAATAGTCCTCAAGATGTCTCATAGTATTCCAGGGCTTTCTTGGTTTGAATGGAATGTGTGATTGATATGTCTATGCATGATCCCCAATGGAAATGTTATTGATATGTACTTTGTATGTAAATGCACTAAGTATTATGAATGCTTTTTTTGATAATTTTCTCCTTTTAGACCATTGGGTTATGAGAGTCACTGACTTCCCTAACATTGTTTGTTTCTATGTTGTTTTGTCGTGGCGTCCCCAAGTTTATTTGTATCTTGATATATTATAGTGGACAATGTCAATGTGATTTGATAGTTGTATCATAGGCGTATGGTGGATTTCTTTTTACATTTTCTAACAAAAGTGCTTTTTGATGTTTTATCAATGTTTTTTATGTTGTCAAATCCCCAAAATAATCTCGATAGAGTGTTTACAAGAAATAATTGTAGTATTTTGCAAACAAGTCGGAAAAAGAAAAACACAATTGAAAAAGATTTGAAAAATGAATTATTCTATTAATAAAAAATGCCTCTGAATAGGCTTGAGTACAAGATGTAATTCCTAGAAAGAGGTAATTACAAAAAGATAAACATAACTAAAAATGGCAATGAAAATGGTAATCGATACTCCTATTTATCCAATGTCCTTTTATAACTCCAACCTTCTTGCTTCTGAGAAAACGATTGAATTAATCTTTCCCCTTCGTAGTCGTAGATGTAATAAATCCTCGAATCGCATTCTATTTGTTCATTTTTGGAATATAATCCCTAACTTTTGTCTGGATCACCCTTTCGGGTTTTCAATCCACGGGATGATGATTTTTGTTTATATGTCCCTAATTTTTTTCCTGGATCTCCCTTTCGGGTTTTCAATCCACCAAGACGCCCCTTTTTTCCCAAGTCTCCCTTTCGGGTTTTCGACTTAGTGGACTTTTCTTATACATAGTTTGTTTTTTACTTTGTTGTAAGCATAAGAGCTCCCCTAGAGAACATTGTTTTAACCACATATGGACCTTATTAGTTAGGCGTCCATTTTCCACGTGAATCTAGACGAGGTAGCAGAATTTTCATGAGAAACATATCTTCTTCTTGGAATACTCGAGGTCAAACCTTCTTATCAAACGCTTTCTTCATCCTCTTTTTATATAGTTGGTCATGGCATAAAGTTGTTAAGCATTTTTCTTCAATGAGTTAGAGCAGATCATGTCGTGTTTGGATGCATTATAATTCTGCAAGCTTAGTTTCCATTAGAACTCGTAGTGATGAAATCTCTACTTTAATAGGGAGTACAATCTCCATGCCATAAACAAGAGATAAAGGAGTTGCACTCTTTGAAGTACGTACTGAGGTACGTGTCGCGGTGAAAAATTATGGAGGACAAGCTATTGAAGAACTTGACTCACAAAGACTTAAAGAAGTCATCACTGAACTTTATTATTTCCTATGAAAAGGGAAAAGATCGAAACTCTATTTTTTAACATGCAATGCAAGAAGTAAAGAATAAAAGCAAAACATAAGGAAGAGATCCAAGGTACATGGTTGGTTATTCAAAGGGAAGGTATTAGCACCCTTTATATCTATAGTACTCTATAAGAACCACTTATAATATCTATTTTTTTGTTTAAAATTGTTTTTTTTTCTAAATGAGTGTGGAGATGGGAAAAGAAATATTTTTATTATATTTTTGTTTGGAAAGACATAGTCTTAATTAAGGATCAAAACCTCGTAGTTCATGGTAAAAATAACAAAATGATTTATTGTGGTTGATTTTAGTAGAAAAGATATTTCATCATCTTTTTAGAGGAAAAGCTCAACTAATACCACCACAAGTATGATAGGATGGATCTTGCATCATCATGAAGGAAGGGCTACTAACTTGGATATAAAGATCAACAAGTTGCCAACTAACGTCTTCATGAGGAAATAATCATATTTACTTCAACAATTACAATGGGGATAGGAGAATCATAAGTCAACTATAAAGAGGATTTATATCTAAACTCTTTGAGAAAATGTTTTAAATTGAAAAGACAAGTGTCAAAAGTGTTTAAGTAAGGTTGAATCACTTTTTGTCTTTTGAAATTGTTTTGATAAGATTAAGTATATTAAATCATTTATTAAAGAAAAATAAGTTTGAAAATGCAATAACACCAAGTCAAGATTTTTATATGAAAGTGGTGAAAGTTTGAAAATGATTTTTTTAGGGTTAAGAGATTTTTTAGAGAACATGAGAATATATATGGTAAACATTCACAAGGGTTTTTGTACAAAGTGGAGTGCACATGCTTATGACTATAAAGTTAACAATATTATCCTTTCCTTGTATTTTTTGGGGCACAAGTATTTTAATATTAATTACCAACTCACACATCACAAGAGTTAAGCACAAAGGTGAAGGTTAACATGCTTATCAAGTAAAAATTGTGACAAAAGATAAAATAAACAAACAAGCATGGTGTCACTTTTGGTTTTAGAAGAGTTTATGAAGGAAATACATCTTTAAAGGGCAAGTAATCTCAAGGCATATGAATAAACAAACAAGGCAATCAAAACATATGATGTTTGAAGTCATGGGTTATGGATTAGGGTTTTGAACAAGTTAAAATTTAAACATCAAAAGGTAAAGTCCTAAACCTAATTAAAATCAATTTTTATATGGTACAAATATACACAAGGTCCCTGTTATCAAACAACATTCATTAGTGACATGGCATGGTTTTTTAACATGGGTTTATTCAAGAAAATCAAAGAAAAGGTTTTTTTAAAACAACTAAAAAGGACTTGTTTTGAATTAAATAAAAAGAGATGAAATAAATAATATTTTTTGATATTTTTCATATATTTATAAAATAGGATAGATAAGTAAGGAGTGTGCAAAAAATAAACTCAATATGAGTTGTTTTGATTGGTGAAAATTAATTTGAAAGTTTGTTAAAGAACAAAAGAAATTAGTGATAAAAAAAATAAGAAAAAGGGCCTAGCAAGGGTTGAACCCACGCCCTCAGGATCATTGGTCAAAATATGTACCACTGGGCCATGAGCTATGCCTTTTACAAAGGGTGTGCTCAGTTAAAATATTTGAAATACTCTTCAGAAAATCACAAAACAGAAAAATATGAAAAAGTGGCAAAAGGGGGGCTCACACTAGTTCGAACCCTCGCCCTTAGTGTCCAAAAACTTAGCACGTGCATTCTTGCCACCGGGGTGGTTGTTTCACCCATTCATTATATTGAAATCAATAAAGATAAAATAAACTAATTTTTTGAAAGATGATTTTTTGCACCCCACCCTTCTTCTTCTTCGTGAACGAGCAACAACAATAACAACAATGGTAGAAATTGTAACTTCCTCATTTCTCAACCATTTCAAAAACCTCCAACATCAAATTTTCTTGGTTTTGGATGATGAATTCAACCATACTAACCATTTAAATTAAAACTCAAAGATTAGGCATAATTTTTATGATTACCAAAACGAAACCCTAAATGTTTAGTTTTACCGTTCTCATCACACAAGCCAAATTAATGAAAGATAAATATATGGTTAGTTTCAGGATAATCATATCTACATTTTATATTTATAAGTTGAACACAAATGATGTATGTATGTTGGTTTTCGAAGAAGATCATAATTTACCTCTTTGGAGAAAAGTCCAAAGCATCTTCTATGGCTTTTCAGTGCAAAGTGATGATCCTTTGACCAAAAGTGAAAATGGAGGATATTGATGGTGGCATTACAGAAGTGTGACAGGGGTTTGGATGGCTTCTATATGATGTTTATGATGTTTTTGGATGGTTAGATTTCATAAAACTTGCAAGGTTTGAGAATTTCGAAGAAATGTTTTTTGGAGCTTTAATGGAGTTTTTGAACAATTTCTGAATTTGAGAGATTTTAGAGGTGTTTCTAAGCTGTGAGTTGGTGTGTTTGAAGTGAAAATAGGCTCTATTTATAGAGAGAATTCATAGGTAATGAGATGTACAAGCTCTCAAGTTATCAAGTTATGGCTTGGTTCAAATTCAAAGATCAAGTTATATGAAATTTCCATGGTTTCAATGCATAGTATAAAGAGTTCCTGGTATAGAGAGGTCGTTTCCTTGTTTTATGGTTCAGTGTGATCAGAAGAAAGCAAAGGTATAGGCTCAAGGAATACTTTGTACAAAAAGCTTAATTTTCAAGAATGGCAATGATGCCTTTCTTCCTAAAATGGCAAGTTAATTGGATAATACCTTGTATCACTTGGACAAAGGCTCAAAAGCTTGTGTAATCTTCTGATCTTGGATAGATTTAGAGGTAATATGGCCTGAAAAGCAAGATGATATAGAATGGCTTGGAGATTTGATCATAAGGTTATCACATAAATGACTTGTAATGCAACTTTGATCATCCAACTTCATCTCTTTGAAACTTCCAGCTCAAGTAAGATAAATTCATGCCCTTGGACATTTTAGAAAGCTTGAAAATTTATCTGCAACTTTTATGTTGAACCCTTTCTCTGAATCCATCTGGATCTTAGTGAAAAAAGGCCATGAAGTTGGTCACTTTTTAAGGCCAAAACTTTTTGATTAATTTCTCTAAGTGTTGGCAGAATTTCACATGCTTATATCTCTTAAATTGAGCATTTTTTGGAGATCAACCCTCATCGACCAAATTGTAGAATTTTTTATTCTCTACAACTTTCATGTTGAAAGTTTTCTTTGAATCAGCTTGCATCTTGGTGAAACTTGCTTGTGAAGTTAGGGCTTTTTAGGCATAAAACACTTGAATCTTTCTAAGTGTTGGAAAATATTCAACTTTGACTTTTGTTGACTTTCTTGATTCTTTTGATTCTTGATGACCAAGTTTGATATTTTTGAATGTTTTGATGATACTTGATCTTTGAAGTTCAATGTTGACCAAAAAGTCAAACTTTGACTTTTGTGTGACAGTTGACTTTTCATCAGTTGATTCCAATTATTTCCCTATTAATCAATTGTATCTTTGAAAATGTCTTGAGCCATATAATTAGGTCAAGATGTTGAATTTGAGTTTTAGAATTATGCTTCAAGACATTAGGTCATGCACTGAGCCAAAAGTCAATGCTCCACTCCCTTCAATAAAAAATCAAATTGATTAATACTTGTATAAATAAAGACCTCTTGATTCAAAAACCTACTTGACAGAAGGAGCAAACACATAGTTATTTTTGTATTTTTTTAGAGATGCAATGATGCATATGAGGTAATATCTTAGGTCAAAAGTTAGGGTTCAATAGTACGATATCCATGTAGCGCGAAGGGAAGCATTTCATGCCAATCTTTATATGTCTTCACCATTTTCTGGATGATCTTCTTGATATTTTTATTGGCAGCTTCAACGGCCCCATTCATCTTAGGTCAGTAAGGTGATGAATTATGAGGCTCGATCTTGAAATCATCACATAACTCCTTCCTAATTTTTTTGTTCAGGTTTGACCTGTTGTCTATGATAACTCTGCTAGAAACCCCATACCAACATATGATATTCAATTTGATAAATCGGGCGACCACTTGCTTTGTGACATTTTCATATGAAGCGGCTTCTACCCACTTGGTAAGGTAATCGATGAAGACCAATATCAATTGCTGTCCATTAGAAGCCTTTGGTTTGATTATTCCTATCATGTCAATTCCCCATATTAAGAACAACCATGGTAAGTTTAGGACGTTCAGTGGAATTGGTGGGACACGTACGTTGTCAGCATAGGTTTGACACTTTTGGAATGTCTTCGTATAATGGTAACAATCATTTTCTATCGCCAATTAATAATAGCCCACTCTTAATATTTTTCTAGTCATGTCATGTCCGTTTGCATGAGTCCTAAAGGTTCCTTCATGGACCTCTCTCATGAGTGTGTCCACTTCATGTTTCTTCATGCACTTGAGTAGAACCATGTCATAGTTTCTTTTGTACAACACATCTTTATTTAAGAAGAACTTTGCTGCTAGCTTTCATAGAGTTCACTTATCTATTATTCAGGCACCTTCTGGATATTCCTGTTTTTCTAAATACCTCTTGATGTCATAGAACCAAGGTTTGTTATTTGGCCCTTCCTCAACTGCGAGGCTGTGTATAGGCTCTTCGAAATGTCTGATTGTGATGTGTGGTTCATGATTAGGCTAAGTTACTTGTAACATGGATAAAAAAGTTGCTAGGGCAACTGCCATTTGATTTTCTTCTCGGGGAATGTGAGTGAAAGTAATCTCCATAAATTTTGTAGCTAGCTCCAAAACATAATCTCGGTATGGAATTAAATTGTGATGTCGAGTGTCCCATTCATCGTAGACTAGGTATATGACTAATGTTGAGTCTCCATATATTTTGAGGAATTTGATCCTTAGATTAATAGCATCTTCTAAACCCAATATACAAGCTTCACATTTGGAAATATTGTTGGTGCAATCAAAGCATAACCTCGTAGTATAAGGTTTATGAAAGTTCTTTGGAAAATTCAATATTGCCCCAATTCCATGTCCTAGTGAATTTGAAGCACCATCAAACATGAGTGTCCACCGTGCCCCTGGTTCAAGTCCTTCGTCGGCTCATGGTAACTCATAGTCTCTTATAACCATGATGTCTTCGTCTGGAAAGTCAAACTTCATCGGACAATCTAATGGTTGATGAGCTAGGTGATTAGCTAGTACACTACCTTTGATGGACTTTTGAGTAACATATTGGATGTCGTATTCGGATAACAACATCTGTCATCTTGCAATTCTTCCTGTGAGAGATGGATTTTTGAACACATACTTCAAAGGATCTGTTCTTGCTATTAACCACGTGGTGTGGGTTAACATATGTTGTCTTAGTCGTTTAGTGGCCCAAGCTAGAGCACAATAAGTCTTCTCAAGGAATGAGTACCGGGTTTCGCAGTCAGTAAATTTCTTGCTTAGGTAGTAGATTGCATGTTCTTTTCTACCTATTTCTCCATGTTTCCCCAATGCAAATCCCATAGATCTTTCAAGAACTGTCAAGTACATGATACATGGGATTCCAGGAACAGGTGGCATTAGAATCAATGGCTCTTGTAAATATTGCTTTATTGTTTCAAAGGATGTTTGGCAGTCTTTGTTCCACTCCACTGATTGACCCTTTCTGAGTAATTTGAATATAGGATCGTAAGTGGTAGTTAGGTGTGATATGAACCATGAGATGTAGTTCAATCATCCTAATAAACCACAAACCTCTTTTCTCTTCTCGGAGTTGGCATTTCTTATACGGCTCTTACTTTGTCGGGATCCACCTCAATACCTCGTTGGCTTACAATAAAACCCAATAGTTTACCTGACCTGACACCAAATGTACATTTGTTCAGATTCAACCTCAATATGAACTTTATTAGACGCTTGAATAATTTCTACAAGTGAATTATATGATCCTCTTCTTTTTGAGACTTGGAAATCATATCATCCATGTATACCTCGACTTCCTTATGGATTATGTCATGAAATAGCGTGACCATTACTCGTTGATAGGTTGCCCCTGTATTCTTTAGACCGAAGGGTATTACTTTGTAGTAGAAGGTGCCCCAAGGAGTCTTAAAAGTAGTCTTTCCCATGTCTTTGGGAGCCATTTTGATCTAATTATATCCTGAGAAACCATCCATGAAAGAGAATACCGAAGCTTGAGCTGTATTGTCCTCCAAAATATCTATGTGAGGTAACGGGAAATCTTCTTTAGAACTTTCTTTGTTTAGATCCCGCTAGTCCACACACATAAGCACTTTGCCATCCTTCTTGGTTACCGGCATGATATTAGCAATCCAAGGTGGATAGTCTACCACAGCTAAGAAACCTGCGTCGAATTGCTTGAGGACTTCTTCCCGAATTTCACTAGCCATGTCTGGACGATTTCTTCTGAGATTTTGTCTAATCGGAGAAGAACCCTCCTTGAGTGGTAGTTTATGCATGATAATGTCTATATCCAAACCCGAAAAATCTCGGTAAGACCAAGCAAATAAATCCACGTACTCATGCAGGAGCTTGATCAATCTTTCTTTTACACTTTCCTCCAAAGTTGCACCTATCTTGATCTCTTTCTTGTCTTTCTCTGTCCTAAGATTGATGATCTCTATATGTTCCTTGTACGGTTGTTTGTCATTTGATTTATGCTCTAATAACATTTCTAACTCTTCACAGAGTTCATGATATTCCTCATCCTCCTCTTCATCTTGGTTAACTGGTGCATTAAAATCATATCAGATCATAGCATTATTGTTATCGGTGAGTTTAGGTGTGGATTTGCACATTTATCATTTTTTGGTTCTTTTTAGAATGCTAAATTGGAAAGTGAAAATGAAGAAAAAGTATTGTCATTTTGAAAAAAGGGTAGTAAGCAAAAGAGAAAGACATGGATCTCAATTGAGTGCAAAATAATAACTTTTATTAATTGAAAATATTGTTTGAAAATAAATGGGGCCCTTACAAGCTGCCCTTATGCCGCGGGCGGGACATAAGTTCTTTTAAAATAGAAAAAATTACTTTGAAAAGAAAAAGATCTCTGGAATCTCCACAGTCGTCCAATTATTGAGCTCTTCTCCTGGAGCACATTCACAGATGAAGTTGGATTCTCCTTTGTTATTTCCCTTGTTGGATATCATTGACACTTGTCCACCATGCTCTATTACTTTGTTGATGAAGGTTTCCTTGATGGACGTAAAATTCCCTTTATCATTCTTAGTAGCCTTTGATGGTTGATAGCCCAAACCAAAGTGATCTTTCTTCTCAGGTATCTCCACAAGCTTGCCCCAACCTTTAGATGCTCAGTCTTCCATAACTATTTATAGGTCTTTCCACGATGTCATGGTAGTTCCAGGTTTCTTGAATTTCTCTACCGGTAGGGTAGCTACTTCAAAGACTTAGAATAGTGTCTCCATGTAGTCTTCTTCCCCATTGATGTATCTGTAGGACTCTAAATGACTTACGAATATATCTTCTTCTCCATCGATCACAACTAATTTTCCTTTGACGAGGAACTTTAATTTTTGATGCAGGGTTGAGGTGACAACACCCGGCGCATGCATCTAAGGTCGCCCGAGCAGGAAAGTATATGCCAGTTCTATATTCATCACCTGTAAGGTAATATAGAAAGTATGCAAGCCAATCTTTATCGGAAGATCCACCTCTCCGAATATTGTACTTTGTGAGCCCTCGAAAGCTTTAACCACCATAGAACTTGGTCTTATAACTATGCCATCCATTGTTAGCTTCACCGGACTAGTCTTCGGTAGTACGTTCAAGGAAGAACCAGTATCAGTAATTACCCTTGATATACTAGTATTTATGCATTAGATTGAAATGTGGAATACCTTGTTGTGAGATCTACCTTGTGGAGGTAACTCACTATCATTGAAGCCTAGGCGTGATCCTGATGTTAGATTAGTCATGACTCTATCAAATTGATCCACTGTGATCTCCATTGTTACATGTGCATCACTCAGGATTTTCATCAGAGAATCTCGGTGTGCTAATGAATTCAATAGCAATGAGAGTATTGAATTCTTCGACGGAGTTTGGTGAAGTTAATCCACCACCCTATAGTCACATTTCTTGATCATTTTCAAGAACTCATCAGCCTCTTAGTTGGTGAAAGCTTTATTCAAAGGTTCCTGTCCATGACTAGTTTCAGCCATGACTTTCCTTTATCCTTAACCAAAGTATCATCCTTCTTATGTGGTTATGGAGCATATATGAAACCACTGCGAGTCATGCTCCATGTTCCTGCTATATTTTTAATTGCAGGACCTTGACTTGTTGAGGGCTCACACTCTTGTTTCGAACCATTGACATAAAAAGTAGTATCATAAATTTATGGCATAGCTTTATCACTTTCATAAAGAATGGGAGATGTCCCCCTGATCACCATTTTACTCTTCGGAGGCATCAGTATCTTCAAAGTTTGACCTTGGAATGGTATTGTCACTGGTATTTTTGTTGAGCTTGGCTCCCCACAAGGAATTACAAGTGATCTCTTCACAGAACTCAGACCTTGGAAAGGGATCACCAATGGTCTTCTTGTATTCCCATTAATTGCAGCTACATATTCTTCCTTAGGGTAATGCCCAAATTGGACTATTCCCTAATCCACCAATTTTTGCAAATTGTTCTTGAAAGCGTCATTGTGTTCCAAGAGAAATCCATGTTCCAATAAATTCTCCTTTTGTATATCTATCTAAGCTTTGACTCATTTAGTATCTTCATGATTAGTGACTATCTCAATTGTGTTCACAGCTGGACCACCATGCAGAGGCATGGGGTTTGTCTTGATATTCAGTTTATCAAAGGTGATATCTTGGGAGTCTATTAGATTTTGAACTTTGTGTCTGAAGGCCCAACATTTCTCAATGGTATGCTCTGGAGAATTAGCATGATATTCGCACCTTGCATTCACATTATATTTTGGTGGGAGAGCCCCAATTAGAGGAGCAAGTGGCTTCAGCTCTACCAAGGATGCCTTTAGCAAGTGTTGTAGTAGTTGATTGTTTGGCATATGGAGAGGATCAAATCTTCTCGGAGGTCTTTCGAACTTATTTTGATGTTGTTCTTGTGGAATCATGAATGGTTGTCGTGCCTTCGGGTGAGTTGCAACAACATTAGTTTCTCCTTCCTTCTTTTTCAAGAAGTTTCGAATATGCTTCTTTGGTTTGTAAGAGGTACTGGATGCCCCTTGTATCTTTCCGTTTTTCAAACCAACTTCAATTCATTCCCTAATTATCACAAAATTAGAGAATCCTAAGGAGACACTTCCTACCATCTTCTCATAATATAAACCTTGTAGAGTACTCATAAACATGTCGACCAATTCTTTTTCAAAAAGTGGTGGTTGTACACGGGTTGTCATTTCTCTCCATCGTTGAGCATACTCTTTGAAAGACTCATCTTTCTTTGGAGACAAGTTTTGGAGTTGCACACAGTTAAGAGCCACTTCCAAGTTGTATTCGTATGGTCTTAAGAAGGCGTGATCAAGTTATTCCTATGATCGGATATGTGCTTACTCCAACTGCATATACCAATCTAGAGATTCCCCACTCAGTCTGTCTTCTAAAAAGTGGATCATCAACTTTTGGTCGTATGCATAAGAAGCCATTTTCCTACAGAACACACGTATATGATTCCTTGAGCATGTGAGTCCCTTATATTTCGCAAAGTCAGGGACTTTGAATTATTGAGGAATCACTACGTCCTTGACCAGACACATTTCTAGAGCACCAACGTTGAAAGCATCATAACCCTCTAAACCTTTAACCTTTCTTTGATGGCTTTGAATTGATTAATTACCATAGTATATTCAAAAATATTGGTGTGAAGCACCTTTTATTGAGGCACTTGAGTGATGCTTTCCATGTCATGGTCCCCATATTGTAGGTCCAAATAA
This sequence comes from Vicia faba, assembly GCA_948472305.1. NCBI lineage: Eukaryota > Viridiplantae > Streptophyta > Magnoliopsida > Fabales > Fabaceae > Vicia > Vicia faba. Next base: position 764,079,457 of record OX451737.1, on the reverse strand, counting down.
ATATCCACGTTGGGAGGATTGTTGACTGGAATATGCAAAGTGTGGGATGCCTCCACCTTTGGAGAAGGTGGAGCGAAACCTTCAATCATGATGGTTTCTTGTTAGGAAACAGTTGTCTTGATGGCACCAGATTCTGGCTCATGTCTTGGTTGGCGATTTCTCGATGCACCAATAGTTTGAGCTACTTCTTCAAAGGCTACCTTTGGAATCTCATCTTGTATTGCTATGATGTTCTTCAAGATGAGCATAACTTGACTCATATCTCATTTCATTGAGTCGATGCTTCCTTTCACTTTCCCCAAATCTTCTTGGAAGACAGCTTAATTTTGCTCGATTTGTTCCATTACTCTCTTTTGATGAGCTCTGGTTTGACATGGAGGTCGGGAAGTCAGTTTGTAATGCTCGATGATTTAACTAGAGATGATGTGAAAAAGATGAGTTTTTTGTATGAAATGTGAAATGGATGCTTGTGGTTGGATAAATGCGTATACATATGCTAAGAATTTGTTTAATGTCTTATTCACTTGGAATTTCTTTTATTATTCTCAATATTTTTTTCCAGGTTTTCACTATTTATTGGTGAGCATCTCAAGAATATATAGATAAAACCGAAACAAAATAGTTTTATTGAATTAGAAATAACCATAACCATCCTTAAAACGGGAATACAATTTGAACAGAAGCAAAAAACTAAAAGGAAATACTGAATACGAGAAATCAAACAAATGTCAAATACTGAAAGAAATAACAAAAGGGAAAACTAAATCTCTTAACTACACTTACAAATATCTTCTCTAAAATCATCAACCATCTCCCTACAAAGCTTGAGAAAGTCTTCAACATCCTTCGGAAGAGGGACCATTGTAGTCTCTACATCCTTCAAGCTCCAAGGAATATCCTCAATGAGGTTGTTTGCTAAGAAGGCGGGCTTTGCATGCTTGGTTTTGTACTTCACATACTCCTTGTGTAGTGTCGGGATTATAATCTTGATGTCTTCTCCCACACGGGCTATCTTTGTGTATTGTTCTTCCTAATATTTCTTTTCAGCTCTCATCTCCTTATAGAGTTCCCTTTGTATAAGGAAATATTTTCGAAGGCCTTCTAACTCTTGGCAAACTTATTCATACTCCTTTACTCGTTAGGAAATGAGTCTTTCTGCTCTCATCCTGCTAAGAATTTCCCTCACATCTAACTCTTGGACTTCTTGGAAACTTGTAACAACTTTTTGTGTCTACTCCTCTTCATCTTCAACACTTTCCTCTAATCCTTGGATTTGGATTCTCAGAACCTCTTCCAACTCCCTTTTTTCTTGCAGTGCTTGATTGTACCATCCCTTTAGTATTCCAATTTCTCTAGAATCATCATCCAACCGTTGGTCATGGGAATCAAGATTGACAGTATCACTTAGCAATCCTTCAATAGAGCGCTTTCGTTTAAGCCTATCTTTTTTAGCCAATTTATGGTCTTTTTGAATCTGTTGGTCTTTCAACTCGAGCTCATGTTGCAACTGATTCTCCTCATATGCAAGGTCATAAAGGCTATGCTTTAATCCCACTTTTTCTCTTTGGGCTTGCTCAAGGGCATCCCTTAAATCTGCTACTTCTTCTACTGATATCGGAAGAGGATCTGGTATGTCTGGCTTGTATATAGGATCAATGTCAAATGATAGTTTGTTGATTCAGACCCTATCCAAAACCCATTTAGTATAAGGTTCCCTTGCCACAACATTCTTCCTTCCAAATTCAACTCCTTTTTTATGAACCTTTCCCCAAGCTTAGATGACTCTCTTGAGTAACTCAAGGTTTACTTCTACCAATATCATAAAGGACCAATTGTTGAAGTTGCTCGTCGGAAGGTTTATATTCCAAAGGGTACCCAAGTTGACTTAAAGCCAAAGTGGAATTGTAATTAATATATCCTCTCATCCTAATCAAAGGAACATTCAGAAACTCTTCATAATTATAAGCAATCTCTTCGATATTAAGTTTATTAGCATACCACAAGATAGAATCGGCACTAAGAGCTCTCAATTTTTGAGACCATTCATTCTTGATTAAACCATTGACCATATAACTTTCTTTGTTGAGGTGGGAAATAAGCCAAGCATATAGAAGAGAAATACAACAATGTAGAACACCTTTCCCTTTTTCATAACGCGTATGAAGGGAGTAATACACATCAGCAAGCAAAGTAGAAGTAGGATCAACATTAAATACTTTTACGGTCCAAAATACATTAATGGTCGCATAATCTACATAGTAAACCGTATTTGGAAACATAATCAAGCCAAAAATAAGAAATGTCAAACAATCTACACAAGTCTCTCATTCTTTCTTATCAGCAAAAGAAAGAGCCTTAGATTCTAAGTATTGTCTTTTGATACCTTGTACTTCACTATCTTTCTTGTAGTTAAGTACTAGGCCAGTGAAGGGCATCCCTATCTCTTTATCCAAGTCTCAGACTTTGATGGTATTCTCAATTCCTATGTAAGTTTCACCCTTGATTTTGGAGAATCCAAAAAATCCTATCAAATTTCTCCAAAGTAGGTGGCAATTGAAAATTCTGGAAAGTGAAGCACCTTAGTGGAGATTCATATAATTGAGCAAGGGAAGTGATTGCTTCCCCTTGTACAGTTATCTTTGTAAGATCAATGATATCCCCATAGCGACAAACAAATCCCTTTGTAGCTTTTTCAGGGAGTTTCCCTCTAATCATCTTGATCTTCTTCATATTTGGCATCATGGCGCTAATTCAGATGGTTGGTTTCTTATCAATATTCATTTTGAAATGCTCACCAAAACTTTCTTCTTTTTTGTATTATTTTTTAAAAAAATCCTGTAAATAAGACAAACATAAATGCAAAAAAAAAATATTTTTAAATATAAATGTATGCATGCATGGTACTATAATTTGGTGGTGGAATGATAAGGGTATCCTTAGTGGGTAGGTTCATAAGTTTGTCCTACAGATATTCTACCCTTTCTCATAAGGGTGGTTTCCTTAAGGATATCATGGATAACACAAAAGGGAAAAGACACATGAGCCTCCCTTAAGTGGAGCATCTTTGTAGGCGGAGACTTTCGTCTCGTAGATCGTACAAGGTCTAACCATGATATTTTATTTTTTGCTATACAAAGAGTCATTGGTCAAATTCAAAGTCCTATCTCCAAGTGACACTGGCCCTCTAAAAATATTTCTCGGAATTCGACCCACTCTAGGCAAAGTTTTTGCAAAAACTCATAGGGATGTTAAACCCCCTTGGCCAATTGACAATCCTTCTTTTAAGGATTAATATTTATTGCAATAAAAATTCCACCAACAATATAAACAATATGACAATAAATAAACAAATAAAAAAAAAGATAACAACAACATGCCATATATAGAAAAAAAACCCAAAAACCCTAGACCTACAAGAAGGATAAACTCTAACCTAGGGTCATGTCTCCGGCAGAGTCTCCAACTGTCATAACCAGTAAAAATAAGAGAGTCGCCACAACTATTTTTTGTCCTAAGGACGAGAAAGGAACGGATAAATCCTAATTTTTTTAGAGATTCTAGATTCACGAGTTAGTTAGATAAATGGAAGGTGTTATGCACCCTTTATCTCATTTGTTCTCAAGGGAACCCCTATTTATGTTTAGGACTTAATGGGATTTTCTACATAAAGTATGTTATTATAATGTATATGTGAAAAGGTTTAATTTTTTAATTGGAGGACTCTCCTTGGTTTTAACCGTGTGCCTATGTATCCTCTTCTGAAGAAATCAGAGTCCATTTCGTAGTTTGTTATGTGTTTGGTTAGTTTTTTTTATAGGATTACATACAATTTCTTTTGAATTATTCTTGAGCCTTGTCTGAGTTTGAAAAAAGTGATCGTAGACGCAGTTTGCAGTTTAGTTTGATAACAGTTCTATTTAATCATTTTTTTTAAAATGTCTTGAATTTTGTTAAGTTAGTAAAAAATGAATTTGACTTGATTAGCTATTTAAATGTATGATTGATAAAAAAATATTTGAATAAAATAATGTTGAAGTTAGTAAAAATATATTTAAATGAATAAATAAATAAATAAATACATAAAGAGTTGGTAATTTATAAAATAATTGATAATACTATTATAAAAAAGAAAGTTAATCATTTTTCTACCGAAAATATATAATATATTTATCAAAAATAAATAAAATATTTATTAAAAATATTATTTATTATTATAATGCAAAAAGAAATATGAATAAATTTGGAAAAGAAAAAAATAAATAAAGACCAAAATAATAAAAAGAACTATCAACAACAGAGGGTGTATTTTCCTTTCAATTAAGTAAATAGGGAGTGTGGATAACAAGGGCTAAGCCTAAAATGCAGACTGGGTGCAAATTACAATTCACACTAAAACACACGGGTGTAAAAAAGAGCGGGCCTGGCCCAGGATCACATTTTGAGTCCGTTTGGACTTTGTGTGGTCGTGCCTATGGGTTACGGCAGGCTAGCGTATCCAGGGCGTTTGATCTTGATCAGAAGGTCACCAAAAGTCAAATCTGTGACGCTGACCAAAAGTATGTGAAACGGGGGGACGAGATGGAGAGTTGACCTGGGAACATAGTAGGAATGCATGCATGGAGACCAACCAATGGTCTCTATATCCCATGGTTGGCCAACAATCACATGTTACGTATCTGGGAGCAAACATGGAGAGTATTTAAGCTGAAACTCTTCACAAATTTCATTTTTTGTTTCCTCCTTCTCTCTCTACATTCACTCACCCTCTCACTCGTTACATTTTCTCACCCTCTTACTCTCTCAGACCAAGAGCGAAAAGCTCTGAATTCTCTCCAGAATCTTGACCCACCAGAAATAGCCCGTCGGCGGTGCCACTTTCTACAACCCCTCAACCACCGTCTAAACCTAAGTCTTGGTTGAGTTTTAATCGGGAACTTTAAACCTTCATCCTCTTAAATCCATATCTTTATACTCAACCCAAATTTTTGAAGAACCTTAGCAATATTCAACCCTAACCCTTAAACCTTTAGAACCCTAAGCCACCGCCACATCGGGTGGCTGTTGGGGCCGTCGTTTGGAATGAGTGTTCGTCGGGAACACCATCCAGAAATTCAGAACAACCCAAGAACCCTATGAACTTATACCCAAACCCTAACAATCCTAGTCCAGAAACGACAATAGTGATGAACCAAAACCCAATTCTATATGAACCCTAACCCTATTTATCAACCCTAAACCCCAAATTTCCTCGAAATTCAACAAATAACCCCTATCATTCAAAAATTAAACAATCATAATTGTTGTACCCTAAAATTTTCCCTCTCATTTCTCAAAGATTCTCCTCACAAGATCTTCAATTGCTCAAGATTGCAAAAGTATTGATCAGCTCAAGACACTTCCTCAACACTAATGACTCAAATTAGGGTTTGAGTTTGCACAAGGACAAATGGATTTGTAATGCCCCATATTATTTTCATGGATCATTATGGACCTTCAAGAATGCTCATGTCAAGTTTCAAGTCTTGCAGTTCAAGTTTGCTCAGTCAATTGATCAATTGACCTAAAATCAACTGTATTAGGTAAAAAGTCAACTATGGTCAACTTACAGTCAAACTTCATGATTTTTTATCCATGTAAACATTTTAAACTCATATGAACCATTTGGTCAAGTTTGGATTACAATTTCTCAAGAAATTTGATCGGATCACCAAAAGGGCAAAATGGTCAAAATTAGGGTTTTTGACTGAAAAAGCTTGATTTTTAACTTTTGACCAAATACATGACCTATTGGTTTGAGGCATGATATCAAGGATTCAAATGCATAATTTTACCTATTAGCATGGTTCAAATCATTTCTCAAGATCAATTGATTGATAGTTGAAATTTAGTCAACTGATGAAAAATCAACTATACAATGAAAAGTCAAACTTTGACCTTTTGATCAAAATTAAGTTTCAAAGATCACATTTCATCAAGATATGTAAAAATATTAAGCTTGATCATCAAGAAATCAAGAAAGTCAAATTTCAACTTAAAAAGTCAACATTTTCAACACTTCGAAATTTTTCTAAGTGTTTTAAACCTCATCCTTTTCATGACTTCATGCCAAATTTTCATCATGATTCAAGATGATTCAAAGGAAATTTCAAACATGAAATTTGTATATCTTAATGAGACATACAAATTTTATTCATTGATCAAGACCTAGAGATGCTTGGATTTCATGTTATAAATTCATAAAGTCGTGCACTTAATCCAAAAACACAGTGAAAATTTGACTAGTTTTGGTCAGGATTTTGACCTAACTTCTTGGCCAAGTTTCACATAGTTCCAATTTTATTTTTCAAAAATTATTAAAAGAGGTTCTATAGGGGATATTACAGTCTTTCCAAAATGTCAAAGAACTCATTGAGATCATACTTGAGCTGAGAGAATTGAAGGCAAGAAGTTAGAGTTTCAAACTTGATTTACAAGGCAGATTTATAATGAACAATTATCCAATCTTCAAGAATGTTGTACAAATCCAACTTTGCAGGCCTCAAACTTGTGTTTAACTTCATAATTAATGGTTTACACAACTGATTAAGCCCTTATTCAAGTGTTTGAATCTTTGTCCAAACCAATTTTCTATTAACGACACAAAGTTACCATTTCCATTTTAGAAAAGCAAGCTTTATGCAAAGTCAACTTGTATCGAGCCTTGCACTTGTTCTTTCTGCACACTCAACTCCTACAAGTTAGAAAAAACTTGTTTAAAGTCCTAACCACTATAAGATAGCTTGGTACAAACATTGGAAACATGTTCTTCATGGTTGCTTCAAAAACAAACAAGATAGCCATAAGATGTGATTTTTAATTCTGAGTTGTTTCAAGTCTCCAAAACTTATGCTTATAAATACATACATTATTTGCAACCTAAGACACGAGAGATAAGCCCCTGAAACTCCCCCAGTCACCCCCAAAGTCAAAATTTCATAACAAACCTCCATTGTTGCATATTCTGACCAAAAACTCCAAACTCAGAAACTACTCGTGCGCTTCTTGGCCTTTTGCTTCCAAAAGCTTCTAAACATCATACGTAAACAATTCCAACATGTGTTATCCAAGTGTAACACCATCTCCATCAACTTCCATAACCAAAAAATAGAGTTTGCATCTTGACTTCTCTAGCATGACTCAAACACTTCCAGCACCAAGTAAGGGTTGCATTAGCTTCATGGGAACTTGAGAAACCTAACCTGATCATCACCATCACTTGAAACAAGCTTAAAATCATTCCACGATTTCAAGTTTTGGAGGTAATTTTCTAAACTTTCATCTCTTCATTTAGGCATTGTTAGGCTTGTATTTTCAAAGATAAAATGTAGACATCATTGCCCTGAAGCTAACCATGTTCATAGTTTTCATTTATATTTCCCGAGCTTAGAGAATTTTGAGTTTGAAATTGCTGGAAAAATTAGGGTTCAAATTAGGGCCAACAAAATTCTTGCTCATCTTTCATTGATAGTTTAAGTTATTTATATTTATGGAATCGTGAGGAAAAATGGAATAACTTTCATGTTTACAGTTTTAATTTTTGTTGAGAAATGAGAAAGTTACAGGTTCAAACATGGCGCGAGGAAGAAGATGAAGTGCAGGCCGAGGAAGGGTTTTCAAATATATATTTATGGTTTTGTATAAGTAAACGGATGTATAGCCACCCCAGTGGCAGAGCGCACGCGTATTATTGCTAAGGGCCTGGGTTTGAGCCCCAGCGCTGCCCTTTTTCCAAATTTTCATAGTTTTTCTTTCTTTTTGACACAAGTTAGCGCGTTTGGGCCTAAGGCCACTGGACCTTGATTTTTTTTACTCAGGAACACTCCCCTGAATACTTCCTACCACGCAGCCAACCTTTTTTTGTTTTCTTTTGTTATCATACAAAAAAACAGGTTATTGGACCTAACAGACAAAATCTGTTTTACACATATATACCTCAAACCACTTTCACACCCTTGACCCAATTCTTTAATTTTATTTTACTTTTCTTTTTCTTTTTCTTTTTATTATTATTATTATTATTATTATTATTATTATTATTATTATTATTATTATTATTATATTATTATTATTATTATTATTATTATTATTATTATTATTATTATTATTATTATTATTTATTAATAAAAAATATCCAAAAATATATTTTTTATTTTTATTTACATACTCATATATTTTATTTCTCCTAAAACAAAAAGACAAAAATTATTTTCCTATTCAAATTAGTTTCTTTTATTAAGATTAAATAAATACTAAACTTAGGTTTATTTTGTTTTCTTAAAATTAATTTAGAACATAGTTTTCTTTTAATTAATTAATATTTTTTTATATACTAGTTTAATTAATATAAAATCCTTTTCATAAAAACCCTAAAAAAGTATTTTCTTGTTTAATTTTATTTCTTTTCTATTTTTAACTTAGGTTCAATTTCTTTAAAGTTAATTTAGACTAGTTAATTATTTCCTTTTAATTTGATTAGGTCAAAAAACTATTTTCTTAACAAAATCCAAAACAAATCTATTTTTTTAATATCCTTGTATATTTATTCATCTTACATTATTCAATTTAATATGGTTGTAATAGATAATTAGGACCTCTATTGCTTTCCATTCCCAATTTGTAAATTTGTATACCCCATCCCCAAATAACGTAATAGCGTAGAACATTTATTTTCCGCAATTTATCGCTTTAATATAATTACTAGTAATTTAGGGTTTGTATGAAAAGATAAAAGTCAAAACTTAGAAAACTTAAATCCAAGATAAATCAAGCATGAAATCAAAACACTTGCACACTTACACCTCTAGGGTTAACTCTACTTTATTGCCTTAAGAAAAATGGTCATGTTATGCATGTGAGACACTTTAGCAAAAATAATAAAAAATACAAGATCATAGTCCCTCGATGACGCTTCAAATGTTGCCTTACAAATGATCTTAGACCCTTAAGAAAATTGCTAAGGTATCTCACTACATTGCATTCTATGACTATACGACGACCCACGTCCGTCCCTTCACATCCAATGATAGAGTTTCTTATCAATCAATGGTAAGATAGCAATATCTAAAGGAGGAGGAAATAAACTAAGACTTTTTGAGTAGGTAGAACGTTCATAGTTTCTTGCTCATAACCATTTTCAAAACATCTTTCAAACACACCAACACTTTCAAATAAAATATTTTCAAAAGTTAACACTTTGTATGCATTCTTATAGAGACGAGGATCATTACAAAGTTCTCCTAAACGAAGGCACTTTTCAAAAATACTTTCAAAAACAATCACAAACTCATTTTAAACAAAGAATTTCAAAGTGAGATAGCAACTAAGAGGCCGTAGATAACTACAAATGAAAAGGGTTCTAACAACTTCCCTTTTCATAACCTACTGTGTACCCCAAAATTTTCCCTCCCATTTTCACACAAAACATACTCCTAGAGGTCCTCAATTGCTCAAGTTGACTAAGGATTGACCAGACAAATTCTCCTCCTAAGACAATGAGCCTCAAACTATGGTTTCACTCCTCATCAAGATGTTTGAGTTCCAAGGGTCCTAAATGGTTTTCATTATCCTAATATGTACTCAAGATCACCCATTCCAAGTTTCATGCCTTGTACAAGAAGTTTGCTCAGTCAACTGCTCAAATGCCTGAAAATCAACTATACTAGGGCAAAAGTCAATTGTGACCCACATACTGTCAAACTTCAAGATTTTTGGTCAACATCAACATTTTAAAGTGATATCCATCATTTGATCAAGGGTTGATCGTGAGTCCTCAAGGAATGCTCCTAATTCATCAAAACTCAAAAGTAGCTAAATTAGGGTTTCTATAGGAAAAGTCAACCAAACTTTGACCAGGCATAACTTTCTCATACTTTATCAAAAATTCCTCATCAAGGCTTATTTTTAAGAGAATACAATCCCTACAATTCATCTTCAACCCTCAAGTTCAAGAAATGCACTCATGAAAGGATATGAATTCAGACATTATAGGTCCTTTTCAAAAGCCAACAAAAACACATTTTGGGTCAAAGCTTCTTAGATGATCATGGAAGGTCCAATTGAGATGAAGCCAAAGAGGTTGCTTACGGGACATCCTAAGATTTCTAAAAAGTCTAAGAACATTCTCTTAGGGTCAAAATTGAGAGAGATATGCATTGTCAAAGTTGGCCATTTTTGGAAATTTGCACAAAGTCAACAATGCCCAAAATTGCATTTTTTCCACATGGGCCCATCTTTTCAAGATTGAATCTCAGTCCTAGCATGGTCCACGACCTACGGGACCCTCCATGCTATATTCACTCATTTATTTAATTTATTTTGATTTTTATTCATTTAAAAATCAAATAAAATCAAATAAATCCAAATAAATCATATAATTTGTTTTAGGGATGATTTTTGCATTGAATGGAGGTCTTATATGCTGTCAAATAGCCAGGGAATCGTGCAAGGCCAAATAGGACACAAAATATTCACATATGGCAACTTTTCAAGATTTGATTTTTTTTCTAAAACCATGCAATTATATCTGTGATTCTTTCCAATTATATTGCCCTAATTTGATTCAATACATATACACAAGTATTGTGAACCCGAGAACAAGGATTTTCATGCGCAGCCTACCTCCCTGAGAGAAAGAACAAAGTGTTAATTTTTGTCAAAAAAGTGCAGAGCCCATTCTCCTCTACAGACCGATTTAAGCCATTCCAAGGATCAAATCACATCCCTGGGCATTCTCTGAAGCGATTGCAAGCATTATTAAAGCCTGAAGCATCGAGAATCAAGCACAAGCACAGTCACGGTTTGTCTTTTTTTTCTCAAACTCGACTCCACTGATTTACTCATCATGAATATGTTTTAATCATATATCCATGCTTTCTATCACCTTTGCAATGTTTTGGAATGGTTTAATTAGAGTTTAAGCGGATGTACAACCATTCGCCATTGTTAGAGTTCCAAAGCTCCAAATTGGGGAACCCTAGCTAGAGGCAAAATTGGATAAAATTAGGGGTGATATTGAATTCAGGAGGTCATGAGCAATTGATTTATGTCTTTGGTTTTGATTAATATTGCTTGCATTTCATTTTGAGATGTTGCAGGGTTATAGCTATGGATAAAAACTGTCAGTATAGATTTTAGTGACAATATTTTCCATAGGTAAAGGTTTAGTATAAAAATTGAAAGTTCTGGGAAGAAGACAAGAGGTGGCATCATACCACTAGACCGTTTGAATTTAGCGCGTTTTCCTGTTTCATACTACTATATTTACCTTATATTTTATTTGTTTATCATATTAACAAACAAGTGCTCCAGTGTAGATGGCAAAGGACAAGGTATTTGAGAGGGAGGACCTGGGTTCGATCCCAGGTCTCAACATTTTCCTATTTTCTAAGTTGTTTATTGCAGATTCTATGTGCCTCACTATCCAGCGTCCACCACACGCCCCTGATCTCTAGCCCTTAGATCATCACGTGGCCCAGATCCAAACGTCTAGCAAAACAGCGTATGGTAGAACCTCCAAGGGTGATCCCCATTGGATCAGGCACAATCATTGGGCCAACTATTCTGGGCCTGGATAATTTCAGCCATACACCCCCCAGAATTACTTCTCATACCAGGCCCATTTTATTTCTTTTTAATTGCTTTATTTAATTTTTGGTTTTAATTATTTTAAAAAATCATTGTTTTTTTAAATTAAATCACAAAAATCACAAAAACATTAGAATTAGGTTTTTTCCATAAAATATTTAATTTCATTAATTAATTAGGTTAATTAGGATAATTGAAATTCCTTTTTTTCATAATTAAAATTAATTAGAAATTAGGTTAATTTGCAAAATTAATTACTTTTTTCAAAAAAATCCAAGAAAAAGTTTTTTTCTTTATTCACTAATTAAATGTCTTTGAATTTAACTTTAATTCCTAGTTTAATTTATTCTTGCGCGCATTTATTTATTTATTTATTTTTCCAATTAATGTAATTGCTCCGAGTTTGTAATAGATTTTAATTTAGGTTTATTACTATTTTCATTTACTGTTTTCCCCAAGTTTTTGATTATGTAATCCCCCTCCCCAAAGCCTTGTAATAGCTAGGTTTAAATTTTTCACATTTTACTTTCCGTCATTATAAACTGTTAGGTGATTGATAATAGGATTGTATGTAAAAGATCAATAATTTAAAATAGTAGAAAACCCTAAATGTGCAAAGATAATTGATATAAAAACAAACACTTACACATGCTCACTCCTAGGGTTTGCCCCACTTCGGTAAACGGTCATGAAGTATAGGGAGTTTTAGTGGTTTCTCTCTAGTCCCAAAAGATAAAAAATGACCCATTTGAATGTTGCCTCGGAAAGATCTTTAGGACTCTAGGGTAAATACTAAGGTTTCCTAACCATTGCTTTAGTGATCGTAATTATCCCTTTCGATTGTCCCTCAAACTCCAACGATGGAGATACCTACTCCTTAATAGTAGGATAGTTCCATCTAAAGGAAATAAGAAAAAGGAACAGTCTTTTTTGAGTAGGTAGAAACTCCTAAGTACTTGCTCAAAACAATCAACTTTTCACACTTACAAACACTTTTCAAACAAAGTTTTCAAAAACACTTTATCACACCCTTGAGGACTGATACAAGGGTTACCATAAATTGAATCGCCGCGCTAAGGCAATTTTAAAACATTTTCAAACATACACACAAAAGAAATATAAGAATGAGCAAGTACCTAAGAGCCCATGGAAAACCATGGATAGAAAGGATACTAACACCTCCCCTTTCTATAATCTACCCCCCGTACTCAAAATATCTCGAAAAAAGGTTTTTTCTGTTCTTTTTCCCTTTTTCCTTTGTTGGATGAAATAAAAGTCGGTGGCGACTCTTGCTTACCGTACATTTGCGAACAAAAAACGTAAAACCAGTAGTAACTAAAAAATAGTCAGTTCTGCCACCATATCACACCTACCCCTCGAGCTCAAGAAAATATCTCAAAAGGTATTTCCTGTTCTTTTCACCCTTTCCTTTATTGGATAAAAGAAAAGTCGGTGGCAAATCTTGCTAACCGCAACAATTACGATAAAACGCAAATCATCCAAGTCAATTATCCCACTGTATTACAAAATTGGCGACCCTGCTGGGGAAGAAGTACTTAAAAGTGGGTTTACCTTAGAGCTAGATCACCTTTAAAATGCTTTCATTGTTTGATTTGCTTTCTTTATATTTATGGGTCCTTATTTGGGTTTGTATGATCCTCTACCCGGATCTGGGAACATCATTAGGTAAGTAGAAATAAATCGTGGGGACTGTGCGGGGTATACTGACATGGTTGAAGTGATGGCTACGTTAGTGTGACACATTTGTTGGTACCGATATCCCTTGAGTCCAGTCAAGGAGAATATTGGGCCACTGTGTAGTGTCATAAAGCACTAACTGACCATAGAATCTTTAATTGAACAACTTGGCCATTAGGAAGTAGTGAGATAGTCGGATTTCGTGTAGTACGAAGTCTGTTGATTCTTGATGCTACGCTCATTGAGATCAGACTTTTGGGATATTTCGGCCTGCAATAAAGAGGCTTGCACTGAAACAATGCCCGATGAAGAAAGATCGGTGATATTGAGGTTCCCTAGAACCCGATTACTTTCTAGGAAAGTTTGAACCAACTAAAATTCAAGAGGGTACTTACCTATAAACCCTATGCAAGCCTAAACCTAAGGAATTGTTTATTTGCTTGGATATGTTTACTTATAAATAACATCATGACATCATACCATGGAATTTTGCACTAACCATTTCAAGGATCTAAAGATTTATCTTTGTTTTGTTTTGTAGGACATGGCTTCCACTCGCAGGAATACTATCCAAATCAACCTCGTAAGAGTGCCTTCTCAACTCAAAGAGTTAGCGTCAAGGGTTCGTGAGAATTCTCTGTTCACCAAGAGACATGGTCGACTTCTCAATATGGTTACCTCAAGCATTTATGAAGACATGATGAATGTGCTCTATCAGTTCTTTAACCCTTTACACCATTGCTTTATATTTCTTGATTACCAACTAGTGCCTACTATGGAGGAGTTTCTCAACTCTTGGGAGTGCCTATTCTTGATCAATTACCCTTCACCAATGTGATGCAGTGGGAGAACTGACTTGAGGGTTTTGCGTTTGATTTCAAATGTTGCGGTTAGCAAGAGTGGCCACCGAATTTTCTTTTATCCAAAAGGAAAGGTGAAAAATCACACGAAAGACCTTTGAGATTGTTTCTTGAGTTCGGGGGGTAGTTATGAAAAGGGAAGGTATTAGAACCCTTTTCATCAATGGTTATCCATGGGCTCTTAGTTACTTGCTAGATCATTTGCTTTTATTTGAAATTGTGCTTTATGTGTTTTTTTAAAGTATTTTGTAAAGAGGCCATCGTTTAGGCAATCTTTGTAATGATTCTCGTTCGTAAGAATGTATACAAAGATGTTGATCTTTTCAAAATGTTTTCAAGTTTTGTAAGATGTTTTGAAATGTATAGGTGTTTATTTTGAAAATAACAATGATGTTTTGTTTGAAATTGAGCAAGTAATTAGGAGCAATCTACCTACTCAAATGTCTTTCTTGTTCATTTTCTTTTCCTTTGACATTGTTGTCTTACCATTGATTTGGTAAGCAACCCTATCTTTGGATGTAAACGGGATGGGCTTGGGTCATCGTATAACCATGATTAGCAATTTTGCAAGGTATCTTAGCATTATTTTTGAGGGACTAAGATCATTTATAATGCAACTTTAGATAGCGTCATCGAGGGACTCTGATCTTGTATTTGCTTGTTTTTGCTAAGATACCTTACGTGCGTAATATGGCCATTTTGTATAAGGAAACCAAGTGGAGTAACCCTAGGGGTGCTTATGTGCAAGTGTATTGTTTTCATGCTTGATTTTTGTCTTGAATTAGGTTTTTCTATTTGATTGATTTTGTTCTTTCCATACAAACCCTAATTACTAGCATTTGTATATAAAGAGATAAATTGTGGAATTTAAAGTTACTATGCTATTACAATACTTGTGGGAGGGGGGTATATAATTTGTGAATGCGGATTGCAATAATATAAACCTAATTAATCTATTATAACCAAATTGAATAAATGTACAAGGATTGAAATAGATAAATGTACAAAAATAAATATGCAAGAATGTAAATGCAAAGAAAGTGGATCTTTTTGTTTGATTTTTTATGAGAAAAGGTTTTTTTGTTTAACTTAATTAATTACAAGAAAATAATTAATTAAAATAATAAAAGTAAACCTAATTTAATAAGAAAATATTTTAAATAAAACCCTAAGTCTATTAATTGATTAAAATAAATTAAGTTTAAGAAAAGTATTTTTTGTATTTTTGTCCTAAAAATAATATATAGTGTTGAAAAATATTTTTTGCCTTTTTATATTAAAATAAATATATTTTAATTAGTGTAAAAGAAAATAAATAATAACCTAGTTTTAAATTAAATTTATAAAACTAGTTAGTAAAAAATAAATAAAGTATAGTTAAACAAAATATTTTTTGTGAGAAAAAATAAAATAAACTAAGTTAAAATGAAAATCTAATTTTTCATATTTTTTATGATTTTTAACATTTTAGAAAACATATTTAATAAGAAAAAAATGAAATAAATAAATAAATAAAAACAAATGGGCCAGGGGGTGCATGCAGTAGGCAGGGATGGATTAGCTAGCAAAAAAACAAAGTCGGGCCCTAAGGGCCCAACGCCTGCAAAAATGTTAGAAAATCAGAAAACATGAAAAAAAAAAAGGTAAAAGGGTACCACTGGGGCTCGAACCCAGGTCCCTAAGGTTAACAGGCGCGCACTTTACCACTGGGGTGGCTATACATCCATTTATATAAACAAAACAATAAATATGTAAGGCAAATCATGTCCTGATGACTTCATCTTTAACCTCCAGTCGGTGTACCTGTAACTTCTTCATTTCTCAACAAAAATGGAAGATGACAAAATGAAAGTTGTTGCATTCTTCCTCACGAATCTAACCATGTAAATAACTAAAGTTAAAAGTCAAAGATAAATGAGAATTTCTCTGGCCCTAATTTGAACCCTAAAAATTTCAGAAACTTCAACTCTAACATTCTCTAAGCTCAGGCCATATAAATGCAAACTATGGATATGTACAGCTTCGTGGCAATGAGGTCTACATTTTATCTTCACAAATGCAAGCCTAACAATTCCTAAGTAATGAGATATAAGTTCAAGAAAAATACCTCAAAACTAGAAATCGTGAAATGGATTTGAGCTTGTTTCAGGAAGTGCTGATAATGAAGTTAGCTTCCTTGGACCTCTAGGAAGCTAATGCAATGGTTGGCTTGAGCTGAGGATGGTTGGAATGGTCTGGAGAAGTCTAACTGTGATGCTCTGTTTTTGGTTATGGAAGACAGGGAAAATGGTGTTACAGAAGTGAACAGGTACAGGGATGAGTTACTCTTGATGCAAGGAAGCTTTAGAAACTAAAAGGCCAAGAAACGCGCGAGGGAAATGTGAGTTAGAGGTTTAAGGTCAGAAACTGTGCAACAATGGAGTTTTTGGGCAATTTCTGATTTGAGAGAGTTTTGGTGTATTTTAGGGTGTTCAAACTCGTGTTCTAGCTCACAAATAGTGCTTCTATTTATAAGCAACAAGTTTGGAGACTTGTTGTTGATCAGAATTTAAATTTACATCCTTAAGCTAAACATGTGATTTTTTGAGAAAACAAGTTTCAATGTCTTGTGTACTTGCTAAGATAGAGTGGTTATGATTTAAACACACTTTCTTCTGACTTTGTAGGTGAAGTGTGATCAATGGGAACAAGTTACAGGCTCAAGAGTGGACTTTATGCATAAAGCTTGCTTTACAAGAATGGTATTGTTAACTTTCTTCCTAAAATGGCAATGTGAATTGGATAAAGCTTAAACCACTTGTATTATAGCATAAAAGTTTGTGTAATCCATTAATTGTGGAGTGAAAAACAAGTTTGAGACCTGCAAGAAAAGATTATGGATCCTAACATTGATTTGCATTTGTGTTCATCATGAAAATGACCTATAATTCAAGTGATAAAACACCAACTTCATCTCTTTGATTCTCCCTACTAAAGAATGATCTCAAGGAGTTCTTGGACATTTTGGAAAGCTTGAAATGTTCTCTACAACTCATCTTTGAATTGAATTTCAAGATTCCCCTTGGAACTATGTGAAAATTTTCCATGAAGTTAGGTCAAAAATCTGCCTAACTAGGGCAAAATTTCCCTAAGTCTTTTTTAGTTCATGAGCATGTATTCACAAAATTATAACTTGAGATCTAAGAACTTTTAGGAGAAGTTGTGTGAAGCAAAGTTGTAAATTTCATGGATATCTACAACTTTCATGTAGGAAGTTTCCTTTGAATCATCTTGCATCATGGTGAAAATTTGACTCAAAGTTATGAAAAAAACATGAAATTTCTAACACTTGGAAAAATTTCTAAGTTTAGAAATTTTGACTTTTCAAAATGAAATCTCGACTTTTTGATTTCTTAATGAATAAGTTTCATATTTTGAAATTTTTTGATAAATTGTGATCTTTGGCACTTGAATTTGACCAAAAAGTCAAAGTTTGACTTTTCAGTATACAATTGACTACTTTTCAGTATACAATTGACTTTTGATCAGTTGACTGCAAAATTCATCTGTCAATTTAATGGATTTGCAATGTTTTGAATCATGTCATTAGGTCAAAATGATGCAATTTGACTCTTGAGATCATGCCTTAAACCAATTGACCATTTTCTAGGTCAAAAATCCAAAATTTCCCTTTCCCAGTCAAAATCCTAATTTTGACCATTTTGCCCTTTTGGAGATTTGATCAAATTTCTTGAGGAATTATGGTCCAAACTTGATCAAATGATATATATGAGTCCAAAATGTTGATCTGGATCAAAAATTATGAAGTTTGACTGTAAATTGGCCATGGTTGACGTTTTCCCCAATACAGCTGATTTTTAGGTCAACTGTTCAATTGACTGATCAAAAGTGTGATCCAAGGCTTGAAACTTGACATGGGTAATATTGGGGATCCATAATGGTCCATGAAAGTCAAATGAAGCATTGATAGTTCAAAAATCATTGTGCAAACTCAAACCCTAATTTTGGTCATTAGGGCCTAAGGAGGTGTCTTGAGCTGATCAAACCCTAGTGCAGTCTTGATCCCAAGGAGATCTTGTGAGCAAATTCTTGATAAGTGAGAGGGAAATTTTTTGGGTACAACAGCTTCCCCTGATCAATCTTCTTAAGCCTGAAGAGTTAGATTAGCATGTTTTGTCATTCGTGACTTGAAGGTGGAAGATGATTGGACACTAGAGTGCCTAGAAATTTGCACTCGGTGATGTGATGGTTGAGGGAATGGGCTTAAAGATGCCATTTGGAGAGGTGATATAAAGTTGTAGGATATGGGCTTAAAGATTCCATCCAAAAGTGATTGTTTGTATTGTAATTTTTAAGCTAAAAGAATGAGTATCAGAATGGTGTCCGTGTCTGGAGCGTATCTGAATTGTATCTGGGAGCTGAATCTGAATAAGTATCAAGATGGAATCCTTGTCTGGAGCGTATCTGAACTGTATCAAAAGGTTGAATCTGAATGAGTATCAGAATGGAATCTGTGTCTGGAGCATATCTGAACTGTATCAAAAGGTTGAATCTGAATGAGTATCAGAATGGCATTCGTGTCTGGAGCGTATCTGAACTGTATCAAAAGGTTGAATCTGAATGAGTATCAGGATGGCATCCGTGTCTGGAGCGTATATGAATTGTATCAAAAGTTGAGTCTAAAGAGTATCAGAATGGCATCCGTGTCTGAAGCGTATCTGAACTGTATTAAAAGGAACTCTGAACATTGTTAATGATAGCTGTCAATCTTATCCTAAAAAGGGTAAAATGTTAGCTAAAATGCAAAGTCATGTTGTATGAAATGTATGATATAATGATTTCGCATTATCAATGTTTATGATATATGAATGTGATGTATGCGTATGTGAGATAGTTTGCTGCACTGCTGTTGGATTGGGGAAAATAAATCCCTGACTGCTGCTGAGGATATGGAGTATAAGTCTTCATGTTGTGAAGTCTAAGTGTTGATGAATTTCTGCTTAGAGAAATAAACTCTGTTGTAAAGGAAATGCCATGTACTATTTGTAAAATCCTATTGGGGAATCCTGAGAAATTTGATGACTTCTACTGGGGATTGATAATTGGAAGCTTGTTCCGCTGGGAATTAAACTACAAATTATGGGGGATTTATGGAAATAGATTAGAGAGATTTCCCTACCTCTTAAAGCCATTAGTAATCGTTTTTTGTTTTGTTTATTTGTACACAGTAATTATGTTCAAATGCATATATTCAACAATGAATCACTGGATGTTTTCGTAAACAAAACACAAGAGTAAATAAAAACAAATAGTTTTGCACTTTCAAAGGAATATCTTTGCATTGACTTTGAGTAAGTATTTTTGTACAATGAGACAAACATTCTGGTAAGAGAATGTCGTCGTTAAAAAAAATTGAAAATTTTGATACAAAGAAAAGATAGCTATGTGTATTTATCCCATGAGGTTCCCATTCTGCTATAGCCTTTGTATCTCTGAGCATCTTGTCTATTTGTTGCTTCGTCCGAAGATGATTGAATTGATCAGAACCTCTGAGTTTGCAGGTTGAAGCCAAAGGTTATCCGTAAGGTGACCCAACGGGACATAGTCATACGCTTTACATTCCTTAACTTTTTCCTAGACCGCCCTTTCGGGTTTTCAGCCCACCGGGAAACCCTTGTTTGCCCAAGTCGCCCTTTCGGGTTTTCAACTTACCGGGTGCACATATTTTTTTGTTTTATCCCTAATTTTGTCCGAACCTTTTTGGTTCGTCGGGATGCCCTTGTTTTGCCTAGGTGTGTCAACCTAGCGGGTCTCTTATGCGTAGTATCTTTTGACTATGTCCGCGTTCGCAGGAAGCAGAAGTTCATCGCCATCCATGGTGGTCAAGATCATTGCCCCACCATAGAAAATGTTTTTGATTACAAATGGTCCTTCATAGGTAGGAGTCCATTTGCCCCTGGGATCACCTTGTGGCAGTATGATGCGTTTGATCACTAGATCTCCAACTTGTTACACTTGGTGTTTGACCTTCTTATTGAATGCCTTGATCATCTGTTTTTGATACATTTGACCATGGCAAACAGCAGTAAGTCTCTTCTCATCAATCAAGTTTAGTTGATCAAGTCGAGTCTAAATCCAATCTTCTTCATTCAGCCCTGCATCCTTCATAATCCTCAGAGAGGGGATCTGGACCTCCATAGGCAAGACAACCTCCATGCCGTAAACCAGAGAATAAGGTGTTTCCCCAGTTGATGTGTGCGCTGTGGTACGATACCTGTGGAGAGAGAATGGTAACATCTCATGCCAGTCTTTGTATGTGAGTGTAATTTTCTGTATGATCTTTTTAATGTTCTTATTTGCAGTTTCAACAACACCATTCATCTTTGGCCGGTAAGGGAAAGAATTGTGATGTTGGATATTGAATTGCTCACACAAGGTGGTGATCATAGTGTTATTGAGATTTGTACCATTGTCAGTGATGATCCTTTCCGGGATACGGTATTGGAAAATGAGATTTTGCTTGATGAAACGGGCAATAACATTCTTGGTAACGGAAGTGAAGGAAGCTTCCTCCATGCACTTTGTAAAATAATCAATGGCCACTAAGATGAAGCGGTGTCCATTAGAGGTTGTCGGCTTGATTTCCCCAATCATATTTATTCCCCGCATAGCAAAGGGCCAAGGAGCTGCCAAGACATTCAGAGAAACCGGAGGTACGTGTACCTTGTCAGCATAGATCTGACACTTGTAGCAGGTTCGAGAGTGTTGATAGCAATCTGCTTCCATGGTAGACCAGTAATAGCCTATCCGTAGGATTTTCTTTTCCATCGTATGCCCACTGGAATGGGTGCCAAAAGTGCCTTCATGCAACTCAGCCATGATCCTTTCTGCTTCAACCTTATCCATGCATCGAAGTAACACAGAGTCATGGTTGCGTTTGTACAGGATGCCATTACTAAGGAAGAATTTAGTAGAGAATCTCCTTAAGAACTTCTTATCATTGACTGAAGCTCCTTCTGGATATTCTTGAGCCTCGAGATACTTCTTGACTTCGTGAAACCAAGGCTGGTCCACTACTTTTTCAGTATTAATTTCGTGACAGTGTGCTGGTTCCTCCATTCGTTCGATGGTGATTTGGGGAGCCTCGTTATCCCAATTAAGTTTAAACATAGATGACATTATGTCCAGAGCATCTGCTAGCTGATTTTCTTCTCGCGGGAAATGCTCGAAGGTAATCTTCTCAAAATGTGGTAGCAATGTCAAAACATGTTCTTTATAAGGGATAAAGTTAGGGTGTTTGGTGTCCCATTCCCCTTTTATCTGACTGATGACCAAATCTGAATCTCCTAACACACTCAAAGATTTGATCCCTAGGTCTATGGCAGCTCTGAGGCCAAAGATGCATGCTTCGTATTCCGCCATGTTGTTTGTACAATTGAAGCAGAGTCTGGCAGTAAAGGGAGTATGACACCCTTCTGGAGATATGAGTACAACATCGATACCATTGCCAAGTGCGTTGGATGCCCCATCAAAGAACAGGGTCCATCGGGATCCTTGTTCAGGTCCGTCATATGGCCTGAATTCTTCACTGTTATTTACCTTCATGATGTCTTCATCTAGAAATTCGAACTTCATGGATTGGTAGTCTACTACAACTTGGTGAGCAAGGTGATCAGCTAGTACACTGCCCTTTATTGCTTTTTGGGTAGTATACTGTATGTCATATTCTGTCAGGATCATCTGC
The DNA here is from genome assembly GCA_948472305.1 of Vicia faba. NCBI lineage: Eukaryota > Viridiplantae > Streptophyta > Magnoliopsida > Fabales > Fabaceae > Vicia > Vicia faba. The sequence goes on along the minus strand of OX451737.1, from coordinate 764,057,533 downwards.
CATCTCGCTATTCTCCCAGAAAGAGCAGGCTTCTCGAAGATGTATTTTGTCGGATCCATTTTAGATATCAACAAAGTAGTATGAGTCAGCATATACTTTCTTAGCAGGCGAGCAGCCCATGCCAGAGTGCAGTAAGTTTTCTCGAGCAATGAATATCTGGTTTCACAGTCGGTAAACTTTTTGCTCGGGTAATAAATAGCATGCTCTTTTCGGCTAGACTCGTCATGCTTACCCAATACACACCCCATTGAGTTTTTTAAAACCGTCAGATACATGATCAATGGTCTTCCCTCGACTGGTGACATCAATACAGGAGGCTCTTGTAAGTATTCTTTGATTTTGTCAAAAGCAACTTGGCACTCGTCATTCCATTTGATTACTTGATCTTTCTTCAACAATTTGAAGATTGGTTCACAAGTAGCTGTCAGGTGAGAGATGAATCTGGCAATGTAGTTCAACCGTCCCAAGAATCCTCTGACTTCCTTCTCAGTACGAGGAGCAGGCATCTCTTGTATCGCTTTAACTTTGGTAGGATCGACCTCGATACCTTTGTTTCTGACGATAAAGCCTAGGAGTTTAACAAACCGTACCCCAAATGTGCATTTGTTTGGATTCAACCTCAGCTTGTACTTCTTCAATCTCTCAAACAGTTTTTGTAAGTGATCAAGATGTTCTTCTTCTATTTGAGATATGGATATCATATCGTCCACGTAGACCTTTATTTCGTGATGTATCATGTCATGAAATAAAGCTACCATGGCACGCTGATAGGTTTCCCCAACATTCTTTAGTCCGAATGGCATCACCTTATAGTAGAAAGTGCCCCACTGCGTGACAAACGTTGTTTTCTCCATGTCCTCAGGCGCCATTTTGATTTGATTGTAACCTGAGAATCCCTCCATGAAGGAAAACACTTTGTGTTGTGTCGTATTGTCAACTAGAATATCAATGTGGGGGAGTGGAAAATCATACTTAGAGCTTGCCCTATTCAAATCTCTGTAGTCCACACACATTCTCACTTTGCCGTATTTTTTGGGCACGGGAACAACATTGGCAACCCATTGGGGATAAGAGGTGACAGCAAATAATCCAGCATTGAATTGCTTCATGACTTCTGCTTTAATCTTTTCTGACATATCAGGCCTCATGCGGCGAACCTTTTGCTTTACTGGCGGATAATCCTCTCTTGTAGGTAGACGATGTACCATAATGTCTACATCAAGTCTCGTCATGTCTTCATACGACCAGGAAAAGACTTCAACATAATCGTGTAACAACTGAATCAGACGCTCCTTGATACTGGGTTCCAGATTGGAACCCACCTTGACCTCTTTTTTGTCTTCTTCGGTACCTAGGTTGATTGTATCCACAGGTTCCTCATGAGGCTTAATGGTTCTCTCTTCTTGTTGTAGTAGTCTGGAAAGTTCTCCTGGTACTTCAAAATCTTCCTCACCTTCATCTTCGGCTTGGTAGATTAGATTCTCAGAGTCACAAAAGGCCATAGCAGTATCGTTACCCATGGGATCTCAAATGGATGTATACCTGCATTATAAGTGTGAGTGTGAGTGTGTGTAAGGGTATAGCTATCCTTCAGAGAAATAAAAATGTAAAAAGAAAAACAATGAGCACAAAAGTTTGTATGCGAAAACGTCCATGATTCATTGATGTCATATGAAAATGAGATAATAACCCTTACAAATGGACCATTGTGCCTCGGGTAAGACACAAGGTTTTAAGAGTGCGAATTGTTTTAGTATTACAGATCCAACAAAATGTAAAGACAAATTACTGTGGGATAAAAGTGAACGGGACAAAATCTCTAGCCTCCCAGTTGTTGAGCCCTCCACTGACAGTCGGGAATATCCAGTCTTCCAAGTCACAGCTATCTTCATCATCCTCTACTGCATTGACTTCGCGGTTGCTAATCTTTAGGGGTGGTCCTCCGGCACGAGCGTGACGTACAACCTTCTGAGCACTTGAAGTGAAACCCAGGCTAAACTTGTCAGACTTATATGGGATATCTGGGAGTTATCCCCAGATAGTGCACCCACCTTCTTCTACCACTGCTTTGGCACCCTTTAGAGATGACATCCGGAGTGGAGGCCTTGTGATCTTGGGAACATCCTTGGTTACTGCCACATCTTGCGAGACCTCTTCAAAGTGTTGGAATGGAGTTTCAATAAATTCACCATCTAATTCCACATATATGAAGGAATTGAGATGGTTGATCATATACTCTTCTTCTCCATGAATGGTGATAATCTTCCCTTGAATCAGGTATTTCAGCATTTGGTGCAACGTAGAAGTGACAGCGCCAGCATTGTGAATCCATGGTCGGCCTAGCAAGCAAGAATATGAGGGACAAATATCCATTACGTAAAAAGTTGAATCAAAAGTTCGTGTTCCAACTTTTATGGGAATGTCTACCTCCCCGTGTACCATCCTTTTCGAGTCGTCAAAAGCCCTTACTACTATGTTACTTGGCTTCAATGTCAACCCCTCATAGTCAAGCCTATCAAGAGCTTTTTTAGGCAATACATTCAGAGATGAGCCAGTGTCCACCAAAACATAAGCCAATGTTGTGCCCCTACATTCAACTAAAACATGCAATGCCTCATTATGCTTCCTTCCTCTCGGTGTTAAATCAACATCCAAAAAACCTAGACCATTATCTGCAGTCAAACTGGCTACACAGTCTTGAAATTGATCGGCAGATGTCTCTTGGGATACGTGGGTAGTTTTCAGAAATTTTGCCAAGGCTTTTGCATGCGCCTCGGAACATAGTAGTAATGCCAGCATGGAAATTTTAGAGGGAGTCTGCCCCAATTGTTCAACTACACCGTAGTCGCTTCTTTTAATGATCTTCAGAATCTCCTCCATCTCTTTATGGGAGGTCTCAGGGATAGCCAATGATTGAGCCTTCGTCTTGACAAGCTCAACCATAACACCTTTTCCTCGAGTTTCGATTAATTTAGCAGCAAGAGTGTTGGTAGGAATGATAATAGGGGTTGTAACAGCTTTGTCAGTTGGAGTATTGTTGGAGATGATTGTAGGACTGGGAATAGCCTTCGGAGGAGCAGCAACAACAGGAATGATTACGAGTCCAGAGACTGCTTTTGGGGGAGCAATTTCTGGAGAGAAGATCCTACCACTTCGGGTAATCTTACTAGTTCCTGCAATATTACTAATGTCGGAGTTGACTTTCTCGGAGCTTGAATCTTCGGCGGCTGGCCAGTCCTGCTTGATACCATGGTAGTAAAGATCCCCTCCATAATTCCATGGTATGGTTTTGTCTGACGAATATGGGACTGGTCCAGGAATTGTCATTATTAAAGGAGTTGCTTTTGAAATTGATGTAATTCTAAAGGGTCTTTTGGTGGAGACCCTGGAAGAATTGGCGGAAATGGTAATGATAGAAATATCTTCAAAACGAACAGGTGGAACAAAAGTCTTCTCGAATAAAATTTCTTTGTTATCTATTAGGCACTAAACGCCTGCTTTCAACAAAGGACAGCTGGTTAGTGAGGAGAAACAGAAATGGAAAACTTCATCACAACCCGGGAACACACCGACATTCAACAAGTTCATTTTAATAGTCAGAAGTAGGGTCAAAAGTTCATCAACTGAAGTAACAAACGTTTCTTCTTCAATGGAATTGGTATTATGGCCATGTCTGGGCATAGGGGCAGAAATGATATTTGGCTTTTCGGGCGCATCGAATTCAATATCTTTTGCTTCAATGAGGTCTTGTATCTTGTTTTTTAGAGCCCAACAGTTATTAGTGTCATGGCCAAGACTTTCAGAGTGATATGCGCAACGGGCATTGTGATGATAGTGAGGAGATATTGTGTTGGGGTTTTTCGGAGCTTCTTTCAAGGTCACTAAATTGGATCTTAGTAGATGTGGTAATACCTGAGACGGGGTCATGTTAATTCTGGTGAACTGCCTGACTGGTCTTTCCATCCTCGGTTGATTATTTCTTTGCTGATCAGGTGCAGGTTTAGGGATCACCACAGCCCCCACCATTGGTCGGCGCTCGACCCTATCTTGATTTCTCTAAGGATAAACGGAAACCACTTCTTTCTTTTCGATGAATGGCTTCCCTACCGCTGCAGAAGAGGATGTATCTTTCTGAATCTTTCCACTATTTATACCGGTTTCTACCCTTTCTCCGGTCAATATCAGTTCAGTAAAACCTGCAGATGAACTTCCAATTAAATGATTGAAGAAGGGACCAGGCAAGGTGCCCAAGAACGTGTCTACCAATTCTCTCTCAGATAGAGAGGGTTGAACTCTTCCAGCCAAGTCTCTCCATTTTTGCGCATAGTCCTTGAAACCTTCATTGGAAACCATGGCCATACTCTGGAGTTGAGTACGGGTAGGCGCAAAACCAGCATTATATTGGTATTGTTTGTAGAAGGCTGCAGCAAGATCTTCCCAATTGTGAACATTGGCTCTTTCTAGTTGGTAAAACCAGTCAAGTTGAGTTCCAGACAGACTGTCTTGGAAGAAGTATACCCATAAGTCTTTGTCAGCGGTATGGGGCTGGATTTTCCTTACATAGGATCGGAGATGCATTTTTGGACATGAGACTCTGTCATACTTGGCGAACACAGGTGCTTTGAATTTATGAGGAATGACAATCCCCGACATTAACCCTAATTCCTCAAAGTCCAAGCCAGGCACTTTTTGGATTTCCATCGCACTCAATCGTTCTTCGAGATGTTTATACTTGTCATCAGCTGGAGGGTATTGTTCTTCAGAATAGTCTTCTTCTTCCTCTTCCTCTTCTGATTTTGACAGGACAACTATTTCCTTGCCTTTCCCATCTTGATTGTCTCTCTCACCGGATGTCGTTGCAAAATCTAAGGTCCTTCTTGTCTACCCATGAAATCTTCTTCCCATGTTTAAGACTCCGGTTACCTTCTTTGTTTTCTTTTTCTTCTCCTCAGCTAGCAAAGTCTTTAACTCTTCTTGTCCTTTGGCTACGGTCAAGAGCAACTGTTGAAATTGTGTATTCTGAGCTTGGAGGTCCTTCATTGTTTGCTCGAGATCCATCTTACTGAAATAAACAGTAGAGAGATGAGGAGACTTATTTCAAAAGACCTTCTTATGTTATGATGAATGGTATATGCATATGTAATGATTTCAAGGATTTCAAAGATTCGAATTCGTTTTAGACAAAAAGGAAACACACGTTATATTAATAAGTTAAAGCTTGAGTACATCAATGCCTTTTGGGCAAAATAATACAAAAACTCTAAGATAAAAGGTAGTTCACATCCTCTTTGGTGCGATGCAGGAATTCAGAGTATGCTCCTCATGAAGTAGCCTGGTGAGTTCCAAAACCTTCTTCTCGCTTGCGTAGAATTGGGCTTCGATAGTATCTCGCCCCCACCCCCCTTGAGTTGTATCCAATCCCTTTGTAGGTCTTCAAGAGAGGTTGGCATATTAGGATTTAGGATAGTGTATGGAACATCTCCCTCCATGACAGGCTCAATGATTACCGGGAGAATGGAGGGGTATAGCATCATAATACTCTGAGCACGAGTTTGTACCCATTTGAGGTAAGGCTCAAGATTGATGGAATTTTTATGCCCCAAAGTCTTGCTATCCACCTTGTTTAACATCCTCCAAGCTCGGATAAATCTCTGGCGAAGACCTTGATCGTTGTTGTCGTAGTCAAATACCAAACCTTGAATCAGCATCTTGTGTCGGCCATCCCTTCGGGCGTAACCAAACTGTCTTAAGGCTAAGCATGGGTTGTAGGTGATACCTCCCCCAATGCCAAGTAAAGGGACATTAGGGAATTCTCCACAACGGTCGACAATGATAACATTCTCTTTGGACCGGGAGCACCAATGAATGTCTGAATGTTTGAGCGTCATCAACATTTGTGACCACCTTGAACCTTGCTCATTCTTTAATACAGATTGGGGAAGATGATAAATAAACCATCTTGCCAAGAGAGGAGTGCAACACATAAGGACACCTCTTTTCCTCATTGTGCGAGTGTGAAAAGAGTGTAGAATATCTCCTAGCAATGTAGGTACCGGGTTACGGGATATGAAGATTTTGACGGTGTTGATATCTATGAGTTGGTCAGGATTTGGAAACAAAACCATCCCATAGATGAGGAAAGCCACAATTTCCTCAAAGTCTTGCAAGTCCAAGGAATTCCAACAGCTTTGGGCTTTCTCAAACAGGAACTTTGCTAAGAAACTGTTGACACCACTCCTTGTTTCCTAATGAGTTGTGATATCAGATGAGTGCAAGTGTAGAGCTTGAGCAATCTCTTCTGGATTTGGGTCTCTTTCCGTACCATTGAAAGGTATTTGATTGAGAATGGGAATCCTCAAGAGTTGGGAGAATTCTTCCAAAGTAGGCACAAGTTGATAGTCGGGAAATATAAAGAAATGGTGTAAAGTATCAAAGAACTGAAAGAGCACCTTCATCATATTCTCATATGTGTTAGAGGTGACCAAGTTGAGTAGGCGACCATGTCTCTCAGTGAATGGAGAGTTTTCAGGAATCCTTGAAGCTATCTCCTTAAGTTGTGGAGGGATCCTTACAAGATTGACTTAAATAGTTTTCATGCGAAGTGAATCCATATCCTACAAAACAAGAACGAAGATGAATCCCAAAATCCTTGAAATGGTTAGTGGATGTATATGATGTTCATGATGTAATGTACAAGTATGCATATACAATCAAAACAAACAAATCCTTAGGTTTAAGCTTTCATGGAGTTTTATAGGTAAGTACCCTCTTGAAGTTTAGTTTGCTTAAACCTGTCCTAGTAATAGTAACTGGGTTCTAAGGAGCTCAATATCATTTGTTTGTTTCCTTGTTCATTGTTTTAGCACAAGCCTCTTTAATGGCTACCGAAATATCCCAAGAAACCAAACCTCAATGAGTGTAGTATCGAGTATCTACCAACTTCGGACTGTACCAAAGCCGGTCATCTCACTACATCCTAAAGGCCAAGTTGGTCAAGTAAAGATTCTAAAAGTTCATTAGTGCTTCATGACATCACTCAGCGGCCCCGTATTCTCTTTGATTAAATCAAAGGCTACTGGTACCCACAAATATGTCACACTAACATATCTATTTCTTAGAACATGTCGGTATACCCCGCACAGTTTCCACAACGTATTGCTACTTACCTATAATGTATCCCAAATTCGGGTAGAGGATTCAAACCCAAACAAAGAACCATAATGTAAAGCATACAAGTCAAATAATGTAAGCAAGTAAATGTGATCTATCCCTAAGGTAACCCCACTTTTAGAATTTTCCCCAGTAGAGTCGCCAGTTCTGTGATGCGGTGGGAGAACTGACTTGAGGGTTTTGCGTTTGATTACAAATGTTGCAGTTAGCAAGAGTCGCCACTGACTTTTCTTTTATCCAAAAGGAAAGGTGAAAAAGCACAGGAAAGACCTTTGAGATTATTTCTTGAGTTCGAGGGGTAGATTATGAAAAGGGAAGGTATTAGCACCCTTTTCATCCATGGTTATCCATGGGCTCTTAGTTACTTTCTAGATCACTTTCTTTTGTTTGAAATTGTGCTTTGTGTGTTTTATTTTTGAAAGTATTTTGTAAAGAGGCCATCGTTTAGGCAATCTTTGTAATGATTCTCGTTCGTAAGAATGTATACAAAGATGTTGATCTTTTGAAAATGTTTTCAAGTTTTGTAAGATGTTTTTAAATGTGTAGGTGTTTATTTTGAAAATAGCAAGGATGTTTTGTTTGAAACTGAGCATGTAATTAGGAACAATCTACCTACTCAAATATCTTTCTTGTTCATTTTCTTTTCCTTTGACATTGTTGTCTTACCATTGATTTGGTAAGCAACCCTATCTTTGGATGTAAACGGGACGGGCGTGGGTCATCGTATAACCATGATTAGCAATGTTGCAATGAATCTTAGCATTTTTTGAGGGACTAAGATCATTTTTAAGGCAACTTTAGATAGCGTCATCGAGGGACTATGATCTCGTATTTGCTTGTTTTTGCTAAGATACCTTATGTGTGTAATATGGCCATTTTGTATAAGGCAACCAAGTGGGGTAACCCTAGGGGTGCTTGTATGCAAATGTATTGTTTTCATGCTTGATTTTTGTCTTGAATTAGGTTTTTCTATTTGATTGATTTTGTTCTTTCCATACAAACCCTGATTACTAGCATTTGTATATAAAGTGATAAATTGCAGAATTTAAAGTTACTATGCTATTACAATACTTGTGGGAGGGGGTATATAATTTGTGAATGGGGATTGCAATAATATAAACCTAATTAATCTATTACAACCAAATTAAATAAATGTACAAGGATTGAAATAGATAAATGTACAAAAATAAATATGCAAGAATGTAAATGCAAAGAAAATGGATCTTTTTGTTTGATTTTTTATGAGAAAAGGTTTTTTTGTTTAACCTAATTAATTACAAGAAAATAATTAATTAAAATAATAAAAGTAAACCTAATTTAATAAGAAAAGATTTTAAATAAAACCCTAAGTCTATTAATTGATTAAAATAAATTAAGTTTAAGAAAAGTATTTTTTGTATTTTTGTCCTTAAAATAGTATATAGTGTTGTAAAATATTTTTGGCATTTTTATATTAAAATAAATATATTTTAATTAGTGTAAAATAAAATAAATAATAACCTAGTTTTAAATTAAATTTATAAAACTAGTTGGTAAAAAATAAATAAAGTATAGTTAAATAAAATATTTTTTGTGAGAAAAATAAAATAAACTAAGTTAAAATAAAAATCTAATTTTTCATATTTTTTATGATTTTTTAACATTTTAGAAAACATATTTAATAAGAAAAAAATAAAATAAATAAAAATAAATGGGCCAGGGGGTGCATGTAGTAGGCATGGGTGGATTAGCTAGCAAAAAAAAAGCCAGACCCAAAGGGCCCAGCGCCTGCAAAAATGTTAGAAAATTAGAAAACATGAAAAAAAAAGGCAAAAGGGTACCACTGGGGCTCGAACCCAGGTCCCTAAGGTTAATAGGCGCGCGCTTTACCACTGGGGTGGCTATACATCCGTTTATATAAACAAAACAATAAATATGTAAGGCAAATCAAGTCCTGATGACTTCACCTTCAACCTCCAGCCGGTGTACCTGTAACTTCTTCATTTCTCAACAAAAATGGAAGATGACAAAATGAAAGTTGTTGCATTCTTCCTCACGAATCTAATCATGTAAATAACTAAAGCTAAAAGTCAAAGATAAATGAGAATATATCTGGCCCTAATTTGAACCCTAAAATTTTTAGAAACATCAACTCTAAAATTCTCTAAACTCATGCCAGGTAAATGTAAACTATGGATATGTACAGCTTCGTGGCAATGAGGTCTACATTTTATCTTCACAAATGCAAGCCTAACAATTACTAAGTAATGAGATAGAAGTTCAAGAAAAATACATCAAAACTTGAAATCGTGAAATGGATTTGAGCTTTTCTCATCACAAGACCCTTGGAGCTCAAGATCCAGTTAGGTTTTCCTCTGCAAGACTCCTCCTAGCACTGTTGGCCAAATTAGGGTTTGTGTTTGCACAAAGATATTTTGACCTAAAATGCCTAATATGACTCTCATGCTTCATGTTGGACTCCCAAGTTTATCCATGCCAAGTTTCAAGCCTTGATTCCAACCTTTGACCAGTCAATTGGACAGTTGACCTAGAAATCAACTGTATTGGGGAAAAAGACAATTGTGGCCAATTGACAGTCAAACCTCATGATTTTTGACCCACATCAACATTATGAACTCATATGGACCATTTGACCAAGTTTGGATCACAATTCCACAAGAAATTTGATCAGATCACCAAAAGGGCAAAATGGTCATTTTTAGGGTTTTGACTACACAAAGGCAATTTTTGATTGTTTGACCTAGCCAATGGCAAACCAAGCTCACATATGGACTCAAGGACCCCATGGAATTGTCTTGACATACTCAACAAGTTCAAAAGATCCCAAATGCACAAGATTGACAGTTGAATTTTCCAGTCAATTGATCAATTTTTGACTGTATACTGAAAAGTCAAGCTTTGACTTTTTGGTCAAAATCAAGTGTCAAGATTCATTTTTCATCAAAACATGCCAAATCATGAAACTTGTTCATCAAGAAATCAAAAATCACAAATTAGGGTTTGAAATGAAGATTTTTCATAACTTAGAATTTTTCTAAGTTATGAAAAACCCTAATTTTTTCCTAACTTTGTCCCACTTTCTCATCAAGATGAATTTGGATTCAAGGAAAAGTCAAAACATGAAAGTTATAGCCCATTGCAAAATCTACAACTTTGATTCACAAAGTTTCCTCAAAAGAAGCTTGTAGCTCAAGTTACAATTTTTGGAACAAGGGTACCAAACCATTCTTAACTTAGAAAAATTTTGACCTACTTTTGGCAGGATTTTTGCCTAACTTCAAGACCATTTTTCACATGCTTCCACTTGGAATTTCAATTTTCATTACAAAGATGGATTGTAGTACACATTCCAAGCTTTCCAAAATGTCCAAGAACTCATCAAACAACCTCATGGTTAGGGAGAATCGAATTTGGCAAGTTGGGAAAAACTCACTTTGTTTATGGCCAATTTACATGTTCATACACTTGTGCCATTTTGAACTCAGCTTGCATTCCTTGATTACAGGTCCTATATCCCATTTTCACTAATAAATTAAATGCAAACCCTTTGTGTTCAAGCCTTGCATTATGTGTTTAAGCATTACATGAAGGTTTAGTCCTAAAATAGAAAAAGCATTATGTCCATTTTTGAAAAAATGAAGCTTTATGTCAATTTGCAAATCAAGAGGTACACAGCAAATCTCTTTTGCACAAGTTTTTGAGCTAATCCCACTGATCAAGGGTAAGCTTAGCAGCACATTAGAGGGGCCTCCATCAGTCTAGAAAACAACTTGGCATTTTGTTGCTTAAAGGTGAAGAAAACTTGCATAACAGCTACCAACTCTCATCTCAACCAGAAAAGGCTTAAGCAAACTTGTTGGACACTTTCCAAACACCAACCCTGACCTGAAACACGAGCCAACCACCTCCATTGCCTTCCCAAACATAGAATCACCATAAAACTGCAAAAACAGGGCATAAGCTGCAGTTGGACTTCCATAGTTCATTCCACTCGAGCATTCTTGCTAAGACTTGTTCAAATACATCCCACACCATCCCTTGAAACTATTCCAAGCCCTAAACACAACCTGTAACACTCCTAACCCCATCTGCCATTTTCATTTTTCTGTTTTGCAGTTGAACTTCCATAACTCATCTCAGTCAGTTTCAAAGCATACCAAGCATTGGAATAGCATCCTTGGACATCAAGCAAGCTATACAAAGCATTACCTTGCCTTGAAAGCATCTCCATTGTTGCACACGATTCCAACTGAACAGGTAAATCTTTGGACTTCTATCTCTTAATGTAGGAAGAATTAGCTCTAAGTTTGTGAATGAAAAATGTCATGCTCATGTCCCTGAAGATATACATATCTTTACTTTCCATTTATTTTGCATGTGCTATGAGAATTTGAGGTCTGAACATTGATAAAAAGTTAGGTTAAGAATTAGGAATGGAGAAATTCTCTCTCATTTCTGAGAGTTATGATGAGTTCTTTATATGTCCAGAATCGTGGCTTGATGCTTAACACTTTTCATGTTGTGAGTTTATGCTAAAAATCAGGGAATCTGGAGATAGGAAAACGCGCGTTTTTTGTTGATTCAAACAGGTTCTGAGGTTGAAGACAAAGTCCTCTTGGGCTGGGCCTGAGTTTGACTTCCTATTTGCACCTTGTTTTTACTTTTGAACCCCCTTGGCCCATTGTGCTTATTTTGATCATTTTTTGACTTTTTCTTGTTGTTCCTGACTTATTTATTTTTTCTCATAACATTAAAAATATTAAAAATATTTTTCAAACCATTTTTGTATTTATTAAGTATTTATTTGTTTTAACTTGATATTTGTATATAAATAAACACATAAATACCTTTTATTTAAGAATATTAAAAAAAATAATTCAAATACTTTTATTTTCTGATTCTTTGTTTTATTTTTATCTTTAAAAAAACATTTTTATAAAAAATATATTTTTTATTAAATATTAAATATTAATATTTTTGTGTATATTTAGTATTTAGGAAATTGTTATAAATACTTACATATTTATTAGTATATTTAGGTTAAAAAATACAAAAAATAATACATTTTTATTTTTACTAATATTTAACTTAAAAAAATCACTTTTTTTTTACAATATACTTCTTTTATTTATTTTTTTGTATATATTTAATAAATATGGCATATAATAAATAATTAACACTTTTATTTGTAAAAATTAGGGTTTTTGCCCTAAATGCATAAAAATACCAAAAATTAATTGATTTTATTTTTGCTTATTTGATACATGATAAATACTTTTTACATACATATAAAAAACCTTTTTTGCATTTTGCATATTTATCTTATTTTTATTTGAATATTGTGTAAATAAATACCTTGCAAAATTCCATGTGGATTGTAATAGTTTAGGGTTTAATTTCTTGCTAAGAGCATCCCCATTTGAACATTTGTACCCCCCTTCCCATATATTATGTTGTAATAACTTAGGAGCTTTATTTTTCGCACTTTAAAGTTTTATAATTATGCCATGTTAGAATTAGGGTTTGTATGCAAATCAATTAACCAAAAATAGTTTGACTTAAATTCAAGATAAACAAGCATGAAAATGGACAACACTAATCACACTTGCACCCCTAGGGTATTCCACTTGTTTCCTTCAATAAAGGGCCATATTGCATGTTAGGTCTCTTTGGGCAAAACAAAACAATCAAATGATCATAGTCCCTCGTTGACGCTTTCGAAAGTTGCCTAAAAATGATCAAGTCCCTTAAAGGAAAATTGCCCAAAGATACTTGGCACCATTGCAATTATGGTCTAAACAATGACCCGCGCCCGTCCCTATCACATCCTAACACAAGATTGTCCACCAAATACAATGGTGGAACAAAATTGTTAAAAGGGTTAAAACATAATAAAGATCTTTGAGAAATTTAGGGTAGATAAGCTCTTGATTACTTGCCAACTTGCAAAACAAAACACTTGCCTATTTTTTCAAAACCACACATCAATACACTTTCAAAACAACTTTCAAAAACATTGAAAACCTTTTCAAAAGACATACACCTTTGTATACATCCCAACATGGATCATTACAAAGGTTGCCACCACATTGGCCTTTTTTCAAAACATTTTCAAAAACCACACACACAAAGCACCATTTCAAACAATTGAAAATCAAGGCAAGTTGATCTAAGCAAGTAACTAAGAGCCCATGGATAACCATGGATAGAAAGGGTGCTAATACCTTCCCTTTCTATAATCTACTCCCCGAACCCAAGAAAACATCTCAAAGGTTTTTTCTGTGCTTTTTAACCTTTCCTTAGGATAAAATAAAAAGTCGGTGGCGACTCTTGCTCAACCGAAACATTTGCGAAAACAAACGCAAAACCTCAAGTCAGTTCTCCCACCGTATCACAGAACTGGCGACTCTGCTGGGGATAAATCTAAAAGTGGAGTAACCTTAGGGCTTAGATCACCCTCTTGCATGACTAAATTGTTTGTTTTGATTGCTTTATATCTTGGCTCTCTTGTTTGGGTTTACAATCCTACACCCGGATTTTGGGAAACATTCATAGATAGCAATACGTTGTGGAAACTGTGCGGGGTATACCGACACGGTCGAAGCAATAGCTATATTAGTGCGACATATTTGTGAGTACCGGTAACCCTTGAGTTCAATCAAGGAGAGTACGGGGCCGCTGAGTGATGTCACTAAGCACTAATGACCTAGAACCTTACTTGACCATCTTGGCCTTTCATTAGGGGTAGTGAGATGACCGGCTTTGGTGCAGTCTGAAGTTGGTAGATACTCGATACTACACTCATTGAGGGTTGTTTTCTTGGAATATTTTGGTCGCTAGTTAAGTGGCTAAACCAAAACAATGAACAATGAAAACAATCCAATGATATTGAGCTCCTTAGAACCCGGTTACTATTTATAGGACAGGTTTTTAAGCCAACTACACTCAAGAGGGTACTTACCTATGAAACCCCATGCAAGCCTGAAACTAGGGTTTTGTGTGATTTGCTTGTACATATGTTTGTGCATACATCATGAACATCACAAAGCACCATTTCAAACAATTGAAAATCAAGGCAAGTTGATCTAAGCAAGTAACTAAGAGCCCATGGATAACCATGGATAGAAAGGGTGCTAATACCTTCCCTTTCTATAATCTACTCCCCGAACCCAAGAAAACATCTCAAAGGTTTTTTCTGTGCTTTTTAACCTTTCCTTAGGATAAAATAAAAATTCGGTGGCGACTCTTGCTCAACCGAAACATTTGCGAAAACAAACACAAAACCTCAAGTCAGTTCTCCCACCGTATCACAGAACTGGCGACTCTGCTGGGGATAAATCTAAAAGTGGAGTAACCTTAGGGCTTAGATCACCCTCTTGCATGACTAAATTGTTTGTTTTGATTGCTTTATATCTTGGCTCTCTTGTTTGGGTTTACAATCCTACACCCGGATTTTGGGAAACATTCATAGATAGCAATACGTTGTGGAAACTGTGCGGGGTATACCGACACGGTCGAAGCAATAGCTATATTAGTGCGACATATTTGTGAGTACCGGTAACCCTTGAGTTCAATCAAGGAGAGTACGGGGCCGCTGAGTGATGTCACTAAGCACTAATGACCTAGAACCTTACTTGACCATCTTGGCATTTCATTAGGGGTAGTGAGATGACCGGCTTTGGTGCAGTCCGAAGTTGGTAGATAATCGATACTACACTCATTAAGGGTTGTTTTCTTAGAATATTTTGGTCGCTAGTTAAGTGGCTAAACCAAAACAATGAACAATGAAAACAATCCAATGATATTGAGCTCCTTAGAACCCGGTTACTATTTATAGGACAGGTTTTTAAGCCAACTACACTCAAGAGGGTACTTACCTATGAAACCCCATGCAAGCCTGAAACTAGGGTTTTGTGTGATTTGCTTGTACATATGTTTGTGCATACATCATGAACATCATAAAGCATCATATGCATTTACTAACCACTTCAAGGGTTTAGATCTTCATCTTTGTTCTTTTTTTGTAGGTCATGGAAATTCCTCGCAGAAAAACCATCCAAGTCAACCTTGTGAGAATCCCTCCTCAACTCAAGGAGCTCACATCAAGGATTCCGGAAAGCTCACCCTTCAGTGAAAGACATGGTAGACTGCTCAGCTTAGTCAACACCAACATTGAAGAGGACATGATGAAAGTGTTATTCCAGTTCTTTGACCCTCTTCACCACTGTTTCACTTTCCCCGACTACCAGTTGGTGCCCACTTTGGAGGAGTTTTCTCAACTCCTGAGAATTCCTATCCTTAATCAACTACCTTTCAACGGTACGGAAAAGGAACCAAAGCCTGAAGATGTTGCTCGAGCATTACATCTACAGCCATCCGACATCAAGGGGCATTGGGAAACTAGAAGCGGCGTCAAAGGTTTCTTAGCAAAATTCTTGTTTGAGAAGGCACAAGAATGTTGGAATTCATTGGACCTACAAGCCTTTGAAGAAATTGTGGCACTTCTTATCTATGGGTTAGTCTTGTTCCCAAATCCTGACCAGCTCGTAGATGTCAACGCCGTCAAAATCTTCTTGTCCAGAAATCCAATACCAACATTGCTTGGGGACATTCTTCACTCATTTTAAACACGAACAATGAGAAAGAGGGGTGTTCTCATGTGCTGTACTCCTCTCCTTGCAAGGTGGTTTATTTCGCACCTTCCACATTCTGTCTTGAAGAAGGACCAAGGCTCAAGGTGGTCCCAACGATTGATGACTCTTACTCACTCTGATGTACATTGGTGTTCTCGGTCCAGAGAAAATGTCATCATCGTCGATCATTGTGGAGAGTTCCCTAATGTTCCATTACTTGGCATTAGAGGGGGCATTACCTACAACCCTTGCCTAGCTTTGAGGCAATTTGGATATGCACGGAGGGATGGCCCTCACGACATGTTGATTCCTGACCTAGTTTTTGACTTTGACAACGATGCGCAAGGACTCCGTCAAAGATTCATCAGAGCTTGGAGGATGCCCAACAAGGTTGATAGCAAGACACTGGGGAACAAGAACTCCATCCCTCTTGAGCCTTACTTCTAATGGGTACGAGCCCGAGCCCAGAGTCTGATGATGCCTTACCCTCATATTCTCCCTGTGATTAAAGAGCCCGTCAAGGAAGGAGAGGTTCCCTACACCATCCTATATCCTGACATGCCTACATCGTGGGAGGAGATGCAGAAGAGTTGGATCCAACTCAAGGAGGAACATAACACTTTTGAAGCCAGCTTCTACGCCAGCGAGAAGAAGGTTCTAGAGCTCACCCGCCGACTCCATGAGCAAGAGACCCTCAACACCTACATCGCACCAAAGAGGATGCGCAACGTCTTTTTACCTTGAGAAGTTGTTTTTGTAATATTTGGCCCATGGGGCATTTATGTACTAACAAATTTCTTCTTATTAATATGACGTGCGTTCTTTTTTTTGTCTGCAACAATTTTGAATATTCTAAATCCTTGAATGCATTGCATACATAAGCATACCATTCATCATGTGCATAAGCAGGTCTCTTCACCAGGTTTCCTTATATTTCTACTGTTTATTTCAGTAAGATGGATCTCGAGCAAACAGTCAAGGACCTGCAATCTCAAAATGCACAATTTCAACAACTCCTGATGACCTTGGCTAAGGGTCAGGAGGATCTAAAGGCCCTACTGGGGAACAAAGACCCAGTGAAGAAGAAGAAAAAGAGAGTCGGGGTGGCTACTTTAGGGAGAAGGTTTAAAGGAGAAGCCCGAAGAGTGCTTGAATTTCCCCCTACTTCTGAGGAGGGAACCAGTAAAGGGAATGCGGCTGCAGTACCTTCCGAGTCTGATATGGAAGAAGAAGAGGCTGAGGAGGACGAAGACTACTCTGATCAACAATACCCTCCGGCTGATGACAAGTACAAAGGTTTAGAAGACAGGTTGGCAGCTATGGAGCTGCAGAGAGTTCCGGGTTTGGATTTCGAAGACTTGGGTTTAGTTGTCGGAATTGTGATTCCCCCGAAGTTCAAAGTGCCGGTTTTTGTGAGGTATGACGGGCTGTCCTGTCCAAAAATGCATCTCAGGTCATATGTAAGGAGGATCCAACCTTACACTACAGACAGGAACCTTTGGATCCATTTCTTTCAGGATAGCCATTCTGGGGCTCAACTGGAGTGGTTCTATCAGCTGGATGGAACCAGTATCCGAAACTGGGAAGAATTGGCCACCGCATTTTACAAACAATATCAGTACAATTCTGACCTTGCTCCCACGCGTACCCAACTTCAGGGTATGTCACTGGGAACGGGCGAAGGATTTAAAGAATATGCACAAAAATGGAGAGACCTGGCTGGCAGGGTGCAGCCTCCTTTGACTGACCGTGAACTTGTTGACATGTTTCTAGGGACCTTGTCTGGTCCATTTTTCAATCATCTGATTGGTAATTCCTCCGCTGGGTTTACAGATTTTACTTAACAGGCGAGAGAATAGAACCTGGCATCAAGTCAGGGAAGATTAAAAAAGGTTCCTCTGCAAGTACTGAGAAGAAGCCTTTCAAGAAAGAAGCTAGTGTTGTCTATGGTCCTAGAAGACAAGTTAAGCCAGAACGCCGCCCAGCCGTCAATGCATTGATAATTTCGAAGCCGGTTGCTGCTCCTCAGCAGTACAATCAACAAAGGAGCGAGAGGCCCAAAAGGAAGTATACTCGGATGAGTATGACCTTGTCACAAATCTTGCCGCAACTACTATCGACCAACTTGGTAACTATCAAAGAAGCTCCAAAGGTGGTGAATACAACTTCTCCAAAATACAACCCCAACGCCCGTTGCGCTTATCATTCTGATAGCCCCGGGCATACTACTGATGATTGATGGGCCCTAAGAAATAAGGTTCAAGACCTTATCGATGCGAAGGAAATACAGTTTGAGGCGCCTGAGAGGCCTAACGTTATCACTGCTCCCATGCCCCAGCATGGAGTAAATGCCGTTGAGGAAGATTTGTATGCTGTTTCGGTGAATGATGTTGTTACCCCTCTATTGACTGTTAAGAGGAATCTGTTGCTGGCCGGTTTATTTCCGGGTTGTAGCAAGGGTTGCCTCCTGTGTGCTGTTATCCCTACAGGTTATCCGCTGCTGAAATCAGGCATCCAAAGCATGATGGATAGCAAAGAAATTCTGTTCAAGAATACCGCTGTTCCATTTGTTTCCGCTGAAGAAGTATTTGTCGTCACAATTTTCAACAATCCTACCAAGGCTCCCCCGAGGAAGCCAGTCAAAATTATGTCTGTTGCACCCATTATTATTATTGTTCCGGGGCCCCTCCCCTATGAATCCGACAAGGCTGTCCCATGGCACTATGGGGCAGATGTGTATGTGCTTGGAGTGAAGCAGGAGTTCAACACCGGTACCAGTATCAGTAACATCACTGGTCCCGCCAAAATTACTCGCAGTGGCAGGCTCTTCTCGCCTGACATTGCACCGCCAGTTATCCGAAAGCCTCTTATCATCACACCCGCAAGTGTGCATGTTTCCCTTACAAATCAAGTTCCTGTGTCTATCCCTGCCGCCGAGTCCTCTGATGCTCGGGGCAAAGGAATTGCTACCGATTTGCCTGCCCGGACGAAGGCACCAAAAAAGACCGCTGTTGAAGCCTCCCAGCAAGAGATGGAGGAAATTCTTAAGATAATCAAGAAGAGTGACTTTAACGTCGTAGAACAATTGGGGCATACTCCCTCCAAGATCTCCATGCTATCATTGCTGCTATGCTCAGAGGCCCACGCCAAGGCTCTGATTTCATTTCTAAAGACGGCCCATGTGCCACAAGAGACATCTGCAGATCAATTCACTGACTGTGTGGCTAATTTGACCGCCGACAATGGTTTGGGTTTCTCGGATGCCGATTTGACCGCCAAGGGAAAAAACCACAATGATGCCCTGCATGTCTCCATAGAATGTAGGGGCACTACTCTTGCACACGTGTTGGTGGACACCGGTTCTTCCCTGAATGTATTGCCCAAGAAGGCCCTAGATCGGTTGGATTGTGAGGGTCTGGAATTGAAGCCTAGTAACATCATTGTTAGAGCCTTCGACGGTTCTAAGAGGATGGTGCACGGTGAGGTGGACATTCCTATTCGTGTGGGTTCCCAAGTCTTTGACTCAACGTTCTATGTGATGGATATCCGTCCATCTTATTCCTGTTTGCTGGGACGACCTTGGATTCACAAGGTTGGGGCTGTAACATCCACTCTTCACCAGAAGCTCAAGTACCCTGTCAGAGGGAAGATTGTTACTATGCAGGGGGAGGAAGAATACATGGTTAGTCATCTGAATTCATTCCGGTATATTGAGATGGACGGGGAGTTTATTGAAACCCCCTTTCAACATTTTGAAGAGGTGCCCCAGACGTTGGCATCAGCTGAAGCTGTGATTGAAGACCCTCCTTTGAAGATGGCTTCCTTGAAGGATGCCCGGGCTGTAATTGAGAAAGGCGAGTGCGCAAATTGGGGTCAACTTCCTGACTTCACTCCAAAGACCGACAAGTTTGGGCTGGGCTTCACTGTAGAGGCTCAGAGGGCTGTTCGCAAAGAAAGGATCAGAAAGCCTCTGGTGTTCATCACCAACCCAAGAGTGAATGCTATTGAGGATGATGTAGAAGAAGCAGAATTTGACAGCTGGATCTACCCGACAACCAACAACGGACCAAGCAACTGGACGGCAAAAGATTTTACACCTATTACTTTTGTCACTCAATAATGAACTCTTTTGTTTTCAATTTGTAACAAACAATATGTTGAAACTTTTATGGCTCGGTGTCCTACCCGGGGCACCGTGGCTCCATTTGTGAGGGCTTTTTGTATGACATTTTCATATATCATTAATCAAAACATTGGACGTTTGTTGCATTTCAAATCTTGTGCTCTTTTTCTTTCTTTGTTATATATTGCAAAACAGCTATATTTACACACACTCACTTATACAGGTTCCAATCCACTCTGGATCTCACTGGTAACGACTCTACTACTGCCAGTTATGACTTCGAAAATCCGATCAACTTAGCCGAAGACGAAGGTAAAGATGGTTGTGAAGTGCCTGGTGAACTCGCAAGACTGTTACTCCAGGAAGAGAGGGCCATTCAGCCGCATGAAGAGCTAGTGGAAACGGTAAATCTGGGTACTGAGACAGATAGAAAAGAACTCAAGATTGGTTCCAATCTAGAGTTCAGCGTGAAACAACGACTGATTCAGATGCTGCATGATTACATGGAAATCTTTGCTTGGTCTTACGAAGACATGCCTGGTTTGGATGTCGACATTGTGGTTCATCACCTGCCTACCAAGGAAGACTGCCCTCCGGTAAAACAGAAGGTCCGCCGCATGCGCCCAGAGATGTCCAAGAAAATCAAAGTTGAGGTTATGAAACAATTTGATGCCGGGTTTCTAGCAGTGACTTCTTACCCTCAGTGGGTGGCCAATGTGGTTCCGGTACCGAAAAAAGATGGTAAGGTCAGAATGTGTGTGGATTACAGGGATTTGAACAGGGCCAGCCCCAAGGATGACTTCCCCCTACCTCACATTGACGTTCTTGTTGACAATACTGCTCAGCACAAAGTGTTCTCTTTCATGGATGGTTTTTCAGGTTATAATCAGATCAAGATGGCCCCTGAAAATATGGAAAAAACTACCTTTGTTACTCAGTGGGGCACCTTCTGCTACAAGGTCATGCCATTCGGATTGAAAAATGCTGGGGCAACCTACCAACGTGCCATGGTTGCTTTATTTCATGACATGATCCACCATGAGATTGAAGTATACGTCGACGATATGATTGCAAGATCTCAAACTGAGGAGGAACACCTTGGCCATCTGCGGAAGCTGTTTGACCGACTGAAATTGTACAAGCTGAGGTTGAACCCAAACAAATGCACCTTTGGGTTGAGGTCTGGAAAATTGTTGGGTTTCATTGTAAGCGACAAAGGTATTCAGGTGGACCCTGCCAAGGTGAAAGCCATACAAGAGATGCCAACTCCCAAGACAGAGAAAGAAGTCAGAGGATTTCTAGGACGATTGAACTACATTTCTCGATTCATCTCGCATTTAACTGCTACCTGTGAGCCAATCTTCAAACTGCTGAAGAAAGATCAAGTAGTACGTTGGAACGATGAATGTCAGGCCGCTTTCGAAAAGATAAAAGAGTATCTCCAAGAACCACCCATTCTTATGCCGCTAGTTGAAGGGAGACCTCTAATACTATACTTGACGGTACTTGACAACTCAATGGGGTGTGTGCTGGGGCAGCATGACAAGTCTGGCCGAAAAGAGCACGCTATTTATTACCTGAGCAAAAAGTTTACCGACTGTGAGACTCGGTACTCACTGCTCGAGAAAACTTGCTGCGCTCTGGTATGGGCTGCTCGCCGGCTGAGATAGTATATGCTGACTCACACTACTCTGTTGATTTCAAAAATGGATTCAATCAAGTACATATTCGAAAAGCCTGCTCTGTCGGGAAGAATAGCAAGATGGCAAATGATCTTGACGGAATATGACATCCAGTACACAACTCAAAAAGCAATCAAGGGAAGTGTATTGGCAGACCATTTGGCTCACCAACCAGTGGAAGATTACCAGTCATTGAACTTTGAATTTCCAGACGAAGATATCATGGTAGTAACTGATTGTGAAGTACCTGGACCGGATGAAGGACCTGAGGAAGGATCCCGATGGTCTATGCATTTTGACGGAGCCTCGAACGCTTTGGGTAATGGTATCGGTGTTGTGATCATATCCCCTAAAGGTACTCATACTCCACTCACCGCCCGGCTGTGTTTCAACTGCACCAACAACATGGCAGAATATGAGGCATGTATCATGGGTCTTCAAGCTGCAATTGACTTAAGGATCAAGTTTCTGAGTGTCTTCGGAGATTCCGCTCTCGTGATCAATCAGATCAAAGGCGAGTGGGATACGAAACACCCAAACCTTATTCCTTACAAGGAGTATGTGTTGACTTTGCTTCCCCACTTTGAAGATATAACTTTTGAACACTTCCCAAGAGAGAATAATCAGTTAGCGGACGCACTAGCTACGATGTCTTCAATGTTCAAAGTCAAATGGGACAACGAGGCTCCCCGGATCATCATCTGGAAGTTGGACGAACCTGCATACTGCTGCGATCTTGAGGCCGAAGAGGTAACCGAAAAACCCTGGTATCATGAGGTGAAGAGATATTTGGAAGCTCAAGAATACCCCGAAGGCGCATCGGTCAATGACAAGAAGTTCCTAAGAAGGTTTGCGGCAAAATTCTTCCTCAGCAACGACGTTCTCTACAAACGAAACCATGATTCAACTTTACTGCGTTGTATGGATAAAACTGAAGCAGAGAAGATCATGGTAGAGCTACATGAAGGTACATTCGGAACACATTCCAGTGGACATACCATGGCGAAGAAAATCCTTTGGGCAGGATATTTCTGGTCCACAATGGAAGCTGACTGTTACCAACATTCTCGAACTTGTCATAAATGCCAGATCTATGTTGATAAGGTGCACATCCCTCTGGTTCCTCTGAACGTCCTGACGGCGCCTTGGCCTTTTGCAATGTGGGGCATTGATATGATCAGCGAGATCCGACCGACGGCATCCAACGGGCATCGCTTCATCTTGGTAGCAATTGATTACTTCACGAAGTGGGTGGAAGCAGCCTCCTACGCCACCGTAACCAAGAGCGTCGTGGCACGTTTCATTCGGCATAACCTGATCTGCCGGTACGGCGTCCCGGAAAGAATCATTACGGACAATGGTACCAATCTTAACAACAAGATGATCACTGAGCTCTGCGAGCAATTCAAGATACAGCATCACAACTCTTCTCCCTACTGGCCGAAGATGAATGGGGTTGTCGAAGCAGCTAATAAGAACATCAAGAAAATTGTGCAGAAGATGACAGTGACCTATAAAGATTGGCACGAGATGTTATCGTTTTCTCTTCATGGGTACCGTACCTCAGCACAGACGTCAACCGGGGCAACACCCTTTTCCTTGGTCTATGGTATGGAGGCAGTCTTGTCGATTGAAGTCCAGATACCCTCTCTCCGGATAATGAAGGATGCAGACTTAAGTGAAGATGACTGGATCCAGACTCGACTTGATCAATTAAACCTAATTGACGAAAAAAGACTCACTGTTATTTGTCATGGTCAGACGTACCAAAAACGAATGATCAGGGCATTTAACAAGAAAGTCAGACGACAAGAGTATCAAGTCGGAGACCTGGTAATCAAGCGCATCATTCTTCCTCAAAGTGATCCCCGGGGCAAGTGGACCCCTACGTACGAAGGGCCATTTGTGATTAAACATATCTTCTCAGGAGGAGCTATGATTTTAACCACCATGGATGGAGACGACCTTCCTCACCCCGCCAATGCAGACATAGTAAAAAGATACTACGCATGAATAAAAGACCCGCTAGGTTGACATACCTAGGCAAAAATAAGGGCTTCTCGGCGAACCAAAAGGGTTCGGGCAAAAATAAGGGATGAAATGAAAAGAATCTGTACACCCGGCAAGTCGAAAACCTGAAAAGGCGGCTTGGGCAAAAATGGGTATCCCGGTGGACTGAAAACCCGAAAGGGCGGTCCAGGCAAAAGTTAGGGATAAAGCGTAACACTATGTTTCATTGGATCACCTTGCATCCAGAATTCGGCATCAACTATTGGGCTCAGACTTCGGCATCAATCAATCAGCTTCATCTTCAACTAAGCAGCAAAGTGATGAGACGCTTGAAGACATAAAGGCAATAGTAGAGTGGGAACCCAGTGGGAATATTGTTCACATAGCTGTTTTGTTTCCTATTCAAAATTGTATAAACTTTATGTTATTCGGCGGCGTTCTCTTACTAGGACGTCAACCTCTTGTACAAAAAACGCCTATTTACAGGCAAACTTCAAAATCAATACAAATTCACTTTTCCAAACAAATTGCCAATCGTTTTTCTTTTTTCTGTTTTGTCTTGCGAAGAACGTCCAATGTTCATTTTTGATATATGCATTTGACATTGAATTGCTAAATCATAAATACTTGCATGCGAAACAAAGGACTGATTACAGGTGACATCAGAAACAGGGGCAATGTAGAGTTGTCCAGGCAGTCTAGTTGCTCTGTCCGCCAAGGTACCAAGGTAGATTCAACTGAAGAATGTGACCAAGCTACCTCAACTCCCCACAGAGTAAGACAAGATTCAGCAATACTCTCTCCAGGAAGAGTTAGTCTATCATCAGCCTTACAATAGGCACCATATTCCCCTAGCAAGTTAGCATTACTCTCCTCCAGCAGAGTTAGCCTACGGCCGACCTAAAAGAAGTTGGGTATCCCCAGAAGACCTCGACGTTCCCCAGCAGAGTATAGGCATTCCTCAGCAAGCATCCCCGGCATTCTTGATCTAAGATTGTTCCCCGGCGGAATACAGACACCCCAGTGGAACCATTTCCCAGTATAGTCCGAAAGGTTTCCCCAGGAAGATTGGAATCCATATCCCCAGCAGGCCTTGAAGCTTATCCCCGGTAGACTCTGGAAGCTTATCCCCTGCAAAATACGAACGTCCTTCCCCGTTTTCATTCAAAAGTTATTCCCCACAAGGGCTTATAACTGGGTTATCCTCAGCTAATTACCACGAAAGATCGCCCACGGCAAAGTTCTTCCTATCCCCAGCGGAGTTCATCAAAGTTCCCCAACATAACTTATCAACAGAATCCCCAGCGGAGTTTATCATTGTTATCCCCAGCGGAGTCCATCATTGAAATCCTCAGCGGAGCTCTCGTCAAAACTTCAGCGAAGTATCTCTTCCCACAGAGTAATTCCCCTCAAAGTAATCGCTCCAACAAGTTTATTCCCCAACGGAGTCATCTTCTCATACCAGTGTATTCTTGCAACCATCATCCCTAGCCGAAACGAAGAACTCTACTCTTCAACATCAGCCCAGGATTTAATCGCCCGGCTGGTCGTCAAGGATTTATTTTCCTAGACGAAAATACATTCATAAACATTTCATATTTCATACATCTTGCTTACATACATGATAAAGTGCATACAATGCTATCTCATTTTGAGCATCATGACATCATGCATTTCATACATCATGACATTGCATACAACTGATGTTTTGCCTTTTCAGGGAAAAGGACAATCCAAAAGACGACTACCTTCAACTGTCACAATTCCAGATTCGATACCTGTATCTAGCCAGGGCACATCTGTGAGTGATCAGTTTCCAGATTCGATTCCTGTATCTAGCCAGGGCACATCTGAAAAGTTTGAAGATTCGATTCCTGTATCCAGCCAGGGCATATCTATCAACTGTCAGTTTCCAGATTCGATTCCTGTATCTAGCCAGGGCACATCTGAAGAGTTTGAAGATTCGATTCCTGTATCGAGCCACGGCATATCTATCAACTGTCACAATTCCAGATTCGATTCCTGTATCTAGCCAGGGCACATCTGAAGAGTTTGAAGATTCGATTCCTGTATCCAGCCAGGGCATATCTATCAACTGTCACAATTCCAGATTCGATTCCTGTATCTAGCCAGGGCACATCTGAAGAGTTCGAAGATTCTATTCCTGTATCCAGCCAGGGCATATCTGTTGACGACTAATTCCCGATTCGATACCTGTATCCAGCCAGGGCATATCTATTGACGACTAATTCCAGATTCGATTCCTGTATCCAGCCAGTGCACATCTGTGAGCAACCGATTGTAGACTCGACACATGTATCTAGCCAGGGCATGTCTGCATGAGGAGATTGAAGATCAACACCTGTAACAAGCCAGGAAAACATCTGTCTTTCTCAAAGTGCACAAGTTCTCGCTAAGGAATCTCTTATGCAATCAACGCTTCCAAATGGCATCTATAAGCCCATTCCCGACAAGGTTCTGCCATATCTCCAAATGGCATCTGTAAGCCCATTCCCGCTATCACATTACTGATACTCCAGCATGCGAGTGCAAATTTCCGGGCACTCTAGTGTCCAATCTCCTTTTACCCTCGAGTCACGAAAGGCAAACTTGCCAATCTAACTCTTCAGGTTCAAGAAGATTGAACAGGGGCAACTGTTGTACCCCAAAATTTTCCCTCCCATTTTCTCAACATTTTCTCATCACAAGACCCTTGGAGCTCAAGATCCAGTTAGGTTTTCCTCTGCAAGACTCCTCCTAGCACTGTTGGCCCAAATTAGGGTTTGTGTTTGCACAAAGATATTTTGACCTAAAATGCCTAAGATGACTCTCATGCTTCATGTTGGACTCCCAAGTTTATCCATGCCAAGTTTCAAGCCTTGATTCCAACCTTTGACCAGTCAATTGGACAGTTGACCTAGAAATCAGCTGTATTGGGGAAAAAGTCAACTGTGGCCAATTGACAGTCAAACCTCATGATTTTTGACCCACATCAACATTATGAACTCATATGGACCATTTGACAAAGTTTGGATCACAATTCCACAAGAAATTTGACCAGATCACCAAAAGGGCAAAATGGTCATTTTTAGGGTTTTGACTGCACAAAGGCAATTTTTGATTGTTTGACCTAGCCAATGGCAAACCAAGCTCACATATGGACTCAAGGACCCCATGGAATTGTCTTGACATACTCAACAAGTTCAAAAGATCTCAAATGCACAAGATTGACAGTTGAATTTTCCAGTCAATTGATCAATTTTTGACTGTATATTGAAAAGTCAAGCTTTGACTTTTTCGTCAAAATCAAGTGTCAAGATTCATTTTTCATCAAAACATGCCAAATAATGAAACTTGTTCATCAAGAAATCAAAAATCACAAATTAGGGTTTGAAATGAAGATTTTTCATAACTTAGAATTTTTCTAAGTTATGAAAAACCCTAATTTTTTCCTAACTTTGTCCCACTTTCTCATCAAGATGCATTTGGATTCAAGGAAAAGTCAAAACATGAAAGTTGTAGCCCATTGCAAAATCTACAACTTTGATTCACAAAGTTTCCTCAAAAGAAGCTTGTAGCTCAAGTTACATGTTTTGGAACAAGGGTACCAAACCATTCTTAACTTAGAAAAATTTTGACCTACTTTTGGCAGGATTTTTGCCTAACTTCAAGACCATTTTTCATATGCTTCCACTTGGAATTTCAATTTTCATTACAAAGATGGATTGTAGTACACATTCCAAGCTTTCCAAAATGTCCAAGAACTCATCAAACAACCTCATGGTTAGGGAGAATCGAATTTGGCAAGTTGGGAAAAACTCACTTTGTTTATGGCCAATTTACATGTTCATACACTTGTGCCATTTTGAACTCAGCTTGCATTCCTTGATTACAGGTCATATATCCCATTTGCACTCATAAATTAAATGCAAACCCTTTGTGTTCAAGCCTTGCATTATGTGTTTAAGCATTACATGAAGGTTTAGTCCTAAAATAGAAAAAGCATTATGTCAATTTTTGAAAAAGTGAAGCTTTATGTCAATTTGCAAATCAAGAGGTACACAACAAATCTCCTTGGCACAAGTTTTTGAGCTAATCCCACTGATCAAGGGCAAGCTTAGCAGCACATTAGAGGGGCCTCCATCAGTCTAGAAAACAACTTGGCATTTTGTTGCTTAAAGGTGAAGAAAACTTGCATAACAGCTACCAACTCTCATCTCAGCCAGAAAAGGCTTAAGAAAACTTGTTGGACACTTTCCAAACACCAACCCTGACCCGAAACACGAGCCAACCACCTCCATTGCCTTCCCAAACACAGAATCACCATAAAACTGCAAAAACAGGGCATAAGCTGCAGTTGGACTTCCATAGTTTATTCCACTCGAGCATTCTTACTAAGACTTGTTCAAATACATCCCACACCATCCCTTGAAACTGTTCCAAGCCCTAAACACAACCTGTAACACTCCTAACCCCATCTGCCATTTTCATTTTTCTGTTTTGCAGTTGAACTTCCATAACTTATCCCAGTCAGTTTCAAAGCATACCAAGCATTGGAATAGCATCCTTGGACATCAAGCAAGCTATACAAAGCATTACCTTGCCTTGAAAGCATCTCCGTTGTTGCACACGATTCCAACTGAACAGGTAAATCTTTGGACTTCTATCTCTTAATGTAGGAAGAATTAGCTCTAAGTTTGTGAATGAAAAATGTCATGCTCATGTCCCTGAAGCTATACATATGAGAATTTAAGGTCTGAACATTGATAAAAAGTTAGGTTAAGAATTAGGAATGGAGTAATTCTCTCTCATTTTTTAGAGTTAGGATGAGTTCTTTATATGTCCAGAATCGTGGCTTGATGCTTAACACTTTTCATGTTGTGAGTTTGTGCTAAAAATCAGGGAATCTGGAGATAGGAAAACGCGTGTTTTTTGTTGATTCAAACAGGTTCTGAGGTTGAAGACAAAGTCCTCTTGGGTTGGGCCTGAGTTTGACTTCCTATTTGCACCTTGTTTTTACTTTTGAACCCCCTTGGCCCATTGTGCTTATTTTGATCATTTTTTGACTTTTTCTTGTTGTTCCTGACTTATTTATTTTTTCTCATAACATTAAAAATATTAAAAATATTTTTCAAACCATTTTTGTATTTATTAAGTATTTATTTGTTTTAACTTGATATTTGTATATAAATAAACACATAAATACCTTTTATTTAAGAATATTAAAAAAAATAATTCAAATACTTTTATTTTCTGATTCTTTGTTTTATTTTTATCTTAAAAAAACATTTTTATAAAAAATATATTTTTATTAAATATTAAATATTAATATTTTTGTGTATATTTAGTATTTAGGAAATTGTTATAAATACTTACATATTTATTAGTATATTTAGGTTAAAAAATACAAAAAAAATAATACATTTTTATTTTTACCAATATTTAACTTTAAAAAATCACTTTTTTTTTACAATATACTTCTTTTATTTATTTTTTTGTATATATTTAATAAATATGGCATATAATAAATAATTAACACTTTTATTTGTAAAAATTAGGGTTTTTGCCCTAAATGCATAAAAATACCAAAAATTAATTGATTTTATTTTTGCTTATTTGATACATGATAAATACTTTTTACATACATATAAAAAACCTTTTTTGCATTTTGCATATTTATCTTATTTTTATTTTAATATTGTGTAAATAAATACCTTGCAAAATTCTATGTGGATTGTAATAGTTTAGGGTTTAATTTCTTGCTAAAAGCATCCCCATTTGAACATTTGTACCCCCCTTCCCATATATTGTGTTGTAATAATTTAGGAGCTTTATTTTTCGCACTTTAAAGTTTTCTAATTATGCCATGTTAGAATTAGGGTTTGTATGTAAATCAATTAACCAAAAATAGTTTGACTTAAATTCAAGATAAACAAGCATGAAAATGGACAACACTAATCACACTTGCACCCCTAGGGTATTCCACTTGTTGCCTTCAATAAAGGGCCATATTGCATGTTAGGTCTCTTTGGGCAAAACAAAACAATCAAATGATCATAGTCCCTCGTTGACGCTTTCGAAAGTTGCCTAAAAATGATCAAGTCCCTTAAAGGAAAATTGCCCAAAGATACTTGGCACCATTGTAATTATGGTCTAAACAATGACCCGCGCCCGTCCCTTTCACATCCTAACACAAGATTGTACACCAAATACAATGGTGGAACAAAATTGTTAAAAGGGTTAAAACATAGTAAAGATCTTTGAGAAATTTAGGGTAGATAAGCTCTTGATTACTTGCCAACTTGAAAAATAAAACACTTGCCTATTTTTTCAAAACCACACATCAATACACTTTCAAAACAACTTTCAAAAACATTGAAAACCTTTTCAAAAGACATACACCTTTGTATACATCCCAACATGGATCATTACAAAGGTTTCCACCACATTGGCCTCTTTTCAAAACATTTTCAAAAACCACACACACAAAGCACCATTTCAAACAATTGAAAATCAAGGCAAGTTGATCTAAGCAAGTAACTAAGACCCCATGGATAACCATGGATAGAAAGGGTGCTAATACCTTCCCTTTCTATAATCTACTCCCCGAACCCAAGAAAACATCTCAAAGGTTTTTTCTGTGCTTTTTAACCTTTCCTTAGGATAAAATAAAAAGTCGGCGGCGACTCTTGCTCAACCGAAACATTTGCAAAAACAAACGCAAAACCTCAAGTCAGATCTCCCACCGTATCACAGAGTTCTTGGACATTTTGGAAAGTTTGAAATGTGATATACAACTCATCATTGAATTTCTTTTGAAGATTCCTCTTGGAACTATATGAAAAATTTCCATGAAGTTAGGTCAAAAATCTGCCTAACTAGGGCAAAATTTCACTATGTCTTTTTTAGTTCATGAGCATGTATTCACAAAATTATAACTTGAGATCCAAGAACTTTTAGGAGAATTTGTGTGAAGCAAAATTCCATGTAGATCTACAACTTTCATGTTATAAGTTTCTTTTTAATCATCTTGCTTCATGGTGAAAATTTGACTCAAAGTTATGAAAAAAACATGAAATTTCTAACACTTAGAAAAATTTCTAAGTTTAGAAATTTTGACTTTTCAAAGTAAAATCTTGACTTTTTATTTCTTGATGAATAAGTTTCATATTTTGACATATTTTGATGAATTGTGATCTTTGGAACTTGAATTTGACCAAAAAGTCAAAGTTTGACTTTTCAGTATACAATTGACTTTTGATCAGTTGACTACAAAATTCATCTGTCAATTCAATAGATTTGCAATGTTTTGAATCATGTCATTAGGTCAAAATGATGCAATTGGACTATTGAGATAATGCCTTAAATCAATTGACCATTTGCTAGGTCAAAAATCAGAAATTGCCCTTTCCCAGTTAAAACCCTAATTTTGACCATTTTGCCCTTTTGGAGATTTGATCAAATTTCTTGAGGAATTGTGGTCCAAACTTGATCAAATGATACATATGAGTCCAAAATGCTGATGTGGATAAAAAATTATGATGTTTGACTGTAAATTGGCCATGGTTGACTTTTCCCCTAATACAACTGATTTTTAGGTCAAATATTCAATTGACTGATCAAAAGTGTGATCCAAGGCTTGAAACTTGACATGTGTAATGTTGGGGGTCCATAATGGTCCATGAAAGTCATATGAAGCATTAATAGTTCAAAAATCCTTGTGCAAACTCAAACCCTAATTTTGGTCATCAATGCCTAAGGAGGTGTCTTGAGCTGATCAAACCCTAGTGCAATCTTGAGTCCAAGGAGATCTTGTGAGAAAATTCTTGATAAGTGAGAGGGAAATTTTCGTGGTACAACAACGGATGTTGAGAGAGACCCAAGACTTGAGGAGATTGCACGAGCTTTACATTTGCAATGGTCCGACATTGTAGCAAATTGGTAAACAAGAAGTGGTGTTAAGGGGTTTTAGCCAAGTTTTTGTTTGAGAAGGCTCAACATTTTTGGGATGCTTTGGACTTAAAAGCCTTTGAAGAAGTGTTATCTCTTCTCATCTATGGGATGGTACTATTTCCTAACCCGGATCAACTCATAGATGTGAATGCGGTCAAAATATTTCTATCTCGTAACCCGATGCCTACCTTACTTATGGACATCTTTCATTATCTTCACACTCGCACCATGAAGAGAAGGGGAATTCTTATGTGTTGCACTCATTTGTTGGCTAGGTGATTTATTTCGCACCTACCTCGATCTGTTTTGAAGAATGAGCAAGGCATGAGATGTTCTAATAGGTTGATGTCACTCTCGCATTCAGATATTCATTGGTGTTCTCGATCTTTGGAGGATGTTATCATTATTGACCGTTGCGGGGAATTCCATAATGTCCCTACCCTTGGAATTAGGGGAGGTATCACCTATAATCCTTGTTTGGCTTTACAATAGTTTGGATATGCTAGGAGGGATGGTCCTTATGATGAACTTGTCTAAGGAATTACATTTGACTATGAGAACGATGTCCAAGGTTACCGTCCAATATCCGAACGAGCTTTGGGAATGTTGAACAAAGTTGATAGAAATACATTGGAACATAAGAACTCCATTCCTTTGGAGCCATGTCTCAAGTGGGAGCGAGCTCGCGCTTAAAACCTCATGATGCCATATGAGGCCATTCTACCTATCATCATGGAGCCTATTTCCAAGAGAGATGTTCCCTACACTATTCTTCATCCTGACATGCCTACTTCTCTTGAGGAGTTGCAAAGATATTGGACTTAGCTAAAAGGGGAGCGAGACACCTTTGAAGCTTATTTCTACATAGGCGAGAATAAAATGTTGGATCTCACGAGGCAAATTCATGAAGAGCGGAGTTTGAATGCCTACATTGCACCAAAGAGGATGCACTAATGGGAAGCTTGAGTCCTTTTTTGCTTTAGGAGTTTATTTTGTATTATTTTTGCTTCTTCCATTGTAAGCCCAAGAGGCATTTATGTAACCGTTTAAACTTATTAATATGATTAATGTTTGTTCCCTATTTGTCTAAACAAATTTAAATCTTTAAAGTCCTTGAAATCATTTGCATACACATTTCATGAATCATAACATAAGCAGGTTTTTAGACACAGGTTTCCTTATCTTTCTACTATTTATTTTAGTAAGATGGATATTGAACAGACTGTGAAATATTTGCAGACGCAGAATTCTCAGTTTCAAGAAACTTTGCTCACCTTGGCCAAAGGACAACAAGAGCTGATGTCACTTCTGGTGGCTAAAAAGAAAACCAAGAAGAAAGCCCTGATCAACATGGGGAAAAGGTCAAAGGCCCTGTCTGTCAAGTACAAGTGGTTGAAGAGTCATCCGAGGAGGACGAGAACCAAGATGAAGATGCAAGGAGCACCCGTGCTGGGGGTGCAAACAGTCAAGCTTCTGAGGATGAGGATTACTTTGTTGAACAATATTCACCGATTGAGGATAAGTACAAGCAACTGGAAGATAGGTTGAAAGCTGTGGAATTTAAGCAGTACCTGGCTTGGATTTTGGTGATTTGGGCTTGGTTCCTAGGCTAGTTATTCCCCATAAGTTCAAAATTCCAATATTTTCTAAGTACGACAGAGTTTCGTGCCTAAAACTTCACTTAAGATCCTACGTTCGCAAGTTACAATCGCATACCACCGAAAAGAAGTTGTGAGTGAATTTCTTTCAAGAGAGTCTGTCTGGGACTCAGTTATAATGGTTTTATCAGTTGGAGGGTTCAAACATTCATACCTTGGAAGATCTATCTGGCCACGGCTTTCTACCGTCAATATCAGTACAAAGCTGATTTAGCGCCGACAAGAATTCAACTTCAAGGAATGGCAATGGGTACTAATGAAGGGTTTAAACAGTACGCCAGAAATGGAGGGATCTTGCTGGTAGAGTTAAACCACCACTGATGGATAGGGAGCTGGTGGACATGTTCATGGGAACACTAACGGGGCCATATTTCAACTTACTAATTGGTAGCTCATCTTCGAGTTTCATTGAGTTAATTCTGACTGGTGAAAGGGTCGAGAGTGGAATCAAGAGTGGAAAAATTCCCATGGCATATGCTTCCACATCAAACACTGTAAAGAAGCCCTTTACTGGAAAGAAAGAAGCCAATGTTGTATATGGGTCAAGGGCCCATACAAGAAGGATCATCGTCTATCTGTCAATGCTGTTTTGATCTCCAACCCTCCATATACTCAAAGACAACCACAACAAGCCAAACATCAAAGGTTTGAGGTTCCAAGAAGACAGTTTACAAGAATTAACATGTCATTGTCCCAAGCCTTGCAACACCTGTTGAAGGCCAACTTGGTGACATTTCATGATCCACCATTAAATCCCAACATCTCATCACCGAAGTACAATCCTAATGCCAAATGCGCATATCATTTCAACAACCGTGGGCATGAAACTGATCATGTTAGGCTTTAAAAACAAAATTTAAGATCTTACCGATAACATAACTATTGAGTTTGATCCACCTACAACTCCGAATAGTATAACTGCACCAATTCCAAATCATGGCAAAGGTGTCAATGCAATTGAAGACACTGTTTTTGTTTCCTCCGTTGAAGATTTGACTACTCCGCTGACAATTGTTAAAAAAAACCTGTTGAGAGCTGGGATTTTCCCTGGCTGTTTGAAAGACTGTAATTGCTGCGCCGAAGAAGTTAATGGATGCAAATGGCTGAAAGAAGGTGTTCAACGCCTGATAAATAGTCATGAAATCCTATTTGAAAGAACTTTGTCCATCAAAAGTTTGACCAATAAAGTTAAATACATTTCCATCATAACAATTTCCAACAAGCCTCTTAGGATCTCTTAAAAAGGTCCTATTAGGATTTCTAACGAACCAACAATTGCTCCCCTGATAATTACTTCTCTTTGGCCGATTCCTTACTCCTCCGATAAAGCAGTCCCTTGGAATTACGGTGCTGAAGTTTACTATCATGGAATTAAGCAAGATTCCTGGATCAACAAAGACAAAACTGATGATGCTACAAATATTTCTAGTTCTAGCAAGGTGATGAGAACGGGGAGGATTTTCTCTCCTAACATCTCACCTCCAACTGCTACGACGACACCTATCCGCATTACCACTAATAAGCCTAGTATTGACACTAGGGGTAAAGAGAAAGTAATTGAGCCTTCCAGGACAGAGGTGCCGACCAAAGAAGTTACTGTTGAGGAACCTTCCACCAAAGAGATGGACGAAATCTTGAAGATTATAAAGAAAAGTGATTTCAAAATAGTAGAACAACTGGGGAAAACCCTTTCCATAATCTCTATGATGTCTTTGTTGCTTTGTTCCGATGCTCATACCAAAGCTTTAATCAAATTTTTGAAGAAAGCGCACATCCCTCAAGAGACCACAACCGATTAATTTGAAAACATTGTGGCAAGTCTGACTACTGAATATGGATTGGGGTTCTCTGATGCTGACTTGACACCAGTTGGAAGGAATCGTAACAAGGCCTTGCATGTATTTATTGAATAAAAAGGAACTACCCTGGCCTATGCCCTAATTGATACCGGTTCCTCTCTAAATGTTCTACCTAAAGGTGCATCGGACCATTTAGATTTCGGAGGTCTGGTGTTAAAACCAAGTGACATAGTTGTGTGGGCTTTTTATGGGTCTAAAAGGATGGTGCATGGAGAGGTGGATATCCCCATTAAAGTTGGTTCACAAACTTTCAATTCTACTTTCTATGTGATGGACATCTATCCCGCTTACTCTTGTTTACTTATGCGCCCTTGGATACATGGGGCAGGAGCCGTAACGTCTATCCTTCACCAAAAGTTGAAATATCTAGTCAAGGGAAAGATTGTTACTGTTTGTGGTGAAGAAGAATTCATGGTTAGCCACCTGAATTCGTTCAAATATGTGGAAATGGATGTTGAGTTTATAGAGACTCCATGCCAAGCCTTTGAAGTGGTTACTCCCATGGTTTCCGCCACCAAAATTTCTTCTGACATTCCAAAAGTTGATGAAGTTGTGCCAAGGTTGGTTTCACTCAAAGACGCTCACACTGCGGTTGAAGATAGAAGTTATACTATTTGGGGACAACTCCTCGACATTCCTTTCAAAGAAGACAAGTTTGGGTTGGTTTCACTGCCAAATCTCAAAGGGAGGTTAGAAGTGCTCACATAGGAAAACCACCTCTTCGCGTTGGTAATCATGAAGGGAACGCTATTGAAGACTCTAAGGATGACTGTGACTTTGATGAATGGATTTACCCGACTGCCGAGGAAGGACTCAACAACTGGCGTGCAAAGGATTTCAGTCCCATCTCCTTCAATGAAGAGTAATTACTATTTAATGTTCTATCAATTCAAGAAATTTTGTCTGTAATTTTAATTCCAAACAATTACTTTAAGCCATGTGCCTTGCTCGAGGCACCATAGTCCATTTGTTAAGGGTTTGTTCATTTCCACATGCCATATGATCATATAATGAAAAACATTGGACCTTTGCATTCAAATTTTGTGCTCAATGTCTTTCTTTTTATTATTTTCATTTTTAAAATAGCCATGTATCTTACATGCACACACACACACACACACACACACACACACACACACACACACACTTACAGATCCTCATCCACTCCATATCTCATTTCCAACGACTCTGTTATTGCCAGCTATGACTTTGAACATCCAATCTACCAAGCCGAAGACGATGGCGAAGAAGATTGTCAAATACCAAGGGAATTAGCCAGACTTCTTATGCAAGAGGAGAAATCCATTCAACCTCACGAAGAGCCAGTTGAGGTTATCAACTTAGGTACTAAGGAAAACAAGAAAGAGGTCAAGATCGGCACCAGCTTGGATGATGGTATCAAAGGCAGATTGATCTAGATGTTACATGACTATATTGAATTGTTTTCTTGATCGTATGAAGATATGCTAGGGCTTGATACTGACATAGTGGTTCATCATCTACCAACAAAAGAAGATTATCCTCCAGTCAAGAAAAAGGTCCGTCGTATGCGGCCAGACATGTCTGAAAAGATAAGGGATGAGGTAATGAAACAGTTTGATGCAGGTTTTCTAGCAGTGACATCATATCCTCAATGGGTGGAAAATGTGGTCCTCGTATCGAAGAGTGATGGGAAGGTTCGTATGTGCATAGACTATAG
Organism: Vicia faba; assembly: GCA_948472305.1. Classification (NCBI taxonomy): domain Eukaryota; kingdom Viridiplantae; phylum Streptophyta; class Magnoliopsida; order Fabales; family Fabaceae; genus Vicia; species Vicia faba. Next base: position 764,020,746 of record OX451737.1, on the reverse strand, counting down.
GGACTTGAATAGGGCGAGCCCTAAAGATGATTTCCCTTTACTGCATATTGATGTCTTGGTTGACAACACGACTCAACATAAAGTCTTCTCCTTCATGGATGGTTTCTCTGGTTGAAATCAAATCAAGATGGCTCCCAAGGACATGGAGAAAACCATCTTTGTTACACAATGGGGCACTTTCTGCTACAAGGTCATGTCGTTCGGTTTAAAGAATGTAGGGGCAACGTATCAATGATCTAGGTAGCTCTATTTCATTACATGATCCATCATGAGATAGAGGTCTATGTGGATGACATGATTTCAAGATCACAGACTGAAGAAGAACATCTTGATCACTTACTCAAGCTATTTGAAAGGCTGAAAGAATACAAGCTGAGGATGAATCCCAACAAGTGCACCTTCAGGGTAAGATATGGAAAACTCTTAGGGTTTGTCGTCAGTACAAGAAGGAAGTCTGAGGTTTCTTGGATCGACTTAACTACATTGCTCGATTAATATCTCACATAACTGCTACTTGTGAGCCAATCTTCAAACTCTTGAAGAAAGATCAAGTAGCCATATGGAATGACGACTGCCAAGTAGCTTTTGACAAGATCAAGGAGTACTTACAAGAACCTCCAATCCTGATGCCTCCAGTTGAAGGAAGACCTCTGATTATGTACTTGATTGTATTAGAGAATTCAACGGGGTGCGTACTGGGCCAACATGACGAGTCTGGCCAAAAAGACCATGCAATATACTACCTGGGAAAAAAATTTACCAACTGTGAAACAATATATTCACTGCTCGAGAAAACTTGTTGTGCTCTGGCATGGGCTGCTCACCGGCTAAGACATTATATGTTGACTTACACCACTTTGTTGATTTCTAAGAGGGACCCAATCAAGTATATCTTCGAGAAGCCAGCTCTCTCCGGACGAATAACTAGATGGAAAATGATGTTGATTGAATATGATATCCAATACACTACACAAAATTCCATCAAAGGAAGTGTGTTAGCAGATCATTTGGCATATCAAGTTATTGACGACTACCAATCCATAAAATTTGAATTCCCGGATGAGAATATCATGCTAGTAACCGACTACTAAAAGCATGGATCGTAAGACGGACCTGAACAAGGATCCTGATGGACTATGGTTTTTGATGGAGCTTCCAATGCCTTGGGTAATGGAATCAGCACCGTGATTATTTCTCTTGAGGGTTTCCATACACCATTCACTGCTAGATTATGCTTTGATTGTACGGATAACATGGTTGAATACGAGGCATGCATTTTGGGCCTAAAGACTGCCATTGACTTAAGGATCAAATTCTTGGACGTGTATGGAGACTCTGCTCTAGTGATCAGTCAAGTTAAGGGAGAGTGGGACACCAAGCACCCTAATATGATTCCTTACAAAGAGCTTGTGCTGAATTTGATCCCATACTTTGAGGAGGTCACCTTTGAACCCTTCCCAAGAGAAGAAAATCAGTTGGCAAATGCCCTAGCAACAATATCATCTATGTTCAAGGTCAATTAGGACGACAAGGCTCCCAAAACTACTATAGAAAGATTTGATGAACCAGCACATTATTGCAAGCTTGACACTGAAAAAGAGAAGCCTTGTTACCATGAGGTGAAGAGATATCTGGAAGCACAAGAGTATCCTAAAGGAGCTTCAGTCAATGAAAATAAATTTTTGTGAAGATTTTTCAGCCAAATTCTTCCTAAGCAATGGAATCTTGTTCAAGCATAACCATGACTCTACTCTACTCCGGTGTATGGATAAGAAAGAGGTAGAGAAGATCATGGAATACATGCATGATGGTATCTTTGGAACTCACTCTAGTGGACACACTATGGCCAAGAAGATTCTGAGGGTTGGTTACTATTGGTTCACAATGGAAGCTAATTGTCACCATTACTCGAGGACTTGCCATAAGTGTCAAGATCTATGTTGATAAAGTCCATGTACCTCCAATCCCTTAAAACATCATGACTGCTTAGTGGTCGTTTGCAATGTGGGGCATTGACATGATTGGAGAGACCAAACCCATTGCTTCCAATGGAAACCACTTCACCCTTGTTGCTATTGACTACTTCACCCAATGGGTCGAAGCTTCTTCATTTTCCTCTGTCACTAAGAATGTTGTAGACAGATTTATCAAGCATAACCTCGTCTTCCGTTACAGTATCCCTGAAAGGATCATCACCGACAATGGAACCAATCTCAACAATGCTATGATTATGGAACTCTGCACGCAGTTCAAAATCAAGCATCATAATTCCTCTCCATACAGGCCTAAGATGAATGGCGCAGTGGAAGTTGCCAATAAAAACATCAAGAAGATTGTGCAAAAGATGGTAGTAACCTACAAATACTGGCATGAGATGTTACCATTTGCTCTCCATAGCTACCGTACTTCAGCTCGGACATCAATTGGGGCAACCCCGTTCTCCTTGGTCTATGGCATGGAAGCTATCCTGCCTGTCGAAGTTCAAATTCCTTCTCTAAGGATTATGAAAGAAGCATACTTAGGCGAAGAAGAATGAATTCAGACTAGGTTGGAACAATTGAACTTAATTGATGAGAAGAGACTGGCTATTGTTTTCCATGGTCAAATGTATCAAAAACGTATGATCAAGGATTTCAACAAAAAGATCAAGCCTCGGTATATCAGACTGGTGACTTAGTAATAAAGCGCATCATTTTACCACAAGGAGATCCCAGGGGAAAATGGACTCCCACATACAAAGGTCCATTTGTTGTTAAGAAAGTTTTCTCTAGTGGTGCCATGATGCTGACTACTATGGATGGTGAAGACTTCACGCACCCTGTGAACGCGGACATAGTAAAAAAATACAATGAATAAAATGACCCTCTAGGTTGACATACCTAGGAAAAAATAAGGGCATCCTGGAGAACCAAAGAGGTTCGGGCAAAAATAAGGGATATATACAAAAGATTATACACCCGACAAGTCGAAAACCTGAAAAGGAGGCTTAGGAAAAAATGGGTATCCTGTTTGACTGAAAACCATAAAGGACGGTCCAGGAAAAAGTTAAGGATTAAAGTGTATGGCTATATCCCTACAACTAGTTTATTACCAAGGTCCAAGTTCAATGGTACAAGATCAATCCAATCAACTTCTTTCGATGACAAGGGAGGATGTTCGAAGACATAAGGGAAATAACAGAGTTGGAACACAATGAGATCACCTCCACATGGCTATTATTTTCTCTTTCACTTTGTACTCTTTTCATTTCTTTCGACGATTTCCTCTTACTAGGATCTCTATCTCCTTGTACAAAAACGCATGTTTATAGGCAAACATCAATACAAATATACTTTGAAGTGCAAACTTTTTATTTTTCTGTTTTGAGTGCAAAAGCGTCCAATGACTAAAATTAAATGAACCTATGCATATGAACATGATTAAATTGTTAACAAATGTATACATAAAAATAGTAACAAGCATTTCCTTAAGAATTCAGGATTATCCCCACAAAGTTACTTTAATAAAGTTATCCCCAACCACAGTTTCAATCTCTCAAAAAACCCTCCTCCAATTGAGTTTGGTCTTAAAAGAAGGAGCCTTGTGGAGTTCTTCCTAAAGAATTCAATTCACCGAATAGTTCGTCAAAATATTCTCTTCAACGAGTTTTATTTCCCCCAACAGACTACAAATTCTCTAGCTTGAGTTTGCTTCTCATACTATTACAAATCAATGGACAAAACCCCTTAACCTCCGGTTAAGTCATTACAACCCCCAACGGAGTCGTTACTATCACCAGAAGCTATTGTAAAGCATGGAACCCAACCATATAACAATTGACTCCATTCCTCAAAGGCAATTTACTACGAAGCCTAGACCCGACCAGATACTATTTAAACTTCATCTCTTTCAAAGCAAGTTATTACGAAGCCTGAACCCGACCAAATACTAGTTCAACTTCACCTCTTTCAAAACAAGTTACTATGAAGCCTGGACCCGACCAGATACTAGTTCAACTTCATCTCTTTCAAAACAAGTAACTTTGAAAACTGGACCCGACCAGATAACAATTTGAGTTGCTGAAACCTGGACCCGACTAAATAATAGTTAACCTCAAGTTCAAATTGCTGAAACCTGGACCCGACCAGATAACAGTTAACCTCAAGTTTAAATTGCTGAAGCCTGGAATCCGACCAGATAATAGTTTAACTTCTTCAATTTTCTGCGAAGCCTGGAACTCGACCAAATGACAATTAATTCTAATTTTCTATGAAGCTTGGAATCCGAACAGATAAAATTTAATTTCATTTTCCCCGGTGAGTTGCTGCAAAGCCTAGAATCTGACAATATAATAGTTAACTTTATTACCCCCAGCAAGTTATTGTGAAGCCTGTAATCCAACCAGATAACAGCTAAATTTTCTTCCTCTCCATTCAAGAGATAGATTCCCAGTAGAGCAAAGGACAACTAAAACTCCTGAACTCTATTCCCCGAGCGGAAACCAACATTCCCCGTAGAGTTTTCTCAAGCAAAATCAACGTTCCCCAATGGAGTTCTTCTCAAACAACAAAGCAGGAATCTCCAGCGGAAACATTCTAACAAAGTTTGAAGATGAATACGCTTCATCTCTAACAGCAATCTGGGATTCAACTTCCCAAAGTTCCCCATCATTGGTCAAGGATTTATTTTCCAATACAAAGATACACTTCAACAATAATTCATATTTCATACATCATACTACATACATGACAAATGTATACAATATAATCTCATTTATTTTGAGAACATCATTACTCCATGTATACATTTGTATGCAACTAACTATTTTTCTTGCATGAAAGATCCAAACAACATGCCTCTTCTGGATAAATTTGATTCCCCAGTGAAGTCACTAATCACAAGACCTCTTCTGGGTCAGATTCATTTCTCCCAATTAAAGATAGGCAAAAGACATCTACAATTTCAACCAACTGTCACTCCGGGTGGAATTTATAGGCCCATTTCTGACAAATTTTTCATCATTTCTCCAAATGGCATCTTTAAGCCCATTCTTGACATAATCAACTAATATGTCATCATTGAGTGCAAATTTATGGGCACTCTATTGTTCAATCATCTTTCACCTTCAAGTCACGAATGGCGAGCCCGCCAATATAACTCTTCAGGTTTAAGAAGATTGAACAGGGGCAACTGTTGTACCCCAAAATTTTCTCTCTTATTTCTCAAAAATTCTCCTCACAAGATCTTCAATTGCTCAAGATTGCACAAGGATTGATCAGCTCAAGACACTTCCTCAACACTAATGACTCAAATTAGGGTTTGAGTTTGCACAAGGACAAATGGATTTTTAATGCCCCATATGACTTTCATGGATCATTATGGACCTTCAAGAATGCTCATGTCAAGTTTCAAGTCATACAGTTCAAGTTTGCTCAGTCAATTGTCTAGTTGACCTAAAATCAGCTATATTGGGTAAAAAGTCAATTGTGATCAACTTACAGTCAGAATTCATGATTTTTGATCCATATCAACATTATGAACTCATATGAACCATTTGGTCAGTTTGGATTACAATTCCTCAAGAAATTTAATCGGATCACCAAAAGGGCAAAATGGTCAAAATTAGGGTTTTTGACTGAGAAGGCCTAATTTTTAACTTTTGACCAAATACATGACATATTGGTTTGAGACATGATATCAAGGATTCAAATGCAGCATTTTTACCTATTAGCATGATTCAAATCATTTCTCAAGATCAATTGATTAATCGTTGAAATTTAGTCAACTGATGAAAAGTCAACTGTATACTGAAAAGTCAAACTTTGACCTTTTGATCAAAATTATGTTTCAAAGATCACATTTCATCAAGATATGTAAAAATATAAAGCTTGATCATCAATAAATCAAGAAAGTCAAATTTCAACTTAAAAAGTTAAAGTTTTCAACACTTAGAAATTTTTCTAAGTGTTTTAAACCTCATCTTTTTCATGACATCATGCCAAATTTTTATCATGATGTAAGATGATTCAAAGGAAATTTCCAACATGAAAGTTTTAGATCGTAGTGAGATTTAGAAATTTTCTTCATTGATAAAGACCTAGAGATGCTTGGATTTCAAGTTATAAATTCATAAAGTCAGGCACTTAATCCAAAAACACAGTGAAAATTTGACTAGTTTTAGTCAGGATTTTGACCTAACTTCTTGGCAAAGTTTCACATAGTTCCAATTTTATTTTTCAAAAATTATTAAAATAGAGTTGTAGGGGATATTAAAAGCTTTCCAAAATGTCCAAGAACTCATTGAGATCATACTTGAGCTTAGAGAATCGAAGGCAAGAAGTTAGGGTTTCAAACTTGATTTACAAGGTTGATTTGTAATGAACAATTATCCAATCTTCAAGCATGATGTTCAAATCCCACTTTACAGGCCTCAAACTTGAGTTTCACTCCATAATTAATGGTTTAAACTACTGATTAATCCCTTATCCAAGTGTTTGAAGCTTTGTCCAAACCAATTTTCCATTAATGGCACAAAGTTACCATTTCCATTTTAGAAAAGCAAGCTTTATGCAAAATCAACTTGTATTGAGCCTTGCACTTGTTCTTTCTGCACACTTAACTCCTACAAGTCAGAACAAACTTGTTTAAAGTCCTAACCACTCTAATATAGCATGGTACAAACATTGTAAACATGTCCTTCATGCTTGCTTCAAACGCAAGCAAGATAACCATAAGATGTGATTTTGAATTCTGAGTTGTTTCAAGTCTCCAAACCTTGTGCTTATAAATACATACACTATTTGCAACCTAAGACACGGGAGATAAGCCCTTGAAACTCCCTCAATCACCCCCAAAGTCAAAATTGCATAACAAACCTCCATTGTTGCATTTTCTTACCAAAAACTCCAAACTCAGAAACTACTAGTGTGCTTCTTGGCCTTTTGCTTCCAAAAGCTTCTAAACATCATACGTAAACAATCCCAACACCTGTTATCCAACTGTAACACCATCTCCATCAACTTCCATAACCAAAAAACAGAATTTGCATCTTGACATCTCTAGCACGACTCAAATACTTCCAGCACCAAGTAAGGGTTGCATTAGCTTCCTGGGAACTTGAGGAAGCTAACCTGATCATCACCATCACTTGAAACAAGCTCAAACTCATTCCACGATTTACAGTTTTGGAGATAATTTTCTAAACTTTCATCTCTTCATTTAGGCATTGTTAGGCTTGTATTTTCATAGATAAAATGTAGACATCATTTTCCTGAAGCTAACTATGTCCATAGTTTTCATTTATATTGCCTGAGCTTAGAGAATTTTGAGTTTGAAAATGCTGGAAAAATTAGGGTTCAAATTAGGGCCAACAAAATTGTTGCTCATATTTGATTTATAGTTTAAGTTATTTACATTTCTAGAATTGTGAGGAAAAATGGAATAACTTTCATGTTTACAATTTTAATTTTTGTTCAAAAATGAGAAAGTTATAGGTTCAAACATGGCGCGAGGAAGAAGATGAAGTGTAGGCCTAGGAAGGGTTTTCAAATATATATTTATGGTTTTGTATAAGTAAACGGATGTATAGCCACCGAAGTGGTAGAGCGCGCGCATATTATTGATAAGGGCTTGGGTTCGAGCCCCAGCGCTGCCCTTTTTCCAAGTTTTCATTGTTTTTTTTTCTTTTTGACACAAGTTAGCGCGTTTGGGCCATTTTGTACTCAGCAACACTCCCCTGAATACTTCCTACCACGCAACCAACCTTTTTTTATTTTCTTTTGTTATCATACAAAAAAACAGGTTATTGGGCATAACAAACAAAATTTGGTTTACACATATATACATCAAACCACGTTCACACCCCTGACCCAATTCTTTAATTTTATTTTACTTTTATTTTTATTTTTATTTTATTATTAATATTATTATTATTATTATTATTTATTAATAAAAAATATCCAAAAAAAATTATTTTTATTTTTATTTACATATTAATATATTTTATTTCTCCTAAAACAAAAAGACAAAAATTATTTTCCTATTGAAATTAGTTTCTTTTCTTAAGATTAAATAAATACTAGACTTAGGTTTATTTTATTTTCTTAAAATTAATTTAGAATTTAGTTTTCTTTTAATTAATTAATTTTTTATATGCTAGTTTAATTAATATAAAACCCTTTTCATAAAAACCCTAAAAAAGTGCTTCTTGTTTAATTTTATTTCTTTTCTATTTTTAACTTAGTTCAATTTCTTTAAAGTTAATTTAGACTAGTTACTTATTTCCTTTTAATTTGATTAGGTCAAAAAATATTTTCTTAACAAAATCCAAAACAAATCCATTTCTTTAATATCCTTGTAATTTATTCGTCTTACATTATTCAATATAATATGGTTGCAATAGATAATTAGGACATTTTATTACTTTTTATTCCCCATTTGTAAATTTGTATACCCCATCCCCAAATGATGTAATAGCGTAGGATATTTATTTTCCGCAATTTATCGCTTTAGTATAATTGCTAGTAATTTAGGTTTTGTATGGAAAGATAAAAATCAAAACTTAGAAAACTTTTAATCCAAGATAAATCAAGCATGAAATCAAAACACTGGCACACTTACACCTCTAGGGTTAACTCCACTTTATTGCCTTAAGAAAAATGGCCATGTTATGTATGTGAGACACTTTAGCAAAAATAATCAAAAATACAAGATCATAGTCCCTCGATGATACTTCAAATGTTGCCTTATAAATGATCTTAGACCCTTAATAAAATTGCTAAGGTATCTCACTACATTGCATTCTATGACTATACGACGATCCACACCTGTCCCTTCACATTCAATGATAGGGCTTCTTATCAATCAATGGTAAGATAACAATATCTAAAGGAGGAGGAAATGAACTAAGACTTTTTGAGTAGGTAGAAAGTTCATAGTTGCTTGCTCACAACCATTTTCAAAACATCTTTCAAATACACCAACACTTTCAAATGAAATATTTTCAAAAGTCAACACTTTATATGCATTCTTATAGAGACGAGGATCATTACAAAGTTCGCCTAAAAGAAGGAACGTTTCAAAAATAATTTCAAATCACAAACACATTTCAAACAAAGAATTTCAAAGTGAGCTAGCAACTAAGAGCCCGTAGATAACTACAGATGAAAAAGGTGCTAACACCTTCCCTTTTCATAACTTACCCCTCGAACTCAAGAAAATATCTCAAAAGATATTTCCTGTTCTTTTCACCCTTTCCTTTATTGGATAAATTAAAAGTCGGCGGCGACTCTTGCTAACCGCAACAACTGCGATAAAATGTAAAACACCCAAATCAGTTCTCCCACCGTATTACAATAACAATATTCATAAAACCCTAAGCTAAGTCTCTCGGATTACCTCTCATGTTGTGATACTTCTCGTGTGAATTCCTTTGATTCCTTGCCTCTCCTTCCAATCATTTCCTCTACTTCTTCTGTTTGCAAGTACTTGAAGGTGGTCAAGCTCGACAACTTAGGTTTTCAATGCAAAACCCTAGGTATTCAAAGGATTTGAGCTTTGGTAAGGGTTAGAGATTGTAGCAATAACATTTGGATACAAGGGTTTTCGCCAAATTTCCTTCTCCCTTTCTCTGTTTAGATCTTAAGTTTATATAGCTTTTTAGGTTAGATCAATTAGGAAATACATTTAGTCTGTATTGCAGTTATAATGTTAGATTGTTTGTAATTGATTCAATTAGGGATTAAATTGATTGAATTAGGAGATTTGATTTGGAATTAGAAATTAGGGTTTTGCAATTCATGTATCTGGACGTTTCTATGTATAAATTTGTTTCAATCAAAGATTTGATTCCTGATTTCTGGATTTTTGAGCTTTCATATGACTTAGGGTTGAAGACAACCTCCCTGGGCGCAACTTGTACAAAGGGTAAAAAAAAACCCAGTTTTGAACTTTGGTCAACTAACAAAATAATAAATAATAATAATGAATGTGTTAACTTATGGTCAACCCTGACACCAATATAATAAAATTGAATTAATTATAAAAATGCAAACTAAAAACAAAATAATCAGGAAAAAAATTGACTTCAGTCAACCCCAACATAAAAATAAAAATAATTACATTTTATTTTACCACTCCCCCCCCCCCCCTAATAGACCTGACGAATTTTAAACGGGCTTTTTAAAATAAATTAGATGATGAGCCCATTTGATAAAATATGACCAATATTTTTTTATGAAATAAACCCCCTCCGAAATTAACTTCTACTATATTTAAACAAAAATATAAATAATTGTTGGCATGCATGAAAATATAATTTTAAACAAATGTAACAACACAAAAATTAGTATGAAAATGACTAAATAAAATAAATTGATTGTTAACACCAACGCGAGCAAATTTGGGGTATGACAATATCTTAAACTGGAAAGAAATTGTTGACGGTGGGACGTACTCGATCAATAGCGGAATCACGGGTGGATGGAGGGTAATGGTGTTCATTAGGGTAATGAAGATGTCATTTGTCCATTTGGGGGCTCATGAGTGACTCTGATGATGTCATTGGCCAGAGAATGCGTGGGATGGTCATTGGTGTTGTTAGTTTCTTTCTTCCATTGTTCACCATTAGATTTATCGTTGAGTGAAGTTATGTAAACATTATGATTCAATATGAATCATTATGATTCTTGAATTGGGTGTGATATAAGAACTAAAGGTTAACTGTGTTGGAGGTCATGATGCCTTCTCGTTTCGATATGGAGATAAAGAGAAGTAGTTGCAAACATTTTGACATCCAAGTCAAAGACAATTAAATGTGAGAGGTTTTAGGGTAAGAATAATGTGTACCTTAATGTAACTACTTCATTATGTGCTTATAGTAAAGATCTACAATTTTGAGGGCTTAGAGCATTTTTCTTTGGTAGCTGTAACAAATATAAGATGCAAGAGGATACTTTAAAGTATGATTTGACGATTTGCTCATTCTAGTCGCTATGATTAGGTATCCTTCTAGAGCTGCTTCGTCCCAAGTTCTCCGATGTAAAAACTTTCTTTTTTGATAACTCCTCTAAAGGAGTGATTTTATCAACATGACGTCGGAGTGGTGACCTCATATTCTTTGATCCTCTAATTTCATGATCTATATCGCTTTATCTGTACCTCTCTCATGCATTGTGAGAATAGGGTCACTCCATGGTCCTCAATCTTTCTATTTTATTCACGAGCTGAGATCTTACAGGAGATTTTTCGAGGTCTATTTGGTAGATCCGACGACCTTTGACTTAGGTTTATGAAAAAATCCCTTAATAAACTAAGTTGAAGTGTATTGTGTGTTGACCCGAACTTAAATTGAATCACATAGAGTGTTGGACCTATTTGAATGAATAAAATTTCTTTCGATATTATTATTAAACCTAAATTTTTAAAATCTATTGTATCTCTATGCATTTTATAGAAAATTTTAATTTGCATTCTAAAAGTATATATTAAAGAATTTAAAATAGAATTATTTTTAATTATATAACTAGTTTTTTAAAATTCTTACTATCAATACAAACATTTTATATTGATTTTTCTTTTTCTAAAATATTGATTTTATTTAAAAATCGCCAAGTGAGACAATGTGAGACACAAGTACCTATTTGCCTAGTGGCCTTATAATTGCGACGACCCTAGCCATGATGTCAAGTTTAAAAATGTTGAATGAGTGATGATGACCAAAAAGTTTTCAATCCATTTTACTAGTTTCTCTTTTTTTTGGCAATAAGAATGGGGAGTTATAAAGTTAAAAAGATTGACTATTTGTTTAGCAAATTTGTACTCTCCATGTCCCGTAATCACCGTCGCATTTGAAATAAACATAAAAATCCCATAAAAGGTCAACGTTATAAATATTTGAATTTTTAAGTTAACTTATTTTTAAGCTAAGCACGTATAGAGAATAATAACAAAAGGAATATTTTTTATCTATCTTGCATGAAATATTCTTTACGCAATTTGCAATTTTTGGGACAAGAATTTATGTTGTGGTCATAGAGATGAAGTAGTATCTAACTGTACCAAGAAATACTGTAGTAGTGTAAATGTGATGGGTACAGTGTTAGGCGTGGTAGGAGAGAGACAATTTCTCGTGAGATTCTGAGTATGAAATAACTAAGTACTAATTATTTTCTTGACTCTTACTCCACAGCATGTGTTTTTGTATAATAGAGAGTGACAGGGAACAAAATTGATATATAGAAGAGGAATAAATATGGGATAAGTTTGTGTGAATGATTATGTCTCAACTCCTAAACAAGATTACAATTTTGAAATTTCAAATTTAACTTAGAGATCTTTTCAACTTTAAAGTTCTCATTTAGTATGATTTTTAATTAACATAAAATAGGCTCAGTTAATATGTTAATGATTTTAACATGTTTAATTAATAGTTATGATGATAATTGGAACTCTAATCTTGTCTTAAACAACAAAATCATTCAATGTTTATAAGTGAGATGAATATTCATCCTATTAATTAATTTTTGTAAAGGTGAAATTAAATCTAATTTCAATTTTGTAAGGGTCGAATTAGATCTAACTCAAATTCTAAGTGATGTCAAAATTTATTTAATTAAGACCCGTTACAATTATGCATGATAATAGGGTAGGATACTTACTGCTTTTAGCTTTTTCATATCCAAATCCAAATATTTAATAAATCCACACTTTCCTCTCTAATTACTATTGAGGATGAAGAATCGAACACATACCCGTCCTAAACTGATTCGGGTTAAGTTTAGGTATTATTGTCCTATATCTTATCTTAAACAATAAGATCACAATGTTTATAAGTGAGATCAATCTTCATCATATTAATCAATTTTATAAAGGTGAAATTAGATTCAACTCAAATTGCTTCTCTGTTAAATCAGCTTACTCTATTCTATCGGAAGCTAGGAACTCGGGGAATCAATCACTCCATAAAGAGGTGTGGAACAAGCTGGTTCCGCTAAAAGTGCTGGTATTTTCGTGACAAACCATTCAAAACAACATTTCGTCTAAAACTTATTCAGGAGGGGGTATATTAAGCATTGACAGCTCCTTCTGTGAATTGAAGGAGGTTATGGATCAACCGAGTCCACAAATCACATCTTCTTAGGATGCCATATTTCTTTCAATGTTTGGGCATATTTTGTTAGTTGGTTGAGGGTGACCACTATTTTGCATAATTCTATCATTGTCAATTTTAATTTTTTTTCGCGAGTAATGCAAGGCAAAAAAAAGGCTATGAGTTTGGTTTTTGCACTATTTGGTTCGCCTGCCTGTGGAGCATATGGAAAGCCAGAACGCAAAGTTTTTTCATAAGAAAGACATGTATGCGTCATTGATAGCCGAAGAAACCAAGCTTCTCTTTTGGAATTGGCTTAGAGTAAAATCAAGAGGCTTTATTTATTCCATTTCTCAATGGCTAGCATCACCGATTGTATGTCTCGAAGCTGTCAAATGAGGTTTTGTTCTGTTGCAGTATTGTTGATCATATGCCAGCTTGCTAGTGTTAATAAATTTGTTTGCAAAATTATTCTCGTTTAGCTCCCAGCCTTGGTTTTCAAGTATAAGGTCGAGGCAATTTTGGCGCGACATTGTTTGTCATTTGTTATTTGTGTTCAGGCGGGTGTGTGTTAGGTGGAGTTTGTCTCCTAGTTAGTTGCTGGTGTTTTGTTATTTAAATTGGGGTTTGTCATCTAGCTTTTAGTGTTGGATCCGTTTGTGGTGTGCTGAATCATGAAAGTCATATAACATGTGGCTTGTTTATTTTTCTATGGGTGTTATTTTGCTTAGACAATCTTATTGTTTGTACATTCAATATGCTATCATCCCTTGTGCTAGAGCTTTTTCTTTTATTCAATTGGATCTTTCTTCTTAAAAAAAAGAACCAACTCAAATTTAAAGTAATATAGAAATTTATTTAAGAATCTGTTTGACTTAGGTATGGCAAGTTGGCAACAGGGCGGGACGGAAACGATTTTAGCACTACCTAAAGCCGAATCTTTGATAAATATATATTTCTCGCCCCAATTCCTATTTTAAATGAAGAATTGAACCCTAAATCCGTCCCAAACTTATCTGGATCAGTTATCCCTACCCCAAAATTGGTTCGGGTCAGGTTGAGGTACTCATATTCCAAACTGGTTCGGTCGAGTTCGGGTATCCTCGCTCCGCTCTAATCCCGAGCAATATTTTTTAATAGAAATAATATTTTTTTTTCTCAACATCAAATTAAATTACAAATAAAAAAGTAAACGATTCTGAAAATTTTTCAAACATACATTTTAAATATTTTAAACAATAAAGTAAAAAGAAAAAAAAAAAAAATATACGATAGAACTAGTATTTCAAATAATCAAACCAACTAATAAAACTAATAATGTACATACTAACATAAACATGGTAGATTTAGGATGGGCTATAATATTTCCATTACTCGACTCATCCATATATTTTATATCGATAAAAAACCAAATTCAATTAAAGTGTATTTTTTCCATCAAACTTGAGTCGGGTTTTGATGGGTATATGTTAGTACGCAGGGCCATCCTGACTTTTTAAAGTTCCAGATCAAATAATAAAAATGAACTCCTAACAAAAAATTTAATTATAAAAAAAGCCAATATTATTAATTTTTAATATATTAATATAAAATATAATATATAAAATATGATAATATATCTTTTTTATAAAAAAACCTAGAATCATGTGTTATATCTTATCATAAAAGTTTAATAATAAATAATTTTTAAAATATAATAATTTTTAAAATATTTAACTATAAAAATAAATATTATTTAAATTTTATTTTAAAGGTTAATGATTAAGAAATAATTATATATAAATATAAAAGCAGATAAAGAATTTGATTAGATTGATTGGTGATGATAGTAAAACATACATTTTTAAATTGTATGAGTTCGATTTTATTTGACATTATTTTTTGGCAATTTATTAAAAGAGTTAAAAGTTTATAAATGCTAATATGTATTAATTTTTCAATGTATATAATTATAATATTATTTAATTTACAAAGGCCATCATTCAAAATCTCGAGGCTTCGTGTTTTTTAGTCTTTGAATTGTGGGTCTGGTCGTCCTGACCCAAAGTCGGCCCTGCTAGTACGAGTCATATTGTCATGCCTAGTTCTTTGCAGTGGTGGAGGCGGAAAAATTATGAAGTTTGGACAAACTAAGAGTTTTTTCATTTTAATTCCTCACTAACTAAGAGTTTCAATTTTTACTCTTTTATTTATTCACTACAAAAAAAAGCCTAACTGCAGCGTGAATATCACGTCACAACATGCAAAATCAAGTCACAACATGTTTTTTTCGCGTGATTTTCATGTCACAAAGTTGTGGCATGAAAATCACGTCGCAACATGTTTGCACAAATATCATAACTGCAGTGAGAACAGGCGTAGAAGTCAGAACAACAACTTTTGTTGCCACGTGATTTTTACGTCACTAATTTGTAATGTGAAAATCATGTCATTAATTAATTCCATTTTACAAAGAAATGTACTAACATGCTTTTCTTTTCTTTTTTATAAAAAATTTAAGGTTGCGAAGTGATTTACATGTCACAACTTTGTGACATGGAAATCACATCACTAATGTTTCTCTTTTTCTTTTTAAATTTAATTAATGAAACAAAATATATATTTTTAAATTAAATTAATAAATTAGATTAACAAAAGTAATTAATAAAATAAATATACTAAATATATAAATTAATAAACTAAATAAATTTAATATAATAAAATTAATAAAATAAATTTATAAATTTAAGAATTCTTAATTTAATATACTAAATAAGTTTAATTAATATGTTAAACAAATTCAAATTTGAAAGAAAAATAAAAATAAAATTAATTCAACAGGTCATCTTGGTTGGGATAGTTGTCAATGTCAAAATTATCTTCCTTTCCGTCATCCTCCGACTCTTGACCACAAACGTTTTGATTTCCATCAAACCCTTGCATAAATCGCCTCATTTGCTGCTCCATATCAACTTGCCTCTTCGCCATGACCCTCATTTTCCGTTGTTTCTCTTTCCTCATTGCCGCCTCATGTTACGCTGACTCGTGTCTCGCCTAATTTAACGCCAATTATCTTACTGTTTCAAGTTGTGTTGGTGTCGAATTTGGTTGATGTGACCCTCCTTCCCCATCTCTAACTCTTTGAAATAGAGTTCTATCCCCACTTTTCAAGGTTTTCGCCAAATTTCCACCACAAAAAAAACAACCGTTAAGCCCCTTTCCGCCATTGACTTTACTCCAAATATAAAATCTACATCTGGATGAACCAGCTCTCCCTCAGAGTATATTGAAGATTATGAGTCAGGAATTCTACGAGCAATATCTGATAATCCTCTTACACATTCAATAAAAAAATTAAATTAAATATAAATTAAATTAAATTAAATTAAATAATATATAAAATATAGCCATGTGATTTTCACGCCACAACTTCTCAATTGCCACGTGATTTTAACGTCACAACTTCTTAGTTGCCACGTGAAAATCACGCCAAAAAGTTGTCATTAAATTAAGAAAAAATATAAACAACGTAAATTAAATAACTTACCATAGCTTTTAGTGTATGTTCGTCAATAAAATTCCCCGTTTTCTTTCTCCGAGTCTTTTTAACCATCACAATCATCAGTGCTAGTCTCCTCAAAGTTTTAGTCTAAATAATTAAATTAAATTAAATTAATAAAATATATTATATATCAAAATATAACTTAAAAAGTGGTAATAATTACCATGCATCTAACATACTCAACGATACTTATACTTCCAACTGTATTAAGGCAACCCCCTTTTTCAGATGCCCTCATCTTCTTTGCATTTTTAGATTTAGCCTGAAATGCTGGTGACTCCCAATATTTAAGAAGTTCATCAAAAACTTCTCTGCCATAATAATTTTTTTAATCAGCCTCTCGTTCATTGGGTCCCGCACACATTTTTCATGGGATGTTGTATGACATTAAAATAAATAGTTAGATAATTATAAAGAAAAAGTCATTTAAATAAAAATAACTAAAAAAATAAATTAATTATACCTTAAATTTTTTAAACCAAGCTTCTTTACTTGGAACATCTTTAAAACTCTTCCAAAATTCTTTATACATCTACTGAATTATATAACTTATAATCTTGACAGCAGTTTGACTCGGTCCAAAACTAAACAACAATAATTTGAATTAACAATATTAAATATAAAGTTATATTAAAAATGAAAATGTATACTTAAATAAAAATTTATAAATAAGAAACTTACGGGCTTCATTCGGGTCAATTCCAAAATCTCCCGTCAATGACATGAATCTTACTCGAATTATCATTTCCTCAAAGATCGTTTCCATCCAACTCATCATCATTCCCATCCAAATCATCATCATCTGGCTCCGCATGATCATCCTCGCGTGTAGGTACATTTGTGGGATGTGGGGTGCAAAATCCTCCAGTCTGTGTGGGATGTGGGGTGCTGGATTCTCTAATATGCTAGAAGGATGAGGGTATCTTTGTGGGATGTGGGGTGCTGGATCCTGCAGTCTGCAGGAAGGATAAGGGTATTTGTGTGGGATGTGGGGTGCTGGATCCTTCAATCTGCTGGAAGGATTAAGGCATCTGTGAGGGATGTGTAAAACTTGGTCCTCCAGTCTGCTGGAATGATGAGGGCATCTGTGTCTGCAGGAATGGAAAACCAGGTGGCGTAACAAAAGATGGTCCCCAAACGGGTTAATAAAAGATGAACTCCCATATGAGAACATATGATACTGAGAGGAGAGTAATGACATAAAAGGCTGAGTATTGGCCATAGACATATCATCAACCTGACTTTATGGGAGAGGACACGTGGTCGACTGAGGTGCCTTACATGTTACTATCCTTGGGTGTTGGGACTTCTTACCATTACCCTTACTCTTATCAATTCGAGTTGATATTTTACCTATTTATATTGAAAACACAGTTAATATATATATATATATATATATATATATATATATATATATATATATATATATATATATATATATATATATATATATATATATATATATATATATATATATATATATATATATATATATATATATATATATATATATATATATATATATATATATATATATATATTCATCAACAAAAATAATAAATTTGAAAAATACATTCTCATCAATACATATTCATTAACACATTCAATAGATGATTCATTATTCTCATCAATACACATTCATTAACACATTCAATAAATGGTTCGTTATTCTAAATCTTCATGCTTGTCACCCATATCATTCTCATCCTGTGATATGATATTATCCTCAGATCCAAACTCTTCGTGCTCTTCGTCCATAGTATTATCAACCAACAATATAGACGCATCAACTTGATGTCCCTCAACCATTGTGTCAGACAAACCTATAATTTGTTCATTTTCAATCACATCATTAATTTGTTCAACTTCATCAACTTGGTAAGAAACATCTTCTACTAAATCGCCAGTTTTAATATAACCCAACGGTTTTGTTTTTAGTATAACACACCACCCTTGTTTATATGGTACAAATGAAGGATAAGAAACATAATAAACTTGCTTAACAATATGTGACATTATGAAAGGGACATACTCTTTGTACCTTCAGCCCATTTGAATCTCAACAGTACCATATGACTTATCTATTTTTGTGCCTCTAGTTGGATCATACCATTCACAATAAAACAAGACAACTTTATTTTTCGAGTCCAAGTAATTGTATACCAACTTGTAGATATGTTTAACAAAGCCATATAAGTCATCTTCACCACCATTTGTAACTCCTTTTACAAATACACCACTCTTTATGGTTTTTTCCCTTCAGTCCATGTTTCTGTGTGAAATTTATATTCGTTCATGAATTATGTGTGCCATTCATTTGCGTTTTGAATATGGCCTTCAGACAAGTTTATCAAATTGAGTATTTCTAGAGTCAGTGCAACAATGCTAGACAATCTCTCCTTTAATCATGTTTGAAATTGAGCACGAATGACACCAGATATTGATTGTACACCTGTACTATAAAAATATGCGATGTTAAATACCCTAAAAAGAAACACACTATAATATTCAAGGTAATAAATTTTATATTAACACTATAAATAAAATTAAACAGTTTGTGTATACTTACTCAAGATATAGTTTAACTTCAACGCAGTTGATCAAGACATGAACATGTGCGAATTGCATTTCTTTTTGGATCAACCAATTCACACCCTTCTTTCTAGAGGGATGACCTGGAAACCAGAAGACTGATAAGGTGAATTGAATTCTTTCGTTAACATTTACAGAATTCCGTATGATTATTGGAGTTAACATCAAGTGATTAAAATATTGACTGCAAAAATGTGATATTTATGGATGCAAGTAAGGTGCACATTGTCATACCCCAATTTTTGACCTAAGATCCCATCTTCATTTGCATTTTTTGTTATATACATCAAGGTCATGAAATATGGTCGGTTTCGAATGTTTCACCTTCGAGCATTGCCTCAATGCCTGTGCAGAGATTATCGCGTGTGTGAACATTTTATCTTATGCATGACTAACTTCTAATCAAGCACGAAGTGTATGTTTTTGTTTCTTTTATTTCATGTGCAGAAACAGGTTCGAATCAAGAGCATCAGACGCCATGTCTCAATTAGGGTTTTGAGTCTCTTAAGCCAGAAGTACAATTGTCGTTGATTCTTAAAGACTGATTCATCAAGAGAATCGTGTGTTTATTTCCATGCTCTTTTCAACAAGTGGCCTCAAGCTTCTCCAAAACTTCCTCAAAGAACAACAAAAGTTCCATGATCAATAGTTTATATGTGTTTCACTTTACCTTAAAATACAAGAAAGATCAGGCTATGAAAGTCAATTCAAAACACCTCGACCGAAATTCATATGCAAGTTTTCTTTAAGATTTGAAAACAATTAATATTGTGTTTAAAAAGCCATGAAAAGCCTTTATGGGACGTCTATCACGATTTCAGATTTTCTGGATCTCTAAGTTCAATTCACTATGCCAATTTCTCAACGCGATAACATTTCGCCTCAAATCCCTCTTCTGGTGATCATTCGAAGCTTTTAAGCATGGTTCGATTTCTTATATTTACATGATGCGGGATGAATTTCGTTAGAGTGGGTGATTAAATTCAAGATCGTCTTGGAAGAGTTTATTTATAATACTTGAATTTTCATCATGTGAATTCAAGTGTTAATTAAATAAAGGTTATCAAAGATCTCATTCAAGAATAATCGTTCATCACATTAATATTTATTCAAGATTATTTTTGTGTGATTATTTTAATGGATTCACACAATGGCCATTTGAATTCACATGAGGAATTTATTCAAGAAGATATTGGAAAAGGAAACTTGATTCAAATAATCATTCATCACAAGAATAAATACATGATGGTTACAATTTTATTACAAGATCAATTCATGAAATTTATTTGGATCTCTATTACAAAATGCAAGATTGAAGTCTTAAGGATTGCATTATTGTTTATTCAGCATTCAACAATACATTAAAATATCAATCAATTCTTTTCCAAATTCAAATGGAAGATTTTGAATTTCATCAAGATGAATATCTAGATTCAAAGTTTATAATAATCCAAATGTTTAAAATTACAAAAGAATTGAGAGAATTATATTGAAGAACAAGTTTCCATTCATGTTACAATTTTATTTGGATTTATCACTACAAAGTTACAAGGAATTACAAGTTTGTACAAACTATTATTTCTAATGTCCTAAAATTTCAGCCCAATATCATGTTGCTGCCCATATTTTCCAGCCCTGTTGCAATAAAATAAAAGTCCAATTTTGTGGTATTTTGCTGTCCAAAACAACAATCAAAACAACCCCAAAATCACCTGTAAAAAACAGCCTACAAAATTGTTATAAAAATGCAGCAAATCAGTCCAAAAAACAGCAACCTATAACAGTCCCAAATGCTGCCAAAATTCTGCTACCAACCTGTCAAACCTGTGTTAAAACAGTCTGCAAAAATCTGCATATAACGAGACCATGTCAAATCAAACATTGCACAAAAATGGACATACAATAACCTTGAATCAAAAAGAAAAAACTAGCAGGCTAAAACAATTCAAAAAACTCATCAATTTTACCTCCAAATCTTACTCCAATATGCCTATAAAAAGGACCTTGTACAAGGAGGAGAAAAAGGAGAAATCAGAAAAACATTAAGAAAATTTGAGAGAAGAATAGAGAGAAGAAGATAGAAACACAAAGAACTTTGTTCAGAAATTCATTACCACTCACAACAGTCCTCACCATTCAATACTAGTAACATGCAACGGAAGAAGAAGAAAGTATTTGAGCTTACCTTCCCTTTAAGCTCCATCGGAGAGACTCCGATATGTATTTATTCTTCCCTATTTACTTCTGCATAACTTTCTCATTCACATGTTTGAATCTTCTCTTTACACCACTTTTTTGCCATACGATGCTTGCTTTATCATACCTTCTTTGTTGTATTATTTTTAGTTGTTGTATTTGTTGATATCTAGAATGTTTAAAAGTGAGTAATGATAATAAAAAATAGCAGACAGAAATACACAATAATAACATAAATTTACAAAGATAAAAATATACCGTCAATTTCTGTGCTCAAATACTCCCTCCTTGTTTCCTCCGAACACCATATTCTAGCACTTCCGCTACCATCCGGTCACCAACAACATCAACAGAAACAATGCACCAAATCAGAAATCACAAACTCTTCCTTCACTTTCCTTTTACTTATGAAAAATCACTCTTTTCTTCTTCTATTCAACTCAAATCAACACATGGAAAAAAACCACAATGACTGATAATTACAACATTGAATCCGCTGAAACTTTGGCAAACCAAGCTCTGGATTTTCTTATTATGGAAGCCACACCTATATACAAGCAGCTTCTACAGTTATTTCCAACAACTGCCAATTTTTGGAAGCAGTATGTGGAGGCACACATGGCTGTAATAACGATGATGCTATCAAACATATTTTTAGTTGATGTTTGTTGAACTGTCTTCAAGTTCCTCTATGGCCCTGTGTGGATGGAATACATATCCTTTCTAAAATTATTTTCGTCTATGCACCCACAAGAAGAATCACATCGGATGATTGTTATTAGAAAAGTCTATCAGAGAGCTATTGTCAATCCTACCCATCAAATTGAACAACTTTGGAAAGACTGTGAAAATTTTGAAAATTTCGTCAGTCGCCAGTTGGCTAAAGGACTGGTATCTAAATATCAACCAAAATATAATAGTGCGAGGGCAGTTTACCAAGAATGGAAAAAGTATTTTGATGAAATTGGTTGGGATATGCTCGTTGTACCACCGACGAGATCCTCAACCAACATCGTGAATGCAAACATCTCGACATCCTTGAACGCAAGAGAATCATCAACCTCTCTGAGCCTTACCTATGCTCCTTCTATGGTCGTAAATACAAAACCTACGTGGATCTAAAGAAACAGCTTCACCAACGAGAACAGAAAAAGTTGGTGAACCATTTGAGTTCATGGAAAGGGAAAACGCAAACTCCTGTTGGACCCAAAAAGCATAAAGGATATGAGCCAGTCTTCCCAGCAAGAAAAAGCCAAGCCTTCTAAATCAATCTCAGAAATCATTAGCGATGTAGAAGTTGATGAAAAAAATCTGAAGGTGATGCTGGATAAAACAATAAGAGCAGGGAGGGAGAGGAAGTAGTCGTTTTAGCAGAGAGAGAGGATCGTGTCTCTTTTGTTTCAATAATTTTCCTTTTAAACAAATTTTTATTGAAAATGATAATAATAATAATCTCTTCCCAATGATAACAAACAACCAACAAGCGACGCTGTTTTCCTTTTACTTAGGGTTTTCAAAACCCTTCTTTGTTCAATTCTAATCGGGTCAATCCATTGGGCTTGTTAGCCCAATCACTCTCAATATTCCCTTATATTTTAATAAAAACATAGTAATAACAGATAGAAAACATAGTTCAGTTGACAAAGCACACCACCAATGACCAAGAGGACCCGGGTTTAACCCCTGCTGGGGTATTTTATTTTGTTTCTTAGTTTATTTAGTCATTATCTCCCCATATTCTATTTTATTCTATAACAAATATTAGTTAGTTCGTTATATATATATATATATATATATATATATATATATATATATATATATATATATATATATATATATATATATATATATATATATATATATATATATATATATATATATATATATATATATATATATATATATATATATATATATATATATATATATATATATATATATATATATATATATATATATATATATATATATATATATATCACTTGTCATAAAATACAAAAAATATATTATCAAATTAGTCTTTATTTAATTTTGCTATTTTATTTAGTTATTCCAATATATGCTAATGAATTAATCTTTTATTTAATTTTTGTTATTTAATTTAATTATTCAAAATATATGTTTTATAAATTAGTCTTTATTTAATTTTAATTATTTATTTAATCGTTTAAAAATACACGCTTATAAATTAATCTCTTATTGAATTTTGTTATTATTCGATTGTCGCTCCAATTAACTTTATTATCGATCATTTAATCTTTATATCTTTCATCCATCTCAATTCCAAGGGAAATGTTTTAACTTTGTTGACTTCATGTCATCAAATACATCTTATACGATTGTGTGAATCCCTTCATTCAATTTTGTTTTTACTATTTTCTTAAACTTAAGTTAATTTTCTTAAAAGACTCAATTTTTAAAACACACACCTTTTAAGTCAAAACATTGACACTAGGTCATCACATCTTCAAAATCTCGTCCACGCCCATTTTACCAAACAAACCATTTTAATCAAACAAACAATTTTAAAAATAGATATTACAAAAGGTTCCTGCGGAGTACCGCAGATGTATTGGGTGCTAATACCTTCCCATTGTATAACCAACCCCCGAACTCTCAATCTCTTTTGAAAAATGCATTGTATTTTCACTATTTTTAAGTATTACTTTACATTTCATATTTAAGGGTTTTATTTCGCTCTTTTCCCTTTTCCCTTGGAAATAATAAAGTGCAATGGCGACTCTTGCTTTTGCGAGTCGAATTAATTAATAGCTCGATCTCCAATTTACCCCGCTATATTTTTTATCGCTACACATATTGATCCTTCAAATCTAGCTTTATTTTCACTGATCGCTTTGAATCACCCATGAACCTTTCAAATGGATACATCCACCTATATTGAACAAACCCTCCAAAATAAACTTCATATGCAAGATGCACAAGTAGATGTTTTAGGGAGTCATAAAAATGAGGCATAAATACTTGTTCCAACTTACAGAGAATGAGTGAAATATTTATAAGTAGATCCATTTTCACATTTTAAATTGAATTTGTAAAGTTGAGTTTGTTCAATTCAAATTCTAAATAATTAAAAAAACATTATATTTATGTTCTAAATAACTTGTTATTGAGATAGATACAAGTTGTAAATTGTCATACCCCAAATTTGATCCACCAAATAATCATTATGTTACTTTTCTTTTTGATCAAATTATTTATATTTTTTGTAATATTTTATGGGGGGGTTTAAAGTCTAAAAGAGGTGTATTAATATCTGACGGCACACTAGGTTTTTAAAAGCTCATTTGCTTCCTCTAGCGAGAAGGGATGTCTTTGTTTAGTATATTGACCCATTTTTTAACAAATGAAAAGGGGGTATGACCTATTTTGATTAAAGAGGCCCGATAAGTAGAAGCAATGCAGCCCCTTAAAGTTTTTGGACTGGCCCGCTAAGATATTAAAATCTATTTTCAGAAGTAAGTTGGGGGGTGTAATTTTCTTTCAAAAAGGGTCTGTTTGTTCAAAGCCAAATCAGAAGGCCCATTCAGGATTAAATAAGGTTGAAGAGTGCATAGGCAATTCCTTTTTAGGTAGCCCAAAGCCAATAGGCCCGCTTTAGTTTTTGTTGTTCTTAAGAAATCATATTTGTTTGTACATGATTATTGCTGGTTTTTATTAAAGTCTTTATTTTTATTTTTTTTTAATTTAAAAAAATTATAGTACTTTTTTTATTTGGAAAATAAAAAGCATTAACTATAACAAAGATTTTTTTTACATGGCTCAATCGTTTCTTTCAAGGCCTAATCAGGAAACAATCACTGTTTAGATTGAAACCTTTTGCATTGAATCAAAACAAGCTTTACATTGAACTAAAAATCAAATCCGGAACAAAAACAATATCAAAATGAAAACAGAAACAAATTGAGATTTATCAAAGCAATTACAATGAAATCATTACAATCTGGAAATTCCCTAATTCTAAAAAGGAACGACAAAGTCATAATTATGTTTCCTAATCTTTTGAAGAAATAAACAACCCTAATTAAATAGTAGAAAATTTTATAGACAGATTAATATGTTTCCTAATTTACAAACTCCTAAAAATTCTATAAAAACCTAAGAAGAAATCAGAAGAAAAGAGAAAAAATAAATTACAGCGGAAAAGACTATTACAGAGGAGACGAAGGATACAGTAGAAGAAGAAAATTGGAGAGGGAAAAGATCCGGAGCCTTGTCGCATCCTCGCTTGAGATTTGGGTTTCGAAATTCAAAACCCTAAATTTGTAAAATCGTTGCCGCTAACCCCGAGCCGCCGCTCCCATCCTCAGCCACCACCGCTCTACACCACCTTGTCACCTGTAAAAATCAGAATGAAGAAAGGATTAACGAAGAGAGAGCGAAACTCAGAAAAACACGCGACGAGGTGTACTACTTAGCTCAAAAACTTATGTTGTTGTGTTGATTTGGGGATTCGGGGGCGGGGGGGGGGGGGGGGGGGGGGGGGGGGGGGCTTATGGGTTGTATTATGTCGTTATGGTATCGGAGAGGGAGAAAGAGTGGTAGTGGCACCGTGATTTAGGGACATAGGGTTTCGGTTTTGTTTGAAACGAGTGAGAGAGAGCGCCCAGAGGGAGAGATATAAGAGAATAACAAAGAATGAAAAGAATTTTTGTGTAAAACGAAAATATAATATGCCTTATAATCTGATGTGTGTCATCCAACCATCATTACCATACTACCTCGTTCATACCAACATGGTCCCAATCATACGTCCCAAGACGCGCACACCCACAATAACTCCATGCGCGTAACCGCACACAGTACAAATGGACCCCAAACCCCTGCGTTGGGCTTGGCCTATTACTAATACAACCCTCTAGTTTTTTGTTTTGGCTAGCCAACGCTCAAAATGTACCCCCCAGTCTTATAGACCAAGTACAAAATCGAGATTTGGGCCCTAACTCCTAACACCCCCCGATTTTGCTGCTCTATTCTAATATGCACCCCCTGGGCTTTTGGGCCTGAATTCAATGTATGAATTCAGACCCATGCTGTTAGCACCCCCATTTTTACTACCCAACTATATTCACACCCCCTTACTTTTATTTAATTTTCTTCTTTATTTTTATTATTTCTATTTTCCTTTTTATAATACTATTAAAATTATTATTATTAAATCACATAATTTTTTTTTCTTTTTCAAATTCATCCAAAAATATTATTTATTTTTATTGCATTAAAATTATTTTTTGATTATACATTTAATAAGATGTTTTTTACAATTAAATACATTAAAATATATTTCAACCAACAACAAAATTATCTTTCATAAATCAAATTAATCTAACAATTAATATTCAAAAAGGGTTACGAGTATATTTGAATTGACTGCGCACTCCGTCTAATATTTCCGTTATTCATACACCTAGACTGAGTATGTGGGAAATTCAAATATTATTCCTAACTCATAAAAAAAAACCAACTGCGAACAACGAATTGAGACTCTGATTCCTCATAAGAGGATCCGTAGGCATACGACTAAAATCGTAGTTAGTTCCCCTAATAAAAATTAAAACTCTATTCCCTAAGGATTAATTCTAAACCTAGTATCCTTGTGAACAAGGTAGAAGAGGGGTGCCTAAAACCTTCCCTTCGTTTAAAACCGAGTCAAAAAAACCTAGAATCTCTAACTTTTTAGGGTTAACCTTTATATTCCCTTCTTTAGGATAAAAATTAAGGGCGACGACTCTCAAATTTAAAACCAGTTACAACAGCTGGTGACTCTGCTGGGGACTCAACCCTAGGTTTAGAAGCCTTACCTTTTAGCTTTAGGGTTTAGGTTTTTTTCTCTTAATTTTAAAGTTTTAATATTTGTTTTTTTAATTATTCATTTATTTTTTCTTATTGCATTTGATCATGTTATTATATCTGTGGTGGGATTTAAATTTCGCAAAAAAATATTTTTAAAAACCCTTAGAAAGAAGGTTCGTCTATTGGATAAGGGGTTACATCAACCCTATGAGTTTATGTGACGACTTCGCCTAGAGTCAGTGGAATTCCGCAAAAGGAATACCTCTCAAGAGACATCCTCTTGGGAAGTAGGACTTTGGAATGACACCTATGGCTCTTTGTACAACCTTCAAACCAAAATCTCATGATGAGACCTTTTATGACCTAGAGACGAAAGTTTTGGTCTATAATGAGGCTCCACTTAAGGGAGGCCCTTGTGCCTTTCCCTATAGTATTATTCATGACACCTTTAAGGAAACCACCTTATGGGGAGGGTATAATATCCATAGGCCCAAACTAAGAGCCTACCTTCTAAGGGTACCATCCATAAGATCCCATCACTAAGCCTTATATTCATGTGTTCATGCATCTTTGCATTTCACATATTCATTATTCTCTATTTTCTTTTGTTTGTCATATTCACAGGCTTGTAAAAAAATCTATAATAGTCAAAGGTTTTGGTGAGTGCCTGAAAATGAATACCAAAGGGAAACAACTTGTCTGTATCAATGCTATCAAGCCGGACGTGAAAAAAATTAAGGCTATAAAAGAAATATCATCTTAAAAGGCTCTGAAAATGTTGAATCGTTGCTATGGAGATATCCTTGACTTGACCAAAGTAGAAATAAAATCGGATATTGTTTCTGCTCTAATTCAGGTTTACGACCCTCCGCTGAGATGCTTCACCTTTCAAGACTTCCAACTAGCACCAACTCTGGAAGAATTTGATAGAATTCTAATTTTTTTCTAAAGAAAAGGCTTATGTAGGTATTAGACAAACTATCGACATCAAAATCTTGGCAGAAGGCTTAAAGATCCCTTATCCTAAATTATCTCTTAATTATAAGAAAGAGGGAGACATACGAAGGATTAAGTGATGCTACTTAGAAACTAAGGCTCTTGATCTTGCTAATAACAATGAATTGGAGTCTTATGTACATTTCCTAGGATTGCTTGTACTCAGTGTAATCTTGTTTCCGCGAACTTTAGACTATATTGACCCTGCGACTATTAGCGTGTTTTGGGATACAAAAACTTTAAATACAGATCTAACTCCCGCTCTGCTTGCTAACATCTATTATACAATTCATACGTGATAAGAAAAAAGAAGAGGTACTCTAAATTGTTGTATTCTACTGTTGTATTCCTGGTTTATGACTCATCTTTACAAGGAAGATTACATGATTCCGAACCTGACAAGGTATGAGTGGCCTCATAAATTAAGGTCTCTTACTGCTAATTCTTTATTATGATATGCAAGGAAGCTGTACATTGGTGATATTTTTTATAGTTACGGGGACTTTCCTAATGTTCCATTGATCGGTTCACAAGGCTGTATTAATTACAACCCTACCTTGGCCCTACGACAACTAGGGCATCCCTTGGAAGATAAACCTTCAAACGAACAACTCCAACAATTGATGATTCATGACATGGGCAAAAACGACCGAGAGTTGCTCAATAAAATTTTTCGGCCCTGGAACATGGTCAATAAAAGAAAAGGTGAAAGGAAGAGTGTTGTGGCAAAAGAATCCTACACTCAAAGGGTTCTGGATAGGGTACAAGTTATTAAGTTGCCTTTTGACATAGATCCTGAATACAAGCCAGAGGTCTCAGTAGCTCCTCCTATGTCTTTGGAAGAAGTAGATGATTTGAAGAAAACCTTGAAACAAGATCAGAGGGAAAAAGAAGAACTGGAGCTCAACCTCTTTAACCTAACCAAAGAAAAAAAGACAAATGCAGTGCATAGTTGAATCAAAAGACCAACAGATTTAAAGAGATCGTGAGGCATTTAAAAAGAGGAGCCTCAAGAGTAAACGTTTGACTGAAGGGTTGTTAAGTGCCACTTTTAATTTGGATTCCCACAATCAGAGGTTAGAAGATGCTGTTAGTGAAATTGGGAGATTAACCAGATGGTATGAAAAGGCGATGCAAAACAAGAAGGTGCTGGAAGAAGATCTAAGGGCCCAAATCCAGAGTTTGGCACAAGCCTCTTTAGATCAAGAAGAGCAAATAAAATATCTCACCACCGGACTCCAAGATAGCCAAGAATCACAGATAAGATAATTCCTTGAAAGGATGAGGGCAAAAAGACTTCTTGCCCAGAAAACTGAAGAGTACGAGCAAGTATGCCTTGAGCTAGAAGGCCTCCGAAAAGATTTCCTGATACAACGAAGACTTTATAAGAAGGTGAGGGATGAAAAGATGTATTGGGAGGAGCATTATGCGAAGATCGCCCAATCAGGAAGGGAAAAACACAAGATAATTCCCAACCTCTACCGAGAGTACCGATACTGCAAGGACAAGCATGAAAGACTCTCCGTCTTAGCCAAAAATATCATTGAAGACATCCCTAGAAGTTTGAGAGGAAAAAAAAGTGATGGTTCCTCTCCCAAAATACGTCGATGACTTCCTCAAGCTTTGCAGAACAATGGTCGATTGTTTCAGAGCAGACATCCGCAAGCGCGCTTAGAAGACTATTTCCCTTTGTTTATTTTCTTTCACCGAGTTTATTGTTTTAAAGTTGCAGTATCTTTCAATATCTGAATTATGTTTTCTTTTAAAGACAATTGTTACCTTCAATAAAGGCATTGTGTTCCATATTTCGTTTATGTATTTGTTTTCTAGATATTCACTAATAAAAAAGGAAAAACCTAAAAAAAATAATATATAAAAAAATATACGTATCCAAGTGAGTAAGACACTCAAAACAAAATTCTTAGTATTTGTAGAGGTACAAATGTTTAAGACTAAGCCATTGGATTGATTAGACTTATACAGATCAAAATAAAAATTGCCACCGCGCTTTATTGTTTCCAAAGGAATGGGAAAAGAGCGAGTAACCCAAAAAGAGGGGGAAAGATTCAAGGTAAGGGGGTTGGTTATGCAAAGGGAAGGTATTAGCACCCTAAACATCTACGATACTCTGCAGGAACCTCATTGAAAAAAATCTGTATATTTTGGCTATAAAATATTGTATGTAAAATAAATGGTGGAGGTGAGACAAGAAATGTTTTTTATGATTTTTGCACCCTCCGCGGTTGTGAACCCTTAGTGCCTATGAATCATCTTTCGTGCAATAGGGGATCAGGGTACACATAGTTCACTTTTAAAATTTTTAAAATACAATTATGTTGATTGATTTTATGAGATAAGACATCATCGTCATTATCCGTGTGGAAAAGATACTTACTACCCACAATTATGAGAAAGGAGAATTTGCATCATCTCAAAGTGGAGGATATGGCTTGGATTTTAAAATCAACAATGCCTCACTCAACACCCAAGTGGAAAATATCTCACTTCACTACATATTATAGAAGTATAGTTGTTTGCATCACTACAAGGATTAACAAGAGTCTAATCTCTTCAGAAAGGTTTTTAAAATAAAAATCCAAGGTGGCAAACTAGTTTGAAATGAGTTTGATTGACTTTTAGTCTTCTCATAAAAATGTAAAGGTATTATTAAATTGATTGGAGTTTATTTATGAAAAATATTTTGAAAATACATGGACCTAAGTCCAAGTTTATTATGAAAGTGGTTCAAGTTTAAAAACAAGAAGAGTTTTCAAAAGGATGGAGAAGAATTTTGAAATTAAAGAAGATGGGAGGAGAAGAAGAGACTATCCTAAAGCATAAGGTAAAATCTAGGGATAAGAACTATCTAACCAACAAGAAGCCAATACTTGACATTATAATTCAAGATGAAATTTCCATTCTTTGGATTGAAATCAAGCAAGCAAAGATATTAGACCTCTTGAGAGAACCAGACTTCAAATGTATTAAGTCTTTACTACAATTGGGCAGAGTAACGAATGTATACAGGTGAATTCCATATTACAGACAAAGTATGTAATCACAATAACCTGCACACAAAACAAACAAACAACCCAATGTCTTGAGTTAAACTTCAAGAACTCCAGATAAAATATCAATTAAGGTCACAATGTATCCATCACAGACCAAGGTTTCTAATCCTAAGTCCAAGAAGTCCAATACTCCATAATGCCAAAGATAGTAACCAAATAGTCCAAGTATCATTAAAGATTTTTATGGTTCATGTTAATTATTAGGTATCTTAAAAAAGAAAAGAAAAGCTCAAGTGAGCAAGATAAAAAAATGACAAGAATATAAAGGGGCTCAAGTGAGCAAAGATGAAAAATAGGATGAAATATAATGCTTAAAGTAAAGGGTTCATAAAGCATAAAAAATAAAAGCATAAAGTAAAGTCAATTGTTAATAATTAGTGGTTAGTTGGATGACCATCTTGAAACTTGCATTTGGAACTCATTAGAGGATTGGTAGAACCAAAGCCTCCACACAACAAGTTGCATTTGCTTTTTTCAAGCATATCATCCATTTGGAATCCTCAAAAGTATCATTTAATGTTCAACGATGTTTAAGTGATCCGCGTTGACCAAAAGTGTTGTAGATCCATTAGAGGATTGGTAGAACCAAAGCCTCCACACAATGAATCTCAAGGTTATTGGATCAAAGAGATAAAATTAACATACTTGGGCTTGCAAACATAGGTTTGCACCATGAATGATCATTTATTTGAATTGAGACAAGATTTAGCGCTATGTTAAGCAATCATAAGTGGACTTATATAGAAGTCACACCTATTTTGAGGCCGGTCCAATCTATGCACCATTTGTTTTGAGACATGATATAGAGATCATGCTCCAATAACACTTAGTGAAATAAGAAAGGGATGAGATGAAGAAGGGTGGGGAAGAATATAAACCACATTTGAATTAAATTTTAATCAAACTATTATTAAAATCATTCATCCATTTTTATGGAGTTAGACTCAACATCATGGATCCAATGATGTTAACAAAGTTCATGATCAAAAATTCAACCCAAGATCATCTAGAAAATAATCACAAAATAATATTTCATTTAATATATATATTAAAAAAGGTTTTAAAATGTTTTAAAATAGAAATAAAAGAGAAAAATATCAACTATGTCCAAATTAATCAAGAAATATTAAGACCATAGAAAAATCAGAAATGAATTAAAATATTTTTATAAATTTTTTGGTGATTTTTTAAAGTCAAACTATTTTTAAAATTAAAAGAAATGAGTAAAATAAACCAAAAATGATAAAAAAATACCAAAGTCGTAAATAAAAAATAAATGAGGTCACCAATATTTGTCACAATATCATTGGATCATTCCATAATTTTTTATAATTTAAAAATGCATGAAAGTATTTTTAAACATTTAAAAATTCAAATAAAGTGAAAATCTATAAAAAATATCAAAACACAAAATAAAATTGTGAAAAAATAAAAATCAGAAAGAGAAAAATCAAAAATATTTTTCATAATTTTTTCACATTTTTTGGACTAAAAATGATTTTTCTATGATTTTTTGAAGTTTAAAACAATCAAATATAAAAATCAGAAATAAAAAATAATGTCAAAAATATGTGGACCATTGGATGAGAGTCAAAACGCGTTAGTAATCAAATCCAAGAGATCTGGCGCGCTGTGCATATCATGGTCATTACTGAATAAAGCATAGGATCAAATATAAATAAGAAATTCAAAAAAATACAAATGGGACGCTATCATTTATTAGAAGATGACACGTTGGTCATCTTCAACCTCCATCTAGTTCCAAAACCAGGTTGCTCAATCTGTAAAATTAGAGCACGAGACCTATGCCATTCGCTTCGTCTCTTCAAGACGAAGACAACCACACCTTCGCGACAAATTTATATAAATTGTAGCTCAAATAATTTGGATGGAAAATTTTGAAAAGGGGTTTGAAATTTCATGGCCAAAACGTGTTTCCATATAAAAACAAGTGTTGCAACTAGAACCAGGGCAATGAGAGCTTCACAATGATATCAAAGTTTTGAAGAATTGATGGAGAAATCTACCTATTGAAGTTGAGTTGCAGAGCTCTGAAACTGGACTTCTATGGATCAATATAGGTCACGATTCTTGAAGTTAATTGTATGGTTAGCTTCAGGGAAGATCAAGGAAGGTTAATTGATAGAAAAATTAGATTGAAAAAGGCTTGAACACTGATTTCAAAGTTGTAGAAAAATGAGTTATGGAGCAAGTTTGGCAGGGTGATTCTGGCTGTTCAAGCTTGAGAAAATGAATGAGGGATGACCCTCTATTTATAGGGAATCAAATGGAATGTTCAAGCGTGTGAAATGATGAAGTTTGGAGGGAAATCGTGTGAAGTTGCAAACAAGAAAAGTGTGACTTCTATATTGATCAAGACTCATCCAAAACGCGCGTTTTGCTATGCTAATCACTTATGGAAGTTAACTAAACATGTTTAGAAGAAAAAATGCGTAGAATAAATGTGTTTAGAAGCTAAATCAAGAATTTCAAATTCTGACTTTTGAAGAAACTTCAGTTTCGAGTTACCAATTTCAAATCAATGGCATTCTCAGCTCAATGGGTCTTAGGGCATGATTCTTGAAGATTTAGAAAGATGAGGTTACAAGCTTTGCAATGGAAAAATAATGGAATCAAATGGATGTTTGAGCTGAAAGTTTCAATGAGTCAAAGTTTGGAAAAAGAAGTTGACTTTCCATACTTAGAAATATTTCATGTTTTTCTTCGAAAGTGACCTATAATGTTTTACATCCAATCATAGCCTTCCTCTTGGAATTCGCTCTTGACCAAAAAAGATGGCATTAAATAGACCAATTGAATGAAATTTTTAAACTTGAACCATTCGAAATCTCCAAAAAATGAGAGAGTTATGGATTGTTGAAGTTGGAAAAAATTCATGAAATGACCTATAATCTTTTGTATCCTTAGGGAATCTTCCATCCATTTTCTCACTTTGCACATAAAAGAAAGAATAATGTTCACATACTCAAGATCATTATGGAAAATGAGTGGGCTCAAGGTAATAAAAATTGACCACGTTATGATCATTTGAAGTCACACATGGGAAATTGGGGGTTCATCTAGAGGACTTGTAATTTTTCTTCATCATCCAGTTTCTTCCAAATGAAAAATCCTTGAAAATTTTGAAGTGATTTGTTAATAACCATTTGAAGAGAAGGATGCTTTTTGAATCACTAAAAAATACCAAAAGATGAGCAAGATATACTTCTTTGAAGTTCAAAACCCTAGCTCCTAGATCTAGTAAATGCTTTGAGGAACTTTGGCAATTTTGAACAACCTTCTTGTACCAACACTTTTGCTTTGTAAATAGAAGTTGTTGAGGATGATAATGAGAACTAATAGAAACCAAAACAACTTCTATATCTTGAGAATTGAGAGAAATATGCACTTGTGACTAATGGGAACAAGGCCTTGTCCAACCATAACAACTTCTTCAATCAACCCCTTGTACTTTTGAATCAATCTTGATAACTTTGAAATGTAGTGACCCAAAATAAAACTTTCCATACCATTTCTTCCAAAACAAATTCAATGGTGAGATTTGAATTTCTCAAGATTTATTGACTAGGGCATGGAAATAAACTCATGAACCCATGGATTAACTTGCTAAGCCACATTGCCTTTACATACATTATTAACAAGTAAGACAAACCAATATTACATTTTATTAATTAAAAGGAAAGTTAAAAACAAAACATGCATGATCACAAAAGAAAAACAAGTCAAGGTGCTTGGTGATTCCTCAAAGAGAAAAGCTAAAGATGGGGAGGAGAACCAAAAGTCCTAATGTGATCTTATTGTAATTGAATCAATATGGTATGATAAAGGGATCTTAGAGGGAAAAATTGGGGTACAACAGCTGCCCTTATTTAAGTTTCTTCTATCCGGAGATACGAAGGTTAAAAATCTTCGTGTCGATGCGATCGAATATACTTAAATATAAAACAAACCTTATTTTTGGCCCTAAGATTCCATACAATACTCATGAGTATGAATGCATATGAAAAACTTCAGAGGGACGCAAAACACCACTGGGGATGTAGCAAATAAAATAAGGATCAAAAGGGAAACCCAACCAGGAAAGTAAATCACCGGTGAATCAAAAAGACCTGACTCATAGAGGATGGTAAAAGGTCAAAGGATACACCAACTTTTACCGAAGGCAAAACTACCAACGTTCACTGAAGGTAGAAAGAGAAAAGAAATAATAACACTGACGTTTACTGACGGTGAGCTACCAGCGTTTATTGAAGGTAGAGAGAAAAAGTCATCGATGTTCACTGACGATGAACTACCAACTTTCACTGAAGGTAGAGAGAAAATGTATCATAACATCTTCGTTCACTGACGATGAACTACCAACATTCACTGAGGGTAGCAAAAAGATAACAATCACCAACTTTCACTGATGGTGACCTACCAACTTTCACCAAAGGTAGAGAGAAGATAAATATCATATCACTGACATTCCCTAATGGTGAACTACCAACACTCAATGAAGGTAGAAAAAAGATAATAATCACCAACTTTCACTGATGGTGGACTACCAACTTTCACTGAAGGTAGTAAGATAAAATATATCAAAGCATCGCCGTTCACTGACAATGAACTACCAACATTCACTGAGGGTAGCAAAAAGATACTAATCACAAACTTTCACTGATGGTGATCTACCAACTTTCACTGAAGGTAGAAGGAAATATCATAGCATCGTCGTTTAGTGACGATGAACTACCAACGTTCATTGAGGGTAGCAAAAAGATAACAATCACCAACTTTCACTAATGGTGACCTACCAACTTTCACTGAAGGTAGAAGGAAAATATCATAGCATCGCCATTCACTGACGATGAACTACCAACATTCAATGAGGGTAGCAAAAAGATAACAATCACCAACTTTCACTGATGGTGATCTACCAACTTTCTCTAAAGGTAGAAGGAAAATATCATAGCATCACCGTTCACTGACGATGAACTACCAACGTTCACTGAGGGAAGAAAAAAGATAACAATCACCAACTTTCACTGATGGTGATCTATCAACTTTCACTGAAGGTAGAAGGAAAATATCATAGCATCATCGTTCACTGACGATGAACTACCAACATTCACTGAGGGTAGAAAAAAGATAACAATCACCAACTTTCACTGATGGTGATCTACCAACTTTCACTGAAGGTAAAAGAAAAATATCATAGCATTACCGTTCGCTGACGATGAACTACAAACATTCACTGAGGGTAGGAAAAAGATGACAATCACTAACTTTCACTGATGGTGATCTACCAACTTCCACTGAAGGTAGAAATAAAATTTCATAGCACCGTCGTTCACTGATGATGAACTACCAACATTCACTAAGGGTAGCAAAAAGGTAACAAGTTTACCCCAAAATTCTGGCGTTTCACCTAAAACGGGTCTCAACTTCTTCTTTAACCAAGGCATTCCGCCTGGAAAGGGTAATATATAAGCTATCTCAAATAAAGAGACTACCACTTACAAAAATTTAACAAAGAACTGGATACTATCCACTCATAGAGACGATAGCAAAAAAAAAGGTAACATCGACTTTTACGGGGAAGTATAAGTTGCTCAAATAAAGAGACTTGCTACTTGCTGTTATGGAGGATTGTAAAAATGACTTTCTAGGGAGAACAATATGGTTTCCTGGGGAAAGAAATATGACTTCCTGGGGAATGAAATATGACTTCCTGGGGAAAGAAATATAACTTTCTGGGGAATTAAATATGACTTCCTGGGGAATGGAATATGAGTTCCTGGGGAGATGCCAATATATTCCTTCTGAGGAGATAAAGCCTTCTCGTGCAAAATAAATGCACATTCTAAAACCATGGCTTGAAGCCTGCAAATATCATAAGTAATAATATTGCTGAGGATCAAAGATTCAAACCAGGAATAAATTGGGATGGAACAGTCAACCATAATACATCCTTTGAGAAATAAACTCAAGAGAGGGAAACCCAATCTATCCAGACAAAGAGCTGTGCAAGAAGGCTAAAGAAAAAATCTTCCACGAGGGATAACTCATTGGGGAAATTGAAAGAATATACACTCCCTGCTTAAGGCCGACACTCTATTGGAGAGAGGACAACACAACTCTACAAAACCGGGTAATATGCCAACAAAATATTAATGAATGCGAATGAACAATGATTTGCTAGATTTAACTATGCATGATGTATGTATGAATATATGAATGTTATCATGTATATGCTGATAAAACAGACATATAACACTGGGAGTAACCAGTCAAAACCAACTCGGGCACAAACAACACTCGGCTAAATCACATCCAAGATGAACATTCGATAAGAAAAATAAGCACCAACTGAGGAAGTAAAATCCTATTTTACGGCTTAACTTCACTGATGAGGAACATAATTCAGAAGTAATCAAAATATAGAGACAAAACAGTACAGATACATGGATACAACATCCTTCTCCTGACTTCACCGAGGAATAACACTCAGACTTCAATGGGAAAACAAATGATATCACGGTCCACACTTCCACTGGGGATTTCAATACTGATCTCAAATAAGGCAGATGGAAACCATATTGGCAAAATATCAACTGAGGATTTCAAGATGACTTCAATGGAGAAATATCATACAGACTTCCCTAGGGGAGATAGCGCCTCATCATCAGGGAGATACCAACACCATATCAAAGAGGGGAAACACATATACATTCTTCATTGGGGAAACCAGAGATATGTTCTTCAATATTGAGAGTAAGTTTTGCACCAACTTCTCTGGGGAGAAAGTATGAAATCTCACGGGGACAACAACTTAGAGAGTTAAGAAGTCAAACATTATAGCAAGGAATCAATCTTATAGGGATTTTAAATCAAACCCAACACTTGGCGAGTGAAAACCCAAAAAGTTGATAACCAATTCAACACTTCTTAAATAAAACACTTCCCTTACCTGATTATCGGGCAATCAAACAAACTGCAAGTACTACCGAGAGGAGATGCTTCGCAAATGAGTCTGACTCAGCATGCACGGGGAGAAAAGACTTCTATCAAATAGCGAGGCCTTCAATGGGAAATCTTGGATTGAGTCTTTCTATCATATAAACCTATTCCAATAAAAGATACCATGGGATAGCTTTCCTGGGGAATCAAGAAATCAACATATAGAAAGAGGTCAAACTCTTGGGGATTTTAAATCAAACCCAACAATATACTGCCCTGGTCCAGTTTCCTAGGAAATAAATACCAACAATAATGCCAACACTGCCAAAAAGAGCAACATTTTTCAAAAATTCCATCTCAGCACACCAAGGGGACAAGACCTTTCGTCATATGAGGGAAAACTTTGCTGGGGAATCTTGGATAGAGGCCTCAGACCATGCAAACTCAAAAATCATAAAAATGAACCAAGGCTTGACTGGGAACACTGGGATCACAAACCTGATACCGCATCTTACACCAATTGGTAACGTCTTCAATATACGAAAATCACGCACATACCAGCGAAAACGACCTGAGGAAGCCTTCCCAGGGGAAACAAAACTTCCCAAAATTACTGGAGTTCGTCCATTACTAGGATTACCACTTTTGTTTTCCCCTTGAATCACAAAATCTAAAGTAAAAGTAAGTTGTAAATTCTTTTTGAAAAACCATTTTGTTATTTAATCTTTTGGCTTTGAAAATTATTATCAATAATAAATGGAGTCTTTGTAAGCTGAATAAAAATAAGAACTACAAAGAATTGGGTAAAAGCTCAAAATTTATTGATAGAATGGTAGTCTACGAATGGCGAGACTCCATGGTTAATTACAAAGTTTGGAAAATGGTAATATATAATGGAAAAGATACATTGAGATACAATGACCACTATTCCTTCTAACAACTTTGAAATCCTGAGCAACAACTCATGTTGAAGTATGGTGAGGATCCAAGAAGATTGTTTCTTCAATGATCAAGTCTTATCTGATGCAGTTACTTGCAAAGAAAGTCCCTAACTTTTGCCTAAGCTGCCCTTATAGGTTTTTAACTTAGCGGGAAATTTTATTCTTTTTATGTCTCTAATTTTTTTCCTAGACCACCCTTTCGAGTTTTCGGCTTACCGAGACGCTCTTTTTTTCCTAAGACTCCCTTTCAGGTTTTCAACTTAGCGAGCTGTTCTTTTATTTCTTTAGGTGAAGTATTTCTTGACTGTATCAGCATTCATGGGACGTGGGAACTCCTCGCCATCCATAGTTTCAATAATTAATGCACGGCCAGAGAAGGCTTTCTTGACAACATATCGGCCTTCAAAATTGGGAGTCCACTTGCCCCTAGAATTAGCGTTAAAAGACATGATCTTCTTGAGCACGAGGTCGCCTTCTCTGAATTCACGAGGTTTGACCTTCTTATCAAAATCTTTCTTCATTCTCTTCTGATATAACTGCCTGTGATACGGTGGGAGAACTGACTTTTTGTTTTTGCGTTTGATCGTAATGTTGCGGATAGCAAGAGTCGCCATTGACTTTTCTTTTATCCAATAAGGAAAGGTGAAAAAGCACAGGAAATACCTTTAGAGTTTTTTTCTTGAGTTCAGGGGGTAGATTATGAAAATGGAAGGTGTTAGCACCCTTTCATCCATGGTTTTCCATGGGCTCTTAGTTTACTCGCTAGATCACTTGCTTTTGTTTTGAAATGTGCTTTGTGATGTGGATTTTGAAAGTATTTTGAAAATGTGACCTTGTAATGATTCTCGTCTCTATAAGAATGCGTACAAAGTGTTGGTTTTGAAAATAGTTCAAAGAGATGTGTTGGTGTATAAAATGTTTTTGTTGTGAGCAAGCGAGCAACTAAGAGCGAGTCTACCTACTCAAAAGGTCTTAGATGTTCTTTTCCTCCTCCTCTAGATGTTGCTATATTACCATTGATTTGGTAAGAAGCCCCATCGTTTGATGTGAAGGGACGAGCGTGGGATGTTTTTGTATAGTCATAGAAAGCAACCCATGGAACATTTTAGCAATGTCGTGTGAGGGACTAGATCGTTTATCGAAGGCAACATTGAGGGTCATCGAGGGACTATGATCTTTTATCGAGGGTCTTTTTCTAAAACGCCCATGCTCGAGGGACATGACTATTTTTCCAATAGGAAACAAGGTGGGATTACCCTAAGGGTGCTAGTGTGCAAGTGTGTTTGATTGCATGCATTTTAGTCTTGATTAGGGTTATCTATTTGTTGATTTCATATCTTTCCATACACATCCTAATTACTAGCATTTTATATTTGGAAAAGCGTTAAATTGCGGAAATATAAAAGTCCCACGCTATTACAATATTTTATGGATGGGGGTACGTATTTACAAATGGGGGGTTGCAAGAATTTAAATCCTATTTAACTATTACAACCATATTGAAATGTACAATGCAAGAGAGAATAGGAATTGTTTAGAAAATGATTTTTTTGTCTTAATGAATTAAGAAAAAAGAAATTAATTAATTAATAAAGGAAAATATTTGTATGTCTTTTTATAAAAAGGAATTAATATTAAAAATGAAAAAAGTAAAATAAATGAAAGATAGAAACAGCGTGCTGCTGCAAACAAAAAAACAAAGATCAGAAGTTATGAAGTCAGGCGCGTGGTGACTCAGAAAGGAACGTCAGTGGAATCAGAAGTTCTGGATTGATACACTCTAAGGTCCTACAAGAAACGTCAGAGGGAAAGGAAACAGAGGTTCTGGGTGGTATTCAGGAAGTGAGCCAAAAGTCATAAGTTATGTATTGCACTATAATAGTGAGTGAACATCAGAAATTCAGTGCGTTGTCAGCGTGTGAAAAATCAGAAATTCCGAGTGTTAAAACAGCGAGTGAAAGCATCATAAGTTTAGTGTGTTTAACGTGTAGGGAGAAATCAGAAGTTCTGTGCGGTGCTAAAGCAGTGAGTGAGAATCAGAAGTTTTGTGTGTTAAAATGGTAAAGAGAACTTAGAAGTTCTGCGTGCTTAAACAGTGAGAAAATCCTAGAAATTCTGTGTGTTAAAATGGTGAATGAAAAACAGAAGTTCTGTGTTACATTTCAACTCTTTCATCTTATTAATCAGCACATCAGCAATTTATTCAATCCTTAACAACAAACTAGGAGGATAAAAGCACAGAAGTTTATAGAAGTTCTAATCCTAATTTTGAGCCTAGCCTTAATCAAGAAGTTCTAATCCACAGTTTTCCTACTTATGCAATGATATGGACAACATTAATATTGTGATATTTACATATTTAATGATGTTCTGAATGAAAAGATGCAAAGTCAGAAAGACTTACCTTGAATATGGAGCGTGTGTTTGGAACCTGAACTGCTGCCTTCAGATGTTCTGGAGTCAGCAAGAGTAACGAAAGATAAAATGCCAAGTTCTTTTGATTCAAAGGGAAGAATAAAGGTTTGGTTTTCTATTTGGGAATTGGATTTTTGATGAAGGTTTCACAGTTTTCCTTTCTCTCTTTTGACAAATTTCTCTCTCAAAAGACCAGCCCCTTGAAAGTGTGATGGAGAAACTTATTTATAGGTGAATTTGATGTGGTTTTGGGGGGGGGGGGGGGGGGGGGGGGAAACAAATGGGATTTAAACTTTTTTGGTACACTATTCCATTGATTTTTGATCACAGCTTTTTGTATTTGGTGCAAGTATAGAATTTGGGAAAATGAAGGCGTGGACTGGATTAGCTGCTGGTTAGAATATTGTGTTGTAGTAGTGCAGCAAGTTGTTTAAACGAGGTCTTGGGATTTGGTGATGTTCTGATCGCAGAAGACCAGAATGAGACTCGAAGGGTGATGTTCTGACTGAAGCGTTGAACATAGCCTTCATATGTTGAAGAATCATGTTCTGACCAAAGAGTATCACTTCTATATGTTCTAATTGAAGCATCATATTCTGAATCATTTTTGCAACTTCTGGATGCACTTGCATGGAGGCTGGCTCAGAAGTTTTGAAGTATCATATTCTATTGACACTTAGAAATTTTTCTAAATGTTTAGAAATTTGATTTTTTCAAAGTAACTTCTGACTTCTGATTTTTTTGATGAACCAATTTCATGTCTTGATGAAATATAATTGTTGAAATTGATTTTTGATCTAAAAGTCCGGGTTTGACTTTTCAATGTGCTTTTGACCATTTTGCCCTTGTGGATGATTTTCTTGAAAAGTTGTAATTCAAGACTTGGAACTTGATAGAAGCAAACCTGAGATTCCAGGATGATCTTTTGAGAAATGAGAGGGCAAATTTTGGGATACAACAGTTGCCCTTGTTCAATCTTCTTAAGCCTGAGGATGTAGATTGGTTGGTCTGCCTTTCGTGATCTGAAGGTGGAAGATGATTGAACACAAGAGTGCCCAGAAATTTGTACTCGCATGAAGTAATGCTGATTAGTGATATCAGGAATGGGCTTACAAATGCCATTTGGAAGGCTACGGAGAATCTTCGGAGATGGGCTTAAAGATGCCATCCCGAAAAG
Organism: Vicia faba; assembly: GCA_948472305.1. Lineage (NCBI taxonomy): Eukaryota > Viridiplantae > Streptophyta > Magnoliopsida > Fabales > Fabaceae > Vicia > Vicia faba. The sequence goes on along the minus strand of OX451737.1, from coordinate 763,977,977 downwards.
ATCGGTTGCATAAGAGATTCCTTGGCGAGAATTCCTGTACCTGGTGTTGAGGAGGACTTTGCCGAGGAATGTTGATTTTTGCCCTGGGATGTAAAATTTAGGAGCTTCGGTTATCCATTACTCTACTAGAGAATTAACTCTTGATTGAGGGAGTGAAAGTAGAATGTATACCTGGTCAGGGTCCAGGCTATATAGAGACTTACTGGGGAAATGTGAAACCGACCGTATCTTGTCGGGTCTGGGCCTTACAGTGTTGTAAAATGTTGCTTGGAGATAAGGGAGAAGGAACCTGGATAGTAGGGTTACTACGAGATGAAAGCCTGGATAGTAGGGCTATGAAAAGAACCTGGGTAGTAGGGTTACTTCGAAATGAAAGCCTGGATAGTATAGCTTATGGGAAGGAACCTGGATAGTAGGGTTACTTCGAAACGAAAGCCTGGATAGTATGGCTATGAGAAGGAACCTGGGTAGTAGGATTACTTCGAAATGAAAGCCTAGATAATATGCCTTATGGGAAGGAACCTAGGTAGTAGGGTTACTTCTAGGTGAAAGCCTGGATAGTAGGTCTATGAAAAGGAACCTGGGTAGTAGGGTTACTTCGAAATGAAAGCCTGGATAGTAGGGCTTATGGGAAGGAACCTGGATAGTAGGGTTACTTCGAAATGAAAGCCTGGATAATAGGGCTATGAGAAGGAACCTGGGTAGTAGGGTTACTTCGAAATGAAAGCCTAGATAGTAGGGCTTATGGGAAGGAACCTGGGTAGTAGGGTTACTTCGAGATGAAATCCTGGATAGTAGGGCTTTAAGGAGGAACCTGGGTAGTAGGGTTACTTCGAGATGAAATCCTGGGTAGTAGGGCCATGAGAAGGAACCTGGGTAGTAGGGTTACTTCGAAATGAAAGCCTGGATAGTAGGGCTTATGGGAAGAAACCTGGGTAGTAGGGTTACTTCGAGATAAAAGCCTGGATAGTAGGGCTTAGAGAAGGAACCTGAGTAGTAGGGTTACTTCGAGATGAAATCTTGGGTAGTAGGGCCATGAGAAGGAACCTGGGTAGTAGGGTTACTTCAAAATGAAAACCTGGGTAGTAGGGCGGTGAGAATGAACCTAGGTAGTAGGGTTACTTCGAAGTGAAAGCTTGGGTAGTAGGGCCATGATAAGGAACCTGGGTAGTAGGGTTACTTAGAAATGAAAGCTTGGGTAGTAGGTCCATGAGAAGGAACCTGGGTAGTAGGGTTTCTTCGAGATGAAAGCCTGGGTAGTAGGGCCATGAGAAGGAACCTGGGTAGTAGGGTTACTTCGAAATGAAAACTTGGGTAGTAGGGCCATGAGAAGGAACCTGGGTAGTAGGGTTACTTCGAATTGAAAGCTTGGGTAGTAGGGCCATGAGAAGTAACCTAGGTAGTAGGGTTACTTCGCTTGATCATGTAGATTAGTTGACCCTCTTAGTTTCGGAAACTGATTTTTTTATTAGCTGTCTGCAGATATGATATGTATAATTGCTGGAATTGTTGGTGATAACTGTCTTTCCTTAAAACACAATAGGGTTAAACATATGTGATGCATGAAATGCGTTATGAGATGATGTTCTCAAAATAAATGAGATTATGTTGTATGTGATATGTGTGCTCATGTCATGATGTATGAACATGAGATGTTATTTGTGACATATCCGAGTCTAGGAAAATAAGTCCCTGGCTGTTGTTGGAGAATATAGAATTTCTGACAGTTGTAGAGAACTGTGGTTCTTCTACTTCTGTTGGAGATGGTGAATGGAAATGACTGTGTCAGAGATTTGTTCTTCGTTGTTTGTGAATATTCTGCCAAGGAGAGACTATGTCTGAGAATAGCTCTGTGGGGGAATGACTCTATTAAGCTGTGTTGGGGATTGAGCTTCTGTACCCAGAGAAACAAACTCTGCTTGGGGAGATAATAATTTATGATGATCCGCTCACGATTATGAAATTCGTCCGGGGGATATAGATGTCAGGTTTCTGGATGACCCGAGGTAGGGAGATTAGTTCCAGTTTTGAGAGAACTGACATCAATGCTTTGATTACCTTTACTCTGTGGGGGATACAGATGCTACGAGGTCGCATGTATTGATGACTGTGCTCCAAAGTCGTATCTGCCCTACTACCTGCTGGATAGAGTAACTGTCGGGTTTGACATTTCTTATTTTTGCCCCTGTTTTTGGAATTACGAGTAATTGTCTTTTGTTTCTTTATGTAAATATTTATGAGCAGCGGTCATATTTAAATGCATATGTCAAAAATAAATCAATGGAATTTCTTGCAAAACAAAATAGAAAAAGAAAAACTCAAAGTTTCTTATGAAAATGATTTTGCATTGATTTTTTGAAATTGGCCTGTAATAGGCGTTTTCGTACAAGGAGGCTGACGTTCTAGTAAGAGAACGCCGCCGTAAAAATAGAAGTTATACAATATTATGTAAAAAAGTAAACAACTATGTACAACAATCCCATTGGGTTCCAATTTTGTGGTCGCCGCTATGTCTTTGAGTGTCTCATCACTTTGCTGCTTGTCTGAAGCTGATTAGGTTGATCAATGTTGTTTGAGCTTGACAATTGATACTGAGGTCAGATTGCAAGGTGATCCAATGGGACATAGTGATACGCTTTTCATCCATAGCTTTTGCCTGGACCGCCCTTTCGGGTTTTCAGTCCACCGGGATACCCTTTTTTGCCCAAGTCGCCTTTTCAGGTTTTCGACTTGCCAGGTGTACTGATTTTTCATTTTCATCCCTTATTTTTGCCCGAACCCTTTTGGTTCGTCGGAAAGCCCTTATTTTTACCTAGGCCAATCGACCTAGCGGGTCTTTTATCATGCGTTGTATCTTTTCACTATGTCCGTGTGGACAGGGTGAGGAAGTTCGTCACCGCCCATGGTGGTCAGAATCATGGCTCCACACGAGAAAATGTTTTTAACCACAAATGGACCTTCGTATGTGGGAGTCCATTTGCCCCTGGGGTCACCTTGCGGCAGTATGATACGCTTGATCACTAGATCCCCGACTTGATATTCTTGACGCCTGAATTTCTTGTTAAAAGCCTTGATCATTCTCTTTTGATACGTTTGACCATGACAGACAGCAATAAGTCTCTTCTCATCTATCAGATTCAGTTGATCAAGTCGAGTCTGGGTCCAATCATCTTCATTCAGACCTGCATCCTTCATGATTCTCAGAGAAGGGATCTGGACCTCAATGGGTAGGACTGCCTCCATGCCATATACCAGAGAGTAGTGTGTTTCCCCTGTCGACGTTTGTGCTAAGGTACGGTACCCATGCAGAGCAAATGGTAACATCTCATGCCAGTCTTTGTATGTCACTGCCATCTTCTGTACAATTTTCTTTATGTTCTTGTTAGCTGCTTCAACAACGCCATTCATCTTCGACCGGTAGGGAGAAGAGTTATGATGTTGTATCTTGAACTGCTTACAGAGTTCGGTGATCATCGCGTTATTGAGGTTCGTACCATTATCAATGATAATTCTCTCTGGAACAAGATATCGACAAATTAGGTTATGCTTGATAAACCGTGCCACAACATTCTTGGTGATAGTAGCAAAGGAGGCCGCCTCAACCCATTTCGTGAAGTAATCGATGGCCACTAGGATGAAGCAATGCCCATTGGAGGCGGTGGGCCTGATTTCTCCAATCATGTCAATGCCCCACATTGAAAAGGGCCCCGGAGCTGTCAAGACATTCAAAGGAACCAGAGGCACATGCACCTTATCATCATAAATTTGGCATTTATGACAAGTTCGGGAGTGCTGATAACAATCTGCTTCCATAGTGAACCAATAGTATCCTGTCCATAGGATCTTCTTAGCCATGGTATGTCCACTGGAATGGGTTCCAAAGGTACCTTCATGTAGATCTGTCATGATTCTCTCTGCTTTGCTCTTGTCTACACACCGTAGTAAGGTAGAGTCATGGTTGCGCTTGTAGAAGATTCCATTACTGAGGAAGAATTTCACAGCGATTCTTCTCAGAAACTTCTTATCATTGATAGATGCCCCCTCGGGATACTCTTGAGTCTCGAGATACTTCTTTACCTCATGAAACCAGGGTTTGTCTGCCACCTCTTTAGTATCAATCTCACAGAAGTGCGTTGGTTCATCCAACCTTTCAATGGTGATTCGGGGAGCTTCATTGTCCCACCTAACTTTGAAAATAGAAGACGACATGGTAGCTAGCGCGTCCGCTAACTAATTCTCCTCTCGTGGGAAATATTCAAAAGTTACCTCCTTAAAGTGTGGGAGCAATGTTAGTACGTGCTCTTTGTATGGGATGAGATTCGGATGCTTCGTATCCCATTCGCCTTTGATCTGACTTATCACCAAGGCTGAATCCCCGAAGACATTTAGGAACTTGATTCTGAGTTCAATAGCGGCTTTGAGACCCATGATGCAGGCTTCATACTCTGCAATGTTGTTAGTGCAGTTAAAACATAATCGGGTAGTGAAAGGAGTGTAACATCCATCAGGGGATATGATTACAATGCCAATACCATTACCGAGTGCGTTTGAAGCTCCATCAAAAACCATAGTCCATCGGGATCTTTTCTCAGATCCTTCGTCTGGTCTCGGTTCTTCATAGTCAGTCACCAACATAATGTTCTAATTCGGGAACTCAAAATTCATGGCCTGGTAGTCATCCACGGCCTGATGAGCCAAATGATCATCCAATACACTCCCCTTGATTACTTTCTGGGTTGTATATTATATATCGTATTCAGTTAAGATCATTTGCCATCTCGCTATTCTTCCGGAGAGTGTGGGCTTCTTGAAGATGTATTTGATTGGATCCATCTTAGATATCAACAAAGTAGTGTAGGTAAACATATACTGTCTCAGCCGGCGAGCAGCCCATGCCAAAGCGCAACAAGTTTTCTCGAGCAATGAGTATCTTGTCTCACAGTCAGTAAACTTTTTGCTAAGGTAGTATATTGTGTGCTCTTTTCGACCAGACTCGTCATGCTGCCCCAGCACACACCCCATTGAATTGTCTAGCACTGTTAAGTATAATATCAAAGGTCTTCCTCAAACTGGAGGCATCAGGATTGGCGGTTCTTGAAGATATTATTTGATCCTTTCGAAAGCAGTCTGGAATTCATCATTCCACTTTACTACTTGACCTTTCTTCAGAAGCTTGAAGATGAGCTCACAAGTAGCAGTCAGATGTGAAATGAGCTTGGCGATATAATTCAAGCGTCCCAAGAAACCTCTAACTTCCTTCTCGGTACAGGGAGTTGGCATCTCTTGTATGGCCTTTACCTTTGCGGGGTCTACCTGAATACCTTTGTCACTGACGATGAAACCCAAAAGCTTACCAGACCTTAGCCCGAAGGTGCACTTGTTCGGATTCAACCTCAGCTTGTATGTCTTCAACCTGTCGAACAACTTTTATAGATGATCGAGATGTTCCTCTTTGTTTTGAGACTTGGCTATCATGTCATCAACATAAACCTCAATCTCGTGGTGAATCATATCATGGAACAAAGCGATCATGGCTCGCTGATAGGTTGCCCCAACATTCTTCAACCCAAAAGGCATCACCTTTTAACAGAAGGTGTCCCACTGTGTGACGAAGGTCGTCTTCTCCATGTCTTCAGGATCCATCTTGATCTGGTTGTAGCCAGAGAAACCATTCATGAAGGAGAAGATTTTGTGCTGCGCGGTGTTGTCAACCAGAACATCAATATGGGGAAGCGGGAATTCATCCTTGGGGCTTTCCCTATTTAGATCTCTGTAATACACACACATCCGTACCTTGTCGTCCTTCTTAGGTACCAGAACGACGTTAGCAACCCACTGCAGATAGAAGGTGACAGCTAAGAACCCTGCGTCGAACTGCTTCATGACCTCTGCCTTGATCTTCTATGACATTTCAGGGAGCATACGGCGGTCCTTCTGTTTAACTGGAGGATAATCCTCTTTAGTTGGCAGACGGTGTACCATGGTGTCTGTGTCTAACCCAGGCATGTCTTCATATGACCAGGCAAAAATCTCAACATAGTCGCACAACATTTGTATCAACCACTATTTGATCTTAACTTCCAGATTTACACCGATCTTGACTTCTTTTCTGTCCGTCTCTGTGCCCAAGTTTATTGTCTCAACTGGCTCTTCATGAGGCTGTATAGCCCTCTCTTCTTGTTGTAATAGTCTAGCCAGTTCCCCAGGCACCTCACAATCATTCTCACCTTCGTCCTTAGCTCGGTTGATCGGATTCTCGAAGTCATAGCTGGTATTAGCAGGATTGTTATCAATGGGATCTAGAGTGGATATGGATCTGCAGTTTGATACGTGAGTGTGTGTAAGAGCATAGTTGTATTAATAAAGTAAAATCAAAAAAGAAAAATAGAGAACGCAAAATTTGTATGCAAGGAACGTCCAATGCTTTATTGATGACATGTGAAATGACATATAATAACCCTCACAGACGGAACCATTGTGCCTCGGGTAAAGCACAAGGCCAAAAAGTTTAAAAATTGTTCATTACAAATTCAGAACATAAGTAAGACAATTACTGCAGAATAAAAGAAACTAGAATAAAATCTCTAGCCGTCCAGTTATTTGGTCCACCGTTTGTAGTCGGGTAGATCCAGCTGTGAACGTCAAGGTATTCCTCACTGTCTTCAATAGCGTTGACCTCACGATTATTGATGCGTAGGGGAGGTCCTCCAGTACGAGCGCATCGAACAGCCCTTTGAGCCCCTGAAGTAAAGCCCAAACCAAATTTGTTAGTTTTGTGAGTAAAATCAGGGAGCCGTCCCCAATTGGTACACCCACCTTCCTCAACCACTGTTCTGGCGTCCTTGAGAGAAGCCATCTTCAAAGGAAGTTTGGTACTGGTGGTAGTCTTGGTCGACGCTAAAATCTGGGGAACCTCTTCAAAGTTTTGACAAGGGGTCTCTATGAATTCCCCGTCCATCTCCACATACCTGAAGGAGTTCAGGTGGCTCACCATGTACTCCTCTTCGTCATGCACAGTGACTATCTTCCCCTTCACCGGATACTTTAACATTTGGTGTAGTGTAGAAGTAACAACCCCAACTTCATGGATCCAAGGACGACCCAACAAACAAGAGTATGATGGCCTGATGTCCATCACATAGAAGGTGGACTTAAAAGTCTGAGAGCATACCTTGACAGGGATGTCCACCTGCCCATGCACCATTCTCTTCGACCTGTCAAAAGCCCTTACCACAATGTTACTAGGCTTTAGGGTAAAGCCTTCACAATCCAAACGATCAAGAGCCTTCTTAGGCATCACATTCAGGGAAGACCCAGTATCCACCAGCACATGATCCATAGTAGTGCCCCTGCATTCGATCGAGACATGTAGAGCATCATTGTGTTTTCTCCCTTTCGGAGTTAAGTCAGCATTCGAAAAACCCAGCCCATTGTCGGCAGTCAAACTGGTTACACAGTCTTTGAATTGATCGACTGAGGTTTCTTGCGGCACATGCGCGGTCTTGAGGAATGCAATCAAAGCCTTCACATGGGCCTCAGAACATAACAACAAAGACAACATCTATATCTTTGAAGGGGTTTGCCCCAGCTGCTCGACCATATTGTAGTCGCTCTTTTTGATTATTTTTAAGATTTCCTCTATATCTTGCTTAGAGGTTTCTTCGATAATCTTTCTTGGTGCCTCCGTCCGGGAAGGCTCACCTATAGCTTCTTTGCCTCTAGTCCCAGATGACTCTACGGCAGGAGTAACAATTGGAGTAAGAACAGGAGTAGCGACGGAAGTACCAGTAGGATCAACAGATGAAATAACAACATGCTTAGTGACAGTCTTTGGGGATATCTCAGGAGAGAAAGCCCTTCCATTTATAGTAATCCTGCTGGTCCCGACAATGTTACTGGCATCGGAATCAACCTCTTCATTCTTCAGGTCTTGTTTAATGCCATGATAGTAGATATCGGCGCCATAATGCCAAGGGACAGCTTTGTCTGAGGTGTACGAGACATGACCAGGACAAGTGATTATTAATGGAGCAACTCTTGGAGCGGGTGTAATCCTAACAGGTCTTCTCGAGGAAACCTTGGAAGGATTGGCGGAAATGGTTATAATAGCAACATCTTCAAACAGAACAGCAGGAGTCAAAGTTTTCTCAAAATTTTTTTTCCTGCTATCCATCAGGCGCTGGACACCTGTCTTTAGCAGATAGCAACCAGAAGGAAGAGATGAACTCTTGTGGTAACCTTCACCACAACCTGAAAATAAACCGGCCAGCAACAAATTCTTCTTAACAGTTATAAGGGGAGTAGAAACTTCATCAACTGAGGTCACAAACAGATCGGTATCAACGACGTTAACTCCACGGTTGTGCCTAGGAATGGGAGCAGTTATGACATTGGGCTTCTCCAAAGTGTCAAACTTAATCTCCTTGGCTTCAATCAGATCTTGTACTTTATTTCTTAGAGCCCAACAATCATTTGTATCGTGACCAGGACTGTCAGAATAGTAGGCACACCGAGTGTTTACCGAGGAGACGTGGTATTAGGATTCTTGGGAGCCTCCTTTAAGGTTACCAAATTGGATCTTAGCATATGGGGTAGAACCTTTGTCAATGTCATGTTAATCCAGGTGAGCTACCTTTGTGGTCTTTCTACCCTTTGCTGATTTTTGCATTGTGGGGCAGCCGCAGGCATAGGTATCATTACAGCACTCACTGTTGGACGGTATTCTGTTTTGCTCTGACCACTTGGACTATAAACGACACTGGCCTCCTTCTTTCCGGTGAAGGGCCTCTTTACTGAACTCGAAGAGGTGTCTTTCTGTATTTTTCCGCTCCAGATTCCAGCTTCTACCCTTTCTCCAGTTAATATCAGCTCCGTAAAACCAGCCGATGAGTTACCGATTAAATAATTGAAGAATGGACCAGACTTCATCCCAAGAAACATGTCAACCAACTCCCTGTCAGATAAAGGGGGTTGAACTCTCCCAGCCAAGTATCTCCACTTCTGCGCGTAGTCCTTAAAGCCTTCACCTACGCCCATGGACATACTCTGGAGTTGAGTACGAGTAGGGGCCAGGCCGGCATTGTATTGGTACTTCTTGTAAAAAGCAGCAGCCAAATCCTCCCAGTTTCGGACATTGGTTCCCTCCAATTGGTAGAACCATTCGAGTTGAGTCCCTGACAGGCTGTCTTGAAAGAAGTGAACCCAAAATTTTTATCAGCGGTATGGGGCTGGATCTTCCTTACGTAGGAACAAAGATGAAGCTTTGGGCAAGACACCCCATCATATTTTGCGAAAACCGGAGCTTTAAACTTTTGTGGGATGACAACTCCTGGCACCAATCCCAGTTCTTCGAAGTCCAACCCAGGTATTGTCTGGACTTCCATGGCGCTCATCCAATCCTCTAACTGCTTGTATATATCCTTAATGGGAGGATATTTCTCATCATCATAGTCTGTATCATTGTCAAAAGCTTCAGGACTGGGGTCATCTTCTCTTGTCGGCCTCTCTTGATTCTCCCCTTCTTTGGACGAGGAGGTCAGATCGACTGATTGCTTTAGTGGCCCCCCCAAATCTTCTGCCCATATTAAGGATACCAATGGGTTTCTTCTTCTTCTTCTTCTTCTTCTTCTTCTTCTTCTTCTCTTTCAGGATGAGGGCCTTCAGATCTTCCTCCCCTTTTGCCAGAGTTATGAACATTTGTTGAAATTGGGGATTTTGTGCCTGAAGATCTTTTTATGCTTTGTTCAGAAGACATCTTTGCTGAAATAAACAGCGAAGAAGATGAGAAACCTGTAATGGTACCTATTTATGCAATGGTATGGATGGGATGCGTATGCAATGACTTCAAGTACTTTGGGAAATTTAAATTTGCAAACCAAAATGAAACTAAGATTTTATTAGTAGAATTCAAGGTACAATTGCCTCTCATGCGTTACAATTAAAAATTCTAAAAACAAAAAAAAATCAAGTTTCCCATGGATGCTTCCTCTTCGTGCCGTGATAGACATTAAGGCTTCTTTCCTCATGAAGCTGCTTTGTGAGCTCTAAAACCTTCTTCTCTTGGGCATATAACTGGTCCCTATAAGTATCTCGTTCCTTCTTCAACTGGATCTAAGACCTCTATAGTTCTTCAAGATCAGCAGGCATATCAGGATGAAGAACCATGTAGGGAATATCCCCTTCAGTAATGGGCTCCACAATCATTAGTGAGACGACTATGTAGGGCATCATAAGTTTCTGAGCGCGAGCTCATATCCATTGGAGATAAGGTTCCATAGGAATGGAATTCTTCGGCCCCAAATTCTTGGCGTCAGATCCGTTTATCACGCCCCAAGCTCGTATGAACCTCTGGCGATACCCTTGAACATCCCCCTCATAGTTAAATATAATGCCCTGGATAAGTAACTCATGAGGACCATCCCTTCGAGCATAACCAAATTGTCGTAGATCCAAACAAGGATTGTAAGTTATACCTCCCCTAATGCCAAGTAGTGGGACATTAGGGAACTCCCCGCAACGGTCAATAATAGAAACATCTCCCATAAATTGGGAATACCAGAGAATATCCGCGTGAGAAAGTGACATAATCTTTTGTGACCAACCCAAACCTTCTTCATTCTTCAGCACTCACTTAGGGAGGTGAGAAATAAACCACCTCGACAGTAATGGCATGCAGCACATAAGGACCCCTCTTCTCTTCATGGTACGAGTATGGAGAGCGTGCAAGATATCTCTAATCAAGGTAGGCACTGGGTTGCGAGAGAGGAAAACCTTGATAGCATTCACATCTATGAGTAAGTACAGATTAGGGAAAAGTACTAACCCATAGATTAGAAGGGCCAAGACCTCCTCAAAGGCCTGAAAATCCAAATCATCCTAAAACAACTGGGCCCTATCTATTAGGAACCTGGCTAGCAAACCCTTGACTTCACTCCTTGTTTCCCAATTGGATACCATGTTGGCTCGTTTTAGATGCAAAGCTGAGGTAATGACTTATGTCTTCGGAACCTCTTCTAAACCTGTGAAAGGTACCTGGTCAATAATGGGTATATTCAATAACTGAGAGGACTCTTCCATGGTAGGCACCAACTGATAGTCTGGAAAGGTGAAGCAGTGGTGCTCGAGATCAAAGAAATGAAAGAGTACACCCATCATATTTTCATCAAAACTTAAAGTAACCAGGTTGAGAAGTCCACCATGTCTCTTGGTGAACGCAGAAGTTTCAGGAACCCTTGATATTAGTTCTTTGAGTTGGGGAGGTGTTCTCACAAAGCTGATTTGGATAGTGTTTCTACAAGCGGAAGCCATGATCTGCAAAACAGAACAAAGATAAAATCCCTTGGTCCTTGAAATGGTTAGTGTAATAAGAATGTATGTTATGTTATGATACATGATGTTATGTTCAAACATAGTAAATCACACACAAGCAAAATGCACAATAGTCCTTAGGTTCAAAGGCTTGCATGAGGTTAAAGGTAAGTACCCTCTTGAAGTTTAGTTGGTTTCAAACCTGTCTTAGAAAAGTAACTGGGTTCTAAGGATTCTCAATATCATTGATCATCCTCTATCAGGCATTATTTCAGCTCAGACAATCTTTTCTTGCGGCTAAAATATCTCGAAAATATGATCTCAGGCCGGCTATCTCACTACTTTCTAATGGCCAAGTTTGTTCAATTAAGGTTCTAAGGTCCGTTAGTGCTTCACGACACCATGCGGCTGCCCCGTATTCTCTTTGTTTCCACACGAAGGATACCGGTATCAACCAAAGTGTTACATCAACACAACCATCGCTTAAACCATATCGGTCTACGTTGTACAGTCTCCACGATCTTTTGTTGTTTACCTAATAATTGTCCCCTAGATCCGGGTGTAGGATCTTTTAACAATACCCAAGCAGAAAAGCCCTTAAATGTAAAGCAAACAAGTTTAAAAAAGCAAGTAAAGGTGATATAACCCTAAAGGTAACCCCACTTATATAGTCCCCAGCAGAGTCGCCAGTTCTGTGATACGGTGAGAGAACTGACTTTTTGTTTTTGCGTTTGATCGCAATGTTGCGGATAGCAAGAGTCGCCGTCGACTTTTCTTTTATCCAATAAGGAAAGGTGAAAAAGTACAGGAAAGACCTTTAGAGATGTTTTCTTGAGTTCAGGGGGTAGATTATGAAAAGGGAAGGTGTTAGCACCCTTTTCATCCATGGTTTTCCATGGGCTCTTAGTTTATTCGCTAGATCACTTGCTTTTGTTTTGAAATGTGCTTTATGATGTGGATTTTGAAAGTATTTTGAAAATGTGAATTTGTATTGATTCTCGTCTCTATAAAATGCATACAAAGTGTTGGTTTTGAAAATAGTTCAAAGAGATATGTTGGTGTATAAAATTTTTTTGTTGTGAGCATGTGAGAAACTAGGAGTGAATCTACCTACTCAAAAGGTCTTAGATGTTCTTTTCCTCCTCCTCTAGATGTTGCTATCTTACCATTGATTTGGTCAGAAGCCCCATCGTTGGATGTGAAGGGACGGGCGTGGGACGTTTTTGTATAGTCATAGAAAGCAACCCATGGAACATTTTAGCAATATCGTGTGAGGGACTAGATCGTTTATCGAAGGCAACATCGAGGGTCGTCGAGGGACTACGATCTTTTATCGAGGGTCTTTTGCTAAAATGCCCATGATCGAGGGACATGACTATTTTTCCGATAGGTACCAAGGTGGGATTACCCTAAGGGTGCTAGTGTGCAAGTGTGTTTGATTGCATGCATTTTAGTCTTGATTAGGGTTATCTATTTGTTGATTTCATATCTTGCCATACACATCTTAATTACTAGCATTTTATATTTGGAAAAGCGTTAAATTGCGGAAATATAAAAGTCCTACGCTTTAACAATATTTTAGGGATGGGTGTACATGTTTACAAATGGGGGGTTGCAATAATTTAAATCCTATTTAACTATTACAACCATATTGAAATGTACAATGCAAGAGAGAAAAGGACTTGTTTAGAAAATGATTTTTTTTCTTAATGAATTAAGAAAAAAGAAATAAATTAATTAATAAAGGAAAATATTTTTATGTCTTTTTATAAAAAGGAATTAATATTAAAAATGAAAAAATGAAAAAAAATGAAAGATAGAAATAACGTGTTGCTGCAAACAAAACAACAAAGATCAGAAGCTCTGAAGCCAGGCGCGTGGTGTCTCAAAGGAACGTCAGTGGAATCAGAAGTTCTGGATTGATACACTCTAAGGTCCTGTATGAAACGTCAGAGGGAAAGGAAACAGAGGTTCTGGGTGGTATTCAGGAAGTGAGCCAAAAGTCAGAAGTTCTATATTGCGCTAAAACAGTGAGTGAACATTAGAAATTCAATGCATTGTCAGTGTGTGAAAAATCAGAAACTCTTAGTGTTAAAACAACGAGTGGAAGAATCAGAAGTTCAGTGTGTTTAACGTGTAGGGAGAACTCAGAAGTTCTGTGCTATGCTAAAACAGTGAGTGAGAATCAAAAGTTTTGTGTGATAAAATGGTAAAGAGAACTCATAAGTCCTGCGTGCTTAAACAGTGAGAAAATCCTATAAGTTCTATGTGTTAAAATGGTGAATGAAAAATAGAAGTTTTGTGTTACATTTCAACTCTTTCATCATATTAATCAACACATCAATAATTTATTCAATGCTTAATAGCAAATCAGGAGGATAAAAGCACAACAGTTTATAGAAGTTCTAATCCTAATTTTGAGCCTAGCCTTAATCAAGAAGTTCTGATCCACAACTTTCCTACTTATGCAATGATATGGAAAACATTAATATTGTGATATTTACATATTTAATGATGTTCTGAATGAAAAGATGCAAAGTCAGAAAGACTTACCTTGAATCTGGAGCGTGTGTTTGGAACCTGAACTACTGCCTTCAGATGTTCTGGAGTCAGCAAGAGCAACAAAAGAGAAAATGCCAAGCTCTTTTGATTCAAAGGGAAAAATAAAGGGTTGGTTTTCTGTTTGGGAATTGGATTTTTGATGAAGTTTTCACAATTTTCTTTTCTCTCTTTTGACAATTTTCTCTTTCAAAAGACCAGCCCCTTGAAAGTGTGATGAAGCAACTTATTTATAGGTGAATTTGTTGTGGTTTTGGGGGGAAAAACAAATGGGATTTAAACCTTTTTGGTACACTATTCCATTGCTTTTTTATCACAGATTTTTGTATTTGGTGCAAATATGGGATTTGGGATAATGTAGGCGTGGATTGGATTAGCTGCTGGTTAGAGTACTTTGATGTAGCAATGCAGCAGGTTGTTTAAACGAGGTCTTCGGATTTGGTGATGTTCTGATCGCATAAGACCATAATGAGACTCGAAGGGTGATGTTCTGACCGAACGTTGAACATAGCCTTCATATGTTGAAGAATCATGTTCTCACCAAAGAGTATCACTTCTATATGTTTTGATTGAAGCATCATGTTCTGAACCGTGTTTGCAACTTCTGACCGCACTTGCGTGGAGGCTGGCTCAGAAGTTCTGAAGTATCATATTCTCTTGACACTTAGAAAATTTTCTAAATGTTTAGAAATTTGATTTTTTCAAAGTAACTTCTGACTTCTGATTTTTTGATGAACCAATTTCATGTCTTGATGAAATATAATTGTTGAAACTTGATTTTTGATCTAAAAGTCCAAGTTTTACTTTTCAATGTGCTTTTGACCATTTTCCCTTGTGGATGATTTTCTTGAAAAGTTGTAATTCAAGACTTGGAACTTGATAGAAGCAAACCTGAGAGTCTAGGATGATCTTTTGAGAAATGAGAGGGCAAATTTTGGGGTACAAAAATGCCCATGACACAAAGCCGTCATTATTTTCTCTTCAATCAAGTTCAATTGGTCAAACTTGTTCTGGACCCATTCAGCCTATGACAACTTGGTTTCCATTATCACACTCAAAGAGGGAATCTCAACCTCGATTGGGAGCACTGCTTCCATTCCATACACAAGGGAGAACGAGGTTTCTCCTGTTGAAGTATGGACAAATGTCGGATATCCGTGTAAAGCAAAAGGGATCATTTCATGCCAATCTTTATAAGTAACAACCATCTTCTGGATGACCTTATTGATATTCTTATTAGTAGCTTCAACAGTCCCATTCATCTTTGGCGTGTACGGAGATGAATTGTGATGGACAATCTTGAATTCTTCACAAAGTTCAGTCATCATCTTGTTGTTCAGATTCGAGCCATTGTCAGTGATAATTCTGCTTGGCACACCATACCAACATATGAGATTGTCAATGAAGCGCACTACCACCTGCTTAGTAACATTAGCATATGAAGCAGCTTCCACCCATTTGGTGAAGTAATCAATTGCTACCAAGATAAAATGGTGTCCACTCGAAGCTTTGGGTTCTATCATCCCAATCATGTCAATACCCCACATAGAGAAAGGCCACGAGGAAGAAATAAAATTTAGAAGTGTCAGAGGCACATGAATCTTGTCCGCATAAATCTGGAATTTATGGCACTTCTTTGCAAATTTGTAACAGTCAGATTCCATTGTCAACCAATAATAACCTGCCCTTAGCATCTTTTTAGCCATCGAATGTCCATTGAAACGAGTGCCAAATGAACCTTCATGAATCTCATCCATCAACATGTCTTCTTCGTGTCTATCCACGCATATGAGCAAGACCATGTCATAATTTCTCTTGTACAACACATTTTCACGGAGGAAGAAACTGCCAGCCAATCTTCTCAATGTCTTTATATCTTTATTCGATGCACCAATCGACTATTCTTGAGTCTGAAGAAAATACTAGATATCGTAATACCAAGGTTTCTCATCTGCTAGCTCATCTGCTGTAAACACATGAGCAGGCCTATCCAGTCGCCGAACTATAATTCGAGGTATATCATTCTAAGTATTCACTTCATACATAGAAGCCAGAGTTTCCAGAGCATCTGCCATTGGATTTTCATCTCTAGGGATGTGATGGAATTCAACTTTATTAAAGAAGGGTAACAATCTTCTAGCATAATCTTTGTAAGGGATCAATCCGGGGTGATGAGTATCCCGTTCTCCTCTAATCTGATTTATTACCAAAGCTGAATCGCCATATACATCTAGAATTTTAATTATGAGTTCAATAACTTCCTCGAGGCCCATGATGCAAGCCTCATATTTTGCCATATTATTAGTACAATCAAATGTCAACCTTGCAGTAAAAGGAATGTGTGATCCATGTGGAGTGACAATTACAACACCAATTCCTTTACCATAAGCATTCACAACTCCATCAAATATCATGCTCTAGCAAGATTCAGGATCAGGACCTTCCTCAGGAAATGGTTCATCACAATCTTTCACTTTCAGAAACATCACATCCTCATCGGGGAAATCATACTTCACAGACTAATAATCATCAACAGGTTGGTGAGAAAGATAATCTACCAACACGTTGCTTTTAATAACTTTTTGAGTGTCGTATTCGATGTCATATTCAGATAACAACATTTACTAGTGGGAAATTCTCCCAGTAAGAGCAGGATTTTCAAAAATGTACTTGATTGGATCCATTTTGGAGATCAACCAAGTAGTGTGATTCAACATATATTGCCGCAATTATTTTGCCGCCCAGGCCAGAGCACAACATGTCTTTTCTAGCATGGAATACCACGACTCACAATCATTAAACTTTTTACTGAGATAGTAAATGGCATATTCTTTCTTCCCTGTTTCATCTTGTTGTCCCAGAATACAGCCCATGTAATTATCTAACACTATCAGATACATAATCAATGGTCTTCCTTCAATGGGAGGGAGCAAGATAAGAGGTTCAAGCAGATATTCTTTAATGCTTTCAAATTCCCTTTGGCAGTCATCTGTCCACACACAACCTTGATCTTTCTTTAACAGCTTAAAGATCGGTTCACATGTTGCAGTCATGTGGGAAATGAATCTGGAAATATAATTCAAACGCCTGAGGAACCCTCTGACTTGCTTTTCAGTTCTCGGTGCTGGAGTTTCTTGAATTGCTTTGACTTTATCAGGGTCAACTTCAATCCCTCTCTGGATAACAATGAAACCCAACAATTTCGCTGATCAAACACCGAAGGTACATTTATTTGGATTCAAGCGGAGACGATACTTCATCAAATGAAACAACTTCAATAAATCTTCAACATGCCCTTCTTCAGTCTTGTATTTAGCAATCATATCATCAACATATACCTCAATTTCTTTGTGCATCAGATCATGGAATAGGGTTGTCATAGCCCTTTGGTATGTGTACCAGCGTTCTTCAACCCAAAGGGCATCACTCTGTAACAGAATATTCCCCAGGGTGTGATAAACGTTGTTTTTTCCATGTTCTCAAGAGCCATCCTTATTTGATTATACTCGGAAAATCCGTCCATGAACGAGAAAGCTTTGAATTTTTTCGTGCTATCCACTAACATATCAATGTGTGGCAATGGAAAATCATCTTTTGGACTAGCTTTATTTAGATCTCTGTAATCTACGCACATGCGAACTTTTTCGTCTTTCTTCGGTACTGGGACAATATTGGCAATCCATTGAGGGTACACTGATGTCACAAGAAAACCGGCATTAATCTGCTTTAGAACTTCCTCTTTGATCTTCACTACCATATTTAGGTGAGTTCTTTGCAACTTCTGTTTGATTGGTGGGCACTATGGCTTCAACGGCAAACGGTGCTCTACAATATATGTATCTAGACCAGGCATATCTTGGTAAGACCAAGCAAAAATATCCATATACTCTTTCAATATCTTAATCAACCTGCTCTTCACATCAGGATGCAACAATGCTCCAATCTTGACTTCCTTCAGATCTTCTTCTGAACCCAAATTGATTACTTCCAATGGCTCTTTATATGGATGAATGGCATTCTCCTCACGCTCAAGCAACCGTGATACCTCTTCTAGAATCTCATCATAGTCTTCTTCTTTGGCCCCATACACAGGACATTCAAAGTTGGGAGAGGGTGCAGGGTCATTGTATTCAACGGGTTTTTTAATTAATCTGCACATATGATTTATGATTGCTTTTAGAAATTGAAACATATAACAAGTGATCATGCATATTGAATTTCAGTTATTATTTATTTTGAAAGGTTTTTTTCTTTCTGATTACCATTTTCCGAGAAAAAGAAAAAAAGAAAAACACAATTTGGGAAACAAAAACAACTTTTATTATTGATTTTAAAAATCACAGCAAACAGATAAGTCCATATAATACTAATACTTTCACCTTGGGCAAAGTGAAAGCTTTTCAAAAAGATTAACAAAACAAATTAATTTGAAACATGTATTCAAGAGGGAACATCAATGGTGATCCAGTTCTGAACCCTAACTCTGTGCGTCACATAATTTGGAATTTCTGGCTCTGCTTCATCTTCCACAATAGCATTAATCCCAAAAACAGTTGGATGAAGATAACCCCCGCTACTAAAGATGTCTTGATACTTTCCTGCAGCAGACTTCGGCTTCATACCCTTACCTTTATCATTCTTCACTGAGAACCCCAAGCCATCTCTATTCTTGTTTACAGGTGGATCAACAATCCGTCCCCAAACTTCACTATGGCCATTACGCACATCCTGCTGAGCATCCTTAAACGAAGCCATAGCATTTTCATTTCTTATTATGTTATCAATGGATAAAGCTTGGAATTGGGTTCCAACAACAACTTCATCCGCCTCCACAATGCTGAAAGAGGACAAATGAGATTTCAACAATTCCTGTTCTCCATTTATAATTACCACTTTTCCTTCGCGTAAAAACTTCAACTTCTGGTGTAAAGTCAAAGTGACAGCCCCTGCCTCATGTATCCATGGCCGTCCCAACAGGCAGCTATAAGCGGGTACAATATCCATGACCTGGAAAGTAATCTGAAACAAATGTAGGCCTATATGAATAGGCAAGTCCACTTCACCAATAACAGATTTCCTTGATCCATCAAACGCTTTCATAATAATGCCACTTGAGGGCATGTGCATTCCTTGATATTTTAACTTCATAAGTGTGCCCCTTGGTATAACATTCAAAGCGGATCCATTACCAATCAACATATTGGATAATGAATCATTCTTGCAGTTCATAGATATGTGGAGGGCCAGGTTGTGATTCCTTCCTTCATAGGGTAGTTCATCATTGCAGAAACTCAGGTTATTACATGATGTAATGTTCCCTACTACACTGTTGAATTGGTCTACAGGCATATCACTTTCCACGAAAGCTTGGTCCAATACCCTCATCAAATATTCTCTGTGAGCAGAGGAGTTCATTATAAAGCCAAGATAGATATTTTTGAAGGAGTCTGCAGTAGCTGATCTATAATTCTGTAGTCGCTCATTTTGATTATCTTCAAAATATCATCCACTTCCTTTTCTAGTGTAGCTCCACTAGATTCACCCGTAGCCTTCTTGGGTTCAACATTTTCAACAATTTTCTTTCCAGTACTAACATCTCCATGAACAATTGGCGCAAATACACGACTACCGCGGGTCACTCTGCTAGTCTCAGTAATATTTCCAACATTAAGCATTGGCTGGATTGGAACTTCCACACCATCCTCTAAGATTGTAGCATTATATTTGTAGGGTACCACCTTGTCTGACTTGTAGGGGACAGGACCCGACTAACTAATCACCAATGGGGTAATAGCTGGCTTGCTATGATATTCAACTTCAAAAGAGGTAGGCGCACCAAAACAAGGCACAATAACATTTACTCCCTCTTTAAAACATTCAGTCATTACAGAGTCATCTCTGGAAAACATATCTTCATCTGAGGAGAAGAACTCATCCGCAGCGGCATACTCATCATCTGACTCTTCTTCATCCAAACAAACCTCAATCTCATTAACCTCATGATAATCATCCCTTTGACCTGTAACCTTGATGGTTCCATTATCCGACAACAACTGAACACCTTTCCTTACAATTGAACATCCTCGGGAGTCCCGACAACAAATTCGGTATGATCCATACTAATGTTCTACCTGACCAGCCATGTGGAAGAAAGTAGCATGCAATTGTACAAGATCCTCATTCATATGTTCCACATCAAAGATTCTGAACTCTCCAGGACATCCAGAAACCATGTTTATTTCCTCTTCATACTCTGCCCTAGGTCTGATTATGTGGATGAGGCCCTCATCCATCATCTCCTACAAATCAGCCTTTATCTTGTCACAACCTTGTATATCCGTACTGCAAATAGCACAACCAGTATGGTCATGCATATAGTAGCTAAATTCACAGAGGTCTGCATGCATTTTCACCAAATCTCCTCTAACCAAATTAACATAAAAAATCCAAAAGTCACCTGGACAACCGACCACCATGTTTACAACATTTTCTCCTCCATGCTTGGGCAGAGGATTATCTTTCACATTAGGGCCTACATCCTTGAAGGACAAGATACCAGACTTCACCAATTTTTGTACTTCAGTCTTCCAAGGATAACAATTCTCAACATTGTGCCCTGGTGCTCCTTGATGATAAGCACATGTTTGGTCTGCCTTGTAATACCAAGGCAATGGTGATGGTACATCGGGAGGTGGTCTAGTCTGAACCAAATTATTCTGAATTAATGCCGGGAGTAATTCTGTATAGCTCATAGGGATATGATCGTAACTCTCCCTTCTCTGATTATATCCTTGATTCCCCTGATGGGATGGTCTCTGATAAGCAACAGTGGTTGGAGCTACACTAACAACTGGAGTAATTGAGGAGACTTGTTGATGATGCTGATAATTTCTTCTAGGAGTGTTAACCCTCTTCTCTTGCATAACAACATTTGTATCTCCTTCCTTCTTTTTGGAAAACCCATAGGATGGCTTCTTCGTATTTCCAAAAATTTCACTTTTTGTTAAACGACCCTCTCTTACAACCTCTTCCAAACGGATACCCATGCCCACCACTTCAGTAAAGTCACTTGGCGCACTCGCTACCATTCTATCGTAGTAGAAAGCACCCAAAGTCTTCAAGAAAATCTTAGTCATCTCCTTCTCTTCCATGGGAGGAATCACTTGGGCGACTACCTCACGCCATCTCTGTGCGTATTATTTGAATGATTCCCTGTCTTTCTGGACTATGGCCCTGAGTTGATCATGATCATGCGCCATGACCATGTTGTATTTGTATTGTCTGATAAATGCTTCTCCTAAGTCGTTGAAAGTATGGATATTGATGCTATCCAAACTCATATACCAATTCAGCGCATCACTAGTCAAACTATCCTGAAAAACGTGAATCAGCAGACGTTGATCATCAATATGGGTAGACATTCTTCTTACATATATCACAAGATGAGCACGAGGATAAGTGTTTCCCTTGTACTTCTCGAATTCTGGGAGTTTAAACTTCACAGGTATCTTGACATTCAGGACCAAGCATAAATCATTCACATTCTGCCCGAATAATTCCCTTTCCCTGAGGGTATTCATCTCCCTCTGCATCTTGTCAAACTGTTCTTGAAAATCATCCATTCTATCATAGAGACCCAAGTCTTCACTTGGTGGAGGAAAAGGACGACACATATCATCATTAGCAAATGGGACCATATTCACCGAAGGAGGTACAACAGGAGCAACATGCACCACAGGAGGTGTAAGAGTAACAATAGTCTGAACAACTGGAGTATCTTGAGGACCAAGATTGAAACCTTCAGGCGCAAAGTTCTCTGGAATTCCCCATGGACAACCTTGAGGCATGCGATTCTGAACAACAGCTGGAGTAGCATACATAGGAACAATCGGAGCTTCAATAGTAACCCTTGTTTGTTGAGGTTGAACACTCGGTGGATAATTCTGAGCAGCCACCAGAGATTCCATCAGATAAGTGAGATTGGCCATGCCGGCTGTTGTACCCCAAAATTTTCCCTCCCATATTTCTCAAAACATTGCAAGAAAAATCTCCAAGTGGCTCAAGGTTGCTCAAGGATTGACTAGATAAGCTATCTCCTAAGGCAGTCTACCCCAAATTAGGGTTTTGTGTTGCATCAAGATCTTTGAGTCCAAATGACCTCAAATGCTCACCAATGTCCTAATATGTTCTCAAGATCATCCATGTCAAATTTCAAGCCTTGCAGAGGAAGTTTGCTCAGTCAATTGCTCAAAGGTCCAAAAATTGACTGTGTTAGGGAAAAAGTCAATTGTGACCCAAATACAGTCAAACTTCAATATTTTTTGTCAACATTCTCATTTTGAAGGATATTTCATCATTTGATCAAGGGTTGATCATGATTCATCAAGGATTGCTCAAAATTCATCAAGACTCAAAAGTTGCTAAATTAGGGTTTTGTAGGAAACGTCAACCCAACTTTGACCAAGCATAACTTTCTCATACTTTATGATAAATGACCAATCCAAAGCTCATTTTGAATAGGACGAAATTACCTACAATCCATCTTCATACCCCAAGTTAAAAAAATGCACTCACAAGAAGTTATGAATTATTACATTATAGGTCATTTTGAAAAGTCAACAAAATCACCTTTTTTGTTAAGGCTTCTAACTAGAGCATGGAATATCAAAATAAGATGAAACTAAAAGGGTTAATTATAGGACATCTCAAGCTTTCTATAAAGTCCAAGAACACCTCCAAAAGTTCAAAATTGAAGAAGTTATGCATTGTTGAAGTTGGACCTTTTTGCAAAATTGCCAAAAGTCAACTATCCCCAAAACTTCAAATTTTGCCAAATGGGGCCATTCTTTTTCACTTGTTTTGAGTTTGCATTGTAGCCCACGTGCTCCAGCCTTGTCCATGTGTCCATATCATTTTTTTTATTAATTATTTTGATTTTGATTTGAATTAATTTGATTTAAATCAAAATAAATCAAATAAAAATCCAAAGGCATTGATAACAAAGATTTTGTGGTAATTTCAGGTTCCATTATGCAGCTGGCCATCATCAAACTCGTATCAAATGAATCATGTGCAAAAAAGATTGAAATCAAGCCAATTTGGAAAGTTTTAATGGAAGAATCAAATCAAATTCAAGAACATTGATAGGGCAAGATTTGGACAAAGTTTGTTTCCCTAATATAACGCACATTACATAAGCAAGCAAAAGGCACGAGAATCAGGGTTAGAGAGCACTTGTAGAGACAGAACCAAAGTTGAAAAAATCACAAAAAAGCTTGAGATCGAAATCAAGGTTAGAGACATTTTCAGGACTTGAGACTTGTCTCAATCGATTGCTGGCCATCTCCAGAAGCTAACCCAATCCAAACCAAACATTTCCAGACCTCCTAGTGCACTGTAAGTCCTTCGTAACATAGCTATGTTATTGATTTCGTATTTCCAGATTCTTGCATCCATTGAATGAAATAACTGCACATTCTTAACCCTCACATCATTTGCAAACTGTTTGTAATAACCAATTTTATTTATATGCTCTGTATCGTGAAACGCCATTGTTAGGGTTTTGCTTCTGGTTTTAGGGATTTTCGTTTTAGGGAAAATTGGCCCTAATGATGGACATGGTTACAATCAGAAGGAGATGACGAGTTCAACCATGCTCTTAGAGTCCATTTTTGTGGCCTGTGTAAGATTTTGGAGATGAGCAAGGTTGTAGCGACAGACCTCTGTCAGTTGGTATAGGTGGTTGTATTTTTTAGCCACAGTTGGAGGTCAGGGACGATGCGTGTCACGTTCCCACCGGACCATTCAAAATATTTACGCGTTTTTTTTATTTTCTGACCATTGGATTTTGTTTTATTATATTATTATTTCTTTGTGTTATCATAACAAATAAAACAACATGGTGCAGTGGTAGACACCTAAGCGTTCAACGCATTCCAAGGCTGGAGGTCAGGGGTTCGATCCCTGCCTCCAGAAATTTGTGTTTTCTTGTTATTTTTCAGGAAATTATGTGCACGCTCAGGCTTGATGTCTACCATACTCCCTCACCGTCAAAGCGCCGGATGGCCAGATGGCCAGATCTGGTGGTCAAGTTTCAAGGGTACACCATGAGCCAGGTCAACACGCGTGTACTGGATTAGAAAAAGTTAATTGGGTGAGCTTAATGGGCCAAATCCCTTGCTATCTACACCTCCAAATTCAGGGCCCAACTCCTTCTTTCTCTTACATTTTCTTTTTATTAATTTAGTTATTTTATTTTATTTTAATTAATTTACTAACCAATAACAATTTTTCTTTTTATTAAAAAATCACAAAATATCATTTTGCCCAATTAAAATTAAGAACTTTATTTTTTTTCTTTCATAAATTTTAATTAATTAACTAGGATTTAATTTTAGGAAACTTTAATTTATTTTGTAAATAAATAAAATTAATTATAATTAATTAGGTTTTAACTACTAATTTAATTATTTTATTTTCTTTCTTAAATTAACAAAAACTCCAAAAATATGTCTTTTATTATTTTTTCATCAATTAATTTATTTAATAATTAATGTAGTATTTAATTTAGGATTTAATTTATTTTCTTAAATAAAAAATAAAAACAACAAAAAAGGCATTTTCTTTTAAAAAGGGTCAAAACCCTAATTCGCATTTGATTTAATTCCCCGCGCGCTTTATTTATTTTTATCCATATTAATGTATCTGTTTCCGGTATGTAATAGATAATTAGGACCATTTATTCATTTACCGCTTTATTTTATTTTCAAAGGGTTGCTTTTGGCAATGTAAATACCCGACGCCTTGTAATTTAATTTCCGCATTTTAATTCCGCAAATTATAACTGCTAGATGTTTGATAATAGGGTTTGCATGACAAGACTAAATGCTTAACCTTAAAATCAAATTAGATCACCCTTAACATGTGCAAAGATAAAAAATAACTGAAAACGACACACTCGCACATGCGCACTCTTAGGGTACACCCTACCTGGTTCCCTTCGTACACGGTCATTAAGTATAGGTTGTTTTAGAGGTCGCCCTCTTGTCTAAAAGATCATAGTTACCTCGAAACAGTTGTCTCAGATACTGTTGCCTCAAACAAATGATCTAAGACACTAGGGTCACCGCTAAGACGTCCTAACATTGCTTTAGTGACCGTATGTCCCTCATTTGAATTGACACTCAAACTTCAACGATGGTGCTACCCACTCACTAATAGCGGGATAGCATTGTCTAAAGGACATTAGCATAAAACGATTCCTTTTTCGAGTAGGTAGATAGCTCTTAGATACTTGCTCATTCAAAATAAAACCTTTTTTCACACTTACACTCCTTTTCGAACAAAGTTTTCAAAACACTTCATTACACTTTTGAGGAGAGAAGCAAGAGTTAAATCGAAGTTTTAAACAAAACTTTTTCAAACCCACAAGCACAAAGAAAACAATTTTGAAAACAATTGAGTAAGTACCTAAGAGCCCGTGGATAACCACGGATAGAAAGGGTGCTAATACCTTCCCTTTCTATAATCTACCCCCCGAACCCGAGAAATATCTCGAAAAAGGAATTTTTCTGTGCTTTTTTCCTTTCCTTGTTGGATAAAATAAAAGTCGGTGGCGACTCTTGCTTACCGCGACATTTTGCTAACAAAAAACGCAAAACGCAAACCAGCATTCCAAAAAATAGTCAGTTCTTCCACCGTATCACAGAACTGGCGACTCTGCTGGGGACGCTTATAAGTGGGGTGTACCTTAGGAATAGTTCATAATGTTTTCAATTGCTTTAATTGTATGCTTTATCTTTGTGGGTTTGAATCAGAGTTACTATAGATCCTAACCCGAATCTGGGGGATACCCTTTAGGTAAGTAGCAATAAACTGTGAGGGAACTGTACGGCGTAGACCGATACGGTTGAAGCAGTAACTACGTTGGTGTGGCACTTTAGTTTGTACCAATATCCCTTGTGGCGCAACGAGGAGAATATGGGTCTTCTAAGGGGTCATTAAGCACCAACTGACCTTAGCACCTATAATTGACCAACTTGGCCATAGAACAGTAGCAGTATGCTACACTCGTTGAGACCAAACTCTCGCGATGATTCCAGCCGCAAGAAAAGGTTGCTAAACTGGAATTATGACCGATCGAGGGTGGTCAGTGATATTGAGATCCTCTAGAACCCGGTTATTATTTCTAGGATAGGTTGAACCAACTGAACTGAAAGAGGGTAGTACCTAAGCTCCTTGCCAGCCTGAAATCTAAGGGCTATCTGTGTGACTTGTTTTCCCTTACCATGTTTGCTATTTGTGAATACTGTGGTGTGTTTCTATCATGACATCATGACATCATGACATTGCATGCATATTGCATTGGACTAACCCATTTCAAGGACAGAGGGGATTCATCTTTGTTTTGTTTTGTAGGTCATGCCATCTATGCGTAGAAACACTATTCGGATCAACTTTGTACAGATTCCCACTCAGCTTAAGGATTTGGTTGCAAAGGTTCCAGATACTTCCTCCTTTATCAGAAGACATGGGCACCTACTTGGTTTGGTCACCTCCAAGATGGATGAACAGATGATGAGTGTCTTATGCCAGTTCTTTGATCCACTGTACCACTGCTTCACTTTTCCGGACTACCAGTTGGTCCCTACCTTGGAAGAGTTCTCTGATCTGCTTGGTATCTCCATTCTGGAGCAGACCCCGTTTACAGGTTGGGAGAAAGTCCTTAGGCCGGAAGAGATTGCTTCAGCCCTCCATCTGACAAAGGCTGAGGTAATGTCTAATTGGGAAACTCGGAGTGGGACAAAAGGCTTCTTGACTAAGTTCTTGGTTGGTCGAGCTACTCCATTGATGACTGTGAAGAAGAACCTTCTGTTGGCCGGTTTATTTCCGGGCAGTGGCGAAGGTTGCCATTTGTGTGTCATCCTACCTACCGGTTTCCATCTTTTGAAGTTAGGTGTCCAACGCCTGATGGATAATAAAGAAATTATGTTTGAGAAAACTTTTGTTCCTTTGGTTCCTGTTGAAGAAGTTGCTATAATCACCATTTTCGACAATTCTTCCAAGGCTTCCTCGAGAAAGCCTGTTAGAATTACATCTGTTCTGAGGATTGCACCGTTGATCATTACCATTCCTGGGCCTATCCCGTATACATCAAATAAATCTGTCCCGTGGCACTATGGGGTTGACGTGTATTATCACCGGGTTAAACAAGATTTGAATATTGAAGAGGCTGATACTGACGTCAACAATATTATTGGATCTAGTAAAGGCACCCGCAACGGAAGACTTTTCTCCCCTGAGATCTCTCCACCAACTGTTCGGAAGCCTATTGTTATTACACCTGCTAGTACACCTGCTACTGTCCCTGTTCATGTTCGAATTCTTACCCATGTTGCCGAGTCATCTGACACTCGGGGCAAAGAGATCACCGGTGAGCCTGCCCAGACGGATGCATCGAAGAAGATTACTATTGAAGCCTCTAGACAAGAGATGGAGGAAATATTGAAGATCATTAAAAAGAGAGACTATAACGTAGTCGAGCAGCTGGGGAAGACCCCGTCCAAAATCTCTATGTTGTCCTTGCTACTATGCTCAGAGGCCCATGCCAAGGTTCTGATTGCTTTCCTGAAAACTGCGCACGTACCACAGGAAACGTCTGCTGATCAGTTTAAAGATTGTGTGGCTAGTCTGACAGCAGATAATAGATTGGGTTTCTCCGACGCCGACTTGACTTCCAAGGGGAAGAATCACAATGACGCTCTGCATGTCTCCATTGAGTGCAGGGGCACTACTTTAGCTCACATATTGGTGGACACTGGGTCTTCGTTGAATGTTTTACCTAAGAAAGCTCTAGACTGGTTAGATTGTGAAGGGTTGGAGCTGAAACCAAGCAACATTGTGGTCAGGGCCTTCGATGGGTCCAAGAGGATGGTGCACGGAGAAGTGGATATTCCAGTTAAGGTTGGTTCTCATATTTTCGCATCTACATTCTATGTGATGGACATTCGGCCATCTTATTCTTGTTTGCTGGGTTTCCCGTGGATCCACAAAGCTGGGGCAGTAACGTCGATGCTCCACCAGATGCTGAAATACCCAATAAAGGGGAAATCGTTACAGTACGAGGGGAAGAAGAGTACATGGTGAGCCACCTCAACTCTTTTCGGTATGTGGAAATGGACGGGGAATTCATTGAAACCCCGTGTCAACATTTTGAAGAAGTTCCCCAAACGCTGGCATCAACTGAAATTGTTGTTGAAGATCCTCCAATGAAGATGGCTTCCCTCAAGGATGCCCGGGCTGTTGTTGAGAAAGGTGGGTGTGAAAATTAGGCCTAACTCCCTGATTTTGCACATAAGACTAACAAGTTTGGTTTGGGTTTCACTGCAGAAGCTCAAAGGGCTGTTCGGAGTGCACGGATCGGAAGACCTCCCCTGTTTATCAACAATTCAGGAGTGAATGCCATTGAAGATGGTGATGAAGAATCTGTGTTTGACAGTTGGATCTACCCGACTGCCGATGGTGGATTAAGAAATTGGACAGAAAAGGACTTCGTCCCAATTTCTTTTATTACCCAGTAATGAGACTTTTGTTTTGTATTTGTAACAAACAATTTTTAAACTTTACGGCCTGATGTCTTACTCGAGGCACCGTGGCTTTTGTTTGTGAGGGCTTGATATCTGTCATCTCCATATATCATTAATAAAAGCATTAGACATTTCTTGCATTTCAAATTTTGCGCTCCTTGTTTTTCTTTTATTATATATCGCAAAACAGCTACTTTACACACACTCACATATACAGGTCTACATCCACTCTAGATCTCACTGGTAACGACTCTGCTACTACCGGTTATGACTTCGAAAGTCCGATCAACTTAGCCAAAGATGAAGGTGAAGATGATTGTGAAGTGTCGGGTGAACTTGCTAGACTGCTACTTTAGGAAGAGAGGGCCATACAGCCACATGAAGAGCTGGTGGAATCAGTAAATCTGGGTACAGAGGTAGACAAGAAAGAGGTTAAAATCGGTGCAAATCTGGAGCTTAGTGTGAAGAAACGGTTGATTCAGATGCTACGTGACTACGTTGAAATATTTTCCTGGTCTTATGAAGATATGCCTGGGTTGGATACCGATATTGTGGTTCACTGCCTGCCTACCAAAGAGGACTGTCCTCCAGTGAAACAGAAGGTCCGCCGAATGCGCCCAGAGATGTCTGAGAAAATCAAGGCTGAAGTTATGAAGCAGTTTGATGCCGGTTTTCTAGCAGTTACTTCTTACCCACAGTGGGTGGCCAACGTGGTTCTGGTGCCGAAGAAGGATGGTAAGGTTCGAATGTGTGTTGACTATAGGGATCTGAACAGGGCAAGCCCCAAGGATGATTTCCCTCTACCTCATTTCGATGTTTTGGTTGATAACACTGCACAACATAAGGTCTTCTCCTTTATGGATGGTTTCTCCGGTTATAAACAGAATAAAATGGTTCCCGAATACATGGAGAAGACAACCTTTGTTACTCAATGGGGTACCTTTTGCTACAAAGTCATGCCCTTTGGATTGAAGAATGTTGGGGCGACGTATCAGCGTGCCCTGGTCGCTTTGTTCCATGACATGATCCATCATGAGATTGAGGTATACGTCGACGACATGATTGCAAGATCCCAAAATGAATAAGAACATCTTGAGCATCTTCAGAAGGTATTTGACAGGTTGAAGTTGTACAAGCCGAGGTTAAACCAGAACAAGTGCACCTTCTGGGTGAGATCTGGTAAGCTGCTGGGTTTCGTCATAAGCGATAAAGGTATTCAAGTGGATCCTGCAAAGGTGTAGGCTATACAGGAAATGCCAGCTCCCCGAACAAAAAAAGAATTCAGAGGCTTTCTGGGACGTCTGAACTATATTGCTCGATTCATCTCACACCTGACTGCTACTTGTGAGCCAATCTTCAAGTTACTGAAGAAAGATCAAGTGGTAAGATGGAACGATGAATGTCAAGCCTCTTTCGAAAGGATCAAAGAATATCTCCAAGAGCCACCCATTTTGATGCCTCCAGTTGAAGGGAGACCTCTGATCTTATACTTGAAAGTACTCGACAACTCAATGGGGTGCATGATGGGGCAGCATGACGAGTCTGGCCGAAAAGAGCATGCTATTTATTACCTTAGCAAAAATTTTACCGACTGCGAGACCTGATACTCGTTGCTCGAGAAAACTTGCTGCGCTCTGGCATGGGCTTCTCGCCGGCTGAGACAGTATATGCTGACTCACACTACTTTATTGATATCAAAGATGGATCCAATCAAGTATATCTTCGAGAAGCCTGCATTGTCCAGAAGAATAACAAGATGGCAGATGATCTTGAATGAGTATGACATCCAGTACACGACCCAAAAAGCAATGAAGGGAAGTGTGTTAGCAGATTATTTGGCACATCAGGCAGTGGACGATTACCAGTCTATGAACTTTGAATTCCCATATGAGAACATCATGTTAGTAACTGTCTGTGAGACACCTGGACCGGATGAAGGACCTGAGGAGGGATCCCGATGGTCTATTTACTTTGATGGAGCTTAAAACGCTTTGGGTAATGGAATTGGAGCCGTGATCATATCTCTTAAAGGCTCTCATACTCCGTTTATCGCCTGACTATGTTTCAACTGCACCAACAATATGGCGGAGTATGAAGCATGCATCATGGGTCTTCGAGCAGCAATTGACCTAAGGATTAAGTTTCTAAGTGTTTTTGGAGATTCCGCTCTCGTGATCAGTCAGATCAAAGGCGAGTGGGATACGAAACACCCAAATCTTATTCCTTACAAGGAGTATGTATTGACATTGCTTCCATATTTCGAGGAGATAACCTTTGAACACTTCCCTAGAGAGGAGAATCATTTGGCGGACGCGCTAGCTACGATGTCTTCTATGTTTTAATTCAATTGGGACAACGAAGCTCCCCGGATTATCATTGAAAGGTTGGACGAACCTGCACATTGCTGTGACATTGATACTGAAGAGGTAACAGATAAACCCTGGTTTCATGAGGTAAAGAGGTATCTTGAGGCTCAGGAATACCTCGAGGGTGCATATGTTAATGATAAGAAGTTTCTGAGGAGGTTCGCGGCAAAGTTCTTCATCAGTAATGATATCCTTTACAAGCGTAACCATGATTCAACCTTACTACGTTGTGTGGATAAGAACGAGGCAGAAAGGATCATGGTAGATTTACATGAAGTTACTTTTGGAACTCATTCCAGTGGACACACCATGGCAAATAAAATCCTACGGGCAGGATATTATTGGTCCACAATGGAAGCCGACTGTTATCAGCATTCTCGGACCTGTCACAAGTGCCAAGTCTATGCTGATAAGGTGCACATACCTCCAGTTCCTCTGAACGTCTTGACATATCCTTGTCCTTTTGCCATGTGGGGCATTGACATGATCGGCGAGATCAGACCTATTGTGTCCAACGGGCATCGTTTCATCTTGGTAGCTATTGATTACTTTACAAAGTGGGTTAAAGCGGCTTCCTTTGCTACTGTAACCAAGAACGTCGTGGCACGTTTTATATGGCACAATCTGATCTGTCGATATGATGTACCAGAGAGGATCATTATAGACAATGGTACAAATCTCAATAATAAGATGATCACCGAGCTCTGCAAGCAGTTCAAGATACAGAATCACAACTCTTCTCCCTACCGGCCGAAGATGAATGGGGTTGTCGAAGCGGCTAATAAGAACATCAAGAAGATTGTGCAGAAGATGACAGTGACGTACAAAGACTAGCACGAGATGTTACCATTTGCTCTTCACGGGTACTGCACCTCAGCATGGACGTCAACAGGGGCGACACCCTATTCCTTGGTTTATGGTATGGAGACAGTCTTGCCCATTGAAGTTCAGATACCCTCTCTTCGGATTATGAAGGATGCAGGTTTGAGCGAAGATGACTGGATTCAGACCCGACTTGATCAGCTGAACTTAATCGATGAAAAGAGACTTACTGCTATTTTTCATGGTCAAACGTATCAAAAGCGGATGATCAAGGCATTTAACAAGAAAGTTAGACGACAAGAGTATCAAGTCGGGGATTTGGTGATCAAGCGCATCATCTTACCTCAAGTTGATCCCAGGGCCAAATGGACCCCTACTTATGAAGGGCCATTTGTGGTTAAGAACATTTTCTCAGGAGGAGCTATGATTCTAACCACCATGGATGGTGACGACCTTCCTCACCCCGTCAATGCAGACATAGTGAAAAGATACTACGCATAATCAAAGACCCGCTAGGTCGACATGCCTAGGCAAAAATAAGGGCTTCCCGGCAAACCAAAAGGGTTCAGGAAAAAATAAGGGATGAAAATTAAAAAAAATTGTACACCCGGCAAGTCGAAAACCTGAAAAGGCGACTTGGGCAAAAAAAGGGTATCCCGGTGGACTGAAAACCCGAAAGGGCGGTCCAGGCAAAAATTAGGGATCAAAGTGTAACACTATGTCTCATTGGATCACCTTGCAAGCAGACTTCGGTATCGACTATCAAGCTCGGACGACATTAATCAATCTGATCTACCTTCATCCAAGCAACAAAGTGATGAGATGCTCGAGGACATAAAGGCAATAACAGAGTTGGAACCTAGTGGGATTGTTCACATAGCTGTTTTTCTTTGTTTTTCACAAAATGTATAAACTCTTTTGTTCGACGGCGTTCTCTTACTAGGACGTCAACCTCTTGTACAAAAACGCCTATTTACAGGCCAAACTTCAAAATCAATACAATTCATTTTCAGAGAAATTTCAAACTGTTTTTCCTTTTTCTGTTTTGTTTTGCAAAGAACGTCCAATGTTCATTCTTGATATATGCATTTGACATTAATTGCTGCTCATAAATATTTACATGCAAAACAAAAGACAATTACTTATAATATCAGAAACAGAGGCAGATAAGATTTGTCCAAGCTTTACAGTTGCTCTATCCACCAGGTACAAAGGTAGATTCAGCTGAAGAGTATGGCCAAGGTGTGTTCACTCCCCGCAGAGTAAGAAAGGACAGTAATAATAGCTCTCCCCAGCTGAGACTCATAACTGTGAATGAATCGGTAATATTCTCCCCAAGCAGAGTTTATCTACCATCAGCACCGAAAAGTATTATCATCCCCGGTGGAGTATAAAATATCCCCAGTGGAGTTTGAAATTTTTTCCCAATGCAGTCTGAACAAGCATCCCCAGTAGAGTTTGGAGAAGCTTCCCCAGTGGAGTGTGGAGAATCGTCCCCAGTAGACTCTGGAAGATTGTCCCCAGTAGAGCCTAAAATGTTATCCCCAGTGAAGCCGCAACTGAAAGATCATCCCCCATGGAGTTCTTTCCTTTCACAAACAAGGATTCAATCCCCAACAGGATTCAGTATCACCAGCAACGGTAATTCATCCCCAGCGGAATTTATCAGTGGAATCCTCTATAGAACATCTCTTCCCCACAGAGAAATCTCCTCATCAGTTTATTCCCAAACAGAGTTATCCTCCCTTGCAGGTTTATTCTCACAATCATCTTCGTTCTCCATCCCCAGCGGAAACGAAGAATTCAACTCTTTTCTCCAGCAGCTATCTGGAATTTATTTTCCCCAGCTCAAACATCACATTTCCATACATCATGACACATTCATATACGTATCATACAACACAATCTCATTTATTTTGAGAACATCATTGCTTGATACATATCATGCATTACATATAGCTAACCTTTACCTTTCAAGAAGGATGCGGTTAAATTCTCATAAAATTCAAAGCTATGAAGCTTTTACTCCAGTTGAATTACTGACAAGTTCTTAAATCTCAACAGAGTTTTTCTCAGTTGAATTACAGACAAGGTCCTAAATCTCGACAACGTTCCTCCGTCAAATTACAGACGAGTTCCTAAATCTCAGCAGAGTTTTATCAGTTGAATTACGAGCGAGTTCTTAAATCTCAATGAAGATGTTTCCCTAAGTCGAATTACTGACCAGTTCTTAAATCTCAACAGAGTTTTTCTCAGTTGAATTACAGACAAGGTCCTAAATCTCGACAAAGTTCCTCCGTTGAATTACAGACAGGTTCCTAAATCTCAGCAGAGAGTTTTCTCAGTTGAATTACGGGCGAGTTCTTAAATCTCGATGAAGAGTTTTCCTTCCAGTAGAATTACTGACAAGTTCTTAAATCTCAACAAAGTTTTTCTCAGTTGAATTACAGACAAGGTCCTAAGTCTCGACAAAGTTCCTCCGTCGAATTACAGGCGAGTTCCTAAATCTCAGCAGAGTTTTCTCAGTTGAATTACGGGTGAGTTCTTAAATCTCGATGAAGATGTTTCCCTCCAGTAGAATTACTGACAAGTTCTTAAATCTCAACAGAGTTTTTCTCAGTTGAATTAAAGACAAAGTCCTAAATCTCAACAAAGTTCCTCCGTCGAATTACAGACGAGTTCCTAAATCTCAATAGAGTTTTCGCAGTTGAATTACGGGCGAGTTCTTAAATCTCGATGAAGATGTTTCCCTAAGTCGAATTACTGACAAGTTCTTAAATCTCAACAGACTTTTTCTCAGTTGAATTACAGACAAGGTCCTAAATCTCGATAAAGTTCCTCCGTCGAATTACAGACGAGTTCCTAAATCTCAACAGAGTTTTCTCAGTTGAATTACGAGCGAGTTCTTAAATCTCGATGAAGATGTCTCCCTAAGTCGAATTACTGACAATTTCTTAAATCTCAACAGTTTTTCTCAGTTGATTTACAGACAAGGTCCTAAATCTCGACAAAGTTCCTCCGTCGAATTACAGACAGGTTCCTAAATCTCAGCAGAGAGTTGTCTCAGTTGAATTACAGGCGAGTTCTTAAATATCAATGAAGATGTTTCCCTCCAGTCGAATTACTGACAAGTTCTTAAATCTCAACAGAGTTTTTCTTAGTTGAATTACAGACAAGGTCCTAAATCTCGACAAAGTTCCTCCGTCGAATTACAGGCGAGTTCCTAAATCTCAGCAGAGTTTTCTCAGTTGAATTACGGGCGAGTTCTTAAATATCGATGAAGATGTTTCCCTCCAGTCGAATTACTGATAAGTTCTTAAATCTCAACAGAGTTTTTCTCAGTTGAATTACAAACAAGGTCCTAAATCTTGACAAAGTTCCTCCGTCGAATTACAGACGAGTTCCTGAATCTCAACAGAGTTTTCTCAGTTAAATTACGGGAGAGTTCTTAAATCTCGATGAAGATGTTTCCCTAAGTCGAATTACTGACAAGTTCTTAAATCTCAACAGAGTTTTTCTCAGTTGAATTACAGACAAGGTCCTAAATCTCGACAAAGTTCCTCCGTCGAATTACAGACGAGTTCCTAAATCGCAGCAGAGTTTTCTCAGTTGAATTACGGGCGAGTTCTTAAATCTCGATGAAGATGTTTCCCTCCAGTCGAATTACTGACAAGTTCTTAAATCTCAACAGAGTTATCCTCAGTTGAATTACAGGCAAGGTCCTAAATCTCGACAAAGTTCCTCCGTCGAATTACAAACGAGTTCCTAAATCTCAGCAGAGAAATTTTCTCAATTGAATTACGGGCGAGTTCTTAAATCTCGATGAAGATGTTTCCCCCCAGTTGAATCACGAACAAGTTCTTAAAACTCAGCAGAGATGTTCTCTCAGTTGAAGTACAGGCAAGTTCCTAAATCTCAACAAAGTTCAGACTCCCCCAGCGGAATCTTCTACAACAACAGGTATGCAAACTCTCGCTAAAAGAAAATAAATATTAAATATAAATTAATAAATAAAATATAATAATAAATATTAATAAAAATCTCCAAATGGCATCTGTAAGCCCATTCCCCGACATCACACAGGATGATACCACTTCATTCGAGTGCAAATTTCTGGGCACTCTAGTGTTCAATTATCTTCCACCTTCGGATCACGAAAGGCATGAAAGCCAATCTACATCCTCAGGTTTAAGAAGATTGAACAGGGGAAGCTGTTGTACCATAAAATTTTCTCTCCCGTATTTCTCAAAACATTGCAAGAAAAATCTCCAAGTGGCTCAAGGTTGCTCAAGGATTGACTAGACAAGCTATCTCCTAAGGCAGTCTACCCCAAATTAGGGTTTTTGTGTTGCATCAAGAGTTTGAGTCCAAATGACCTCAAATTCTCACCAATTTCCTAATATGTTCTCAAGATCATCCATGTCAAATTTCAAGCCTTGCAGAGGAAGTTTGCTCAGTCAATTGCTCAAAGGTCCAAAAATCGACTATGCTAGGGCAAAAGTCAATTGTGACCCAAATACAGTCAAACTTCAAGATTTTTTGTCAACATTCTCATTTTGAAGGATATTTCATCATTTGATCAAGGTTTGATCATGATTCATCAAGGATTGCTCAAAATTCATCAAGACTCAAAAGTTGCTAAATTATGGTTTTGTAGGAAAAGTCAACCTAACTTTGAACAATCATAACTTTCTCATACTTTATGAGAAATGACCCATCCAAAGCTCATTTTTAAGAGGGTGCAATTGCATACAATCTATCTTCATACCCCAAGTTAAAAAATTTCACTCACAAGAAGTTATGAATTTTGACATTATAGGTCATTTTGAAAAGTCAACAAAAATACCTTTTTTGTCAAAGCTTCTAACTTGGGGATGGAATATGAAAATGTGATGAGACCAAAAGGGTTGATTAGACAACATCTCAAGATTTCTAGAAAGTCCAAGAAAACCTCCAAAAGTTCAAAATTGAAGAAGTTATGCATTGTTGAAGTTGGACCTTTTTGCAAAATTGCCAAAAGTCAACTATCCCCAAAACATCAAATTTTGACAAATGTGCCCATTCTTTTTCACTTGTTTTGAGTTTGCATTGTATCCCACGTGCTCCAGCCTTGGCCATGTGTCCATATCATTTTTTTATTAATTATTTTGATTTTTATTTGAATAAATTTGATTTAAATCAAAATAAATCAAATAAAAATCCAAAGGCATTGATAAGAAAGATTTTGTGGTAATTTCAGGTTCCATTATGCAGGTGGCCATCATTAAACTCGTATCAAATGAATGATGTGAAAAAAAGATTGAAATCAAGCCAATTTGGAAAGTTTTAATGGAAGAATCAAATCAAATTCAAGAGCATTGATAGGGCAAGATTTGGACAAAGTTTGTTACCCTAATACAATGCACTTTACATAAGTAAGAAAAAGACACGAGAATCAGGGTTAGAGAGCACTTGTAGAGACATAACCAAAGTTGCAAAAATCTCAAAAAAGCTTGAGATCAAAATCAAGGTTAGAGACATTTTCAGGACTTGAGACTCGTCTCAATCGATTGTTGGCCATCTCCAGAAGCTAACCCAATCCAAACCAAGCGTTTCCAGACCTCCTAGTGCACTGTAAGTCCTTCGTAACAAAGCTATGTTCTTGATTTCATATTTCCAGATTCT
Organism: Vicia faba; assembly: GCA_948472305.1. Taxonomy (NCBI): domain Eukaryota; kingdom Viridiplantae; phylum Streptophyta; class Magnoliopsida; order Fabales; family Fabaceae; genus Vicia; species Vicia faba. The sequence goes on along the minus strand of OX451737.1, from coordinate 763,940,674 downwards.
TGCATCCATTGAATGAAATAACTTCATATTCTTAACCCTCACATCATTTGCAAACTGTTTGTAATAACCAATTTGATTTATATGCTCTGTATCGTGAAATGCCATTGTTAGAGTTTTGCTTCTGGTTTTAGGGATTTTCGTTTCAGGGAAAATTGGCCCTAATGATGGGCATGGTTACAATCAGAAGGAGATGACGAGTTCAACCATGCTCTTAGAGTCCATTTTTGTGGTCTGTGCAAGATTTTGGAGATGAGCAAGGTTGTAGCGACGGACCTCTGTCCGTTGGTATAGGTGGTTGTATTTTTTAGCCATGGTTGGAGGTCAGGGATGATGCGTGTCACGTTCCCACCGGACCATTCAAAATATTTGCGCGTTTTTTTATTTTCTGACCATTGGATTTTGTTTTATTATATTATTATTTCTTTATGTTATCATAACAAATAAAACAACATGGTGCAGTGGTAGACACCTCAGCGTTCATGGCATTCCAAGGCTGGAGGTCAGGGGTTCGATCCCTGCCTCCAGCAATTTGTGTTTTCTTGTTATTTTTCAGGAAATTATGTGCATGCTCAGGCTTGATGTCTACCATACTCCCTCACCGTCAAAGCGCCAGATGGCCAGATGGCCAGATCTGGTGGTCAAGTTTCAAGGGTACACCATGAGCCAGGTCAACACACGTGTACTGGATCAGAAAAAGTCAATTGGGTCAGCTTAATGGGCCAAATCCCTTGCTATCTACACCTCCAAATTCAGGGCCCAATTCCTTCTTTCTCTTACATTTTCTTTTTATTAATTTAGTTATTTTATATTATTTTAATTAATTTACTAACCAATAACAATTTTTCTTTTTATTAAAAAATCATAAAATATCATTTTGCCCAATAAAAATTAAGAACTTTATTTTTTTCTTTAATAAATTTTAATTAATTAACTAGGATTTAATTTTAGGAAACTTTAATTTATTTTGTAAATAAATAAAATTAATTAGAATTAATTAGGTTTTAACTACTAATTTAATTATTTTATTTTCTTTCTTAAATTAACAAAAACTCCAAAAATATGTCTTTTATTATTTTTTTCATCAATTAATTTATTTAATAATTAATCTAGTATTTAATTTAGGATTTAATTTCTTTTCTTAAATAAAAAATAAAAACAACAAAAAAGGCATTTTCTTTTAAAAAGGGTCAAAACCCTAATTCGCATTCGATTTAATTCCCCGCGCGCTTTATTTATTTTTATCCATATTAATGTATTTGCTTCTGGTATGTAATAGATAATTAGGACCATTTATTCATTTACCGCTTTATTTTATTTTCAAAGGGTTGCTTTTGGCGATGTAAATACCCGACGCCTTGTAATTTAATTTCCGCATTTTAATTCCGCAAATTATAACTGCTAGATGTTTGATAATAGGGTTTGCATGACAAGACTAAACGCTTAATCTTAAAATCAAATTAGATCACCCTTAACATGTGCAAAGATAAAAAATAACTGAAAACGACACACTCGCACATGCACACTCTTAGGGTACACCCCACCTGGTTGCCTTTGTACGCGGTCATTAAGTATAGGTTGTTTTAGAGGTCACCCTCTTGTCTAAAAGATCATAGTTGCCTCAGATATTGTTGCCTCAAACAAATGATCTAAGGCACTAGGGTCACCGCTAAGACGTCCTAACATTGCTTTAGTGACAGTATGTCCCTCATTCGAATTGACCCTCAAACTCCAACGACGGTGCTACCCACTCACTAATAGTGGGATAGCATTGTCTAAAGGATATTAGCATAGAACAATTCCTTTTTCAAGTAGGTAAATAGCTCTTAGATACTTTCTCATTCAAAACAAAACCTTTTTTCACACTTATACTCCTTTTCGAACAATGTTTTCAAAACACTTCATTACACTCTTGAGGCCAGAAGCAAGAGTTAAATCAAAGTTTTAAAAAAAAACTTTTTCAAACCCACAAGCACAAAGAAAACAATTTTGAAAACAATTGAGCAAGTACCTAAGAGCTCGTGGATAACCACGGATAGAAAGGGTGTTAATACCTTCCCTTTCTATAATCTACCCCCCGAACCCGAGAAATATCTCGAAAAAGTAATTTTTCTATGCTTTTTTCCTTTCCTTGTTGAATAAAATAAAAGTCGGTGGCGACTCTTGCTTACCGTGACATTTTGCAAATAAAAAACGCAAAACGCAAACCAGCATTCCAAAAAAAAGTCAGTTCTTCCATCGTATCACATCGGCCTTCAGAGCAGAAACTTCCTCGTGCAGCTTGCGATTCTCTTGTTCTAAGTTATCCATCTTTCTTCTGAAATTAGCTCGAGTATTGTAGTGGTGAGACAACTTGCTGAACAAAGTAAAGAAGCTTGGTAAGACACCTGGATATGCATAACAAATGCAATAAATATATGCAATATGATGCATGATATGCAGTGCACATGATTTATTTTATTATTAATATTTCAAGGGACTTAAAGATTTATAGACACATTGCAAATATCAAAGTAATAACACATTTTAAATACTGAATTTTTTTTATTATAATAACTTCAAAATGGATTACAAGTTTCAATAATCCCAATTACAAGATGAAAATAAAGTCTAAAACCCTAAGAAGTAAAGCTGATGGAGATCACTCTATACACTGGCGCTTCCCTGTAAGCCTGGCAATCTGAGCCTTTAACCTCTGGTTTTCTTCCGCATATCTGGTGGCAACCTCCTTCCAATCATCTGAATCATGAAGTAAGCAACTAGCATCTGAATGATGCTTAGGAGAAAATAAATCCCCTTGCCTCTCCATCACCTCTACAACCCGACTCTTAAGATTCTCAATCAATTCATCTTTCTCCTTCAAGTTTGCTCTATAGGAAATATCTAAAGTTTGGCACTTATTCTTTCAAGCATCCTTTTCATGTTGCATCCTGACCAAAGCAAGTTGTAGCTCTTCTATATCATCTAAAGGGCAGGAGTGTTCTTCACAAATAGATTAGGCACAGGTTCTTCCCTGGAATGTGGCATCTTCAACTGAATAGCTCTCGCTTGTACCCACTGAAGATGAGGCTCCAAAGAAACAACCCCCCTAGATCCTAAGTCTTTCCTACTCTTCCTATGAACGTGACGCCAGGCCTTCGCAATCTACTCCCTAGCTTCCTTATGGTGTTCTCCCTCCTTCAAGAAGAAACTACTCAAATGAATACTATTTGGTTTATCCCTCATCAAATAACCAATCTGTCGTCGTGCAAGAACAGGGTTGTAGTTAATTCATCCCTTTGTACCAAGAAGAGGCACATTGGGGAAACTACAACAACTGTCTACAATCTCTACATCCTGGTAAGCCCGATGATACCAATCAATATCTGAGTGAATAAGTTCCATGATCTTAGGAGCCCAACGGGGTTCCTTCCTGACATCCCAGAAAGCATGAGACTGAGGAAAATGAGAAATAAACCACCGGTGCAACAGAGGCGTGCCACAGATAATCGTCCCCCCATGATAAGAATTCCGAAGATGTATAGAGTAATAAGCATCACCCAATAATGTAGGAACTGGGTTTCCAATCATGAAGATCCTAATAGCATTAACGTTAACAAACTTGTTCACATTAGGAAATAAAAACAACCCGTAAGCAAGTAGAGCAAAGATGGCCTCAAACGCGATTGTACTCTTCATCCTGGAAAAGTAACGAGCGTTCTCCAATAAGAACTGAGTTGGTAATCCTCTAATCCCTCCTTTAGTAGTCATATGGGCTTCAACCTCAGACTTCACCAGATGGATCAAAGCAGCAATCTCGTGTGGTTTTGGTTCACCCTCCTAACCAGTAAAAGGAACACAATCGGTAATAGGTAAATCCAACTGATAAGAATACTCCTATAGTGTAGGCATTAACTGATAAGCAGGGAAAGTAAAAAATGATACATCAGATCATAGAACTGGACCAAGGTTGAGGGAATACCCTCCTTCATCCTAAGCTTCATGAGAGGAATGATGGATCCAAACTTCTTTCGAAAATTTGCAGAACACTCAATCTCGGGAATTAGACTGATCAACTCATCTATATTGGGATCTTTGAAACCGTATTTTTCGGTCTTTCTTTTTCCAAAATCCATGGTCAAAAGGTACCTGAGATATTCGCATATGGTCAATTTTTAAGTCCCTTGAAATAAAATTTATTAAAAAGATGCTTATGGGTGCATGAATGCATGATGCAACAATCACACACAAGATCACAAACATAGGGTTTATAGGTTCAACGTCACGAGCATGAGGTAGAAGGTACTACCCATAAGTTATGGTCTAAAAGTTATCACCTGTCGAACAAGGTTCTAGAGGTTCCCAGAGTCTACATCCTTCCTTGTGATATTACCAACTTCCCGATTAACTCGGTAATTAGTAATATTCTCAACAAAAACTCGTCTGAGCGTAGTATCGCGTGACAACTATTTCCGGATTACTCCATCATAGCTTCTGCACTACACCTAAAAGGCCAAGATGGGTTAGGTGTTCTACGGTCCTCAGCTTCAGCAGGCTCCCAGGTCAAAAGCAGTACGTCTTCCCAATTACTCGGTAAACGACACTATGGCCTCCACCGAGTGGGGGATCTCATGCCTCCTTTTTTGGCATTACTCCCTCAAAGTTAACATGACTATACATCCCGTCCTATCTTAAAGTTTGCCCAAGTCCGGGTATAGGACTTATAAGTAATCACCAAGCCCCTGAAAACCAGGAAAATCCAGACAAACATATATACAACATTTAACACATAAAAAATAATAGCACATATACAGATATAAACAAAGATAGGCTCAACCTACTTAGGGATGGACCAGCAAGAGGTCAACCCATCCCCAATGAAGTCGCCATTTTTTCTGTAGTGGTAGAAATGTTTAAGACTAAGCCATTGGATTGACTAGACTTATACAAATCAAAATAAAAATAGCCACCGCGCTTTATTGTTTCCAAAGGAATGGGAAAAGAGCGAGTAACCCAAAAAGAGGGGGAAAATTCAAGGTAAGGGGGTTGGTTATGCAAAGAGAAGGTATTAGCACCCTTAACATCTACGGTACTCTGCAAGAACCTCTTTGAAAAAAATATATATTTTTTGGCTATAAAATGTTGTATGTAAAATAGATGGTGGAGGTCAGACAAGAAATATTTTTTTATGATTTTTGCACCCGCCGCGGTTGCGAACCTTTAGTGCCTACATACCAACTTTCATGCAATAGGGGATCAGGGTACACGTAGTTCACCTTTAAAAATTTTAAAACACAAGTATGTTGATTGATTTTATGAGATAAGAAATCATCATCATTATCCGTGTGGAAAACATACTTACTACCCACAATTATGAGAAAGGAGAATCTGCATCATCTCAAAGTGGGGGATATGGCTTGGATTTTAAAATCAACAATGTCTCACTCAACATCCAAGTGGAAAATATCTCACTTCACTACATATTGTAGAAGCCAAGTTGTTTTCATCACTACAAGGATTGACAAGAGTCTAATCTATTGAGAAAGGTTTTTAAAATGAAAAGCCAAGGTGGCAAAATAGTTTGAAATGAGTTTGATTGACTTTTAGTCTTCTCACAAAAATGTCAAGGTATTAAATTGATTGGATTTTATTTATGAAAAATGTTTTGAAAATGCATGGACCTAAGTCCAAGTTTATTATGAAAGTGGTTCAAGTTTAAAAACAAGAAGAGTTTTCAAAAGGAGGGAGAAGATATTTGAAATTGAAGAAGATGGGAGGAGGATAAGAGACTATCCTAAAGCATAAGGTAAAATCTAGGGATAAGAACTATCTAACCAACAAGAAGCCAATATTTGACATTATGAGTCAAGATGAAATTTCCATTCTTTAGATTGAAACTAAGCAAGCAAAGATACTAGACCTCTTGAGAGAACCAGACTTCAAATGTATTAAGTCTTCATAAAAATTGGACAGAGTAACGGTTGTATACGGGTGAATTCCAGATTACAAACAAAGTATGTAATCAAAATAACCTGCATACAAAATAAACAAACAACCTAATTTCTTGAGGTAAACCTCAAGAACTCCAGACAAAATATCAATTAAGGTCACAAGATCTTCAACATAGGCCAAGGTTTCTAATCCTAAGTCCAAGAAGTCCAATACTCTATAATGCCAAGGATAGTAACCAAATAGTCCAAGTATCATTAAAGCTTTTTATGGTTCATGTTGATTATTAGATATCTTAAGAAAGAAAAGAAAAGCTCAAGTGAGAAAGATAAAAAAACGAGACAAGAATATAAAGGGGATCAAGTGAGCAAAGATGAAAAATAGGATGAAATGTAATGCTTAAAGTAAAGGGTTCATAAAGCATAAAAAATAAAAGCATAAAGTAAAGTCAATTGTTAATAATTAGTGGTTAGTTGGATGACCATCTTGAAACTTGCATTTGGAACTCATTAGAGGATTGGTAGGAAAAAAATCCCCACACAACAAGTTGCATTTGCTTTTTGTCAAGTATATCATCCATTTGGAATCCTCAAAAGTATCATTTATTGATCAACGATGTTTAAGTGATCCGCGTTGACCAAAAGTGTTGTAGATCCATTAGAGGATTGGTAGAACCAAAGCCTCCACAAAATGAATCTCAAGGTTATTGGATCAAAGAGATCAAATTAACATACTTGGGCTTGCAAACATAGGTTTGGGCCACGAATAATAATTTATTCGAATCGGAACAAAATTTAGCGCTATGTAAAGCAATCGTAAGGGGACTTATATAGAAGTCACACCTATTTTGAGGCCGGTCAATAGCAATCTATGCACCGTTTATTTTGAGACATGATATAGAGATCATGCTCCAATAACATTTAGTGCAATAAGAAAGGTATGAGATGAAGAAGGGCAGGGAAGAATATAAACCACATTTGAATTAAATTTTAATCAAACTATTATTAAAATCATTCATCCATTTTTATGGAGTTAGACTCAACACCATGAATCCAATGATGTTAACAAAGTTCATGATCAAAAATTCAACCCAAGATCATCCAGAAAATAATCACAAAATAAAATTGCATTTAATATATATATATATATATATATATATATATATATATATATATATATATATATATATATATATATATATATATATATATATATATATATATATATATATATATATATATATATATATATATATATATATATATATATATATATATATATATATTAAAAAGGTTTTAAAATGTTTTAAAATAGAAATAAAAGAGAAAAATATCAACTATGTTTAAATTAATCAAGAAATATTAAGTAAGACCATAGAAAAATCATAAATGAATTAAAATATTTTTATAAAATTTTTGGTGATTTTTTAAAGTCAGAAACTATTTTTAAAATTAAAAGAAATGAGTAAAATAAAACAAAAATGATAAAAAATACCAAAGTCAGAAATAAAAAATAAACGAGGTCACCAATATTTGTCACAATATCGTTGAATCATTCCATAATTTTTCAGAATTTGAAAATGCATAAAAGTATTTTTAAACATTTAAAACAATTCAAATAAAGTGAAAATTTATAAAAAAATATCAAAACACAAAATAAAATTGTGAAAAAATAAAAATCATAAAGAGAAAATAAAAAATATTTTTCATAATTCTTTCAGATTTTTTGGACTAAAAATGAATTTTCTATGATTTTTTGAAGTTTAAAACAATTAAATATAAAAATCAGAAATAAAAAATAAAGTCAAAAGTATGTGGACCATTGGATGAGAGTCAAAATGCGTTAGTAATCAAATCAAATCCAAGGGATCTGGCACGCTGTGCATATCATGGTCATTACTGAATAAAGTATAGGATCAAATATAAATCAGAAATTCAAAAAAATACAAATGGCACGCTATCATTGGTTGGAAGATGACACGTTGGTCATCTTCAACCTCCAACTAGTCCCAAAACCAGGTTGCTCAATCTGTAAAATTAGAGCACGAGACCTATGCCATTCACTTCATCTATTCAAGACGAAGACAACCACACCTTCACGACAAATTTAAATAAATTGTAGCTCAAGCAATTTGGAAGGAAAGTTTTGAAAAGGGATTTGAAATTTCATGGTCAAAATGTGTTTCCAGATAAAAGCAAGTGTTGCAACTAGAACCAGGGCAATGAGAGCTTCACAATGATATCAAAGTTTTGAAGAATTGATGGAGAAATCTACCTATTGAAGTTGAGTTGCAGAGCTCTGAAACTGGATTTCTATGGATCAATATAGGTCACAATTATTGAAGGTAATTGTATGGTTAGCTTCAGGGAAGATCAAAGAAGGTGAATTGATAGAAAAATTAGATTGAAAAAGGCTTGAACACTGATTTCGAAGTTGCAGAAAAATAAGTTATGGAGCAAGTTTGGCAGGGTGATTCTGGCTATTCAAGCTTGAGGAAATGAATGAGGGATGACCCTCTATTTATAGGGAATCAAATGCAATGTTCAAGCGTTTGAAATGATGAAGTTTAGAGGGAAATCGTGTGAAGTTGCAAACCAGAAAAGTGTGACTTCTATATTGATCAAAACTCCTCCAAAACGCGCGTTTTGATATGCTAATCACTTCTATAAGTTCCCTAAACATGTTTAGAAGCAAAAACGCACAAAATAAATGTGTTTAGAAGATAAATCAAGGATTTCAAATTCGGACTTTTGAAGAAACTTCAGTTTCAAGTTACCAAGTGCAAATCAATGGCATTCTCAGCTCAAGGGGTGTTAGGGCATGATTCTTGAAGGTTTACAAAGATGAGGTTACAAGCTTTGAAATGGGAAAATAATGGAATCAAATGGATATTTGAGATGAAAGTTACAATGAGTCAAATTTGGGAAAAAGAAGTTGACTTTCCATACTTAGAAATATTTCAAGTTTTTCTTCAAAAGTGACCTATAATATTTTGCATCCAAACATGGCATTCCTCTTGGAATTTGCTCTTGAACAAAAAAGATGGCATGAAATAGACCTCTTGAATGACATTTGGAAGCTTGAACCATTTAAAATATCCAAAAAATGAGAGAGTTATGGATTGTTGAAGTTGGAAAAAAATCATGAAATGACCTATAACATTTTGTATCCTTAGGGCATCTTCCATCCATTTTCTCACTTTGCACATAAAATAAGGAATAATTGTCACATCCTCAAGATCATTATGGAAAAAGAGTGGGCTGAATGGGATAAAAATTGACCAAGTTATGATCATTTGAAGTCACACATGGGAAATTGGGGGTTCATCTGGAGGACTTATAATCGTTCTTCATCATCAAGTTTCTTCCACATGAAAACTCCTTGAAAATTTGGAAGTGATTTATTAATAACCCTTTGAAGAGAAGGATTCTTTTGGAATCACTCAAAAATACCAAAGTATGAGAAAGATATACTTCTTTGAAGTTCAAAACCCTAGCTCCTAGATCAAGAAAATGCTTTGAGGAACTTTGGCAATTTTGAACAACCTTCTTGTACCAACACTTTTGCTTTGTAAATAGAAGTTGTCGAGGATGATAATAAGAACTCATAGAAACAAAAACCACTTCTATATCTTGAGAATTGAGATAAATATTCAATTGTGACTAATGGGAACAAGGCCTTGTCCAACCATGACAACTTCTTCAATCAACCCCTTGTACTTTTGAATCAATCTTGATAAATTTGAAATGTAGTGACCCAAATTAAACATTGCCATGCCATTTCTTCCAAAACAACTTCAATGGTGAGGTTTGAATTTCTCAAGCTTTATTGACTAGGGCATGGAAATAAACTCATGAACCCATGGATCAACTTGCTAAGCCACATTTCCTTTACCTACATTATTAACAAGTAAGACAAACCAATATTGCATTTTATTAATTAAAAGGAAATTTAAAAACAAAACATGCATGATCACAAAAGAAAAACAAGTCAAGGTGCTTGGTGATTCCTCAAAGAGAAAAGCTAAAGATAGGGAGGAAAACCAAAATCCCTAATGTGATCTTGTTGTGATTGAATCAATATGGTATGATAAAGGGATCTTAGGGGTAAAAATTGGGGTACAACAATATTGTTCATACACATTCATACATTCATAAACATCTGCATCTCATAAATTCATAACACAAAAACTCATTTTTCAAAATCTTCTCTAGTTGAACCATTGGTAGAAGAAAACCACCACCTCCCTTGACACCGTACCAAATAAGAGCTCACCAACTAAGAACAATGGAACAAATTGAAGAAAATCAAGCAGCTTTAAAAGTCGATTTAGAACAAGTCAAAAACAACGTCGAATTAATGAGAGGAGATATGAGTCAGGTTCTTCTAGCCTTGAAGAACATCATTGACAGACGAGAGAAAATTCCTAGGGTAGTCTTTGAGGAAATAATCCAGACTATTGGTGCATCGAGTGGTCACTAACTACGAAGAGGACCAGAGACAGGACGTCAAAAATCTGTCATGGCTCAGCAAGAGACAAGACAAGATACTGAAGGGTTTGTCCCACCTCCACCAAAGGTAGAGGCATCTCATACCCTACAGATCCCAATTAAAAATGCAAACAATTACTTGGACTTACAATATGGAGACCACGACCTAGGGGATGTCAATAAAGCACCTCAGAGAACGACCAACACTCATGTTGTTGAGAATCCACTTCTGTTGAATCAATACAAAGCTCTAGAGGAAAGATTAAAAGTTATGGAATGATATGATGTTTTTGATGTCAAGGCTCTCGAGATGGGTCTTATTCCGTACGTAGTAATTCCGCCAAAATTCAAAGTACCTGACTTTGGAAGATACAAAGGGCTCACTTGTCCAAGGAACCACCTGCACATGTATTGTGGGAAGATGCATGCTTATGCTCATGACCAGAAGCTGATGATTCATTGCTTTCAAGAAAGTTTAAGTGGGGCATCTCTGGATTGGTACACGCAGTTAGAAAGAGTGCACATCTAGACATGGGAAGATCTTGCTAATGCTTTTCTGAAATAGTATAAATAAAATTTGGACATGGTGCCTACCCACATGCAAATCCAGAATCTGTCTGAGAAGAAAGAGGAATCCTTCAAGGAATACGCCCAAAGGTGGAGAGAGATGGCATCCCATGTACAACCACCATTTCTGGAGAAAGAACTAGTCGACATGTTCATGGGAACCTTGCAAGGGGTATACTATGAAAAGATGGTACGAAGCATATCTTCTGGAATTTCTAATCTAGTAACTATTGGAGAAAGGATTGAAGTTGGAATAAAAATGGAAAGATACAAGGGGATCATCAAATATCCCTTACAATGCAAAAAGACTGGTTCCTAACATCACAAAAAGTAAGGAGGGAGAAATTAATGTTGTGGCTTCACAACCAAGGGCACAACAACTATTCATAATCTCGCGAGGTTAACAACAAAACAAGTTCGAAAGGGCGCCAAAAAATTTGGATCCACTCCCTATGCCACCCAGTCAAATATTACAACACTTGGTCAAAGTGTCGTTGGTAGAGCTAAAACCTTTAGCTCCTCCAGTTAGGCAACTTCCACCGAAATACAATGTCAATGCCAAGTGCGAGTATCATGCCAATTCTCCAGGGAATACTATAGAACAATGTTGGGCCTTCAAACATAAAGTTCAGGATTTATTGGATTCCCAAGACATCACTTTTGAGAAACTGAATATCAAGTCGAACCCCATGCCTCCACATGGTGGACCGACAATAAATGTCATCGAAGTTTTCAATGATTAAGGGGAAGCCAGGCGAGTAAAGGGTCTGATAAATCTGTTGGAAGAATATATATTGGAATACAGGTTGCTTTTGGAACATAATGAAGCATTCAAAAGGACATTACAACAATTGGTGGACCATGGGATAGTCCGATTCGAATTATACCCTGAAGATGAATATGTAGCAGCAATTGAAGGAAGCACGAAGAAGCCATTGGTAATTCCTCGCCAAGGGTCGAACCATAATAAGAAGACTCTTGTGATACCGTGGGGAGAGTTAATGGAAACACCAAAACAAACTCTGAGGATACCAATAGTTCTAAAGACTACAATGGTGATTAGGGGGCCATCTTCTACCCCTTACAAAAGTGACAAGGCAGTACCGTGGAATTATGATTCAACCATATATGTCAATAGCTTAAAACAAGAATGTGAGCCATCATCAAGTCAAAGACCTACAATCTCAAATATAACAGGGACATGAGGCATGACCCGCAGTGGTCGAGTGTTTGGATCCGAACCACCAAAGAATAATGATAATATGGTTAAGAATAAAAATGACACGTTGATGAAAGATAAAAGGAAAGTAGTAGTGGAGGTAAATTAAGAACCTTTGAGCAAAAACTTTACTGATCAAGAGGCAGATGAACTTCTGAAGATAATCAAGAGGAGTGATTATAGGGTGGTGGATCAGCTTCACCAAACCCCAGCCAAAATTTCCATACTCTCGTTGCTCATTAATTCAGAGGCGCACCGAGATTCATTGATGAACGTTTAAATTTTGCTCATGTCGCAAAAGAGATTACGGTGAACTAATTTGATAATGTTGTAGAAAATTTGACATTTGGGTCATATAGGGGTTTCAACGATAATGAGTTACCTCTACAAGGTCGAGCTTACAACAAAGTGTTGCACATCTCCATTCAAAGAGGTACTACAAGTCTGTCCAGGGTGCTTACCGATATTGGTTCTGCCCTCAATGTATTATCAAAACCCAGTCTGATGAGGTTAATACTTGATGGTGTTGTGATAAGACCAAGTTCCACAATAGTTAAAGCTTTTGACGGTTCCCAGAGTATAGTATTTGGAGAAGTAGACCTTCCCGTCAAGATTGACCCACATATGTTCTATATCACTTTTCAAGTCATGAATATAGAACCAACATATACATGTTTACTTGGAGAAACTTGGATTCATGCGGAAGGGGAAGTCACTTCGACTTTACATTAGAAACTGAAGTTCTTTGTTGAAGGAAGATTGGTCATAATCGATGGAGAAGAGGATATCTTTGTAAGTCACATTGAGTCCTATAGGATATCAGTGTTGACAAAGACTACATAGCCACACCATTTCAAGTCTTGGAGGTTTCCTCAATGGTGACCTTACCAGTGAAAAAGATCAAGAAACCTACTGTAACTTCGTGGAGGGATTTACAAATAGAAGTGGAGAGTGGTATCTCAATGGGTTAGGGAAAGCTCCCAGAAATATCCGAGAAGAAGAATAGCTCTGGTTTGGGTTATGAATCATCAAAGGCTACTCTGAAAGGAAAAGAATGATTTCCTCTAATCCAAGAAACCTTCTCCAGAAAAGTAGTAGAGCAGGGCGGACATGTGGCAATGATATCCAACAAAAACAACATTAAAAGAGCATCTGACGTCATCTGTGAATGTGCTCCAGGCGAAGAACCCAAGAACTGGACAACTATGGAGATTCTTGAGATTTTCTTTCCAAAGTAATTTCCCTTGTTTTTGAAAGAACCTATGTCGAGCCTGAGGCATAGGGGTTTCTTGTAAGGGTCCCCCATTTGTTTCAGACAACATTCACGATTAATAAAAATTATATTTTGTATTCAATTGATATCCATGTTTTCTTTTGCATTTATATTTCATATTTAAAAATGACAATACTTTCCTTCATATGCATTTTCCAAATTCACATACTAAACAAACTGCACCAAAACATGATAAGTGTACAGATCAATGCCCAAAACCCACCGATAATGTTACTGCTGTTATCCGATATGATTTTGATGCACCCATCAACCAAGTTAAAGAGGAATATGATGAGGATCTTGAAATTTTTAAAGAACTGGCGAGAGAGATAGAGCAAAAAGCTGACAGCATACAACCATATCAAGAATCTATTGAGACAATTAACCTTTCCATAGAGGAAGATCCGAAAGAGATCAAGTTGGGGGTAACATTAGAGAAAAGAATCAAAGAAAGGCTGATCAAATTGTTACATGAATACATGGATATATTCTCCTGGTCTTACAAAGATATGTTGGGATTGGATACAAATATTATAGTGCACAGACTACCTCTCAAGGAAGGTTTCTCTCTAGTCAGGCAGAAGCTCAGAGAACTCGTCCAGATAAGTCCAATGAAATTCGAGAAGAGACTTAGCGGTGGTAGATTATCCACCTTGGATAGCTAACATCGTGCCAGTACCCAAGAAGGACGGTATAATACGTATGTGTGTAGATTACCGAGATCTAAATAAAGCAAGTCCCAAGGACGATTTCCCATTGCCTCACATAGATGTTTTAGTGGATAATACAACCCAAGCTTCAGTATTCTCATTCATGGATGGTTTCTCAGGCTATAATCAAATCAAAATGGAACCCGAAGATATGGAAAATACTACCTTCATGACACCTTGGGGAACTTTCTTCTATAAGGTCATGTCGTCCGGTCTAAAGAACGCAGGGGCAACCTATCAACAAGCAATGGTCACACTATTCCATGATATGATTCACAAAGAAGTGGAGGTATATGTAGATGATATGATTGCCAAATATCATATGGAGAAGGATCAGATCATACATTTATAAAAGTTCTTCGATTGTCCGCGAAGGTTCAAACTAAGATTAAATCCAAACAAATGTACATTTGGTGTCAGATCAGGCAAGTTACCGGGTTTCATCGTAAGTCATCATGGTATTGAGATAGACCCTGACAAAGTAAAAGCCATACAAGAAATTCCATCTCCGAGGATAGAGAAAGATGTTTGTGGTTTCTTAGGATGATTGAACTATATTTCAAGGGTCACATCACACCTAAGTGCTACGTGCGAGCGCATATTCAAATTACTGCAGAAATATCAGATGGTGGTATGGAATAATGATTGTAAGATAGATTTCGAGACAATAAAGCAATATTTACAAGAGCTTCCATTCTTATTGCCACCAGTTCTCAGAAGACAACTCATCATGTATCTGACAGTACTGGAAGGATCGATAGAATATGTATTGGGGAAACATAACAGAACAAGTAGAAAAGAGCATGTGATTTACTATCTCAGCAAGAAATTCATTGACTGCAAAATTAGGTACTCACTTCTCGAGAAAAACCAGTACATGTTAACACACACCACGTGGTTAATAATAAGAGTGGATCCTTTAAAGTATGTTTTCGAAAAACTAGCTCTTACAAGGAGGATTGCCCGATGGAAGATGTTACTATCAGAATACGACATCCAATATGTTACTAAAAAGGTCATCAAGGGTAATGTTCTAGATGATCACCTAGCTCATCAGCCGTTGCAGGAATATCAACCAATAAAGTTCGACTTTCCATATGAAGAAGTTATGGTTATAAATTACTACGAAATACCAGGGGCTGACGAATGACTGGAATTGGGGGCACGTTGGACACTCATGTTCGACGGAGATTCAAATCCACGGGGGCATGGCATTGGAGGAGTTTTGACTTCTCCGAAGAATTATCACAAACCTTATAATGCAAGGTTATGTTTTGACTGCACCAACAATATCTCCGAATATGAAGCTTGCATCCTGGGTCTAGAAGATGCCATTGATCTAAGAATCAAATATATCGAAGTATTTGGAGACTCCATGCTAGTCATATAAAAAATCAAAGGTGAATGGGACACTAAGAATTCTAAATTAATTCCATATCGGGACCATGTTTTAAAGCTACCTACGGAATTCACTCAGATCATCTTCAGTCATATCCCACGAGAAGAAAATCAGATGGTAGACGCTTTGGTAACTCTATCGGCCATGTTCAAGGTGACTTGGCCAAACCACAAGCCGCACATTACAATCAGACATTTTGAAGAGCCTACACATTTCCTTGCTATTGAAGAGGGACGGAATAACAAGCCCTGGTTCTACGATATCAACAGATACCTTGAAAAACAAGAGTATCCAGAAAATGCCTCTATCATTGACAAACGAACTCTATGAAGGCCAACCTCAAAATTCTTTCTGAGTGGTGATGTGTTATACAAAAGAAACTACGATATGGTTCTACTCAGGTGTGTAGAGAAACTAGAAGCATATAGGCTTATGAAAGAAATCTAGGAAAGTACTTTTGGAACTCACACAAATGGGCATGCCATGGCAAGAAAAATCCCACGAGCGGGTTATTATTGGTTAGCGATGGAAGCCAATTTCTATCATTATAGAAAAAAATGTCACAAATGCCAAATCTATACCGACAAAATGAATGTGCCACCTATTCCTCTGAGTGTCATGAGCTCTCCTTGGCCGTTTTCGATGTGGGGAATTAATATGATAGGCATGATCGAACCGAAAGCATCTAATAAACATCGGTTCATACTGTTCGCCATTGATTACTTCACCAAATGGATAGAAACAACATCCTATGTGAATGTGACAAGTCAAGTGGTTACTCGATTCATTAAGAAAAATCTCATATGCATATATGGGGTTCCAAATAGGATCATAACCAACAACGAGTCTAATATGAAAAACAAAATGATGAAGGAGTTATGTGATAGTTTCAAGATCGGGAATCATAACTCCTCAATATATAGATCCAAGATGAATGAGGTTTTTGAAGCTGCCAACCAAAATATCAAGAAAATCATTCAGAAAATGGCGCATACATACAAAGATTGGCACAAAATGCTTCCCTTTGCTCCGCATGGCTACCGTACCTCTATGCGTACATCAACAGGTGAAACTCCTTTCTCTCTAGCATATGCCATGGAGGCAGTGCTCCCAGTTGAAATAAATATTCCATCACTACGAGTTCTAATGGAAACAAAGCTTGAAGAAGCCGAGTGGGTTCAGAAGCGACTTGATCAACTCAACTTCATCAAAGAGAAAATGTACTACGATGGGAGAACTGACTTTTTTAATTTATCGCAAATGTTACGGTTAGAAAGAGTCGCCACTGAATTTTGTTTTATCCAATAACTAGGAAAGGTGAAAAGAATAGGAAAAACCTTTGATAGATTTTGAGTTCGGGAGGTAAGTTATGAAAAGGGAAGGTGTAGCACCCTTTTCATCTGTAGTTATCTATGGGCTCCTAATTTCTTAGATCACTTTTAAAAACTTGCTTTGTGTATGTGGATTTGTTTGAAAATATTTTGAAATGTCAATGTAAGGCTAACTTTGTAATAATTCTTGTATCATTCCTCAAGAATGTATACAAAGTGTTTTGTTTAAAATATTTTGTTTTGAAAGTGATGTATAAAAAATGTACGGAGTTGTGAAAAAAGGTTGTGAGCAAGCAATTAGGAGTCTTACCCATTAATAAGGTCTTTCTTGTTATTTTCCTTATATTTTGGAGATAGTATTATCCATACCATTAGTTGGTAGGTAATCCTATATGTTATATGTGAAGGGACAGGCGTAGGGTCATCGCATGGTCATCGAAGGAAACACGTAAGGATACTTTAGCAATAATATCCGAGGGACTATCATCATTTTTCTCGTAGGGTCATCGAAGGGACTAGATCATTTCATAGGAAACTCGGAGGGTCATTGAGGGACTATGATCTTTCATAGGGACTATGATGATTATATCGAGGGTCTTTTGTTAAAGTATCCCTACTTTCGAGGGACGTAACCAATTTTTCGTAAGGCAACAAAAGAGGTTACCCTAGAGGTGCAAGGTGTGCAAAGTGTATTTGTTTCAGTTATGTTAATCTTGTATTATGATTATATATATTTTCTTTTAGTCGTACCATAGAAACCCTAATTACTAACAGTTAAATATGTACAGAAATTTAAAGTGCAGAATGTAAAGTGCCAAAAATTAAACCTAAGCTATTATATCCTGTGAGCAGTTACATAATAGGAAAAGATACAAGAAAATAAATCTATGTTATTACATCGGGAGTGCGACCTATATAGTTTTTTCTATGAATTTAAATAGAAAAAGATGAGCAAAAATAATGTTAGAAAAATGTTTTAATGTTTTTGATTCTAAATTAATGTTTTTGATGTTTTTGTAGAAAATGATTTAGGGTTAGGGATGACAATTAAAACCTAATAACTAATTAATTAAGTTAATTAAAAAATACTTAAAACCCTAATGAGAAACCCTAGTGTCTAATTAATTAAGAAGAATTATTTGGCTAAAACCCAAAAATTAATTAATTTTAATTAAAACCTAAGGTCTAATTAATTAATTAAAAGCCAAACACTAATTATAGTTAATTAAAAAAACTAAACCTAATTTGGTTAAGGGTTAATGTTTAATGATTTAATTTTAATTAGAATTTATTAAGAAAAAGAGATAATTGAAAATATTGAAAGAAGAAATAAATAAAAATGCAGGCGCCAGGGTTTGAACACACGTACTCTTGTTCTCCAAACTTTCTCTTTACCAACTGAGCCATACTGTTTTTTTGACATGGAATAGGAATGAATCCTTTTGTTTTAAACCTGTGCGTTATCCTGAAAACAAAATGATTTGGCAAAAGCTGGGATCGAAACCACGCCCTTTATTATGACAAATGTATCACTCACCACCAGGCCAACTGTTGTTGCACGTTCATAACATGAGAATTAAATATTATATAGTAAAACAATTGGTTCAGAGAAGCGTTAGAGTCCTAGCTCCGATCATCTTCTCCGGTGAGCCAAAACCATTAACCTGCAAGAATGCGTAAGTTAGATCATAACAGGGACCCTATCCCCCTAATTTGGCCCTTGTGAATCCAATGGTGGCATTGGTTTGACTAGAAAATGCCTGTAGAGTGAGTTTCAGAAAAAATATTTCAAACTTCCCTAACAATGGCAGATCTTTATTCCTGCGTCAAAGTTTGCAAACGATGATTCTAAATAAGTCCAAACATCATTATAAACAGGTATATGTGCATAAAATCAATCAACAATGCATGAATTATAAGTTTGAGTTCAAGAAAGTTCAACAAACTGGTGCAGTCGAGGGAGAGAGTTCTAGCGTGCTTCAAGCTTGAGTAAGGGCTAGAATGGATTCTTGGGAACCTCAGGAGTGTGATGGGATGCTTGGAATTGATTGATAAAGGCTGCACACAAGGGTTTGAGTTTTCCCTAGTTCTTGAAAAAATTGAGATTTTTAGGGTTCTTCTTGAGACAACCTTGCGTGTTCTTTGATGTCTGAAGGTGTTTTGTATTTATAAAAGAGAAGATTAGGTCAAGTGGTTGGCTTGCACATCTCATGAAATCATATCTTTGATTTTGTTTGAAAATAAGTTGAAATCTTCTAAAACTAATGAAGACTTGTTTCCAATAAGGCCACATGATTTCTTCAGCTTCAAGGTAGTTTTATGGGCCACCAACATGACTAGAAACAAAAGCCACACGCCTTGGTCAATCATCTTGACAATTTATTTGATTTATTTTAACAATATTTGAATAAAATTAAAATAAAAAAATAAAAAAATCAAGGCCATGTATGGATGGACTTAGAAGTCTAATATGAGGTCATGAACACATTTGAACCTAAAAACTTTGGCCCATTAGCCCAAAAATTCAAGTTTGCTCAATTTGAACTTCATGCATATCCTCAAAATTGCTCAACTTCCACCAGCCATAACTCTATAAATTTTTGTCATACGAAGATGATCCTTGACTTTTTGGAAACCTAAATATGTCTTCTACAAATTTCATGTTGGTCATTTTTTTATTTGAAGTCTTTAACTTAATGTAAATTGCTTTGACAAAAAGATGTGTTTTTGTTGACTTTTAAAATGACCTATAATGTTTTGGCTCATATCTCTCAAATGAAGCATTTTTGGCCTTGAGCTTTGAAAGACAAATTTGTATAGAATTGAATTTCCTTCAAGATAGGATTTAGTTGAGAAATTTCTGATGGAGTATGTGAAAGTTATGTGTGGTCAAAGTTTAGTTGACTTCTCCTTAAGAAAACCTTAATTTAGTAACTTTTGACTTTCGATGAATCTTGAGTTTTCTTGATGAATCATGATCAACCCTTGATCAAATGGTGAATGTGATTTGAAAATGTTGATGTTGACCAAATTTTTTGAAGTTTGATTGTAGATTGGTCAAAGTTGACTTTTTGTCCAATATAGTTGATTTTTAATCATCTGGCTAATTGGCTGAGCAAACTTGTGATGTAAAGCTTGAAACTTGGCATGAGGATATCTAGATACATATGAGAAACCATTAAATCCATTTGAGGCATTAGAAAATCAATTTCCCTTGAGAAAAACAAAACCCTAGTTGTAGGTCGGTTGCTTAGGAGGAGGACTTGTCTGATCAATTTCTTGGGTACCCTTGAGCAATTGAAACTCCTATGAGCATTATGATGTGTCAAGAATCAATTTGTCTCAAAGATGGGAGGGAAAATTTTGGGGTACAACAGAAACGCTTGATAGCTTTATGCCACGATCAATTATATTAAAAGCATATGAAGAAATCCTTCGACAAGAAAGTCCATCCCTGAGTATTCAAAGAAGGGGATTTGGTGCTCAAGAAGATTCTGCTACCTCTCCTTGATTCACGTAGAAAATGGAAACCAAACTATGAAGGTCCATGTGTGGTAAAAACATCATTCTCCAGTGGTGGTCTCACACTCACAATAATGGATGGGGAAGAACTACCGCATTCGGCAAATTCAGACGCAGTCAAAAAATACTATGTATAAGAAAGCTCGCTAAGTTCAAACCTTAAACAAGAGACTTAGAAAAAAGGAGCACCCCACTGGATTGAAAAACTGAAAGGGAAATCCAGGCAAAAATTAGGGACATACAAAAAAATAATCATCTCGATGGATTGAAAACCCGAAAGGGCAATCCAGGAAAAAATTAGGGATCTTATTAAAAAGAAATAAAGAACAAAAAAATGCGATCTAAGAACTGCGACTACAAATCATGAAGGAAGATATGGATCCAAGTCATTCAATTTAGAAGCAAAGGAGATTAGAGTTATCAAGAGGACATTGAGGAGACATCAGTAGCAATTATCATGTTTATTTCCATTTACAGTTTTAAAATCTTTCTGTAATTACCTCTTTTAAGGAATTACATCGTGTATTCTTTCCTATTTAGATGCTTATCAATAAAACATTTTCTTTTTCCATCTTGCGAATTGTGTTTTTTTCTTTTCAGACTTGTTTACAAAATAATACGATTATTTCTTGTGAATACTGTATTGAAATCATTTTTGGGGATTTGACAAATAAAAGCACTTAATAAAACATCAAAAAGAATTTTGGTTAGAAAAACATTAAAGGAAAATCCATGCCTATGTCAACGTCCACGCATATGTCTACGTCCACGCCTATGTCTACGCCTACAATACAAACATCAAGATCTTGCTGATACTTTTCATCATGTTCAAATTAATTCAAAGATACCATGAAAACGCAACATACAACGTCGAGGAGTTGATAATACAAAGGTAATGGTTGAAAGGAGATTATCGAAAATATTTGTTCATAACATTTTTTGGGGCATACATGCACATTCAGTACATATGTAAAAATTTGGGGCATATATAGACACTCAATGCATATCACTCTGGGTTCACATCAATCTAAGACATCATGCATACACATCATGCATGACATATATCCAAACATGCTTTGGGCAGAACCAATATCTTTGGACCCTCCGTCAGATTTTTACCTTGGTTGAGAACATACACAACCGATAAAAACCCAATCTCATCTCTGATTTAGTTTCCTACGACTCGATCATCAAAGACAGTTTTTTTTCTATGACACAGCTCATCGCGCCAGTCTCCAAGCAATGATGTATTACCTTCGTCGCAATATAGCTCATTGCGCCAGGCTCCATGTAATAATGTGCAAAATCTAATACATAACTCATTGCATCAGTCTCTATGCAACGATGTATTTTATCATTTGAGATATAACTCATTGCCTCGGTCTCTATGCATCAATATAGTTAACAAGCTTTTCCAATTATCTATCCCCTAGGTTGTGATAGATATGCGAATAAATTAATATAATCCATTGCATCATCCTCCATGCAACAATGTTATTATCAAGCATTTTCTGCGATATAATCCATTGCATCAACCTCCATACAAAAATGTTATTATCAAACATTTTCTGCGATATAATCCACTGCATCAATCTCCAGGCAGCAATGTTATTGTCAAGCTTCTACCTCGATATAACTCATTGCGGAAGGCTCCATGCAGCAATGTAGTTGACAAGCTTTTTCCAATTATCTATCCCCTGGGTTGTGATATATATGCGAATAAACATGTGTAATCCATTGCATCAGACTCAAGGCAGTAGTTTATTATCACACTTTGTTTTATTCATCTCCTAGTTTGGAATGAATAGACAAAATCAGATCAAAACTTGCTATATTAGTCTCCAAGCATTAGTAAGTCAGCTTTTTAAACTTGTATTATTTACCTCCTAGGTTATGGAAAAAATGCAAATGTCTCTCCTTAGATACTGATGGGTTACCTGTGTTGTCATATCTAAGTCAAACAAACTTTGGTTCAAACGCTGGTGAGATGATACATCATCATCTACGCCTACTCTTCATACTCACAAGAATGCTGTACAGCGCATCCTTATGATCTCTCAGTCAAATTTTGGGGTCTTCCAATATTTAATAAACTTCCGATTAGAACGTGCGAGACATGCGGACTCTCGCATCGTTCATTCGAAAGATAATTAAATATGGGCAGCTGTCATACCTCAAATTTGACCCACCAAATAATCATTATGTTAATTTTCTTTTTGATCAAGTTATTTATATTTTTTATAATATTCTATAGGGGGTTTAAAGTTAACAAGGGGTGTATCAATATCTGACGGCCCACTAGGTTTTTAAAAGCCCATTTGCTTCCTCTAGAGAGAAGGGATGTCTTTGTTTAGTATATTGGCCCATTTTTTAACAAATGAAAAGGGGGTATGACCTATTTTGATTAAAGAGGCCCGATAAGTAGAAGCAATGCAGGCCCATTAAAGTTTTTGGACTGACCCGCTAAGATATTAAAATTTGTTTTCAGAAGTAAGTTGGGGGTGTATCTTTCATTCAAAAAGGGTCTGTTTGTTCAAAGCCCAATCAGAAAGCCCATTCAAGATTAAATAAGGTTGAAGAGTGCATATGCGATTCCTTTTTAGGTAGCCCAAAGCCAATAGGCCCGCTTTAGTTTTTGTTGTTCTTAAGAAATCATATTTGTTTGTACATGATTATTTTTGGTTTTTATTAAAGTCTTTATTTTTCTTTATTTTTAATTTAAAAAAAATTATAGTAGTTTTTTTTATTTGGAAAAGAAAAAGCATTAACTGGAACAAAGATTTTTTTGCACGGTCCAATCTTTTCTTTCAAGGTCCAATCAGGAAATAATCATTGTTCAGATTGAAACCTTTTACATTGAATTGAAACAAGCTTTTCATTGAACTAAAAATCAAATTCGGAACAAAAACAAGATCAAAACGAAAACAGAAACAAATCGAGACTTATCAAAGCAATTACAATGAAATAATTACAATATGGAAATTCCTTAATTCTAAAAATGAACGACAAAGTCATAATTATGTTTCCTAATCTTCTGAAGAAATAAACAAACCCTAATTAAATCGTACAAAATTTTACAGACAAATTAATATGTTTCCTAATTTACAAACTCTTAAAAATGCTATAAAAACCTAAGAAGAAATCAGAAGAAGGGAGAAAAAAAAGAAATTACAGAGGAAAAGTCTATTACAAAGGAGACGGGGGATACGATAGAAGAAGAAAATTGGAGAGTGAAAGATCTGGAGCCTTACCGCATCCTCGATTGAGATTTGGGTTTCGAAATTCGAAACCCTAAATCTGTAAAACCGTCGCTGCTAACTCCGAGTCGCCGCTCCCATGCTCAGCTACCTCCGCTCTACACCACCTTGTCACCTGTAAAAATCAGAACGAATAAATGATTAACTAAGAGAGAACGAAAATCAGAGAAAAAACACGCGACGAGGTATGATGCTTAGCTCAAAAACTTGTGTTGTTGTGTTGATTTGGGAATTGGGGGGTGGCTTATGGGTTGTATTATGTCGTTGTGGTATCGGAGAGGGAGAAAGAGTGGTAGCACCGCCGCGATTTGGGGACAGAAGGGTTAAGGTTTCGATTTTGTTTGAAACGAGTGAGAGAAGAGAGAGCGCTCAGAGGGAGAGAGAGAAGAGAATAACAAAGAATGAAAAGAATTTTTGTGTAAAACGAAAATTATAATATGCCTTATAATCTAATGTGTGTCCTCCCACCATCATTACCATACTCCCTCTTTCATACCCGCAGGATCCCAATCATACGTCCCAAGATGCGCACGCCCACGATAACTCCATGCGCGTAACCGTACACAGTACAAACGGACCCTAAACCAATGCGTTGGGCTTGGCCCATTACTAATACAACCATCTCTTTTTTTGTTTTTGCTAGCCAGCGCTCAAAATGTACCCCCATTCTTATCGGCCCAGTCCAAAATCTGGACTTGGGCCCTAACTCCTAACACCCCCCAATTTTGTTGCTCTGTTCTAATATGCACTCCCTTCACTTTTGAGCCTGAATTCAATGTCTGAATTCAGGCCCATGCTGTTAGCACCCCCATTTTTACTATCCTAACTATATTCACACCCCCTTACTTTTATTTAATTTTCTTCTTTATCTTTATTATTTCTATTTTCCTTTTTATAATACTATTAATAAATATTATTATTAAATCACATAATTTTTAAAATTTTCAAATTCATCCAAAAATATTATTTATTTTTATTGCATTAAAATTATTTTTTGATCATGCATTTAATATGATGTTTTTTACAATTAAATACATTAAAAAATATTTCAACCAACAATAAAATCATCTTTAATAAATCAAATTAATCTGACAATTAATTTTCAAAAAGGGTTACGATTATATTTGAATAGAGTGTGCACTCCGTTTAAGATCTCCGCTATTCATACACCTAGACTTAGTATGCGAGAAATTTAAATTTATTCTTAACCCATAAAAACACAAACCAACTGCAAACTACAAATTGGGACTTTGATTCTTCATAGGAAGATACGTAGACATACGACTAAAATCGTGGCGAGTTCTCCTAATAAAAATTAAAATCTTGTATATTCTCTGACTTTTAGGGTTAACTTATATATTCTCTTTCTTAAAATAAAAATTAAGAGTGACGATTCTCAAATTTAAAACCAATTACAACATAAATGTAATAAGATCAATATAGTTTTTGAATTTCCATGTATCAAACGATTCAAACCTTAATTCCACACTCAATATTTCGATGGATCAAACAAATTAATCAAAAGATGTTTTCAAATCGCTTATTCTTCCTCAACTGGTGGTGAATGGTGATGCACGTTTAAATCTCATTAGATCCTAACAAAAACAAAGCCAGCTGCATAAATTAATAATTACAACATAAGTTTTCTTTGGTATAGAAAACCTTAGCACACAATATCTGATTAAGACACACAAAATGGGCTCCATACATACCCATGCACACCGCAAAAGATGTTGCTTTAGATTTGAGGGGTCAAATTTTACATGAACTTATGTGTGTGGACATAATCAAAAGCTGTTTTCAACCATTGTGAATGCTTATGAAGAAGTTGGACAATTTTCTATCGTGGTTGCCGGTTGGTAAAAGGGTGAATGAAGGTGTTGATATATATTATGGGCATGCTATAGGTAATTAGTATCCCATGCCATGTGATATTTCTGACTCTTGAGGGTTCTCATTTGTACCGTATCAACGAATTGGCCTCTAAAGTGGGGATTTTTGGGTCCCTATAATATATGTAGCGTCCCATTGTTATATAACGTGCACTTGGTGCAAAGTTGTTCAAATTGAGGACAAGAGGTGGCAAATGTAACATAAGTTGTTGGATAAATTTTGTTTAGATTGTATGGATGGATGACTGAATATAAACCGTTTATTAATAAGTCATATGATTAATTTGAAATTGTGTGTATTTTTATGGTCTCTCTTGTTATTATAGTTTATTGTCGGCAACAAGAATTGAATCAAGTATGAACACTAAATTTGTCACCTACCTAGTGGAAGTAACATATAGTGGGAGCAAAAATGAAACATGAAATGTGTTATAAGGTGTTGAAATGCGGAAATAATAACGGAATATATTTATTATTTTTAATGACGGTTACAAAAGTTATAAGTAAGATTTTAAACATGATAATTATTATTAGTCTATTTATATATAAAGTAAATTGTCATATAAGCCTTAACAAAAGGTAAACTTAATAGTTAAGTTAACAAAACAACTAAAACTTCAGAAGCTAAATATACTTCTGAATATATCAAATTGCTGCTTCTAACAAAGAAGTCTCAGAAGCTTACAAATTCTAGCTAACAACCTCAGAAGCTTTAGTGCTTATGAGCGACACTGTTTTTGAGTGAAACATCAGAAGCTTCTGATTCTAACATCAACTTCTGAATATGAATTAATTCCAACACCATCCCTTAATTCATATTCATCTAATAAAAAACTACAACACTAATTCCATCCTTCAAATGGATAAGGTGTTCAGTCTCGACATCTTTCGTCAAAACATCAGCAAGTTGCTTTTAGATGCTACAATGGTCAACTCCATTCGAAAATGCATATTTCACCTTGGAAACCCATCTGACGCTGATAAATTTCTCCTCCCTTGAAAATTTAGTCAACTCCCAAGTCTTGTTTCTTTCTATAGCCCCAAGTTCTTCTTTCATGGCCTTCAGCCACACTTTCTTCTTGAGATCTTCATAGATTGACAACACAACCATCGGTTGCTTCTTGGAGCACCAAGAAATGAGACTTCTTTTATCAACTCTGTCTACATACCAATCA
Organism: Vicia faba; assembly: GCA_948472305.1. Lineage (NCBI taxonomy): Eukaryota > Viridiplantae > Streptophyta > Magnoliopsida > Fabales > Fabaceae > Vicia > Vicia faba. The sequence continues at coordinate 763,913,914 of OX451737.1, read as the reverse complement.
TAGTCTGAATAGCATATTAGCTCTGAGTCGAATTTAATACCAGAAGGGAACAACACTTCATTCCTTAGAGTCTCTTCAGTATCTTACAACTTGTCAAACTCTACAATTCTCCTTGGTATTTTTCTAATTCGTCGTGGCCTCTAAACTTGTTTAGAATCTCCTTCTGATTTTGGAATAGTATCTCCTTATGGACTTTCTTCAGAAGTTTGACTACCACTAGAAACTACACCTTTGTTAACTTCTGGACCTCCTCCATAACCACTACCTTAAAAAATACCACCTTCAAAAGTTGGATCGCCTTCAGAAGCCCTTTCTTTAGAAGTTCCACCTTCAGAATCATGACCACCGTCAAAGGCTGGACTACCTTTAGAAGCTTCTCTTTCAGAGTCATGATTACCACAAGAAAAATGATCATCTCCAGAAGCTTGTCCTATAAAACCTACGTCTTCAGAGTTTTTCCTTCTAGAAACATGATCACCACCAGATTCTGGATCATTGTCAAAATCTGGATCAGAATCAAATTCACCATCAGACTCATCTTCAGAGTCTCCAGAATAATCTTCTAACTCTGACTCTTCATCAGAACTTTCAAGTTCTGGCTCATCTTCAGAACCTTCAGGTTCTGATTCATCTTCAGCTTCAAAGTCATCTTCTGACTCTGACTCATCTTCCTAAACCTCAGATTCTGACTCATCTTCAGAGTCATCTTCTGATTCTAACACATATTTTTCTTCCCTTCCAGAATAAGAAAATGACAATATCACAGGTTCCTCATCAAATTCATAAGCCATCAATAGCACAGGTTCATCATCAAAATCTCCTTTGACTATTTTTGCTTCTTCTTTGTTTGACTAACAATCTTTAGTAAAGTGGTCAAACCTATTACAATAGTAACATTGAACCATTCTCTTGTTATACTTCTCCTTTCCCTTATGATGTTTCTTCTCATCAGAATATAAGACTTTTGACTTCTGAGACCTACCGTGTCTTTTTTTCTTCTAGTACTTCTTGACAAAAGAAGCTTTCAGAGCCTGCTCAACCTCCCACTCAGAAGTTCTTTCAGTCATACACAACTCTTGTGCCTCTAGACTGCTTAACAACTCTTTTATTCTCATGGTGTCAAGATCTTTAGAATGTTCAATTGCTACAAAAATGTAATCAAATTTAGGGGTACAAGACCTCAATACCTTCTCTATGATTATATTTTCAGAAAGGGTTTCTAAACAAGCTTTCATCTTATTAGTGATCATAATCACTCTCGAGATGTACTCAGATACCTTATCTTTGTCTTTCATGTTGAGATTCTCATACTGCTTTCATAAAGACTGAAGCTTCACCTTTTTCACTGATGCATCACCACTGTAACACCTAACCAATGTGTCCCATACAACCTTTTTTATCGTCGAATTAGCGATTTTCTCAAACATATTCACATCCACACACTGATGGATGTAGAACAATGCATTTTGATCTCTCTTCCTCAGATCATGTTGCGCATTTCTCTACACATCAATTGCATTTTCTGGAAGTGCAACCAAAACATAACCATCGTTGATGAGATCAAGAACATCTTGAGTGCCAAACAACACACGCATTTGAATCATCCAGCGATTCAAGTTCTTGCCATTGAACACTGGAAGTTTGGTACTCAGACTACCATTTATGTTCATCTTCAACCTTGTGCAAGTCACTCAGATCTCATTAAACATAGTGTTTTCCAAACCTGCAGAATCAGAAAATGTTATTTTGTTATGATTTCGTTCAAGATTCAACACGAATTCAAAAAATAAAATCAATCATACAACGTCTCACTGTTTCACTCGTGTTTCCCGTGTTTCCATGTGGATCCAAACCGGAGCTCTAGATACCAATTGTTAGTGCACAGGGTGATGAAGTACAGAAAGAGTAAGAGAATATATTTATTACTTTGCAATAACGACTACAAAATCTATAATAAAGAAATATTTTAAACATGACAAATACTAGTAGTCTATTTATACACAGTAAATTTCCACATAGGTCCTAACAAAAGGTAAACTTAATAGATAACCTAACAAAACAACTACAACCCCCAAAATCTTAAAATACTTCTAAATATATCAAATTATTGCTTCTAACAAAGCAATCTCAGAAGCTTACAACTTTTGGCTAACAACCTTAGAAGTTTTACTGCTTCTGAGCAACACTGCTTCTGAGTAAAACATCAGAAGCTTCTAACTCTAACAACAATTTATGAATATGAATTACTTCCAACAAGATGTATCCTATAATCATATTTAATGAAATGAATACATTTATTTTGGGATACTAATATCGTAATTTAGGGTGAATTTATGGACTCACAAAATTACCTAGAGTGGAGGAGTTAAAACAAGGCATAATCTAAGACTATAAGAGAGGGATATATTATATTTAGACTCGAAACTTTAAGAAATTGAGTATAAAAATCACCTCTTCTATTTCGATTGAAAACGATGTCAAGAACAAAGTATAACAGTTTCTAAATCGTAATAAACTCACAAGGGTAGGAAAGAGGGAAACAAGAAGTTCGCAATGAAATTGGTTATTAACTACTATTCATTACTTTCTTTTTGAAACAATATTACAAGTGTAACAACATAAGAAATAACCTCTTTCACCCTAATTAGGATTTGTTGTGTTGCAATAATGAGAGACTAGTATGATATTTATAATAAAACTAACACACTAAACTAATGGACTTTTACTCACAGACGCATTACAAGCTAACTTACGGAACAATATAACTTTAATAATTGGGCTTTATTGTACCATAATTTTTTCCCCTAAGATCCATCTATCATGTCATGTCAATTCAATCACAACAAGATCACACTAGGATTTAGTTCTTCTCCCCATCTTTAGGTTTGCTCATGAGGAATCACAAGGTACCTTCATTTATATATCATGATCATATATGTTTTGTATTAATTAACTTTTAACCAATAAATACAATGAATGTTTTCCCTAATTGATGATATTAGAGGTGAGAGCATAACATATTCCATCAAGTTGATCGATAGGTTCATGAGTTTATTTCCATGCCTTCTTCAACAAAGATTCAATGAGATTCAAGCTTCTTCATTGAAGATTCTTTGAAGTAATATCATGAAACGGTCTACTTTGATTCATCATGCCTTAATTTGTCAAAGAAAGTCAAAGGATGTAAAAGTTGATTGAAGAAGTTTAACCTAATTGGACAAGTTCTTGATTTCTTGATCACAAGTGCATACTTCCTTGAATTATTAATATTCGGAGTTGGTTTTTGGTGCTATGGTTTCTCATTATCATCCTCGAAAACTTCTATTTACAAGAAAAAAGTATTTGTGCAAGAAAGTTTGTCAAAATTGAAAAGGGTTTCTAAGGCATTTTGGTGCTCTAGGAGTTATGGTTTTTAACTTCTAAGGGCTATATCTTGCTCATCTTTTGGTATTTTTGAGTGATTCCAAATACATGATTCTATTTAAATGGTTATCAATAAATCACTTCAAAAGTTTCAATAATATTTGAGGTGGAAGATGCCTAAAAATGAAGAAACAATACAAGTCCTCTAGATATGCCATCAAATTCCCTTATGTGACTTCAAAAGATCACAACTTGGTCAATTTTATCTCCTTTAGCCCATTCTTTTTTCCATAATGATCTTAAGGATGTGAAATTTAACTCTTCTTTTATGTGAAAACTTGAAAATGGATGGAAGATGCCCTAAGGATGCAAAAGATTATAGGTCATCTCATGAATTTTCACCAATTTTGCAAGACCATAACTTTTTCAATACTTGGTATTTTTGAGTGATTCAAGTTTCACAATTCTCTTTCGGAAGTCTATATCAATCTAGAATCATTGATAAAAGCAAGATTTTGTAGGAAGGCCTTGTTTGGAATTAAAACATTATAGGTCATTTTTAAAGAGAAAACTTGAAATTTTTCGAAGTATAAAAGTCAGCATCTTTTCCCAGCTTTGACTCATCATAACTTTTGGATCAAGCATACATTTGATTCCATTCTTTTCATATTGTAAAGTTTGTGATCTCATCTTTCTAAAGCTTAAATAATAATTACCTAAGACCCCTTGAGTTATGAATACCATTGTTTCATAGTGGGTACCTTGGGACTGGAGTTTCAGTTCAAGTCAGATCACAATTTTCATAATGTGGCTTCTAATCATCAAATAACCATGTGTTGTACCCCAAAATTTGCCCTCCCATATTTCTCAAAACATTTCAAGAAAAATTCACAAGTCCAACCCGGCGCGTCATATTCAGGTGTTCTTTCGCCAAGATATCTCTGATAACGTATTCTCAAATTCAGGTTCGGCTCAAGAGTCAATTCTTTAAAGAAGGTATCCGAATGTGTGAGTTTTCTCGAAGAAATATGGTGAAAAAGTGTGCTGAAAGTGCAGTTTTTACACGCTAAAAAATTCATAACTTGAAGATCGTGACTCGTTTTGAACCCGTTCCGGTGGGAAAAATTCCGTCTTGACATTATCTACGTTTTCATCTCTCACGGCTGGAAGCCAATTTCGATCAGAAGGTCTTCAAAAATGTGGATTTATCAAGTATTTTCATACAGAAAATTTGTGACAGAAGTTTATTTGCGTCATGTTCAGAAAATCATAACTTGGTTGATTTTCATCGTATCGAGCTGGTTCCGGTGCCAAAATTTCACAAATTGAGTTGGCTACATTTTCACATAAGGTATTGAGTTCAAAAGGTATGTAATCTCAAGCCTCAACTCAACTTTAGTTTTGATGAAAGACAAACAAGCTAGTTTGATGAAAGACAAACAAGCATTATGGAAAGAAGGAAAAGAAGTGGAAATCATCTTAAAGCATCATTCACTCAAAGCTTCAAGGAACTTGGCAAGCAATCAAGTATATCAATTCTCAATTAAACTACATTGATTAGAAATGCTCAAAAATGATATACACACTTGCCACATCACTTCAATTATATTTCAAAACAATTTTTAAGTTTTTCTCTGCTGTAAATCGATTAACATCTTGTGTAAATCGATTTACACATGCTTTTTCAAAAAACTGTTTGCTCCTGCCAGCAATCGATTTACAGGTTGTGTAAATCGATTGATCACAGAACAAACTGATTTTTTAACACTTGTAAATCGATTGACACAACATGCTAATCGATTTACACTTCAAACTTTTTGAAATTCTGAACGTTACAAACACGTGCAATCGATTTGCATGTTATGTTAATCGATTTGCACATTGAAAATTTTGAAAAATCTGAACTGGTTTCAAGATATCCTTCATACCTTTTCTCCAATAGTTGCATGATCAAACATTGCATCTTGTCAAGTTTCACAAACAGAAAAGTGTCCTTCTGGAAAGATATCTTGATTACTATATATTACAAAATATTTCAAATCATAAAAAACTCTTCTCTTGCAATAAAATCTGAACTTTGTAAAATATTCAAACTTCATATTTCTTAACTTTTAAGAACAAAGATTTTCTGCACTTTCACACATATAAAGAACAGAAATCTTTGAGCATTATCTAACCATTGTGTTACAGTTTGAATTGCTTACAAGAGAAGAAAGAAGAAACTTCAAAGAAGTCACTCTAAGTGATCAACATCTTTCAAGAAATCATACTTCATAAAAACATACAAAGTGTAACTTATTTCCAGGATTGTTGGAATTAAGTATTAGATTACTTTTGTTCCTTGTTGTCCATTATTGGAAACAAGAGGTATCTTTTGAGAGGATTGTTCTCATTAGACTTATTGGAAATCCAAGAGGGTGTTCTTGGTTATTTGTTAGGTTCTTTAGTGGATAAGACTAGGAAGAGTCTTGTAAAAGTTCTAACAATATAGTAAAATCTCTTGCGTGTTTGCAAGGGGACTGGACGTACTTCCGGGTTGTGGAAGGAACCAGGATAATTCTCCGTGTCTCTTTACTTTCTGCACTTTACAGTTTTCAAAGCACTAAATCAAAACCAGAAAGTATAAAATAAGTCAAAAATCAACCATCACCTAATTCACCCCCCCTCTTAGGCGCAATCTTAATCTTACATTTGGTATCAGAGCAGGTTATAGGTAACCTGCTCCTAGAGATCCAGAATGGCTTCCGCAAATCATCAACCAGTTTTCAGAGATGGTGGTAGTAACAACAAGCCTCCTCTATTTTGTGGTGAATATTTTGACTTTTGGAAAATACGCATGAAGGCGCATTTAGAAGCACAAGGAGAGGAAGTATGGGATGCTGTTGAAAATGGTCCATTTATCCCAATAACGGTAATCAATGGCGTTGGGTCTGCAAAGCCCAAAACTGTATGGGACGACGATGATAAAAAGAAAGTTCTCTATGACAAAAAGGCAATAAACCTTCTTCAAGGTGCTCTCAGTATGGACGAATTTTTCCGTGTCTCAAACTGCAAAACAGCAAAGGAAATTTGGGATACCTTGGTTCAAACTCATGAAGGAACGGCTGAAGTAAAAAGATCAAGGCTAAATACCTTGAGTCAAGAATATGAACTATTTCGAATGCAGCCCGGAGAATCCATTCTTGACTTACAAAAGAGATTTGTGCATTTGACAAATCACTTAATTGCTCTTGGTAAAACCCTGTCAAATGATGAACTCAACTTGAAAATCCTTAGATCATTGACTAGGGAATGGCAACCAAAGGTAACGGCAATCTCGGAAAAGAAGAGTCTTTCCGCAATGACTTCCGCTACATTATTCGGCAAACTTCAAGAATACGAAACGGAACTCGGTAGACTTGAAAAACATGAGAAGCTAGAAAAGAAGTCCAAAAACATTGCCTTAAAAATTGATTCAAAAGAAGTGGTAAAAGAAGACAATCCGGAAGAAGATGAAAATTTCATGCTTCTAGTGAAAAGACTTGGAAAGTTTTTTGGCAGAAATGACAAAGGCGGATCTCATGCACATAAGAGAAAGCACTTCAAGAAAAGAGAAGCCTCCACATCAACTCAAGATGTCTCATGTTATGAATGTGGAAAGCAAGGACATATCAAGCCAAACTGTCCAAATCTCCCAAAGAAAAATGGATTCAAAGGAAAGGACTCAAAACAAAAGAAAGCCTACATAGCATGGGAAGATAATGATATGAGCAGTTCATCGGAATCGGAAAGCGACGAATGTGCAAACTTAGCCTTAATGGCATCGCATCACTCCGACAATGAAGAAGAGGTTAGTAATGAATTTAATCTTTTTGATGATGATGTTCAAGGTGCAATTGATGAACTCTTGAAAGAATGCAAAAGTTTATACAAAAAGGTGTCAAAACAAGAAAAAGAACTTCTAAGTTGTCTAGAAAAAATTGACACCATGACTAAAGATTTTGATCTTCAAAAACAGAATTTTATAAAAGAAAAGGAAAACTTTGCATGCTCCAAGTGTGAATCAAATGTCTTTCAAATTGTTCAATTGAAAAGAGTCATTGAACGATATGAAAAAGGACAAATAGGATTGGAAGGATTACTAAGCCAACAACGTTATCCAAATGATAAAAGAGGTCTTGGTTATGTGAATACTAAGAAACCAAGTAACAATCCCACTGTTTTTGTAAAGGCTAGTAATAGTTCCAATCCCAAGAAAGTAGAAAAGAAGCAAGTTGTTCATAATCATCAAAAGAAAAAGGCTAATGTATCTAAAAGAAAACAAATGCCTAGATACAAGAGCAAATTTGTTCCAAACTGTTTTTACTGTGGTATTATTGGACACACACCAAATGCATGCTATATTAGAAATTTCAGTATGGCTAGTGGACATTATGCATGGGTGAAAAAGGGAACTAACTATGAAGGACCCAAGGCAACTTGGGTACCTAACAAGAAATAATTTGTTTTTGTAGGTATGCTTGAAATCCACTTCAAATGTTTGGTATCTTGACAGTGGATGTTCAAAGCATATGACAGGAGATGTACACCAATTTTCATATCTAGTACATAAAGCCAAAGGGTATGTCACCTATGGAGACAACACCAAAGGAAAGATTCTTGGCGTTGGAATAGTTGGCACACCTCCATCCATTCAAATTGAGGATGTTCTCTATGTTGAAGGATTAAAGCACAACCTTCTTAGCATAAGTCAACTTTGCGATAGAGGGTTCAAGATCAAATTCAACAAAGAAGAATGCCTTATTATGGATGAGGCAACCAATGAGGTAAAACTCAAAGGTATAAGATCTAACAATATTTTTGTGATTACTCTAGATGATTTATCTATGAAGGTACAATGTCTTATGGTAAACAACAATGACGCTTGGTTATGGCATAAGAGGATTGCTCACATTCACATGGAGCACTTGAACAAATTGGTTAAGCATGACTTAGTTATTGGTCTACCAAAGATGAAGTTCATCAAAGACAAATTATGTAGTGCATGCCAAAAGGGCAAACAGACCAAATCAACTTTCAAACCAAAGAATGTGGTTTCAACATCAAGACCACTTCAATTGTTGCACATGGATCTTTTTGGTCCATCTAGAACAAGAAGCTTCGGAGGTAACATTTATGCATTAGTTATTGTAGATGATTTTTCCCGTTTCACTTGGACTTTGTTTTTAGTACACAAGAATGAAGCATTCAAGGCATTCAAGAGATATGCAAAACAAGTTCAAAATGAGAAGTCATCAAAGATAACATCAATCCGAAGTGATCACGGTGGAGAGTTCCAAAACAGTCTTTTTGAAGAATTTTGTGAAGAAAATGGGATCTTCAACAATTTTTCAGCACCAAGAACTCCACAACAAAATGGAGTAGTTGAAAGGAAAAATAGGTCTTTGGTGGAACTTGCTAGAACCATGCTAAGTGACTCAAGGTTGCCTAAATATTTTTGGGCGGATGCGGTAAGCACGGCATGCTATGTAAGCAATCGCGTGATCATAAGACCTATACTAAAGAAAACTCCATATGAGATCTACAAAGGAAGAAAACCAAATATCTCTCACTTTCATATTTTCGGGTGCAAATGTTTTGTCCTTAACAACGACAAAGACAATCTCGGTAAGTTCGATGAAAAATCGGATGAAGGTATCTTTCTTGGTTACTCCCTTTCTAGCAAAGCTTTTAGAATTTACAATAAAAGAACTTTAACTATAGAAGAATCAATGCATGTTTCTTTTGATGAATCTAACACCTCCAAGGAGGAAGTTGCTATTTGTGATGATGATGATTCTATAGATTTATCTCATGAGATTTCCTGCGGAGATGGCAAAATTGTCAATCCGGAACAAACACATGAACTTTCACATCAAAATGAAAATGATGATGATCTTCCTCAAGAATGGAGAACTCATCGTGATCATCCAATTGACAATATAATTGGAGATATTAGCAAAGGAGTATCTACTCGACTAAATCTTAAGGATGCATGCTTAAATATGGCGTTTGTATCTCAAGTTGAACCTACTAAAGTGGCTCAAGCTCTAGAAGATGATCAATGGATCCTTGCCATGCAAGAGGAGTTAAACCAATTCGAGCGGAATGAAGTTTGGGAACTTGTTCCTAATCCAGGAAATAAACGTATCATTGGAACCAAATGGGTTTTCAAAAACAAGATGGATGAAAATGGAATAATCACTCGAAACAAGGCAAGACTAGTTGCTCAAGGATACAACCAAGAGGAAGGAATTGATTTTGAAGAAACTTTTGCTCCGGTAGCACGTTTGGAAGCAATAAGACTATTACTTGCATATGCATGCTCATTGGACTTTGAACTTTTTCAAATGGATGTAAAAAGCGCATTTCTCAACGGATTCATAAATGAAGAAGTCTATGTAAAGCAACCTCCAGGATTTGAAGACTTCAAACATCCTAATCATGTCTTCAAACTGAAGAAAGCTCTCTATGGGCTGAAGCAAGCACCAAGGGCTTGGTATGATAGACTAAGCGCATTCCTATGTGAAAAAGGGTTTGTAAAGGGTAAAGTTGATACCACTCTCTTCATAAAAAATGTTAATCATCATACCTTACTTGTACAAATCTATGTAGATGATATTGTTTTCGGTTCAACTAACCAAAATATGTGCAAGGAATTTTCGTCTATGATGCAAGGAGAGTTTGAAATGTCTATGATGGGAAGATTGAATTTCTTTCTTGGTCTTCAAATTAAGCAACTCAAACATGGTATCTTCGTAAACCAATCAAAATATTGCAAAGACCTTATAAAGAAGTTTGAGATGGAAAGTAGCAAAGAAAGTGCAATTCCTATGGGATCCGACACCTATCTTGACCCAGATGAATCAGGAAATTCTATTGACATAACTAAGTATCGTGGAATGATTGGCTCACTTCTTTATTTAACAGCATGTAGACCTGACATTATGTTCATCGTTTGCCTATGTGCAAGATATCAAGCCAATCCTAAAGAGTCTCACCTTGCAGCAGTCAAGCGCATAATAAAATATCTCAAAGGAACAACCAACGTCGGATTATGGTATCCAAAAGGTAGTATGTGCAATCTAGTTGGTTATTCTGATGCTGACTATGCAGGTTGCAAAACTGATCGCAAAAGTACAAGTGGAACATGTCACATTCTTGGAAATGCCTTGGTTTCATGGTCATGCAAAAAGCAAGCAAGCGTAGCTCTCAGCACTGCCGAAGCAGAATACATTGCGGCTGGAAGTGGATGCGCTCAAATTCTTTGGCTAAAACAACAATTACTTGACTATGGAGTAAACCTTGGATGCATTCCTCTTCGATGTGATAACACAAGCGCGATCAATATTACGAAAAATCCAGTTATGCATTCCCGGACGAAACACATTGACATCAGACATCATTTCATCCGAGACCATGTACTCAAAGGAGATGTCGAGATCACATTTGTGGACACTCAAAATCAACTCGCGGACATCTTCACAAAACCACTTGCAAAGGATGCATTTTTCAAAATTCGTCGTGAACTTGGAATCCTCGATGAACAAGATATTTAAGGTGCACTCAATCCTTGACTATACCTTAATGTACATATATATGTGGTTAGACATTGTTTCAAATGTTAAAAATAATGGTTTTTTAATTTTCTTTAAGTAAATCGATTTACACCATATGTCAATCGATTTACCACTGAAGCAAATCATTTTTTTTAATAAAATCTTATGTGTAAATCGATTTACACAATATGTAAATCGATTTACCACTGAACGAAAATTATTTTTCATAAAAAATTTATGTGTAAATCGATTTAACCAAGGGGCAAATCGATTTACCACAAAAGCTGAAGTATTTTTTCATATATGTTTCTTTCTGTTATCATTTTATGTTACATCTTTCCCTTCTTTTTGATAATGTCAAAGGGGGAGAAGGATGTAATAGCACTTTATGGTTGTTTGTTTTCATTGTCTTTACAGAGCAATCTTTCAAATCTTTTTCTCCATAGGGGGAGAAATCTTCTCAGGGGGAGAAAACACCTTTTGCTCAAATTCTGATCAACACATAAAGGAAAATGGTTTGTCATCATCAAAAAGGGGGAGAATGTAATCTCAAGCCTCAACTCAACTTTAGTTTTGATGAAAGACAAACAAGCTAGTTTGATGAAAGACAAACAAGCATTATGGAAAGAAGGAAAAGAAGTGGAAATCATCTTAAAGCATCATTCACTCAAAGCTTCAAGGAACTTGGCAAGCAATCAAGTATATCAATTCTCAATTAAACTACATTGATTAGAAATGCTCAAAAATGATATACACACTTGCCACATCACTTCAATTATATTTCAAAACAATTTTTAAGTTTTTCTCTGCTGTAAATCGATTAACATCTTGTGTAAATCGATTTACACATGCTTTTTCAAAAAACTGTTTGCTCCTGCCAGCAATCGATTTACAGGTTGTGTAAATCGATTGATCACAGAACAAACTGATTTTTTAACACTTGTAAATCGATTGACACAACATGCTAATCGATTTACACTTCAAACTTTTTGAAATTCTGAACGTTACAAACACGTGCAATCGATTTGCATGTTATGTTAATCGATTTGCACATTGAAAATTTTGAAAAATCTGAACTGGTTTCAAGATATCCTTCATACCTTTTCTCCAATAGTTGCATGATCAAACATTGCATCTTGTCAAGTTTCACAAACAGAAAAGTGTCCTTCTGGAAAGATATCTTGATTACTATATATTACAAAATATTTCAAATCATAAAAAACTCTTCTCTTGCAATAAAATCTGAACTTTGTAAAATATTCAAACTTCATATTTCTTAACTTTTAAGAACAAAGATTTTCTGCACTTTCACACATATAAAGAACAGAAATCTTTGAGCATTATCTAACCATTGTGTTACAGTTTGAATTGCTTACAAGAGAAGAAAGAAGAAACTTCAAAGAAGTCACTCTAAGTGATCAACATCTTTCAAGAAATCATACTTCATAAAAACATACAAAGTGTAACTTATTTCCAGGATTGTTGGAATTAAGTATTAGATTACTTTTGTTCCTTGTTGTCCATTATTGGAAACAAGAGGTATCTTTTGAGAGGATTGTTCTCATTAGACTTATTGGAAATCCAAGAGGGTGTTCTTGGTTATTTGTTAGGTTCTTTAGTGGATAAGACTAGGAAGAGTCTTGTAAAAGTTCTAACAATATAGTAAAATCTCTTGCGTGTTTGCAAGGGGACTGGACGTACTTCCGGGTTGTGGAAGGAACCAGGATAATTCTCCGTGTCTCTTTACTTTCTGCACTTTACAGTTTTCAAAGCACTAAATCAAAACCAGAAAGTATAAAATAAGTCAAAAATCAACCATCACCTAATTCACCCCCCCTCTTAGGCGCAATCTTAATCTTACAAGGTATTCAAAAGGCCTTTGTTTTTGCTCAGAGTGCGTGACACGCTGAAAATCCTAAATGCTGAATATTATTTCATCTGGGCCGAAACTTCGAAAATTCATAACTCGGTCAATTTTTATCGGATTGGGTTCATATTTTTACACAAGGTCACTGACTCATAGATCTACAACTTTTCTTCAAAAGTCGAGACCGGATTATGCTCCGATCAATACCAGTTTTTTATTGAAGAACGTGTCAGAGTCGACACTGGAGCCCAAAATAAGTTTGTCTGAGCTGAAACGTCAAAAATTCATAACTAATTCACCGTTTATCCGATTGAGCCGATTTTCGGACAGGAGTTAGTTCTCGACGGCTACATTTTGTTTTCACATTTCAACTTCAAAAATTGCACTTAAGTCCCTGCGATTTAGCCTGGAAAGTGACGAACTCAAGTGAATATTGGAGACCCAATTGCACATTCAAAGCCCGTTTTCTTTATCCTAATTTCCATTATATAATCACATTCTTTTCACACAAACAAAAAAAAGAGAGAAAAAAACCTTGCCACAGTCAGAACATCAAATTCTTTCAAGAACCCTAAAACCTTGAAATCCTTATTACAAATCCCTCTCTCACTACAAACAAGTCATCCCAATTACAAATCAACATCTCACTACTTTTTCAGTAAGGGTAAGGCTGGCTTGATCTCCATGATCAAAAGGGCATAAAAACATTCATGTCAGTACTTTTCCAGTAAGGGTAAGGTTGATTTGATCTCCATGATCAAAAGGGTATAATCATTCATACATGTCATATTGACCTAAACATTAAATTTCTTCATATATTGGCTTTATTTGTATTTTATGATATATAGTAATTTATTTAATGTGTTCATGAGATTCAACACTGCAGATTTAGACAGGATCCCATGCAGGTTCATTAAGGAACGTTGAGGCCAAAACACAAATGGCCAAAAGCCAAAAGTCAAATGGCCAAAACAGAACAGCTTACACATGACACCAATACATGGCGAGACAGACATCCTGAGAAGGTTAAGAAACGTTGAGGCTAGAACACAAATGGCCAAAAGCCAGAACACAAATGGCCAAAAGCCAAAACATAAATGGCCAAAACAAAACACTTTACACATGACGCCAATAGCTGTTTCACCCCTCAATCAGGCTCGTATACTCCTAAACTTTCTCTCTATTTGTATTATGTCCCTTTAATTAATTAATCGTTATTCTTTTTATTAATCACTAACCAATTAATATTTTTCCTAATAAAATCAAAAACACAAAAAAAATATTTTATTTATTAAAATTAACTTCATCACTTTTATTTTTGTAAATAAATTAATCTAATCAATTTAGCTTTAATTAGATTTAACTTTTAATATTTTTTGCAATATTTTAAATCAATTTAGAATATTAGGTTTTTATTAGCATTAATTCAATTTATTTTATTTCTTTAAAAACTCAAAAATCCAAAAATATTTTCATTATTTAATTTAATTTAATTGTTCATTTAATTTAATTCCATTTAATTCAAAAATAACCAAAAAAATCACTTTCTTTCAAAAAAGGGTCAAAACCCCAAAAAACTCGCATCCGATTTAATTTCCCGCACGCGATCCATTTTATCATATTATTGTATCTGTTTCCCGGAATGTAATAGTTTAATTAGGACTTTGATTATTTTACCGCTTTATTTTATTTTCCGCATTTTAAATTAAAGGGTTGTTTTTGGCGATGTAAATACCCGACGCCTTGTAATAGTTTAGATTTAATTCCCGCAATTTAAATTCCGCAACTATTAACTGTTAGATGTATGCTAACTAGGCTATGCATGACATGACTTATCTTAAAATAAAATCAATCGTAGCTCACCATAATATGTACAAGATAATTTAACATGAACTTGACACACTCGCACATGCCACTCCTAGGGTACGCCTCACTTGGTTGCCTCGAACGTGGTCGTCAAGTATATGGTGTTTTAGAGGTCGCCCTCCTGTCTAAAGATCCAGTTGCCTCGAAACGGTTGCCTCGGATAAAATGGATCTAGGACATTAAGATTACCGCTAAGGCGTCATACTATTGCTTTGGTGACCACACTGTCCCTAATAATCGAATTGACCCGAATATCTCCAACGACGGTGCTACCTACCTCTCAATGGTGGGATAGCACTATCTAAAGGACTCTTACACAGCCTAATTCCTTAGAGTAGGTAGATTCTCCTGGGTACTTGCTCTTTCAAATAAATAAAACAACTTTTCGCACCTACACTTTCAAAAAGTTTTCAAAGAAATATTTCATACACTCTTGAGGACTGATACAAGAGTTACTTAGAAATTTTTCAAACGAAACTTTTTCAAAACCCACAAACACAAGAAAAGCAAAACATTTTTGAAAACATAGTGAGCAAGTACCTAAGAGCCCGTGGATAACCACGGATAGAAAGGGTGCTAACACCTTCCCTTTCTATAAATCTACCTCCCGAACTGAGAGACATCTCAAAGAAGGAATTTTGCTGTGCTTTTGTCCTTTCCATGTTGGAGAACATAAAAGACGGTGGCGACTCTTGCTTACCGCGACATTTCGCGAACCAGCTTTAAAACAGTCAGTTCTATTTCTACCGATCACAGAACTTGCGACTCTGCTGGGGACACTGTTATAAGTGAGGTGTACCTTAGGATTAGATCACCATGTTTTCAATTTTATGCCTTGAATGCTTTAATATTGTGGGCTTGCATCGGAGTTTCATAGATCCTAACCCGGATCTGGGGAATACCCATTAGGTAGCATAAGCTGTGAGGGACCTGTCCGGCGTAGACCGACACGGGTGAAGCAGTGGCTACGTTGGTGTGACACCTTGGTCTGTACCGATATCCCTTGTGTTGCAACGAGGAGAATATGGGTCTTATGAGGAGTCATTAAGCACCAACCGACCTTAGAACCCTAAATTGACCCAACTTGGCCATAGAACAGTAGCAGTATGCTACACTCATTGAGGCTAAACTCTCGCGATGGTTCTGGCCGCAAGAAAAGATTGCGATGCTGGAGTTATGACCGATTGAGGGTAGTCAGTGATATTGAGATCCTCTAGAACCCGATTACTATTTTTTAGGACAGGTTTTGAGCCCACCAACTTCAAGAGGGTAGTACCTGAACTTCATGTTGGCCTAAACTCTAAGGGCTGTCTTGTGTGACTTGTGTGCCTTCAAACTTGACTACTTGCATACTTGTTATCTGACACATGAGTTTCTTGCAGGTTTTGTTTACAGTCCTTAATCTGGGATCATAACAGGGTTTACTTACATCACTCTACGCATAGCATAACATCATGCCATCATACCATCGCATGCATCCTGCATAAGGACTAACCCATTTCAAGGATCTCAAGGGTCTGTGATGCAGGTCATGATGAATCAAAATGCCTAACAAAGGGCAAAGGGATTTATTTTCCTCTAGCCAAGGTTGATGACTTGAGTCAGGGGCTATGACCCACTCGATATGGTGAGCTTCGACTCTTGAAGAAGGACTCCCAACAACATGAAGTTCCTTCCATCAAGTTACAAAATTTAAATTCTAACATTTCTCTGTTTACCCCGCGAGATCCTTGAAAACATTGCATGCATACATACATATCATTGCATAACAGGTACCCTTTTGACAGGTCACTTATCTTCTTTGCTGTTTATTTCAGCAATCATCATGAATCCTGAATCATCCAATGAACAAGCTATCAAGGCCCTCCAGGCCCAGAACGCCCAGTTTCAAGAGCTGGTCATGAGCTTAGCTCAGGGGCAACAGGAGTTGAAGACTCTGATACAGAAGAAGAAGACTGTTTTGTTCAATCCTAGATGCAGATCTGGGAATGGATCACAAAACGAGGCTGGTCTGGCTACTTCCTCTGTAGGGAAAGACAGTCCCCGAGAGAGAAGGGTTCCTAGTCCCGTGGTCTCCGACAACGAGACGGATTTCAATGATGAACAGTACCCTCCAGCTGAGGACAAGTACAAACAGCTCGAAGACCGGCTAAGTGCTATGGAGATACAGAAAGTGCCCCGCCTGGACTTCGAAGATCTAGGTCTATCCTCTGGGGTGGTGATCCCACACAAGTTTAAGGCACCTGCTTTCGCAAAATACGACGGGGCATCCTGTCCTAAGCTTCATCTCAGATCCTATGTACGGAAGATCCAACCTTACACTGTTGACAAGAATCTATGGATCCATTTCTTCTAGGAAAGTCTTTCAGGGACTCAACTCGAATGGTTCTATCAGTTGGATGGAGCCAGTATTCGTAACTGGGAGGACTTGGCTACTGCGTTCTACAAGCAGTATCAGTACAATTCCGACCTCGCTCCTACGCGTACCCAACTCCAGGGTATGTCACTAGGGACGGGTGAAGGATTCAAGGAATATGCGCAAAAGTGGAGAGACCTGGCTGGAAGGGTACAGCCACCCTTGACTGACCGTGAGCTCGTTGACATGTTCTTGGGGACCCTGTCTGGTCCGTTCTTCAACCATCTGATTGGGAATTCTTCTGCTGGGTTTACAGATCTGATCTTGACTGGTGAGAGGATAGAAGCTGGTATCAAGTCTGGGAAGATACAAAAGGGTGACTCCTCGAGCATTGAGAAGAAACCATCCAAGAAAGAATCTAGTGTTGTCTATGGTTCAAAAGGGCCAAACAAATCTGAACACCGCCAAGTTGTCAACGCGGTGGTTATTTCAAAGCCTGCTGGTGCTCCTCAGCATCGCAACCAACAAAGGGAAGAGAGACCTAAGAGGCAGTTCACTCCCCTCAGCATGACCTTGTCCCAGATATTGCCACAGTTGCTGGAGACCAATTTGGTACTCTAAGGGACCCTCCTAAGAATCCTAACAGGACACCTTCAAGGTATAACCCCAACGCCCGCTGCGCTTATCATTCTGACAGCCCGGGACATGCTACAGATGATTGTTGGACTCTGAGGAACAAGGTTCAGGATCTAATCGACGCAAAGGAGGTCCAGTTTGAAGCGCCCGAGACTCCCAATGTGATCACTGCTCCCTTTCCAAAACATGGCTAGGATTGAAAAAAAAACTTTTGTTCATTCGAATGTTCAAGTTGTAATTTTCTTTTGATTGTTCAAACAATTATTGTCATAGCAAACTCTTTTACTTTATCAATGCATCGCATATGTCTATTTTGAATCAATATATTCGCATTCTCTATATTCAACTGCTTTCATTTTTTTGTGATGTTCAAACTCTCGATTAATAACTCTAAGCCTTTTGAGGGAGGATGACGAAAACGATACCACAAGCTACAGTATGCTTTTGAACAGACCCCGCTGATGAGGTAAAGGCATTGTTTCAATTCCTAAACACTGGAGTTATAAGGATGATAATCCCTCGTCAACCCCTTCGAGCCAAAGAAGTAGGAGTTTTTCTTTTCACAAAAAATTAAACCCTTAATCATAACCCGGGGCAGGGTAGTTCTCTCAGTTGATCCAGGTGCACAATGAACAACATCAAAGTAATCCTTCCAAAACAAAAGACAGTGATGGTTCCGAATAATCATAAAGACATGCAGTCATTATCTCTCAGAAATAAAAGCCCAACAAGTCAAAACCTATGAAGGAGACTTACAAAACTAGGGCATCCCGCTGACTGTAATCACAAAAGAAACAGTTCAGGCAAAAAAAACAGGGATAATGAAATCAGAAAAGAAAGAGGTCCTACAAACCCTCAACCAAAAAAGAAATGACTGCCTATTCAAAATAAATTGTCAGTATCTGAACCATCATTGGAATATCATAGCAAAGACTCAAACAAGGTCTAACGCACGATCAGCTGAGTTTAGGTTTGAAGAACATCACGAAGAGTGGGTGGGTACAAATACTTTGAGCCTTTATCCTTTGTTTCTTAAACCGTGAACCAGGCCACGTTATAACCCTTAAAAGTCCTAGCTGAAGCATGGGTTAGTTCGAAAGCATACTGTTACAAAGGTATCCTGACTCCTTAAGGCTTGCTGTAAAATACTGAGTTGACATCACATTTTACAAAATCTGCTTGTTTTACTGAAAATGCATTTTCAAAAACGTCAAGACAGACATAAGCTTTGCATTTTTAATATAACATTGCTTGCATATGACTATTTGTTTGAACAACATAGAAGTCCGCACGACGAATGTCTAAATGAACAAAAGCACCTCCAATCAAGGGGCACGGCGTGATCATTGTCCATCATCTGGGGCAGTTAAGTCAAGATTCGGAGAATCTCTCAAAAGGCCAACCAGCTTGGGGCAAATCTCCGTCTGGATCACTTGGGGCATTGTACGATCAGACATCTTCTGGTGGTATGGCAACACAATGCTACTGACAGGGGCACCTCCCTACATCCTGAGAGCATGGACATAGTCGAAAAAATACTACGCGCAATCAAAGACCCGCTAGGTTGACACACCTAGGCAAAAATAAGGGCTTCCCGGCGAACCAAAAAGGTTCGAGCAAAAATAAGGGATGAAAATGAAACATCTGTACACCCGGCAAGTCGAAAACCTGAAAAGGCGGCTTGGGCAAAAATGGGTATCCCGGTGGACTGAAAACCCGAAAGGACAGACCAGGCAAAAATTAGGGATCAAAGCGTACGACTATGTCCCGGTATCTCGTCACTTGCCTACCAGAAGAAGAATTGTCAACCGGCAGTTATCAAGGCCTCCACAAGTACCTTCTCCCGCAGAAGCTGGGGCAATAATAATTGTCTCGGTGGTTTGGTTGCTCTGTCCACAGGTACAAGGTAAATTCAGCTGAAGAACCTGACCAAGTTACCTCCACTCCCCTCAGAGTAATACCAGATTCAGCCATACTCTCCCCAAGCAGAGGTGGTCTCCAATCAGCCCAAAAAGGCACAGTATCTCCAGCAAGTCAGCGATACTCTCCCCAAGCAGAGTTAGGCCACTGACAGCCCTAAGGAAGTTGGGTATTCCCAGAAGATCTCAACATTCCCCAGCAGAATATGCAGATGCTCTCAAGCAAGAATCCCCGGCAGTCTAAATATAAGATTGTTCCCCGGCAGAATACAAGACACCCCAGCGGAGCCACTTCCCCGGTACAGTTCAAAAGTTTCCCCAAGAGAGTTGAATTATCCTCCCTAGTAGATTCTGGAAGCTTATCCCCAGTAGATTCTGGAAGCTGGTCCCCTGCAGAGTACATGCATCTCTCCCCGACCATATTCAAAGGTTATTCCCCACCAGAGCTTATAACTGGGTTATCCTCAGCTAATTACCACGGAAGGATCGTCCTCGGCGAAGTTCTTCCTATCCCCAGCGGAGCCACTTCCCCGGTACAATTCAAAAGTTTCCCCAGGAGAGTTGAATTATCCTCCCCAGTAGATTCTGGAAGCTTATCCCCAGTAGATTCTGGAAGCTGGTCCCCTGCAGAGTACATGCATCTCTCCCCGACCATATTCAAAGGTTATTCCCCACCAGAGCTTATAATTGGGTTATCCTCAGCTAATTACCACAGAAGGATCGTCCTCGGCGAAGTTCATCAAATTCCCCAACGAAACTTATCAACAGAATTCCCAGCGGAGTTATCATCAAAATCTCAGCGAAGTATCTCTTCCCATAGAGAAATTCCCCGCAGAGTAATCTCTCCAACAAGTTTATTCCCCAACGGAGTCATCTTCTCCTACTGATTTATTCTTGCAATCATCATCCCCCAGCGGAAACGAAGAACTCTACTCTTCAACATCAGCCCAGGATTTAATTTCCCGGCATTCGTCAAGGATTTATTTTCCCAAACGAAAATATGTTCATAAACATCACATCGTCATTGTCATGATACATGCATACACGCATCATATCATGCAATCTCATTTATGTTGAGAACATCATTGCTTGATCCATATCATGCATTACATATGACTGACCTTTATCTTTCAGGAAAGATGCAGTCAAATTCTCAAATCCAGTCAAAGAAGACAAATCCATTAAATCAAAGATTTTTCTGATACACACCCGTCGTTATAGACACCCGTCGTTATAGACACCCGTCGTTATAGACACCCGTCATTATAGACACCCGTTGTTATAGACACCCGTCGTTATAGACACCCGTCGTTATAGACACCCGTCGTTATAGACACCCGTCGTTATAGACACCCGTCGTTATAGACACCCGTCGTTATAGACACTCGTCATTATAGACACACGTCGTTATAGACACCCGTCGTTATAGACACCCGTCGTTATAGACACCCGTCGTTATAGACACCCGTCGTTATAGACACCCGTCGTTATAGACACCCGTCGTTATAGACACTCGTCATTATAGACACACGTCGTTATAGACACCCGTCGTTATAGACACCCGTCATTATAAAGAATTCGTCATTATAGACACCCGTCGTTATAGACACTCGTCGTCATAGACACCCGTCGTTATAGACACCCGTCGTTATAGACACCCGTCGTCATAGACACCCGTCGTTATAAACACTCGTCGTTATAGACACCTGTCGTTATAGACACCCTTCGTTATAGACACTCGTCGTTATAGACACCCGTCGTTATAGACACCCGTCGTTAAAGACAACCCGTCATTAAAGACAATCCGTCATTGAAGACAATCCGTCAGTGAAGACAACTCGTCCATGAAGACAAACTGTCAGTAGAGACAACCCATCAACATTTCGAGGTTCCAGATTCGATACCTGTATCTAGCCAGGGCATATCTGTGAGCGATTGATTGTAGGTCTATACCTGTATCTAGCCAGGAAAGTATCTGCATGAAGAGTTTGAAGATAAACACCTGTAACAGGCCAGGAAATTATCTTTCTTTCTCAGGTACGAAAGTTCTCGCTAAGGAATCTATTACGCGATCGACATCTCCAAATGGCATCTATAAGCCCATTCCTAACAAGATTCTGCCACATCTCCAGATGGCATCTATAAGCCCATCCTCCTATCCATCATCACTCCAAATGGCATCTGTAAGCCCATTCCCGACATCACATTGCTGATAACCACACTATGTGAGTGCAAATTTCTGGGCACTCTAGTGTTCAATCATCTTCCACCTTCGGATCATGAAAGGCACGCAAGCCAATCTATATCCTCAGGTCTAAGAAGATTGAACAGGGGCAACTGTTGTACCCCAAAATTTGCCCTCCCATATTTCTCAAAACATTTCAAGAAAAATTCACAAGTCTAACCCGGCGCGTCATATTCAGGTGTTCTTTTGCCAAGATATCTCTGATAACATATTCTCAAATTCAGGTTCGGCTCAAGAGTCAATTCTTTAAAGAAGGTATCCGAATGTGTGAGTTTTCTCGAAGAAATATGGTGAAAAAGTGTGCTGAAAGTGCAGTTTTTACACGCTAAAAAATTCATAACTTGAAGATCGTGACTCGTTTTGAACCCGTTCCGGTGGGAAAAATTCCGTCTTGACATTATCTACGTTTTCATCTCTCACGGCTGGAAGCCATATTCGATCAGAAGGTCTTCAAAAATGTGGATTTATCAAGTATTTTCATACAGAAAATTTGTGAGAGAAGTTTATTTGCGTCATGTTCAGAAAATCATAACTTGGTTGATTTTCATCGTATCGAGCTGGTTCCGGTGCCAAAATTTCACAAATTGAGTTGGATACATTTTCACAGAAGTTATTGAGTTCAAACGGTATTCAAAAGGCCTTCATTTTTGCTCAGAGTGCGTGACACGCTGAAAATCCTGAATGCTGAATATTATTTCATCTGGGCCGAAACTTCGAAAATTCATAACTCGGTCAATTTTTATCGGATTTGGTTCATATTTTTAAACAAGGTCACTGACTCATAGATCTACAACTTTTCTTTAAAAGTCGAGACCGGATTATGCTCCGATCAATACCAGTTTTTTATTGAAGAACGTGTCAGAGTCGACACTAGAGCCCAAAATAAGTTTGTCTGAGCTGAAACTTCAAAAATTCATAACTAATTCACCGTTTATCCGATTGAGCCGATTTTCGGACAGGAGTTAGTTCTCGATATCGGCTACATTTTGTTTTCACATTTCAACTTCAAAAATTGCACTTAAGTCCCTGCGATTTAGCCTGGAAAGTGACGAACTCAAGTGAATATTGGAGACCCAATTGCACATTCAAAGCCCATTTTCTTTACCCTAATTTTCATTATATAATCACATTCTTTTCACACAAACAAAAAAAAGAGAGAAAAAAACCTTGCCACAGTCAGAACATCAAATTCTTTCAAGAATCCTAAAACCTGGAAATCCTTATTACAAATCCCTCTCTCACTACAAACAAGTCATCCCAGTTACAAACCAACATCTCACTACTTCTTCAGTAAGGGTAAGGCTGACTTGACCTCCATGATCAAAAGGGCATAAAAGCATTCATGTCACTACTTTTCCAGTAAGGGTAAGGTTGATTTGATCTCCATGATCAAAATGGTATAATCATTCATACATGCCATATTGACCTAAACATTAAATTTCTTCATATATTGGCTTTATTTGTATTTTATGATATATAGTAATTTATTTAATGTGTTCATGAGATTCAACACTGCAGATTTAGACAAGATCTCATGCAGGTTCATTAAGGAACGTTGAGGCCAAAACACAAATGGCCAAAAGCCAAAAGTCAAATGGCCAAAATAGAACAGCTTACACATGACACCAATACATGGCGAGACAGACATCCTGAGAAGGTTAAGGAATGTTGAGGCCAGAATACAAATGGCCAAAAGCCAGAACACAAATGGCCAAAAGCCAAAACATAAATGGCCAAAACAAAACAGTTTACACATGACGCCAATAGCTGTTTCACTCCTCCAATCAGGCTCGTATACTCCTAAACTTTCTCTCTATTTGTATTATGTTCCTTTAATTAATTAATGGTTATTCTTTTTATTAATCACTTACCAATTAACATTTTTCCTAATAAAATCAAAAACACAAAAAAAATATTTTATTTATTAAAATTAACTTCATCACTTTTATTTTTGTAAATAAATTAATCTAATCAATTTAGCTTTAATTAGATTTAACTTTTAATATTTTTTGCAATATTTAAAATCAATTTAGAATATTATGTTTTTATTAGCATTAATTCAATTTATTTTATTTCTTTAAAAACTCAAAAATCCAAAAATATTTTCATTATTTAATTTAATTTAATTGTTCATTTAATTTAATTCCATTTAATTCAAAAATAACCAAAAAAATCACTTTCATTCAAAAAAGGGTCAAAACCCCAAAAAACTCGCATCCGATTTAATTTCCCGCACGCGATCCATTTTATTATATTATTGTATCTGTTTCCCGGAATGTAATAGTTTAATTAGGACTTTGATTATTTTACCACTTTATTTTATTTTCCGCATTTTAAATTAAAGGGTTATTTTTGGCGATGTAAATACCCGACGCCTTGTAATAGTTTAGATTTAATTCCCGCAATTTAAATTCCGCAACTATTAACTGTTAGATGTATGCTAACTAGGCTATGCATGACAAGACTTATCTTAAAATAAAATCAATCGTAGCTCACCATAACATGTACAAGATAATTTAACATGAACTTGACACACTCGCACATGCCACTCCTAGGGTACGCCTCACCTGGTTGCCTCGAACGTGGTCGTCAAGTATAGGGTGTTTTAGAGGTCGCCCTCCTGTCTAAAGATCCAGTTGCCTCGAAACGGTTGCCTCGGATAAAAAGGATCTAAGACATTAGGGTTACCGCTAAGGCGTCCTACTATTGCTTTGGTGACCACACTGTCCCTAATAATCGAATTGACCTGAATACCTCCAACGACGGTGCTACCTACCTCTCAATGGTGGGATAGCACTATCTAAAGGACTCTTACACAGCCTAATTCCTTAGAGTAGGTAGATTCTCCTGGGTACTTGCTCTTTCAAACAAACAAAACAACTTTTCGCACCTACACTTTCAAAAAGTTTTCAAACAAATATTTCATACACTCTTGAGGACTGATACAAGAGTTACTTAGAAATTTTTCAAACGAAACTTTTTCAAAACCCACAAACACAAGAAAAGAAAAACATTTTTGAAAACATAGTGAGCAAGTACCTAAGAGCCCGTGGATAACCACGGATAGAAAGGGTGCTAACACCTTCCCTTTCTATAAATCTACCTCCCGAACCGAGAGACATCTCAAAGAAGGAATTTTACCGTGCTTTTGTCCTTTCCATGTTGGAGAACATAAAAGACGGTGGCGACTCTTGCTTACCGCGACATTTCGCGAACCAGCTTTAAAACAGTCAGTTCTATTTCCACCGATCACACCATGTGTTTTTCACTTAAGCATGATCGACAAAGATGAGTGGATTATTTAGAGTGACAAAATGCATCAATTAGATGAGTTTTCAAGCACATGAGAGCATACTTTGCTCGTGTACACAGGTGTGCACAAATTCATTTGAATTTGCATTATTCACCCCTCCTCTTGATCCCATACATTTCTCCTATAAATACAGGCTCTATCCCACTCATTTTGGCAAGCTTAAAGAGCAAAAATCACCCTGTCAAACTCCCTCCATAACACCTTTTTCTGAGATTTTAAATTCCTATTTTCTCCACTTTTCAATTCAATTTCTTCATTGATCTTTCATCCTTGAACCTGCTGAAGCTAACAGAAGAAGAATCAAGCCTTGAGGTGTCCGGAATCGTGCTAGCCAAGTCCATTTATAGAGAAAATTCATCTGACTTCGTTCAGGTAGTTTAAGGCACCAAATCTTCTAACTCAAATTACTGGAATGGTCTATGATGTTCACTGATGCTTACTATTAACTCAATTTTGGTGAAACAATGCATTTGATGCTGTTGATTTTCGATTTTAACAGTTTTAAACATCTTTGCATTTTTCCAAATCGACTACGCTATGCTTTATATAAATTTTTTGCGAGCATATGGTTGTGATCGTCTCAAGTAGAAGCATCTAATGGTACCACTATGAATGCATAAATTTACAGATTCAAGGATTCGAAATTTTCCCTATTTGCAGGAGTCTAGAGGTTGAAGTCGGCCTACGTGTCATTCTTCAACCAATGACAATAAGCCAATTGTTTTATTTTCATTGGTTGGATTTTATTTTGATACATGAGCGCGCTCTGCCTTGGGTCCATGATGCTCCCTCACCTCAGATCCGTTGGATTCGCTAGCGTGTATTAGTGAGAAAGATCCAATGCGCGTGGTTTTTTCTGATTTGTTTTATTTTACAAAATTATTTTTTAAATTCCTTTTATCTTTAAAAATTTATAACTCTTTTATTTTTCATATTTTTATTTTAATGTTTAATATTTTTCGTAATTTTTGTTTTGTTTTCTTTATTTTAATTGTTTTAAAAATATTGTTTGACTTTTTTGAAAATTATGATCTTTTTTATATAAATCATATTTCATATTTTTGACCTTTTGAAATTTTTGAAGAATTTTATTTTGAATTCTACTATTTTTGATCTTTTTTTCACTTATTTGAGTAATTTTAATTGGTTTAAAAATACTTTTCTGATTTAAAAAATTACCAAAAAATTTATAAAAATATTTGAGATTATTTATGATTTTTATATGGTGTCTTTTAATTTTTCTTTGATATTTTGAATATAATTTTCTATATTTCATTTTATTTTCATTTTAAAAACGTGTTAAAAATTATTTTTCTTTTTTTATTTATATTCATTAAATGCATTTTTATTTTTGTACATATTCTGACTATTTTAATTTTGATCATGGACTTCATTAACATCGTTGGATCTTGGGTGTTGAGTTTAACTCCACCGAAATGGATGAATGATTTTAATGATAGTTTGATTAAATTTTTATTTCAAATATATCCCTCCCCTCTTCATCGTATCCCTTTCTCATTGTGCTACATGTTGTTAGAGGGTGATATAATATCATCTCCCCAAACATATGGCACATATATTGCTATTGACTTTCCTCAAAATAGGTGCGACATTTATATAAGTCCACTTACGATTGCTTAACATAGTGCTAAATTTTGTCCCGATTCGAGAAATGATCATTCGTGGCAAAAACCTTAGTTTGCAAGCCCAAGGATGTTTAATTTGAAACATTTGATCCAATAACCTAGAGATTCATTGTTAGGAGGCTTTGATCTTATCAATCCTCTAATGAATCTTCATAAACTTTGGTATAAGTGGATCATTTAAACATTATTGATTATATGTTGTTACATTGAGTACTTGAAATGAATGATATACTTGACAAAAAGGAAATGAAACTTGTTGTTTAGAGGCTTTGATTTTATCAATCTTCTAATGAGTTTTCAAATGCAAGTTTCAAGACGGTCATTCAACTAACCTCTAATTACTAATTCATTAATATTTGACTTTTACTTTGTGCCCCTTTATTTTATGATTTTATTTTATGTCTTTAATTTATGCACCATTTCATTTTAGCATTTATATTTCATGCTATTTTCATCTTTTCTCACTTGAGCATTTACTTTTATGTCATTTTTATTTTGCTCACTTGAGCTTCTCCTTTCTTTTTTAAGATACCTAATAATCAACATGAACCATAAAAAAAAATTTAAATGTTACTTGGACTATTTGGTTACTATCCTTGGCATTATGGAGTGATGGACTTCTTGGACTTAGGATTAGAGACCTTGACCTACCTTGAGACCTTGTGACTTTCATTTCTATTTTGTCTGAAGATCTTGGGGTTTACCCTAAGACATTGGGTTGTTTATTTTCTTTGTGTGCAGGTTTTTCTGATTACATGCTTTGCCTATGATTGGGAATTCATTTGTATACAACCATTACTCTGCCCAATTTTTGTGAAGAGTTAATGTATTTGGAGTTTGATTCTCAAGAGGTTATATTGTCCTTGCTTGTTTGGTTTCAATCCAAAGAATGAGAATTCTACATTGACTCATTATGTCAAGTATTGGCTTATTGTTAGTTAGACAGTTTTTCCCTATCTTTTACCCTTATACTTTAGGATAGCCCCTTCATCTCCTCCCACCTTCTTTAATTTCAAAAATCTTCTCCCTCCTTTGAAAATTCTTCTTGTTTTTAAACTTGAACCACTTTCATAATAAACTTGGACTTAGTTTCATGCCCTTTTCAAAAATATTTTCTTAATCAAACTCTAAACAATTTAATAATACCTTGACATTTTTTGTGAGAAGACTAAAAATTAATCAATCTCATTCAAATCATTTTGCCACTTTTGCTTTTTACTTTAAAATTTTCTCAAAAAGATTATACTCTTGTCAATCATTATAGTGATGTGAGCTACTATACTTCTAAGATATGTAGTAAAGCGAGATATTTTCCACTTGGGTATTGAGCGAGGCTTTCTTGATTTTAAATTCCAAGCTATATCCTCCACTTTGAGATGATGCAAATTCTCCTTTCTCATAATCGTGGGTAGTAAGTATGTTCTTCCACTCGGATAAGACGATGATGTCTCGTCTCTTAAATTTAACCAACACATTTGTGTTTTAAATTTTTAAAGGTGAACTACGAGTACCCTGATCTTCTATTACACGAAAGGTGGTAAGTAGGAATTAAAGGTTCGCAACCGAGGTCGGTGCAAAAATTATAAAAAATACTTCTTTTCTCATCTCCACCATCTATTTTTGTTTACAACATTTATAGCCAAAATACACAAATTTTCAAAGAGGTTTCTGCAGAGTACCGTAGATATTTAGGGTGCTAATACCTTCCCTTTGCATAAAAAACCCCCGAACTTAGATTCTCTCCCCCTCTTTTTGGGTTATTCTCTCTTTTCCCATTCCTATGGAAACAATAAAGCGCGATGGCGATTTTTATTTGATCTGTGCGAGTCAAGTCAGTCCAATGGCTTAGTCTCAACATTTTTACCGCTACAAAAAAATAACGACTTCACTGGGGAAAGATCGACCTTTTGTTGGTCCATCCCTAAGTGGGTTGATCCTATCTCTGTTTATTGGTGTATATTATTTTGTTTGTTGTATATTATGTGTTGTATATATGTTTGTCTGGATTTTCCTGGTTTTCAGGGTGCTTGGTGATTTCTCATAAGTCCTCTATCCGGACTTGGGAAAACTTAAGATAGGACGAGCGGTATAGTCATGTTGACTTTGAGGGAGTAATCCCAAAAAAGTAGGCATGAGATCCCCCACTCAGTGGAGGCCCCTTTTATTGTAGTATCGTTTATCGAGTAATCGAGAAGACATGCTGCTTTCGACCTAGGAGCCTGCTGAAACTGAGGACTGTAGAACCTTAAACCCATCTTGGCCTTTTAGGTGTAATGTAGAAGCTATGACAGAGTAATATGGAAATGTTTGTCACGCGATACTACACTCAGACGAGTTTTTCTTGAGAATATTACTAATTGCCGAGTCAATGGGACGTTGGTAATATCCGAAGGAAATATGTAGACTCTGGGAACCTCTTAGAACCTTGTTCAGCAGGTGATAAACTATTAAACCATACCTTGTGGGTAGTACCTTTGACTCCATGCTCGTGACGTCAAACTTATGAACCCCCCATGTTTGTGATCTTGTGTGTGATTGTTGCATCATGCATTCAATCACCCAGGAGCATCTTTTAAGACATTGTGGTTCAAGGGACTTAAAGTTGAATCTTTATGAATATCCCAGGTAATTTTGACCATGAATTCTATAAAAAGAAAGACTCGGAAGTACAGTTTCAAGAATCCCAAGGTAGATGATTTGATGAGACTAATTCCCGAGATTAAGAGTTCTACAGATTTTTGGAAGAAGTTTGGATTCGTCGTGTCTCTCATGAAGCTCAGGATGAAGGAGGATATACTCTCTACTCTGGTCTAGTGATATGATCCGATGTATTGATGTTTCATCTTCCTCGATTATCAGTTGATGCCTACATTATAGGAGTATTCTTATCTACTGGGTTTTCCTGTTACCAATCGTGTTCCTTTCACTAGTTTGGAAGGGGAGTCAAAATCTCATGAGATTGCTGCTTTGGTTCATTTGTGAAAGTCTGAGGTTGAAGCCCACATGACTACCAAAGGAGGGATTAAAGGATTACCCGCTCAGATCTTATTGGAGAAAGCTCACTTCTTTTCTAGGATGAAGAGTACAATTGCTTTTGAGGCCATCTTTGGCTCTACTTGCCTTTAGGTTGTTCTTGTTTCCGAACGTCGACAACTTTGTGGATATCAATGCCATCGGGATGTTTTTGATAGGGAATCCATTCCCAACATTATTAGGAGATGCTTATTACTCCATTCATCTCCCGGATTTTTATCATGGAGAGATGATCATATGTTACACGCATTTGTTGTATCAGTGGTTTATTTCTCACTTGCCTCAGTCAGATGTTTTCTAGGATGTCAGAAAGGAACCTCGTTGGGCTCCAAAGATTATGGCCCTCACTCATTCAAATATTGTTTGGTATTGTTTTACCCCAAAAGTTTCCCTTTCCTTTCTCAAGACATTTCTCACAAGATCTCCAAAAGCTCAAGTTTGCACAAGTGTTGACTAGGTCAAACCATCTCCTAAAACATTGATGCCTCAAATTAGGGTTTTTATTTTCAAAAGGATAATTGGAACTCTAACGCCTCAAATTACTTTCATGGATAATTATAGATCTCCAAGAATACTCATGTCGAGTTTCAAGTCTTGAATCACAAATTTACTCAGTTAATTGACTAGATGACTGAAAATCAACTATATTGGGAAAAAAATCAACTATGGTCAAATTACTGTCAAACTTCAAGATTTTTGGTCCACATCAAAATTTTGAAGTTAAAATCATCAATTGATCAAATTTTGATCACAATTCCTCAAGAAACACAGTCAAATCATCTAAAGGGGAAATAGTCAAAATTAGGGTTTTGACTGTATTTAACTGATTAGTGATTTTTGACCTAATGCATGATCTAATGGCTTGAAGCATAATCTAAAGGATTCAAACACAACATGTTGACTTAATTTCATGGCACAAAACATTTCTCAAGATTATTGAATTGATAGTTGAAATTTGATCAATTGATGAAAAGTCAACTGATGCACAAAAAGTCAAACTTTGACTTTTTAGTCAAATTTCAGTTTCAAAGTTCATAATTCATCAAGAAATTCAGAATATGAAGCTTGATCATCAAGAAATCGAGAAATTCAAAAAGTCTTTTAAAAAGTCAAACTTTTCAAGACTTAGAAAAAATTTAAGTGTTTTAAACCTTATAATTTCCTAACTTCATAACATTTTTTTACCATGATGCAAGATGATTCAAAGAAAACTTTCAACATAAAAGTTGTATATCTTGATGAGATATACAACTTTGCTTTACTGATCAAGCCCTATAAGTGCTTGGACTTTGAGTTATAAATTCATGAAGTCATGCACTTTTTTCTAAAACACTTGGTGAAAATTTGACCTAGTTTAGGCAGATTTTTGACCTAAATTCTTGGCCTATTTTTACCAAGCTCCAATATGATTTTGTCAAAATGGTAAACATGAAAGTTATAGAGGATGTTCCAAGATTTTAAAAATGTCCAAGAACTCAATGAGATCAATTTTTATCTAGGAGAATCGAAGAGGAGAATTGGGCTTTCAAACTTGAATTATAGGTCATTTTCTTGATGAACATTTGATCCAATCTTATAGCCATGCCACATAATTTTGATTTGCAGGCTTCTAAATTGTGTTTCATTCTATAATTAATTAATTACATAACTGATAGAGCCATTTTCCAAACATTTGAGCCATTATCCAAGTTGCATTTCCATTAATGGCACAAAGTAACATTGTCATTCTAGTAAAGTGGCTTTAATCATAAAGTTCACTCTCCTTGAGCTTTAAACTTGTTCCTTATGATCACACACAATCTAAAATCCATAATAAACTTGTCTAGAGCCTCTAACTACCCCGACCATGATTGTACTATGCATTGAAACTATATTTTTCAAGTTACTTCAAAAACAAGGCAAAAATCCATAACATGTGAACTTTTGTTTCTGATATCTCCAAGACTTCAAACCTATTATCTATAAATAGAGACACTATTTGCAAGCTAAGACACGAGTTTACAAGCCCTCAAACACCCTCATTCTCTCTCAAATCAGAAATTGCAACACAAGCATAAAAACTTGTCATTTCTGACTTTGAAATCCAAACACAAAATCTACTTGTGTGTTTTCCCTTAAAATCATTCTAAAAGCTTCCATACATCAAATACAACTCATCCCAATCCATGTTTCCTAACTGTAACTCCATTTTCACCATTATCTAAACTCAAAAACAGAGCATTGCAGTTGGACTTCTCCAGACCATTACAGTCACTCTCAACTCAAGTTAAGCCTTGCATTAGCTTCCTAGAGGTCCAAGGAAGCTAACCTGATCATTGCAGCATCTTGAAACAAGCTCAAACTAAAAAATACGAGTTCCAATATCAAGGTAATTTTTCTGACTTTTGAACTCTTCATATAGGCATTGTTAGCTTTCCATTTTCAAAGATAAAATGTATACATCATAGCCCTGAAACTCACTATGTCCTTATAATTCGTTGATGTTGCCTGAGTAGTGAGAATTTTAGAGTTGAACTTTCTAAAAAAAATAGGTTAGATTTGGTACCATTAAAATTCATGCTCATCTTTTATTTATAGCTTAAGTTATTTACATTTCTGAAATCGTGATGAAATTTGGAGCAAGTTTGTTGTTTACATTTTTGCAAATGGTTGAGAGATGAAGAAGTTAAAAAATTCAAAAATGGAGGTTCAGGCCTAGCGCGAGGAAGAAGATGAACATGTCTTCAGGTATGAGTTTAAAATATATTTGTGGTTTTATATAAAGTAACGGATGTATAGCCACCCCTGTGGTAAAGAGCGCGCGTGTTCACCCTTGGGACCTGGGTTCGAGCCCCAGTGGTACCCTTTTGCATTTTCTCACATATTTTCTGTAGATTCAGCGTGTTAGGTTTCCTGGAGTCCATCATACACCTTCACTTCATCACCACATGATCACCATCTGGTCAAATCCGGTGCACCATATGAGAAGGTCCATGATACACCATATTAAGTTAGCAATATAAGATCAAAACAGGCGTTGGGCTCATGGTTTGGGCCTAATTCTTTTTTTTGTTTTTGCTGATTCTCACCCTCCCATTCACTTTCACCACGCAGCCTAATATAACTTTTTTTATCTTATTATTTTCTGATTATACAAAAATCAGTTTGGGCCTAAACCAAACAAAACTACCTTTTTTTTATTAACCTCCCAACTCATTTTCAAACCCCCTTGGATTTTAATTTTATTTATTTATTTTCTTTTCTTTCAAATATTATTTTATTTTATTTTATTATTATCATTATTTTTAGTTAAGAAATACAAAACATGTTTTTTAGCAAAAAAATTTCGACTAAAATTGTATTTTTTTATTATTTTCACTTTAGTTTTATTTATTTTAATCTAGACTTGAATTTATTTTAATTTTCCTTGCTAATTTAATTAACTTGTAATTTAGGACTTTTAATTAATCTCTTTTATTAAATTTAAATAGGTTAACTTTAAAACCCTTTCATAAAAAACCCTAAAAAAATTGTTTTCTTAATTAATTTAATTTATTTAAGATTAGTTCTATTAAATCAACTTAGGTTAATTAATTATTTTATTTCTTTTTATTAGATAATTAGTTTAAAACCTCTCCATACAAAAACTCAAAAAAAACATTTTTCTTTTCTTGCACATTATCTTCATATTTTTGTACATTTTATTTTGCAATATTCAATATGGTTGTAATAGTAAATCATGTTATAATTGCTTTGATCTCCCATTTGTAAATTGTATCCCCATCCCCTAAATGATGTAATAGCGTAGAACTTTAAATTTCCGCAATTTATCGCTTTCCTTATTATTGCTAGTAAATAGGATTTGTATGACAAGATCTTAAAATCAATCTTAGAAAACCCTAATTCAAGATAAAATAATTGAATCAAACACACTTTACACACTTGCACCTCTAAGGTAACCCACACTTGTTGCCTCAGATATAAAATAATCATGTCCCTTAAACGTGAGATACTTTAGCAAAGAACCTCGATTACAAGATCATATTCCCTCGATGACCCTTCGATGTTGCCTTCGGTAAAACGATCTTAGACCCTTACAAAAAAATGGCTAAGGTATCCTACAAATGTTGCCTTCTATGATTGTACGATGACCCACGCCTGTCCCTTCACATCCAATAATAAGGTTTCTTACTAACTAAATGGTAATATAACATTATTTAAAGGAGGAGGAAAAGAATAAAGACTTCCTTTTGAGTAGGTAGAAAGCTTGTAGTTGCTTTCTCACAAACATTTCAAAACAAAATATCTTTCAACACACCAACACTTTCAAGAAATATTTTCAAAAGCACTTTTCAAAAATACTTTCAAAAAAAATCACAAACACATTTTAAAAGCATTTCAAAGTGAGCTAGAAACTAAGAGCCCATAAATAACTACGGATGAAAAGGGTGCTAACACCTTCTGTGTTATGGTGGGAGAACTGACTTGAGGGTTTTGCGTTTTATCGCAAATGTTGCGGTTAGCAAGAGTCGCCACCGACTTTTCTTTTATCCAAAAGCAAAGGTGAAAAAGCACAAGAAAGACCTTTGATATTGTTTCTTGAGTTCGGGGGGTAGATTATGAAAAGGGAAGGTATTAGCACCCTTTTCATCCATGGTTTTCCATGGGCTCTTAGTTACTTGCAAGATCACTTGCTTTTTGTTTTGAAATTGTGCTTTGTGTGGTTTTGAAAGTATTTTGTAAAAGAGGCATTTGTTTAGGCAATCTTTGTAATGATTCTCGCTCGTAAGAATGTATACAAAGATGTTTGTCTTTTTTGAAAATGTTTTCAATGTTTGTAAGATGTTTTGAAATGTGTGTGTTTGTTTTGGAAAATAGAAAGGATATTTGTTTAAAAATAGAGCAAGTAACTAGAAGCAATCTACCTACTCAAATGTCTTTCTTGTTTATTTTCTATTCCTTTGACATTGTTGTCTTACCATTGATTTGGTAAGCAACCCTTCTTTGGATGTAAACGGGACGGGCGTGGGTCATCGTATAACCATGATTAGCAATGTTGCAAAGTATTTTAGCATTTTTTGAGGGACTAAGATCATTTTGTAAGGCAACTTAAAATAGCGTCATCGAGGGACTATGATCTTATATTTGTTTTTTTTTGCCAAGATACTTCGCATGCGTAATATGTCTATTTTTGTATAAGGCAACCAAGTGGAGAAACCCTAAGGATGCTTGTGTGCAAGTGTATTATTTTCATGCTTTGATTTTGTCTTGGATTTAGGGTTTTCTATTTAATTTGTTTTTTTCTTGCCATTCAAATCCTAATTACTAGCATGGTATGTAAAAGCGTTAAATTGCGTAATTTAAAGATTACTACGCTATTACAACATTTTATGGGAGGGGGGAATACAAATTATGAATGGGGATTTGCAATAATGTAAACCTAATTTAATCTATTACAACCAAATCGAATTTGTACGAATATACAATATAAATTAAATGTGCAATGGTATGTATATGCAAGAAAAAGATTTTTGTTTTATTTTTTTATATGAAAAGAATTTTGACCTAATCCTAATATCTTAAGAAAAAGAAATTAATTCTTAAAAAAAATGGTTAACCCTAATTTCTGATTTAAAAGAAAATAAAGCTCTTTAAGTATTATTTTTTGTGTATTTTTTTGTGTTAAAATAATAAATAATATTTGGTGAAAATATTTAGTCTTTTTATATATTAAAATAAGTATTTACAAGTATATATAAAAAAAGATAAGAATATATCTAAGTTTAATTTATTTTTACAAATTTATTTAAGAAAGATAGTTAGTATATATTTAAAATAAAATATATTTTTTTATGTGAAAATAAAATAAAATAAAAATGCAATATTTATCATATTTATATTTTTTTTTATGATTTTTATGTGTTAAGGAAAATATTTTAATAAAACAAATATGAAAAGAAAATAAATAATAAAAAGATTTGGCCAGGGGTGCTGCAAGCAAACAAGGGGTAGTGTGTTAGAAAAAAGAATAGAAGGCTCAAGAACCAAGCCCATATTGCCAAAAATGCCAAAACTGAAGCTGAAAAAATGAGAAAAATGTAAAAGGTAGCGCCAAGGTTCGAACCCATGACTTGGGCATTGTTAGCGCGCTACCTTGCCATTGGGGTGGCTGTAAATCCGTTAGTTTAAATGAAACAATAAAAACATAACGTAAAAAAGCTTCCTTGCCCTGTACTTCATCTTCTTCCTCAAGCTGGCCAGAAGCTGTGTATCTTTCTTATCTCTCCATGAAAATGGAAACTTCCAACATGAAAAGGATAGTACTCTTTCCCACGATTTCAGACATGTAACTTATGGAAACTAACCATCAAAGATTAAAACGAATTTTGAAAGCCCTAATTTTAAACCTAATTTTTACAGAAATTTGAACTCCAAAATTCTCTACACATAATGAACAGAAATGAAATCTATACACATGGTTGGCTTCAGCACTATAATATCTACATTTTTCTTTCACAAATCTTAGCCAATGGATGCCTGTATGAAGAGATAAAAGTTGGAATTCTTACCTCTTTCAGCTGAGATCGTGAATGGAGTTTGAGTGAGATTTAGGAAGGC
This sequence comes from Vicia faba, assembly GCA_948472305.1. NCBI lineage: Eukaryota > Viridiplantae > Streptophyta > Magnoliopsida > Fabales > Fabaceae > Vicia > Vicia faba. The sequence continues at coordinate 763,877,496 of OX451737.1, read as the reverse complement.
CTGAAGGTTCCTTTAGCTTGCTTGAATCTCCTTGAGTATGTTCCAATCTTTACCTTGCTTTGAAAGTTTACGAAACTCTTTATCCAAGTCAACCTGCAAGCTTGAAAAACAAAAATGGCAGATGGAAAAGGAGGTGTTACAATGGAGGGATGATGGTCTGGAACACTTAGATATGAGGTAGGTAAAGTTTTTGAGTGATTAAAACTTGAAATGCACGAGTGAATTTTTGGATTGCTATGCTTATGCTCAAACTGCAAGTTTTTGACAGATTTTTGGGAAGAGGGAGTTTTGGAGTGTTTTTGGACTTTTTCAATCTTCTTCTAAGTTGTAATGTGTTTGTGTATTAGTATGGAGAAATTTTCAAATCCACTCCTCAACAGATTTCTGAGTTGTAGCCTTTTTACACTCTTTCTTGCTTTTGAAGCAAAGTGAAGAGACAAGTCTCTACATGCTTGTATTGGCCTGCTTGGAGTTGGTACAAGCTCTATACAAATTTATTTAGGTTTGTAGGACTTATGTGTGCAGAGAAGATAGGTCCAATGCTCAAGGATTGAAAAGTTGCAAAAGTTAAGCTTTTCCAAAATGGCAATGGCAACTTTGTGCCATTTATGGAATTAAAGCTTGGACAAAGACCCTTGGGCTTGAATTAAGGCTTTGTCAACTGAGTAAACATTAAATTATGAAGTGACAAACAAGTTTGAGACCTGTAAAGTAAGAATTAGGCAGTATAGGTTCAGATTTGAATTTTTTTCTTCATGAAATGACTTGAATTCAAAGTGAGAAATTGCCAATTTCATCTCTTCGATTCTCCCTACTCAAAAATGATCTCAAAGAGTTCTTGGACATTTTGGAAAGCTTGAAATGTGCTCTATAACTCATATTTGAAATGCATTTCAATATTCCTCTTGGAATTAGGTGAAAAATTGAAATGAAGTTAGATAAAAAACCTGCCTAAATTAGGGCAAAATTTCACTAAGACCTGTAAAGTGACTTGAATTAAGGCTTTGTCAACTGAGTAAACATTAAATTATGAAGTGACAAACAAGTTTGAGACCTGTAAAGTAAGAATTAGGCAGTATAGGTTCAGATTTGAATTTTTTACTTCATGAAATGACTTGAATTCAAAGTGAGAAATTGCCAATTTCATCTCTTCGATTCTCCCTACTCAAAAATGATCTCAAAGAGTTCTTGGACATTTTGGAAAGCTTGCAATGTGCTATATAACTCATATTTGAAATGCATTTCAATATTACTCTTGGAATTAGGTGAAAAATTGACATGAAGTTAGATAAAAAACCTGCCTAAATTAGGGCAAAATTTCACTAAGTTATTTTAGTTCATGGGCAAGTATTCATAAAATTATATCTTGAGATCCAAGCATCTTTATGGAAAAATGTGTGAAGAAAAGTTGTATATTTCATGGAGATCTACAACTTTCATGTTGGGAACTTTCTTTTAATCAACTTGTATCATGATGAAAAAATGGCTTAAAGTTAAGAAAAAATAAGAAATTTTCTATACTTAAAAAATTTTCTAAGTTAAGAAAAATTCAAATTTCAAAACCAAATCTTCAATGTTTGATTTCTTGATGAACAAGTTTCAAATTTTGACATTTTTTGATGAATTGTGCTCCTTGGCACTTGATTTTGACCAAAAAGTCAAAGTTTGACTTTTCACTATACAATTGACTTTTGATCAGTTGACTGCAAATTTCATCTGTCTATCCAATGGATTTGCAATGTTTTGAACCATGTAATTATGTCAAAATGATGTAATTTAACCCTTGAAACCATGCTTCTAATCAATTGGTCATTTTCTAGGTCAAAAATCAGAAATTGCCCTTTCCCAATCAAAACTCTAATTTTGACAATTTTGTCCTTTTGTTGATTTGATCAAATTTCTTGAGGAATTGTGGTCCACACTTGATCAAATGATACATATGAGTCTAGAGTATTGATGTGGATAAAACATTATGAAGTTTGACTGCAAATTGGCCATGGTTGACTTTTTCCCTAATACAACTGATTTTTAGGTCAATTGTCCAATTGACTGATCAAAAATATGATTCAAGGCTTGAAACTTGTCATGAGTAATATTAGGGGTCCATAATGATCCTTGAAAGTCATGTGAGGTATTGATAGTCCAAAAATACTTTTGTAAACTCAAACCCTAATTTTGGGTCATCAGTGTAAGATGAGATGTCTTGAGCTGATCAAACCCTAATCCAGTCTTAAGTCAAAGAGATCTTGTGAGAAAATCTTGATAAATGAGAGGGAAAATTTTAGGGTACAACACCTTCCTTTTTCATAACCTACCCCCCGAACTCAAGATAATTCTCAAAAGGTTTTTCCTGTTCTTTTCACCCTTTCCTTTATTGGATAAAAGAAAAGTCGGTGGCGACTCTTGCTATCTGCAACAATTGCAATCAAATGCAAAACACCCAATTCCATTCTCCCACCGTATTACAGGTACCATCATGCTTACCATGATGTAGAGATTTTCAATAGTTTTGGTAGTTTCCCCAATGTACCTCTTCTTGGTACAAAGGGAGTAATTAACTATAATCCTGTTCTTGCACGATGACAACTTGGATTTTGATGAGGGATAAGCCAAATAGTATTCATCTGAGTGGTTTCTTTCTTAGAGAGGGAGAGAATCATAAGGAAAATAAAGAGCAGATTACAAAGGATTGGTGCCATATTCACAGGAAGAGCAGAAAAGACTTGGGACCAAAAGGAGTTGTTTCTTTGGAGCCTCATCTCCGGTGGGTACAAGCAAGAACAATTCAGTTTAATATGCCATATTCTCGTGAAGCACCTATGCTTGATATTTTTGTGAAGACCACTCCTCCCCTTTTGGCTGATGTGGAAGAGCTTCAGCTGGCCCTTGTCAGGATGCAGCAGGAGAAAGAAGCTTGGAAGAATAAGTGCCAGACTTTAGAGATATCCTACCGAGAAGACTTGAAGGAGAAGGATGACTTGATTGAGATACTCGAGAGTCGTACTGTAGAGATGATGGAGAAGCAAGAGGATTTATTTTCCTATAGCACTCAGCCATGACTTAGTCATTCATTTCCCAACTCTAGTGGTTGGAAGGTGGTTGCCGACAGGTATGCAGAAGAAAACAAGAAGCTGAAGACTTAGATTTCAAGACTCACAGGAAAACATCAACGTGTAGATGGATCTTCACCAGCTTTTCTTTCTTAGGATTTTAGATTATATCTTCTTTTGTACTTGGGATTGTTGAAACTTGTACTAAAAAGTTGTAATCCATCTTAAAGTTATTATAATAAGATTTTTCAGTATTTCAAATGTGTTAGTACTTTAATATTTGAAAAATTGTCTATAATTTTTTGAGTCCCTTGAATTATTAATAAAATAAATCATGTTCATTGCTTATCATGCATCATCTTGTACATATTTCTTGCATTTCTTTTCATACCCAAGTGTCTTACTAAATTTTTCTGCTTCGTTCAGCAAGTTGTCTCACCAGTATAATACTCAAGCTAATTCAAAGAAGAAAATGGAGAATCTTGAACAGGAAATTGTGAGTTGTGTGACGAGGTTACTTCTCTGAAGGCCGGTATGGATAATTTAATTACTTTGATGGAATCACTGGTGGCTGCTCAAAATCCTCCACCATTCATACTTTCAATGACTTGGGTGAAGCGTTTATTAGACAATACAAGTATAACATGGATATGGCGGCTGTTCGTGATCAACTCAGGGCAATGGTCCAGAAATACAAGGAGTTGTTTAAGGAATATTCATAGAGATAACGTGAAGTATCTGCCCAAGTGATTCCTCCAATGGAAGAAAAAGAGATGACAAAAATTTTCCTGAAGACTCTAGGTTCCTTCTACTATGAAAGAGTGGTGGAGATTGCACCAAGTGATTTTACCGAAATGGTGAGCACGGGCATTCGTTTCAAAGAAGCTGTAAGAGAGGGCTGATTGACAAGAGGTGAAAATTCTGGTAGTACGATGAAACCATCATACGGGTTTTCTAAGAAGAAATAAGGAGATATAAATGCTTTTATTTAAGAGAGAAGGGTTAATCCTCCTAGAAGGAATCATCAGTGCCACCAACAAGTTGCTTCGGTAACTCTAGTTGTCAATATGGCTCCGACCACAGTTGCTTATCAAAGACCATCCCCTCAAAGAAATCAGGGACAAAATTAGAAGAGAGAGGCTTTTGACTCTATCCCCATGAGCTATGCATAGTTACTCCCAACATTGACTCAGAAAAAATTGGTTCAAACCAAGCCACCCCCTACTAAACCATCACCTTTACCTTGGTATCATAAGGCAGATCAGACGTGCGGTTTCCATCAGGGAGCACCGGGGAGAGAACTGGCCTTTTAACCTTTAAAGATGTTGGCCCTCACGTAAAAGATAATCCTTTGCAAAAGCACGGAGGAGCAAATGCTATAAACATGGTTGTTGGTTGTCCAGTGGACTTCCGTATTTTTGATATCAACCTGGTTAGAGGAGATTTAGTAAAGATGCATGCTGACCTCTGCGATTTTAGTTACTATACGCATGACCATGCTGGTTGTGATATTTGCAGTACAGATATACAGGGGTGTGATAAGATAAAAGCTGAACTTCAGGAAATGATGGACGAATGTCTCATTCATATAATCAGGCCTAAGGCAGAGTACGAGGAAGATGTGAGTATGGTCTTTGGATGTCATGGAGAGTTCCGAATTTTTGACGTGGATCATATGAATGATGATTTGGTGAGTTGCACGCTACCTTCTGTCATATGGATAGTCAATAAGAACACCATTATTGGTCTTTCCGAATTTTCCGCAGAGATTCTCGTGGTTGTTCCATTATGAAAAAGGGTGTTCAGTTGTTATTGGATAATGGTACTATCAAAGTTTCGGGCAATAGAGAAGATCACATTAGGATTAATCTGATTGAAGATTGATTGGATGAGACTGTGTCAGATGATAAGTATGCTTCTGCAGATGAATTCCTTTCCTCAGATGAAGATGTGTTTTCCAGAAATGATTTTATGATGTCCGAGTATTCTGACGAGGGGTTTAATGTTATTGTGCCTTATTTCGGTGTTCCCGCCCCTATTGAGATTGAATATTGTAGCAAGTCAGTTGTTTCTCTAGTGGTGATTTGCTTAACGGGTCATGTTTCTTATGAATCAGACAAGGTCGTGCCATATAAATACAATGCTAAAACCTTGGAGGATGGTGTGTAATTTCCCATCCAACCTTTGTCTGATGTCAAGAATATTGCTGAAGCCAGCCGAGTGACCCGTAGTGGCCGTGTTTTTGCACCTGGAATTCGAGGGAATGTTAGTAATGATAAGAAGATTGTTGAAAATGTTGAACCCAAGAAAGAAATGGGGGAATCTAGTGGTACTACACTGGAAAAAGATATGTATGATATATTGAATATTATTAAGATGAGAGACTACAGGATCGTAGATCAATTGTTGTAGACACCATCAAAGATATCTATTCTAGCTTTGCTAATGAACTCTTCGGCCCATAGGAAATCTTTGATGAGAGGATTGGATCAAGCTTTTATGTAAAGTGATATGCCTTTGGACCAATTCAGCAAAGTGGTAGGGAATATTACATCCTGTAATAACCTAAGAGTCTGTGATGATGAGTTGCTCGATGAAGGAAGGAACCATAATTTGGCTCTCCATATCTCCATGAACTGTAAGAACGATTCATTGTCAAATGTGTTGATTGACAATGGATCCGCTTTAAATGTCATACCGAGGAGAACGCTTATGAAGCTAAAGTATCAAAGAGCTCCCATGCGCCCGAGTGGCATAATTGTAAAAGCTTTCAATGGATCGAGGAAGTCAGTCATCAGGGAAGTATATTTTCCTATTCACATAGGCCCACATTTATTTCAGATTACTTTCCAGGTTATGGATATTATGCCTGCTTAGAGCTGTTTGTTGGGACGACCCTGGATACACGAGGCATGGGCTATCACTTCGACTTTACACCAGAAGTTGAAGTTTGTGCGTGAAGGAAAGGTGGTCATCATAAATGGAGAACAAGCATTGTTAATATCTCATTTATCCTCTTTTAGTGTTTTGGAAGAGGATGAAGTTACTGTTAGAACCTAGTTCTAATCTTTATCCATTGATAATATAAGGGGAAACAAGAATTCTATAGCTTCGTTTAAAGATGCCCAACAGGTAGTACGTAATGGCCCTTGTAAAGTATGGGGGAAGATCATTGAACCACTTGTAAACAAGAATAGAGTTGGTTTGGGATTCTCTATGAAGAATGATAAAGGTAAGAACATGAAGCCGAAGTATTCTTTGGGAAAATATCTGGATATCTTTCATAGCGGAGGTTATCTTCATCCAACTGTTCCTAGGATCAATGCTATTGTGGAGGATGAAGCCGAGCAAGAGATGCCGAACTATGTGACGCATGGAGTTAGAGTCCAGAATTGGTTCACCATTGGTGTTCCCTCTTGCATTCATATCTCAAAGTAATTTGTTTTTTGTTAATCTTTTCAAAAATATTTCACTCTTCCAAGGTGAAAAGAGATATTGTATGGGCTTATCTGTTTGCTTTGATCTTTAAAATCAATAATAAAAGTTGTCTTTGATTCCAAAATTGTGTCTTTACTTTCTGCTTTTTTCCTGGAAAATGGTAATCAGAAGAAAAAAAACCTTTCAAAATAAATAATAACTGTAATCTGCATAATCACTTGCTATGTGTGTCAGTTTCTAAAAGCAATCATAAATCATATGTGGAGATTAATTAAAAAACCCTTTAAATAAAATGACCTTGCGCCCTCTCTCAACTTTGAATATCTTACGTATGTGGCCAAAGAAGAAGAATACGATGAGATTACAGAAGATGTTTCAGGGTTGCTTGAGTGCAAGGAAAGTGTCATTCAGCCATATAAAAAGCCGTTGGAGACAATCAATTTGGTTCAGAGGAAGATCCGAAGGAAGTAAAGATTGGAGCATTGTTGCATCCCGACGTAAAAAGTAGGTTAATTGAATTTTTAAAATAATACGTGGATATATTTGCATGGTCATACCAAGACATGCCTGGTTTGGATACGGATATTGTGGAACATCATTTGCCGCTAAAGCCAAAGTTCCCGCCAATCAAGTAGAAATTGCAAAGAACTCACCATGATATGGAAGTGAAAATTAAAGAAGATGTTTTAAATAAAATTAATGTCGATTTTCTTGTGACATCAGTGTACCCTTAGTGGATTTCCAATATTGTCCAAGTACTGAAGAAAGACAGAAAAGTTCGCATGTGTGTAGATTATAGAGATTTAAACAAAGCTAGTCTAAAAGATGATTTTGCATTGCCACATATTGATATGTTGGTTGATAGTACAACAAAATTCAAAGTATTCTCATTCATTGATCAATTTTCCAGATATAATTAAATTACAATGGCTCCTGAGGACATGAAAAAAATAATGTTTATCACACCTTGGGGAAAATTCTGTTACAGAGTGATGCCCTTCAGATTGAAGAACACTGGTGCAACGTACCAGAGGGTTATGACAACCCTATTCTATGATTTGATGCACAAGGAAATTGAGGTATATGTTGATAATATGACTGCTAAGTCCCAGACTGAAGAAGGGCATATAAAAGATTTGTTGAAATTGTTTCAGCATTTGAGGAAGTATCATCTCCGCTTGAATCCAAATAAGTGTTCCTTTGGTGTTCGACCAGGGAGATTGTTAGGTTTCATTGTCAGCCAAAAAGGAATTGAAGTTGACCCTGATAAAGTTAAAACAATTCAAGAAATGCTAGCGCCAAGAACTGAAAAGCAAGTTAGAGGCTTCCTCGGGCGTTTGAATTACATTTCCAAATTTATTTCATATATGACTGCAACATGTGAGCAGATCTATAAGTTGTTAAATAAAGATCAAGGTTTTTCATGGGCATATGACTTCCAAAAGGCATTTGAAAGTATTAAAGAGTATCTGCTTGAACCTCTTATCTTGCTCCCTCCAGTTGAAGGAAGACCATTGATTATGTATCTGACAGTGTTAGATAATTCTATGGGCTATATTTTGGGACAACAAGATGAAATAGGAAAGAAGGAATATGCCATTTATCATCTCAACAAGAAATTTAATGATTGTGAGTCGCGGTATTCTATGCTGGAAAAAGACATGTTGTGCTATGGCCTGAGCGACAAAGAGATTGCGACAATATATGTTTAATCATACAACTTGGTTGATTTCCAAAATGGATCCAATTAAGTACATTTTTGAAAAGCCTGCTCTTATTGGGAGAATTTCCCCGTTGGCATATGTTGTTATCTGAATATGATATTGAATACCGTACTCAAAAGGCTATAAAAAGAAGTGTGTTAAGGGATTATCTTGCTCACCAACCAGTGGATGATTATCAGTCTGTTAAATATGATTTCCCTGATGAGGATGTTATGTTTCTAAAAGCGAAAGATTATGATGAACCGTTACCCGAGGAAGGTCCTGATCCTGAATCCTGGTGGAGCATGGTGTTTGATGGAGATGTGAATGCTTATGGGAAAGGAATTGGTGTTATGATTATCACTCCTCATGGATCACATATACCTTTTACTGCAAGGCTGGCTTTTGATTGTACCAATAATATGTCAGAGTATGAGGCTTGTATCATGGGTCTTAAGGAGGCTATTGATCTCAGAATCAAAGTTTTAGATGTGTATGGTGATTCAGCTTCTCGTAATAAATGAGATAAAGGGAGAATGGGATACTCATCACCTTGGCTTGATTCCCTACAAAGATTATGCTAGAAAATTATCACACTTCTTTAATAAAGTTGAGTTCCATCATATTCCCAGAAATGAAAATCAGATGGAAGATGCTTTGGCAACTCTGACCTCTATGTATCAAGTGAATACTTGGAACGATGTGCCTCGTATCACAGTATGATGTCTGGATAGGCTGGCTCATGTGTTTGCAGCAAAGGAAACATCAGATGAAAAACCTTGGTATTATGATATCAAGCATTTTCTCCAGACTTAGGAATACCTGATTGGTGCATCAAATAAAGATAGAAAGACATTGAGAAGGTTGACAGGTAGCTTTTTCCTCAGTGAAGATGTGTTATGCAAAATAAATTATGACATGGTCTTCCTCAGATGCGTGGATAGACACGGAGCAGACATGTTGATGCATGAGATCCATGAAGGTTCCTTTGGTACTCATTCCAATGGACATTTGATGGCAAAGAAGATGCTTAGGGCAGGTTACTATTGGCTGAAAATGGAATCTGATTGTTACAAATTCACAAACAAGGGCCATAAGTGTGAGATTTATGCTGACAAAATTCATGTGCCTCTGACACTTCCCAATGTTATTTCTTCCCCGTGGCCTTTCTCTATGTGGGGGTATTGACATGATTGGAATGATTGAACCCAAGTCGTCGAATGGACACCGTTTCATTTTGGTAGCAATTGATTACTTCACCAAATGGGTGGAAGCATCTTCATATGCTAATGTTACTAAGCAAGTGGTAGTGCCCTTCATCAAGAACAATCTTATATGTCGATATGGTGTGCCAAGCAGGATTTTCACTGACAACGCCTCGAATCTGAATAACAAGATGATGGCAGAACTTTGTGAAGAAGTCAAGATTGTCCATCACAATTCATCTCCTTACAGGCCAAAGATGAATGGGGTTGTTGAAGCCGCTAATAAGAATATCAAGAAGATCATCCAGAAGATGGTTGTTACTTATAAAGATTGGAATGAGATGCTCCCTTTTGCTTTGCACGGGTATCATACATTTGTCCGCACTTCAACAGGGGCAACCTCATTCTCCCTTGTGTATGGTATGGAAACAGTGCTCCCAGTCGAGGTTGAGATTCCCTCTTTACGCGTGATAATGGAAACCAAGTTGTTAGAGGCTGAATGGGTCAAGAACAGGTTTGACCAATTGAATTTGATTGAAGAAAAGAGAATGAAGACCTTGTGCCATGGCTAGTTATACCAGAAGAGAATGAAGAAAGCTTTTGATAAAAATATCAAGCCTCGTGAATTCAGATAAGGCGACCTCGTGCTCAAGAAGTTCATGTCTTTTAACACTGATTCTAGGGGAAAATGGACTCCCAATTTTGAAGGCCCATATGTTTCAAGAAAGCCTTCTCTGGTGGTGCACTGATTCTTGAAACTATGGATGGTGAAGAGTTCCCACGTCCTTTGAATGCTGATGCAGTCAAGAAATACTTTGCCTAAAGAAATAAAAGAACGGCTCGATAAGTCGGAAACCCGAAAGGGCGGCTTAGGCAAAAAAGAGTGTCTCAGTAGGCTGAAAACTCGAAAGGGTGGTCTAGGAAAAAATTAGAGACATAAATAGTATAAATCTTCCCTCTATGTTGAAAACCCACAAGGGAAACTTAGGAAAAAGTTAGGTATTTCTTGGCAAGTAACTGCGTCAGATAAGACTTGATCATTGAAGCAACAATCTTCTTGGGTCCTCACCATACTTCAATAGAAGTCGCTACTCAGGAATTCAAAGTTGTTAGGGAGAATAGTGTTCATTGTATTTCAATGTATATTTTCCAATATATATTACCATTTTCCAAACCTTGTAATCATCTATGGAGTCTCTCCAATTCTTTACAATTCTTATTTTATTCTGCTTACAAACACTCCATTTATTATTGATAGTAATTTTCAAAACAAAAAGATTAAATAATATAAAAAAATTTCAAAAAGAATTTACAAATTAGTTTTTACTTTAGATTTTGTGACACAAGAAAAATAAAAATGGTGGTTCCAAGGATGGACGAACTCAGAAATTTTGGAAGTTTGTTTTCCCAGGAAGGTTCTCTCAGAAAGTTGTAGGTGATACCAATTGGCGTAAGGTGCAGTTTTGGGCTTGTAATCCCATTTTCCCCAGTTAAGTCTTGGTTCATTTTGGTTTCAGGTTTGTATGGTTTGAAGCCTCTATTCCAGATTCCCCAACAACTAGACAAAGGCAGTATCTTATCTAAAAAGTGTTGAAACAGTTGTCAACTTTGTGGGTTTTCTCCCGCCAAGTGTTGGGTTTGATTTAAAATCCCCATAATTTTGATTTCTTGTTGTATTGTTTGACTTCTTAAAATCCCCAAGTGAAGCTGAGATATTGTTTCTTGCTGGAAGTCGTTATCCCCATGTGGTTTCATAATTTCTCCACAGGGAAGTTTGTGTGATCATCACTCTTGGTATTGAAGAATACATTTTGGGCTCCTCTAGATCATTGGTGTTGTACTCCCCAATGAAGTCAGCATGAGATCTCTAATTGATATCTCGACGATGTGGTTTTCATCTTCCCTAGAGAAGTCAGTATTATAATCTCCAGTGGAAATCTAGACGCCGAAACTTGGTTTTCCCCATTAAAGTCTATGTGATGTTCCCCAGTGAAGCCTGGAGGAGGATGTTATATCTCTGTATTTGCACTGATTTTATTATTTTGATTTGATAACCTTTAGATTTTGTTTCTTCCCAGTGAAGTTAAGTCGTAGAATATGAATTTGTTTCCTCAGATGGTGCTTAATTTCTCATAAATCTTAATTATGTGATTTAGCCGAGTGTTGACTTTACCCAAATTTGGTTTTGTCTATTTATCCCCAATATGGTGTGATAGTTTCGTCAGTATACACATAATAACATTCATACATACATCATGCATAGCTGAATTAAAATTCATTGCTTATTTTCATTTATTAATTTTTATTGACATATTACCCTATTTGCAGAGTTGTGTCACCCTCTCTCCAATAGTTTGTCAACTCTAAGAAGAAAGTATTTATTCTTTCAATTTCCCCACTGAGTTATCCCTCGTGGAAGATATTTTCTTTAGCCTTCCTATTCAGTTCTTTATCTAAGTGGAATGTAATCTCCTTTTGAGTTTATTTCTCTACAGGTGTTATCCCGATTAACTGTTTCACTCTGGTTTATTTCTGGTTTGAATCTGTGGTCCCCAACAGTGTTATTATTTTGATTTTCTTCAAGCTTTGAGCCCTAGTTTGGGAATGTGCATTTGTTTTGCATGTGAAGACTTCAACTTATCAGCAAGGATATACTGGCATTCCCCCCAAGAAGCCATATTTCTTTCCCCAAGAGGTCATTATTACAATTCCTTCTCATAACAGAAAGTGACGGTCTCTTTATTTGAGCAACTTGTACATCCCCAGTAAGTCTGTTAGTTCCCCGAGAAGATTCGATATTTTGATTACTCCGACTAATGATAGTCTCGTCATTATGGGAGATAGTTTATTATTGAGATTTGTTAGTCTAATGAATGGTAGTCTCGTCATTATGGGATATAGTTCATTATTGATATTTGTTACTCCAATGAATGGTAGTCTCATCATTATGGAAGATAGTTCATTGTTGAGACTTGTTGCTCCAATGAATGGTAGTCTCGTCATTATAGGAGATAGTTTGTTGTTTGAGATTTGTTACTCCGATGAATGGTAGTCTCATCATTATGGGAGATAGTTCATTGTTTATATTTGTTACTCCAATGAATGGTAGTCTCGTCATTATGGGAGATAGTTCGTTGTTGAGATTTCTTACTCCAATGAATGGTAGTCTCATCATTATGGGAGATAGTTCTTTGTTGAGACTTGTTACTCCAATGAATGGTAGTCTCGTCATTATGGGAGATAGTTCATTGTTTGAGATTTTTTACTCCGGTGAATGGTAGTCTCATCATTATGGGAGATAGTTCATTGTTGAGATTTATTACTCCAATGAATGGTAGTCTCGTCATTATGGGAGATAGTTCATTGTTGAGATTTGTTACTCCAATGAAAGGTAATCTCGTCATTATGGGAGATAATTCATTGTTGAGATATTTTTCCGATGGATGGTAGTCTCTTTATTGTGGGAGAATGTTCGTCATTGAGATTCACATTTCACTGGAGAAGTTTGTTTGTTTCCAGTCATAAGTACTGATTCCAAACAGTTGTTACCACCCCTAATATTGATGTTTGTTAGTATTATCTTACCACCTCTTCCTCCCCCCCAGTGGGTCGACATTACCTTTTTTGCTATCTTCTCTGAGAGTGGATAGTTTGCGGTTATCTGTTGATCACTGTTATCCTTTATTTTCTCTCATTTATGTCTGATTTGATGTTACTTTGTCTCCTCCTTAGACTTTACCCCAATAGAGTCGAGTCCTCTGTTTACTAGTGATTTATTTTCCAAGTCTAATCTTCTTTTGATCTTTTATTTTCTATATCCCCAGTGGTTTATTGTATTACCCTTGGATCTGTTTATTTGCATGCATAATCATAAACATTGCATGGCATCTTAGGGCCAAAAATAAGGTTTGTTTTATATTTAAGTATCTTCAATCGCGTTAACACGAAGATTTTAACCTTCGTATCTCCGGATAGAAGAAAGTTAAATAAGGTCAGTTGTTGTACCCCAATTTTTGCCCTTAAGATCCCTCTATCATATGATGTCAATTCAATCACAACAAGATCACAATAGGATTTGGTTCTTCTCCCTATCTTTAGGTTTGCTCATGGAGAATCACCAAATACCTTGATTTATATATTGTGATCATATATGTTTTGTATTAATTAACTTTTAAATAATAAATACAATGAATGGTTGCCCTAATTGATGATATTATAGATGAGAGCACAACACATTCCATCAAGTTGATCTATAGGTTCATGGGTTTATTTCCATGCCTTCTTAAACAAAGCTTCATTGAGATTCAAGCTTCATCATTTAAGATGCTTTAAAGTAATATCATTACAAGGTCTACTTTGATTCATCGTGCCTCAATTTTTCAAAGAAAGTCAAAGGATGCAAAAGTTTATTGAAGAGGTTTGACCTAATTGGACAAGTTTTTGATTTCTTGATCACAAGTGCATAATTCCATTAATTCATAATATTTGATATTGGTTTTTGGTGCTATGGTTTCTCATTATCATCCTCAACAACTAATATTTACAAGACAATAGTATTTGTGCAAGAAGGTTTGTCAAAAATGAAAAGGGTTTCTAAGGCATTTTGGTGCTCTAGGAGCTAGGGGTTTTGAACTTCTAATGGTTATATCTTGCTCATCTTTTGGTATTTTTGAGTGATTCCAAAGACATGCTTCTATTTAAAGGGTTATCAACAAATCACTTCAAAAGTTTCAAGAATATTTGAGGTGGAATATGCCTAATGATAAAGAAAGAATACAAGTCCTCTAGATATGCCATCAAATTCCCTTATGTGACTTCAAAAGATCATAACTTGGTCAATTTTTATCTCCTTAAGCCCATTATTTTTCCATAATGATCTTAAGGATGTGAAACTCAACTCTTCTTTTATGTGCAAATCTTGAAAATGGATGGAAGATGACCTAAGGATGAAAAAGATCATAACTTTTTCAATACTTGGTATTTTTGAGTGATTCAAGTTTCACAATGATCTTTGGGAGTCTAATTCAAGTTAGCATCATTGATCAAAGCAAGATTTTGGAGGAAGGCCTTGTTTGGAATCAAAACATTGTACGTCATTTTTGAAGAGAAAACTTGAAATTTTTCTAAGTATAAAAGGCAGCATCTTTTTCTCAACTTTGACTCATTAAAACTTTTGGCTCAAGCATCCATTTGATTCCATTCTTTGCACATTGTAAAGTTTTTGATCTCATCTTTCTAGAGCTTCAAGAATCATGTCCTAAGACCCCTTAAGTTATGAATACCATTGTTTCAAAGTGGGTACCTTGGAACTGAAGTTTCGCTTCAAGTCAGATCACAAGTTTGATAACGTGGCTTCTAATCATCAAATTACCACGCGTTTTTCACTTAAGCATGATCAGCAAAGATAATTGGATTATTTAGAGTTCCAAAACGCATCAATTAGATGAGTTTTGATGCACATGAGAGCATACTTTACTCGTGTACACAGGTGTGCGCAAATTCTTTTGAATTTTCATCATTCACCCCTCCTCTTTTATTCCCTTCGCTTCTCCTATAAATACAGGCTCTATCCCACTCATTTTGGTAAGCTTGAAGAGCCAAAATCACTCTGTCAAACTCCCTATATAACACCTTTTTCTGAGATTTCGTATTCCTATTTTCTCCACTTTTCAATTCAATTTATTCATTGATCTTTCATCCTTGAACCTCCCTGAAGATAACAGAAGAAGAATCAAGCCTTGAGGTTCCCAGAATCGTGCTAGACAAGTCCATTTACATAGCAACTTCATCTAACTTTGTTCATGTAGTTTAAGGCACCAAATCTTCTAACTCAAATTACTGGAATGGTCTATGATGTTCACTGATGCTTGCTATTAACTCAATTTTGGTGAAACAATGCATTTGATGCTTCTTATTTATGATTTTAATAGTTTTAAACATCTCTGGTTTTTTCCAAATTGACTATGCTATGTGTTGTACCCCAAAATTTTCCCTCCCATATTCTTCAAGGGTTGGCAAGATCAAGCTTCAAAATCTCTCAAGGGTTGCACAGTCCAATTGCCTCCTAACACAGTCAAAATTAGGGTTTTGGTTCTTGCAAAGAAAATGAGGTTTTCAAGGGTCCAATCAAGTCCCATATGCCTATAAACATTGTCAAGCATCCATATGCCAAGTTTCAAGACTCACAACATCAAATTGCACAGTCAAAAACCCTAATTGCTCCACAGTCAACTGCAGGGGCAAAATGGTCATTTGACAGTCAAAAGTCAAAATTTTTGGTCAACATCTTATTTTGAAGCCACAATCATCATTTTATCAATTCTTGATCATGATTCCACAAGCATGGCTCAAAAAGTCTAAAGATGCAAAAGTTTCTATTTTTGGACAGTTGAAAAGTCAACTGCAAATTGACCAAGGCATAACTTCCTCATGGTTTATCAGAAAAATTCCATACAATTCTCATTTTGAAGAGAATGACATTTCCTACAACTCATCTTCACACTCCAAGTCCAAGAAATGCTCTCACAAAAATTTATCAATTTCAACATTATAGGTCATTTTCAAAAGTCAACAAAAAGGCACTTTAAGTCAAAGACCATAACTTTAGATTGGTAAATCTAAATGACATGGGACCAAAGGCATTGGTTAGAGGACTTCAAGACCTTTCCAAAATGTCCAAGAACATGATCATAGCTTCAAAATTGAGCAAGATATGCATTGGAGAAGTTGGGAAATATTTGGGAATTTTCAAAAGTCAACTTTGCCTAAAACACTTCAAAATTGCTAATGGGCCTCAAATTCTTCCTTGAATCTTTACCCAAAGCCTATGAACGACCCATTGAGCTCAAAATAATTTATTTTCTTATTTTTAATTAATTAATTGAATTTTTATTCTTATTAATTCATTTAATTAGTTTTAATTGTAGAAAAATATCAAATAATGCTTTTTCAAATCTTTTTGTGCAGCAAATATATTCCAAATATGCTAAAGATTTCGTGCATCATCCAAGACAAGATCTTCCATAATTGGCAAAGTTTCATTGAAAAAAGATTGAAATTTCATGATTGAAAATCAAATATCCAAATCATTAATTCATGGACTTTTGGGCTCTTTCTTGACCTAATTTGCTTCACATACAAAGGCTGAGTGAAACCCTATTCAAGAGGACACGAAAAAGCTGCTGAAAGCTCATAACCAAATTGCAAAATTTCAACAAAAAGCTTGAAACTGATTTCATAGTTGCAAGATAATTCAAGGCCTAAAAAGTATTCTAACACATTGTTGGACCTTCCAGGAGTCTTTTGGTATCAAGAATCAATCCTAATACGTGAAGAATCCAAGAACCTAGGCCACACGGTTTGTCTTGTTTTTCAATCTTGCATAACACGATTCATGTGCTTTTAATCTGTTTTCTTGCTTGATTCATACTAATAGGTACCTCCTAAAGCGATTGGTATAAGTTAATTGGATTAACACTGCCTGAATCCAAATCCACCATGGACGAAAATTAGGTTTTTTGAAGCTTGCATTTGGGGCTTTAGGCATAGGGAAAAATTGGACTAGGTCATGGCCATGGTTGAATTCGTCAAGGCCAGACGAATTCAACCAACCTCTCGCGCTCAATTTATATGTCCTCCTCTTCTATTCGCTATTATTCATTGTTCCACTTAGTGGGGGTTTAAAACCCCCGCTATCTCATTCATGTTTTGCAGGTAAACAAAGAAGAAGGCAGGCGTGTCATCACGTGGTTGGCAGATTCAAATATTAGCGCGTTTTTCTTTGTTTCAGCATAGTTGTCTTTTTTTCATATATTATGATTCTTTGTTATATTGTTTACAAACGCGCTAAGCAGCTCAGCTGGTGGAGGACGTGCCTTGCAACCACTGGGACCTGGGTTTGATTCCCAGGTCCCCCATATAATTGTTATTTTTTTTCCTAATCCATTCCCATGCAGTGCACGCCCCAGGGTCCATCATGCAGCCTCACGTCCAAGCTTGCCACATGGCCATGAGCTTCCATCCAAGGGTCAGAAGATGAAGACCATCATATGGTCCAGTCAACCAGCATACGCATGATCAGAAAAGTCAAACAAGGCCTTGTCTCTTGGGCCAGAATTGCTTCAAAACACCTCCACTTGGGCCTGAAACCCCCCTTGGTTTGCATATTTTTTAATTCTATTTTCTTTTCTTTTCTAATTCTTTTTAATTGTTTTAATTATTTTTTTACCATAAAATAATTTTCCATAATAAAAACAGAAAAAATAAAAAAAATACGAAATATGTTTAATTAATATTTAATTTACCATTAATTTATTTTTGTAAATAAATAACTAACAGTTAATTTAGTTTAATTTAGGTTTTAAACTTTAACTTTTTCTTAATAAATAAAAAAAAATACATAGAATTAGGTTTTTTGACATTTTTTTTATCTTTTTCCTTAATTAATTATTTTCATCATTATTTATTATTTATTATTACTATTATTTTGTAAATAAACATGTAAATTAAATAATTTAGTTAATTAGCCTAATTTTGACCGTTTTCTTTAATAATTTAAAATAATTTAGAACTAGGGTTTCCTTCTAATTTTAATTTTCTTTATTTTCATAAATACAAAAAACACAAAAAAAAACACCTTTCTTTAATTAAATAATTAAATAGACTTTAATTTCATTTAATTTCAAGCAAAGGGTCAAAACCCTCGGACGTTCAATTTTAATTTCTATTTCGCGCATTATTTTTTCTCATTGATTATTATGTAACTGCTCTCCGGATGTAATAGTAATTAGGTATTTTATTTGCTTTCCGTATTTTTATCAAAAACGGGTCTTTGTATTTTGGCGATGTATAGACCCGCGCCTTGTAATAGCGTAGCTTTTATGTTTCCGTCTTTTAATTTCCCGTACTTCTAAACTCTAATTTGCATGAAAGAATGTATGGTAATTAAAAACAAGCGTAGCTCACAATGCCATGATCAAAGATAAATATTAACCTGAAAACAATACACGAATACACACACCACTTCTAGGGTACGCCTCACCTGTTGCCTTCGAAACGTGGTCGTCAAGTATAGGACGTTTTAGTAAGTCCTTATGTCCATGATCCAGTTGCCTCGAATCAGTTGCCTTGGAATAGTTGCCTCGAAACGGTTGCCTCGGATTAAAAAAGGATCAAGGACATAAGGGTAGCTTCTAAGGTGTCCTGCTGTTGCTTCGGTGACCATACTGTCCATGCACTCGAATTGACCCGAACACCTCCGACGGTGGTGCTACCTACCTCTCAATGGTGGGATGGCACTACTTTAGGGACTTCTACACAGCTTAATTCCTTAGGGTAGGTAGATGACTCATAGATACTTGCTCTCTTCGAAAACAAATCAAAACTCTTTTCACACCGACACTTTCAAAAAGCTTTCAAAACAATTTTTCAAACACTCTTGAGGACAGATACAAGAGTTATTCAGAAATCTTTCAAAGAAACTTTTTCAAACCCACTCACATTTTGAAAAGAAAACATTTTGAAAACATAAGAGCAAGTATCTAAGAGCCCATGGATAACCATGGATAGAAAGGGTGCTAACACCTTCCCTTTCTATAATCTACCTCCCAAACAGAGAGACAATCTCATAAGGAATTTTGCTGTGCTTTTGTCCTGTCCATGTTGGAGAAAATAAAAGACGATGGCGACTCTTGCTTCTGCGACATTTTGCGAACCAGCTTTAAACAGTCAGTTCTAAATCCACCGATCACAGAACTGGCGACTCTGCTGGGGATACTTTAAAAGTGAGGTGTACCTTAGGACTAAGATCACTTGT
Organism: Vicia faba; assembly: GCA_948472305.1. Classification (NCBI taxonomy): domain Eukaryota; kingdom Viridiplantae; phylum Streptophyta; class Magnoliopsida; order Fabales; family Fabaceae; genus Vicia; species Vicia faba. The sequence continues at coordinate 763,858,286 of OX451737.1, read as the reverse complement.
GTTTTCAATTGTCTGGATTGTTTGCTTTATTATTATGGGTACTGTTTTGGGAGTTCTATAGATCCTAACCCGGATCTGGGGACACCTTCTTAGAAAGTAGCAACAAGACTGTGAGGGAATTGTGCGGGGTATACCGACACGGTTGAAGCAGTCTGCTACGTTGATGTGGCACTTTGGTGAGTACCGGTAACCCTTGAGTCCAGTCAAGGAGAGTACGGGGCCGCCGCGTGGTGTCGTGAAGCATCAACTGACCTTAGGAACCTTAATTGAACCATCATGGCCTCTTTAGGGTAGTGAGATAACTGACTTTGGTTCAGTCCGAGGTTGGTTGATACTCGATACTACACTCAGTTGAGGGTTATTTTCTTGGAATATTTCGGTCGCCAGTTAAGTGGCTAAATCGAAACGATGAACACAGAAAACAATCCAATGATATTGAGATCCTTAGAACCCGGTTACTTCTGATAGGACAGGTTTTGAGCCCACCAACCTCAAGAGGGTAATACCTAGACCCCATGCTGGCCTAAACTCTAAGGGCTGTCTTGTGTGACTTGTGTGCCTTACCATGTTTGCTTTTGTGGATACTTGTGGTGTGTTTTTATCATAGCATCATAACATCATACAACATCACATGCATCCACTAACCATTTCAGGGGTTCGAATCTTCATCTTTGTTCTTGTTTTGTAGGACATGGAAACTATCCGCAGAAAGACAATTCAGATCAGCCTTGTAAGGATCCCTCCTCAGCTTAAGGAACTTACATCCATGATTCCTGAGAGCTCTTATTTCAGTGAGAAACATGGAAGACTCATCAGCTTGGTCAACACCAACATTGAGGAAGATATGATAAAGGTCCTCTTCCAGTTCTTTGACCCTCTGCATCACTGCTTTACTTTCCTGGATTATCAACTGGTGCCTACATTGGAAGAGTTCTCCCGGCTTCTGAAGATCCCTATCCTTAGTCAACTACCCTACAACGGTACAGAAAAGGAGCCAAAACTTGAAGAGGTTGCTAAAGCATTACGCCTACAACCATCTGACATCAAGGGACATTGGGAAGTTAGAAGTGGTATCAAAGGGTTCTTGGCCAGGTTTCTGTTTGAGAAGGCCCAAGAATGTTGGAATTCCCTTGACTTACAAGTCTTTGAAGAAGTGGTGGCCCTCCTTGTCTATGGGTTGGTGTTGTTCCCGAATCCAGACCAGCTTATAGATATCAATGCTGTCAAGATCTTCATGTCCAGGAATCCTATACCTACGTTGCTTGGGGACATCCTCCACTCATGTTACACTCGAACCATGAGAAAGAGAGGTGTTCTTATGTGCTGCACTCCTCTCCTGGGAAGGTGGTTTATTTCGCACCTTCCACAATCAGTTTTGAAGAATGAGCGGGGTTTAAGATGGTCACAACGATTAATGACTCTTACACATGCTCATATACATTGGTGTTCTCGGTCCAGAGAAGACGTCACTATCATTGATCGTTGCGGGGAGTTTCCTAATGTTCCTTTACTTGGAATCAGAGGAGGTATTACTTACAACCCATGCCTGGCTTTGAGACAGTTTGAATATGCCCGAAGGGATGGCCCTCATGACATGTTAATTCTTGACATAGTTTTTGACTTCGACAATAATGCACAAGGACTTCGCCAGAGATTTATCAGAGCTTGGAGGATGCCCAACAGGGTAGACAGCAAGACATTGGGGCACATGAACTCCATCCCGTTGGAGCCTTATCTCAAGTGGGTACGATTCCGCTCCCAGAAGCTAGTGGTGTCATATCCTCATGTTCTCCCTGTGATCAAAGAGCCAGTTTTAGAAGGAGAGATGTCCTACACCATTCAACATCCTGACATGCCTACATCTTGGGAAGAAATGCAGAAGAGCTGGATCCAACTTAAGGAAGAACGGAATTCTCTTGAAGCCAGCCTACATGCTAGTGAGAAGAAGGTCTTGGAGCTCACCCGCCTACTGCACGAGGAAAAGACTCTCAACACTTACATTGCTCCAAAGAGGATGCGCAGTGTCTTTTGGGATTAATTTACTTTGTAATGTTTTGCCCATGACGCCTTGATGTACTGAACTATTATTTCTTAATAATAACGTGTGTTCCTTTTTGTCTACAACAAATTTGAACTTTCGAACCCTTGAATGCATTGCATAAACAGCATATCATGCATCATGTGCATAGCAGGTACTCTTTTTTACAGGTGGTTTAATCTTCTTCGCTGTTTATTTCAGCTCGCCATCATGAATCCTGAATCATCTACTGAGCAATCCATCAAGGCCCTCCAGGCTCAAAACGCCCAGTTCCAAGAGTTGATCATGAGTTTAGCCCAAGGTCAAGAGGAATTGAAGGCTCTGCTGGTCAAGAAGAAGAAGAAGAGAACTGTACTATTCAACACTGGCCGGAGGTTTGGCAACACACTGCAGAATGAGGTTGATCAAGCTGGTTCTTCTGTAAGGAAAGGAAGTCCCCAAGGGGGGGGGGTTCCTAGTCCTGTGGTCTCTGACAACGAGACTGATTTCAATAAGGAGCAGTATCCTCCAGCTGAAGACAAGTACAAGCAGTTAGAGGATCACCTGAATTCCATGGAAATTCAACAAGTGCCTGGTTTGGATTTCGGAGACTTGGGTCTATCTTCTGGTGTGGTGATCCCACACAAGTTCAAAGCACCATCTTTCGTAAAGTATGACGGGGCGTCCTGCCCTAAGCTACATCTCAGATCTTATGTGCGGAAGATCCAACCGTATACTGTGGACAAGAACTTATGGATCCATTTCTTCCAGGAGAGTCTTTCAGGGACTCATCTCGAATGGTTCTATCAGCTGGATGGAACCAAGGTTCGTAACTTGGAGGACTTGGCTACTGCTTTTTACAAGCAGTATCATTATAATGCCGACCTCGCTCCTACACGTACCCAACTCCAGGGTATGTCGCTAGGATCGGGAGAAGGTTTTAAAGAGTATGCGCAGAAGTGGAGGGACCTGGCTGGCAGGGTGCAGCCACCGTTAACGGATCGTGAGCTAGTGGACATGTTCTTGGGCACCCTGTCCGGTCCATTCTTCAACCATCTCATTGGTAATTCGTCTGCAGGGTTCACAGATCTCATTCTGACTGGGGAAAGGATAGAAGCTGGAATGAAATCAGGGAAAATACAGAAAGGTGCGTCCTCAAGTTCTGAGAAGAAGCCATTCAAAAAGGAAGCCAGTGCTGTGTATGGGCCTAGAAGGCAAAACAAACCGGAACGCCGCCAAGCTGTCAATGCGATGATGATTGCAAAGCCTGCTGCCGCTCCTCGGCAACCTAACCAACCAAGGGGTGAGAGACCTAAAAGAGAATATACTCGACTTAGTACGACCTTGTCACAGATCTTGCCGCAACTGCTATCGACCAACTTGGTAACCGTCAGAGAGGCTCCAAAGGTGGTGAACACAACCTCTCCGAAATATAATCCCAATGCCCGCTATGCTTATCACTCTGATAGCCCGGGGCATTCTACTGATGATTGCTGGGCCCTAAGAAATAAGGTTCAAGACCTTATCGATGCCAAGGAAGTACAATTCGAGACACCCGAGAAGCCTAATGTGGTGACAGCTCCCCTACCTGACCATGGGGTGAATGCTATCAGGGATGGTGACGAGGTGGAAGAATCTGAATTCGACAGCTGGATCTGCCCGACGACCGACGGTGGACTGAACAATTGGACTGCAAAAGACTACATACCTGTTACTTTTGTTACTCGGTAATGAATTCCTTTGTTTCTTAAATTTGTAATGAACAATAAATTGAAACTTTATGGCCCGGTGTCTTACCCGGGGCACCGTTGGCTTCATTTGTGAGGGCTTATTACTTGTCATTTCCATATATCATGAATAAAGACATTGGACGTTTTTCGCATTTCAAATCTTGTGCTCCCTTTTCTTTCTTCCTTTATATATTGCAAAACAGCTATATTTACACACACACACTCATACAGGTTCAAATCCACTCTGGATCTCACTGGTAACGACTCTGCTACTGCCAGTTATGACTTCGAAAATCCGATCAACTTAGCCGAAGACGAAGGTGAAGATGATTGCGAAGTACCTGGCGAGCTTGCAAGACTGTTACTCCAGGAAGAGAGGGCCATTCAGCCACATGAAGAGCCAGTGGAAACGGTAAATCTGGGTATTGAGACAGATAAAAAGGAAGTTAAGGTTGGTGCTAATCTAGAGCTCAGTGTGAAACAACTGTTGATCCAGATGCTGCATGATTTTGTGGAAATCTTCGCCTGGTCTTACGAAGACATGCCTGGGTTGGATACCGACATTGTGGTTCATCACTTGCCTACCAAGGAAGATTGCCCTCCGGTTAAGCAAAAGGTCCGCCGTATGCGTCCAGAGATGTCCGAGAAGATCAAAGCTGAGGTTATGAAACAATTTGACGCCGGTTTTCTTGCAGTAACTTCTTACCCTCAATGGGTTGCCAACGTGGTTCCGGTACCAAAGAAAGATGGTAAGGTCCGAATGTGTGTTGACTACAGAGATCTGAACAGGGCCAGCCCCAAGGATGATTTCCCTCTGCCTCACATCGACGTTCTGGTTGACAATACTGCTCAGCATAAGGTGTTCTCCTTCATGGACGGCTTTTCAGGTTATAATCAGATCAAGATGGCTCCTGAAGATATGGAAAAGACCACTTTTGTTACTCAGTGGGGAACCTTCTGCTACAAGGTCATGCCTTTTGGACTGAAAAATGCTGGGGCAACCTACCAACGTGCCATGGTTGCTTTATTTCATGACATGATTCATCATGAGATTGAAGTGTACGTCGATGATATGATTGCAAGGTCCCAAACTGAGGAGAAACACCTTGACCATCTGCAGAAGCTGTTTGACCGACTGAAATTATACAAGCTGAGGTTGAATCCGAACAAGTGCACCTTTGGGGTAAGATCTGGAAAGTTGCTAGGCTTCGTCGTGAGCAACAAAGGTATTCAAGTGGACCCTGCCAAGGTTAAAGCCATACAAGAGATGCCAGTTCCCAAGACAGAGAAAGAAGTCAGAGGCTTTCTAGGACGTCTGAATTATATTTCCCGATTCATCTCGCACCTAACTGCTACCTGTGAACCAATCTTCAAGCTGCTGAAGAAAGATCAAGTAGTACGTTGGAATGATGAATGTCAGGCCGCTTTCGACAGAATCAAAGAGTATCTCCAAGAACCACCCATTCTTATGCCACCGGTTGAAGGGAGACCTCTAATACTATACTTGACAGTACTTGACAGCTCAATGGGGTGTGTGCTGGGGCAGCATGATGAGTCTGGCCGAAAAGAGCATTCCATTTATTACCTTAGCAAAAAGTTTACCAACTGCGAGACCCGATACTCATTGCTCAAGAAAACTTGTTGCGCTTTGGTATGGGCTGCTCGCCGGCTGAGACAGTATATGCTGACTCACACTACTCTGTTGATTTCAAAAATGGATCCAATAAAGTACATATTCGAAAAGCCTGCTCTGTCTGGAAGAATAGCAAGATGGCAGATGATCTTGACAGAATACGACATTCAGTACACGACTCAGAAAGCAATCAAAGGAAGTGTGTTGGCAGACCACTTGGCACACTAGGCGGTGGATGACTACCATTCGATGAATTTTGAATTTCCTGACGAGAGCATCATGGTAGTGACTGATTGTGAAGTACTTGGACCGGATGAAGGACCTGAGGAAGGATCCCGATGGTCTATGCATTTTGACGGAGCCTCCAACACTTTGGGTAACGGTATCGGCGCTGTGATCATATCCCCCAGAGGCACTCATACTCCACTCACTGCCCGGCTATGTTTCAACTGCACCAACAACATGGCGGAGTATGAGGCGTGTATCATGGGTCTTTAAGCTGCAATTGACTTAAGGATCAAGTTTCTGAGTGTCTTCAGAGATTCCGCTCTCGTGATCAATCAGATCAAAGGCGAGTGGGATACGAAACACCCAAACCTTATTCCTTACAAAGAGTATGTGTTGACATTGATCCCCCATTTCACAGAGATAACTTTTGAACACTTCCCAAGAGAGGAGAATCAGTTGGCAGACGCGCTGGCTACGATGTCTTCTATGTTCAAAGTCAAATGGGACAACGAGGCTCCCCGGATCATTATCTGGAAACTGGACGAACCTGCATACTGTTGTGATCTTGAGGCTGAGATAGTAACTGAGAAACCCTGGTATCATGAGGTGAAAAGGTACTTGGAAGCTCAGGAATACCCTGAAGGTACATCTATCAACGACAAAAAGTTTCTGAGAAGGTTCGCAGCAAAGTTCTTCCTCAGCAATGCATTCTATACAAGCGAAACCATGATTCAACCTTACTGCGTTGTATGGATAAGACTGAAGCAGAAAGGGTCATGGCAGAGCTGCATGAAGGTACCTTCGGAACACACTCCAGTGGACACACCATGGCAAAGAAGATCCTTTGGGCAGGATATTTCTGGTCCACAATGGAAGCTGGTTGTTACCAACATTCCCAGACATGTCATAAGTGCCAGATTTATGCTGATAAGGTGCACGCTCCTCCAGTTCCTCTGAATGTGTTGACTGCACCTTGGCCTTTTGCAATGTGGGGCATTGATATGATCGGCGAGATTAAACCTACGGAATCCAACAGGCATCGCTTCATCCTGGTGGCGATCGATTACTTCACAAAGTGGGTTGAAGCGGCTTCCTACGCTACAGTAACCAAGAACGTCGTGGCACAGTTCATTCGGCATAATCTGATCTGTCTATACGGCGTCCCGGAAAGGATCATTATAGACAATGGTACCAATCTCAACAACAAGATGATCCCTGAGCTCTGCGAGCAATTCAAAATACATCACCACAACTCTTCTCCTTACCGGCCGAAGATGAATGGGGCTGTAGAAGCAGCAAATAAGAATATCAAAAAGATTGTGCAGAAGATGACAGTGACCTATAAAGATTGGCACGAGATGTTACCGTTTGCTCTTCACGGGTACCGTACCTCAGCAAGAACGTCAACCGGGGCAACTCCCTTTTCCTTGGTCTACGGCATGGAGGCAGTCTTGCCGATTAAAGTCCAGATACCCTCTCTCCGGATAATGAAGGATGCATATCTGAGCGAAGATGACTGGATCCAGACTCGACTTGATCAGTTAAACCTAATTGACGAAAAGAGACTCACTGCTATCTGTCATGGTCAAACGTACCAAAAACGGATGATCAGGGCATTTAACAAGAAAGTCTGGCCACAAGAGTATCAAGTTGGGGACCTGGTAATCAAGCGCATCATTCTTCCTCAAAGTGATCCCAGGGGCAAATGGACCCCTACGTACGAAGGGCCATTTGTGGTTAAACATGTGTTCTCAGGAGGAGCCATGATTCTAACCACCATGGATGGTGACGACCTTCCTCACCCCGCTAATGCAGACATAGTAAAAAGATACTACGCATGATAAAAGACCCGCTAGGTTGACATACCTAGGCAAAAACTAGGGCTTCCCGGCGAACCAAAAGGGTTCAGGCTAAAATAAGGGATGAAACGAAAAAAATCTGTACACCCGGCAAGTCGAAAACCTGAAAAGGCGGCTTGGGCAAAAATGGGTATCCCGGTGGACCGAAAACCCGAAAGGGCCGTCCAGGCAAAATTTAGGGATTAAAGTGTAATACTATGTCTCATTGAATCACCTTGCATCCAGAATCCGGTATCAACTATCAAGTTCAAACGGCATCGATCAGTCAACTTCATCTTCAACTGAGCAGCCAAGTGATGAGACGCTCGAAGATATAAAGGCGATAGCAGAGTTGGAACCCAGTGGGATTATTCCTTTCACATAGTTGTTTTGTTTTCCTTCTTCACAAAATTGTATAAACTCTGTTGTTCGGCGGCGTTCTCTTACTAGGACGTCAGCCTCTTGTACATAAACGCCTATTTACAGGAAAATTCAAAATCAATACAAATTCACTTTTCAGACCAATTGCCAATTGTTTTTCCTTTTTTCTGTTTTGTTTTGCGAAGAATGTCCAATGTTCAATTGTGATATATGCATTTGACACTAATTGCTAACTCATAAATATTTGCATATGAAACAAAGGATTAATTACAGGTAACATCAGAAACAGGGGCAATAATGAGTCGTCTAAGCAATCTAATTGCTCTGTCCACCAAGGTACCAAGGTAAGTTCGGCTGAAGAATGTAACCAAGATGCCTTAATTCCCCAGAGAGTAAGCCAAGGTTCAGCCATACTCCCCTCGAGCAGAGAAGGCACAATACCTCCAGCAAGTTAGCAACACTCTCCCCAAGCAGAGTTAGCCTACAGTCAGCCTTAAGGAAGTTGGATTATCCCCCGAAGATCTCAACAATCCCTAGCGGAGTATACAAACATCCCCAACAATCTTGATCTAAGATTGTTCCCCGGCGGAATACCGGACATCCAGTGGAGCCATTCCCCAGTCCCAACTGAAAAGTTTCCCCAGGAAAGTTGAATCAATCCCCCCAATAGGAAGCTTATCCCCAGTAGATTCTGGAAGCTTATCACCTGCAGAGTGCGAACGCTCCCCCGGCTTTATTTAGAAGGTTATTTCCCCACCAGGATATAACTGGGTTATCCTCAGCCAATTGCCACGGAAAAATAGTTCCCGGCGAAGTCTTCCTATCCCCAGCGGAGTTCATCTAATCTTCCACTACAAGAAAATTAGTGTTTAACGACACAAAAATTGCGACAGTTATGTGATAACTGTCGTAATTGACATATAGAGACAGTGTTTACGACAATTGACACCAACCGTCCCTAATATTTATTTTGCGACGGTATATTTAACCATCATAATATTATTATTACGACGGTAAAACAACTGTCGGCCCCCATTTAACACTTTTAACATTGATTTTTCACCAACAACTAGTCACGACGGTAAAATTAACCGTCCTAAAAGGCATATCACGATGGTAAAGCACCCGTCGCACCCTTAAACCTTTCACGACGGTAAAATTATCCGTCCTAAAATTCATTTCACGACGGTAAAACAACCGTCGCACCCAAAACCTTTAAAAATTCTCATGGGCACGACGGTAAAACACCCGTCGCCGTAAAAAAGTTAAAAAGCTCTTAAAATACATAAAACATCAATTTTTTTGGTAAAACAATTATAAAGTTTTTAAAAAATTATATATTTTTTTAATAAAATTATGCATACTGTATCAGTATCCGTGCAAACGCACAAATATTTCACTAATTTATCATAAATATATTTTCAAAAATTAGAATTACATTATAGTAATACTTAAAATTGCATAAAATACTTATAACTTTGAAAAATTATCATCAAAATAATTAAAATGTGATATTCAAAATAAGTCAAAATAATTACTTATAAAATAAAAGAGATTCAAAAAATTGAAATTGAAATAACCGCGATTAAAAATATCAAAATCAACACTTATATAATTAAAAAAAAACTAAAAATATTAAAGTTATCATTTATATAATTAAAAAAAAACTAAAATATAATCACTCAATAACCTATAAATTTTATGGATTAGATGTGAATTTATTTATAACTCAATCATTCTAAATAAATTTTTACTCACGGTGCCGTTCATGCCGTAGGAGTGTTTGTCACAAAAAATAATATACGAGAGAGAGAATCAAAAAAGGAAACTTTTGGAAAGAAAGTAAAGTCGAGGGGTGAAAATGAAAATAAAGATAGAGTAACATTCACTTCACTCCCAGCAAAAAGGGTCTTATCATTATCAATTCATCACAGAGAGGTCCCTCAACTCTCTCAACAGTCCAAGGTTAGTCTTTCCCTAAAACCCTAATCTTCTTCCATTTTTCAGATCACACTTTAATCTCCCTGTTTAATTTTCATCGATTCTTGTTATTTCGTCGATTCAATTTAGGTTAAATGAAATTGTTCAATTTAGGGTTTGGGCGAACATCGGTTTAATTGCTCTGTAGAAAGAAAATTCAGATAATGAAACTGTAATTTATAAGCTTGATATTGCACGGTTTTAACAGTTTAGGTTTTTACATCAAGCATCTTTGTCTTCAAACCTGTAAGTTTTGTGTAGCACTTTTTCTTTATTCTGTAACACTTCACATATCTCTCTCATTCTCGCATATAACCACTTTTCTGTAACACTTCACATATCTCTCTCATTCTTTAACATTGACTTAGCACTGGAGATTCACTTGAATCTTAGGGTTGGTTGATTTTGAGTTTCAATAGATTGAACCGATGTTAGGTTTTCTAATATGTTATTTCAGGGTTTTATTCATTTTTGTGAATTTTATAAATCATCTTTAAATTGAAATATAGTACTGTTGTAGTTGAATTTGTGGTTGTTTGTTTATGCTTATTTAGTAAAAATAAGTGATTAATAAGAAATTATAGTTAGAAACCCTTAGTTTTGTTCATAGATTGGGTGTTTTATATGATGTAATTTAACAATGCTCTAGTATCACAACCATTGCCTTTCAAATTGGGTGTTTTTATTTAGTTTTGTATTTAGTTTTTCTTTCCATTTTCACTCATTACCAATAACAGGTTATTGCTCTGTCTGTCACCGGGGCTTTGAATGCAGTCGTAATATATGAGCATAGAAAGGAAATGCAGTGTTACCTCTATAATAATCATGTAAGAATTTCACTCTATCTTTCACACTAATTAATAAGTTTTTTCAACAAGTTCTTGTAATTAGTTAGATGTAACTGCATAACAAGTTTTTTCCTCTATCTATTTAGCAATTTCACCTCTAACCCATAATAAGATATTAAACTTCTACATTAGTTGGTATAGTTCTAGAGCACTGTATATGTTTTTTTATCTATTGGAGAGTGGTAATAGGTTTCAGTAACTTTCTATAAGATAAGTGGTGTTAGTATGCTAATGTAGTTGAAAATGTAGGTTTCAGTAAAAAGTCAGATGCAGAAGATCTTAATCTAGTTCCCTGCCACCATAAATTGATGGGTAATGATTATAACTTAAGAGCTAAATGTTAAACTGTATCACTAGCCTTTTTAAAACAAATGCAACACAAAATAAAATTGTGTCATTTTAATAAAATGTAAATGGTAATAGAATTTTATATGTACTTGTGAAAGAATTTCAGCAAAAAGTAAGGGACAAACACAACATAGGACCTTTTAAATATTTTGGAGTTTGGTATACTACAAAAAGTTGGAAGCTGATTCACGTTCTCAATTTAAAGTTTATTTCTTTTCAAATTTCTTATATTAACTTGGACATACTGTAATGATACTGTTTGTCTTCTTTTTTAAATTAGTGTCTAGAAATTTATTTTGACAGTGGGCATGTCAATTACGAATTATATGATTTTGTTAATCTGATATTTCTACACTGATGGATGTTCTCAGTTTGTAATTTTGAAAAGTAATGCTTGTAATTTGCAGGCATATGCTGCTGCCGTACAGTGAATCAAAACTATGCAAATATTCTTTTGATGCTTTTACGTCTCCGTCAGGCTTGTGATCACCCACTTCTTGTTAAAGAATACAATTCTGATCCTGTTGGAAAAGATTCTGTTGAAATGGAAAAAAGGCTTCCAAAAGAGATGCTGATAAATCTGTTTAATAGTTTGGAAACAACTGCCGCTATATGTTTTGTCTGCAATGTAAGTTAATTCTGATTTGATAATTTCATTATTTGTTTCTTTGTTGCAATTATTCCTTCTAAGAGCGTCATCTGATATAGATCATTTTGATCGTATCTTACCAGTCTTTCTCTTCCTATGGTACATGTTTTGTTTATATGTTTAATAAATAACATTAGTAGGAACACTTCTCTATGGTTTGAAATATGATGAAGTTTGTGAATAAATAACATTAGTAGGAACAGTTAATAATTGGGAATATGGCCTCAATACAAAGAACTAGCTTTCTTGTTATTTTCTTTTCTTCTGATACATGATATAGTAGTACATGATAAGCTTGGTAGACTCTGCTGTTAGTAATTGGTTTAATCTATTTAATGACTCAGTTATTTATTTTGCCTTGCCTGTGTTAAATACTTGAGTAGAGGCCAGAGAATAAGCTTGGAGATGATGAAACGTGGGATAGGGCTGAAAGTGCTCTCAAGGAGGCTTTGGATGAGTTTGGCAAGCCATGGCAGGTATATGCTTTTCATGTTTTGAATTCAATTATATGTTTCTTGATACTATTTTTTATATTCTCATACATTCTTTTATTTTTTGTATATCTGTTTTATTATTTTCAATGTAATGCATCATTTGTTAACTTCAATTATGTGCTTATAATCCAAATAAAACTCTGCAGTTGAATGAAGGGGATGGTGCATTCTATGGACCAAAGATAGATATCAGTGTATCTGATGCATTGAGTAGGAAATTCCAGTGTGCAACTCTACAGGTTTACACTCTTTGGCTTGACTTGCATTCACATGGTTCAGTTGTTAATTATTTTTACTGATAATTGGATAAATTGGCTCCTTGCAGCTTGACTTCCAGCTTCCTGATCGTTTTAGAGCACTACAAGGGTAAATGGCCCTTCTGGCTCAGTCCTCGTCAAGCAATTTTGTGCCCTGTTTCTGAGAAATCACAAGCTTATGCTCTGAAGGTACACATCTCTGTTTCCTAACTTTAGTCTGTCTATATTTATCGAAGTCATATGATAACAGTTAGGATGGGGTGATGATGTGTACAATTGCATCAAATCCTTGAACCAATTTGTTTATTTTGAGTCGCAACAAGCCTTTTTAGATATACTGTTTATGTGGTAGCTTCTTCATGAAGTTTGAGCAATCTTCCTTGAATAGTTCTATTACCTAACTTTGTTATTGTTCTAATTCTATTTTATGAGTATTATTTTAAAGATAATCATTTTAATACCTTTTTTTAGGGATTGGAATCACCCGCTGATGGTAGACGTTCATCTGAGTCTAGCTACCGTATTGGAGATAATGGAACTTCAGGGGGGACAAATTAGACTTTGCTATGATCGAGATAATTAGATTGTGAACTTTCTCATGTATTTTTGGCATAATGATACTTATTATTATAAGATTAGGAATTGATATATTTTGGGTTTTTTGTACTACTTGACATGATTATGGAACTCGCATTTTACATGATTATGGAACACACATTTTTTTGGATATTATAATGCTTATTTGATGTTAAATATTTTTTATTGAAATTATTTTTACTATATTACAAAGTGATAGAAAATAAAACAAAAAATAATACTATAAATAAATATATTAAAGAAGAAATAATTTAAAGAAAAAAATAACACAAAAAAAAACTATATTTAAATTTTTTTACATAGATAATAATTTAAATAAAAAATATATATAATAGAAAAATAAAAAAAAATCAAGACATAAACAAAAGTCATGGCGACAGTACCGAACTGTCGTAATCAACAATTAAAAATAATCAACAAAAGTCATGACGGTATCGAACCGTCGCCATAAACAATTTAATCAATTTCAAAAGATATTCACGACAGTATCGAACCGTCGCCATCAATAATTAAAAGAAACTCAAAAGATAGTCACGACGGTATCAACCCGTCGTAAACTTGAACGACAGTTTTTGTAACCGTCACGAAATAGGTTGGGGACACACACTTCTGCGACGGTAAAGCAACCGTCGTGGAAAGCAAATTGCGACGGTTTTAACCGTCGTAATCTACAAAAATACCTGTCGCAATCTGCCAATTTTCTTGTAGTGTTCCAACAGAGCTCAACAATGGTATCCCCAGCGGAGTTATCATCAACATTTCAACAAGTACCTCTCTTTCCCCACAGAGTTCACTCCCCACAGAGTAATCTATTCGCCGAGTTTATTCCCCATCAGAGTCATCTTCTCCCACCGGTATTCTTGCAACCATCATCCCCAGCGGAAACAAAAAGTTCCACTCTTTAACATCAACCCAGGATTCGAACTCCCGGCATTCGTCAAGGATTTATTTTCCTAGACGAAAATGCATTCATAAACATCGTATCCCCATACATTATAGCATGCATATACGCATCATGAACATATAATCTCAGTCATCTCATGACATCACGCACTTCATATATCATGGCATTGCATACAACTAACGTTTTGTCTTTTCAGGACAAAAGATCAATACAAAGATGATTACTATCAACTTTCGCAATTCCAGATTCAATTCTTGTATCCGGCCAGGGCATGTCTGTGAGCGACTAATTCCGGACTCGATACCTGTATCCTGCCAGGGCACGTCTGAAGAGTTTGAAGATCCGATTCCTGTATCTTGCCAGGGTGTATCTGTTGACGACTAATTCCAGACTCGATTCCTGTATCTTGCCAGGGCACGTCTGAAGAGTTTGAAGATCCGATTCCTGTATCTTGCCAGGGTGTATCTGTTGACGACTATTTTCCGGACTCGATTCCTGTATCTTGCCAGGGCACGTCTGAAGAGTTTGAAGATCCGATTCCTGTATCTTGCCAGGGTGTATCTGTTGACGACTATTTTCCGGACTCGATTCTTGTATCCTACCAGGGCACGTCTGAAGAGTTTGAAGATCTGATTCCTGTATCTTGCCAGGGTGTATCTGTTGACGACTAATTCCAGACTCGATTCCTGTATCTTGCCAGGGCACGTCTGAAGAGTTTGAAGATCCGATTCCTGTATCTTGCCAGGGTGTACCTGTTGACGACTAATTCCAGACTCGATTCTTGTATCTTGCCAGGGCACGTCTGAAGAGTTTGAAGATCCGATTCCTGTATCTTGCCAGGGTGTATCTGTTGACGACTAATTCTAGACTCGATTCCTGTATCCTGCCAGGGCACGTCTGAAGAGTTTGAAGATCCGATTCCTGTATCTTGCCAGGGTGTATCTGTTGACGACTATTTTCCAGATTCGATTCCAGTATCTAGCCAGGGCACATCTGTGAGTAACTAATTGTAGACTCGATACCTGTATCCGGCCAGGGCACATCTACATGAAGGGTTTAAAGATTCGATTCCTGCATCCAGCCAGAGCACATCTACATAAAGAGTTTGAAGATCAACTCCTGTAACAGGCCGGGTAATTATCTTTCTTTCTCAGGTACGCAAGTTCTCGCTAAGGAACCTCTTACGCGATCGACACCTAGATGGCATCTATAAGCCCATCCACATACCGACAGTCTCCAAATGGCATCTGTAAGCCCATTCCCACCATCACACTGTTAACACTCTACTATGTGAGTGCAAATTTCTGGGCACTCTAGTGTTCAATCATCTTCCACCTTCGGATTACGAAAGGCATGCCAGCCAATCTACATCCTCAGGTCTAAGATTGAACAGGGGCAACTGTTGTACCCCAAAATTTGCCCTCCCATATTCTTCAAGGGTTGGCAAGATCAAGCTTCAAAATCTCTCAAGGGTTGCACAGTCCAATTGCCTCCTAACACAGTCAAAATTAGGGTTTTGGTTCTTGCAAAGAAAATGAGGTTTTCAAGGGTCCAATCAAGTCCCATATGCCTATAAACATTGTCAAGCATCCATATGCCAAGTTTCAAGACTCACAGCATCAAATTGCACAGTCAAAAACCCTAATTGCTCCACAGTCAACTGCAGGGGCAAAATGGTCATTTGACAGTTGTGATCGGTGGATCTGGAACTGACTGTTTAATGCTGGTTTGCGAAATGTCGCGGAAGCAAGAGTCGCCACCGTCTTTTATTTTCTCCAAATGGAAAGGACAAAAGCACAGAAAAATTCCTTAAAGAGATTGCTCTCGGTTCGGGAGGTAGATTATAGAAAGGGAAGGTGTTAGCACCCTTTCTATCCATGGTTATCCATGGGCTCTTAGATACTTTCTCATTTGTGTTTTCAAAAATGGTTTGTTTGCTTTTCAACTGTGGGTTTTAAAAAGTTTCTTTGAAAATTCCAGTTCGACTCTTGTATCGGTCCTCAAGAGTGTTTGAAAAATTGCTTTCGAAAGCTTTTGAAAAGGTGTCGGTGTGAAAAGTATTTTTGATTTGTTTTGAAATTAGAGCAAGTATCTAGAGTTGTCTACCTACCCTAAGGAATTCGTCTGTGTAAATGTCCTTAAAAGTAGTGCCATCCCACCATTGAGAGGTAGGTAGCACCACCGTTGGAGGTGTTCGGGTCAATTCGAGGTTCGGGACATGGTGATCACCAGAGCAATGGGAAGACACCTTAGAAGCTACCCTCATGCCAGGTTCCTTTTTTAATTCGAGGCAACTTTTCCGAGGCAACTTGTTTTGGGGCATATGGATCAACGGACATAAGGACTTACTAAAACGTCCTATAGTCGGCGGCCACGTTTCGAGGGACAAGGCAACAGTGTGATCACCGGAGTAATAGGAAGATACCTTAGAAGCTACCCTCATGCCAGGTTCCCGGATCATGAGGACTTACTAAGACATCCTCTACTCGACGATCACCTTTCGAGGCAAGGCAACAGTGAGGCGTACCCTAGAGGTGGTGTGTGATTTGTGTGTCGTTTTCAGATATTTTGTCTTGTTCATGCCATGGGTGATCTATGCGTTTATTTTTATTTTAGGCCATTCATTCTTGCATGCATTTATTTAACAATTAAAAATTGCGAGAAAGGTAAAATTCTAAACTATTACAAAGGCGCTGGTCCACATCGCCAAAATTTCCAGGACCCGATTTGACAAAAAATAAAGAAAGTAAAGTGCGAGAAATATATTACACGGCTTTGGGAGAGGTACATAAATAATTAAAAGAAAAAAGAAATAAATACGCGAATTGAATTAAAATTAGAAACGAGGGCGTTGGACCCTTTTAACGAAATTAAATTGAATGATTAAATTAATGAAAATTAAAATGAAAGGAAATTATTTTGAGTTTTTGGATTTATGAATTTTTATGAGAAAGATTAATTAAAATAAAATATTAACCCTAATTCTATAACTTTTATTTATTAAAAAGAATATTAAAGTTAAACCTAAATTAACCTAATTATTTACATGCAACTTTGATTTATGAAAATAAATAATACTTTAATAATTAATTATTGTGAAAGAAAATAAAAAAAGATAAACAATTGATCAAACCCTAATTCTACACATTTTAAGTTTATTAGAAAAATATTAAGATTTACTCCTAAATTAAAACTAATTAATTGATACAAAACTTTATTTACAAAAATATTAGTTAAATAACAATATATTTAATTTTGTCTTTTTCTGATTTTTTATTGTTTTTATGTTTTTATGAAAATAATAATTAAATTTAAGGGAAATTAATTAGATCAAATAAAAAATAAAATGTAAAAAAAAATGGCAAACCTTGGGGGGTTCTGTCCCCAATTGGAGGTCACAACTTAGAAATCCAGGCCCAATGGCTTTAGCCTGGTTGACTTCTCGTGCCAGCGTGCAACACCTTTGACTCATGTCCATGATATTCTTCCAACTATGGCCCTTGGATTGATCTTAGCATGTGCGTGGCAGGCCTGGATGTGGAGAGTATGATGCACCCTAGCACTGAAATTGTACACAAGCATTAAATGAAAAATAATATGGAAGAGGGTGGGGACCTGGGGCTCGAACCCAGGTCCTGGAGATTACCACTAAGACGCTTTACCAACTGCTCCACTTTGTCTCTTTGTTTATAATATAACTAACAAATAACATAAGCAAACATAAGGGTTAGTGGACTTTTAGCGCGGATTTTTAAATGAACCAATCAGTCTTGGCCACCTAGCCTTCGTCTTCCTCGCTTTTGTTTTTTCCTGAAACACAAAAGAATCAGCAACGGTTTTTGAACCGTTCCAAAATATGCCATTCCAGAAAATAGCGATTAGCCTGTGGTAGCTCATAAATTGAGCGCGAGGGTGGATTTAGCATCGTCTAAGCACGCTGAGTATGGTCATGATATCATGGTGATCCAATTTTACAGCGTTAAGAAACGCCCAATTCAAAGCTTGAAAAAACCTAACCTGCATCAATGGTGAATCTTCTATTTTGGCACGAAAACTTAATCAAACCATACAGTTAGCTTTAGAATTAAACACTGAACATAAATCAAACATAAAAAATTATGAAAAATGCATGAATCGTGATGCAAGAATGTGGAAAATTTTCTGTACAGGACACCATTGTTCTCACGTTTCTTGGTGTCAAAGCTTATGGTTTTGATTCTAATTCCTTCCTTGAAGTCTCAGCAAGCTAATGGAACAGATATTTGGCCTTGAATCGCCTTGTATCCTAGTTTTCAATATTTGACTTTTTTTGAGAAAAATGCAAACTTGTTGATCAGGTTCTTGCGCAGCTGGGAGCCTTTTTGCATTAGGTTTGGCTTTGCACTTATGTATGGAAGGATTAGGGTTGAGAATTTGATCAAAAAATCCATGAATTGAAGGAATAAATATTTGATTTTTATGCCATAATTTTCCAAATCTTTTTCATGCTATTTTGGCTTCAATCATATCCAATCACCTTTGATTCTTTCCTAACCTGATTTTCACGAAATCTTGGAGATATTTTATGCACAAAAAGATTCAAAAAGGTAGGTTTAGTATTTTTCATATATTTTAATTAATTAAATGAATTTCTAGCAATTAAAAATTCAAATAAATAAAATAAAAATGATAAAAAACTTCCCTTTGGGCCAAATGGTCGTGCACATGCCTTGGATGATGAATTTTGGAAGAAAAGGAGGCCCATTAGCATTTTTAGGTCATTTGAATCAATGTTGACTTTTCGGAATATCCAAAAATTTCCCAACTTCCACAAGGCATAACTTGCTCAAGTTTTAAGCTTTGCTCATGTTCTTGGACATTTTGGAAAGGTATTTGAGTCCTCTAACCAATGTCTTTGGTCCCATGTCATTTTGATTTACCAATCTCAAGTTATGGCCTTTGACTTAAAGTCCCTTTTTGTTGACTTTTGAAAATGACCTGTAATGTTGAAATTGATAACTTTTTGTGAGAGCATTTCTTGGACTTGAAGTGTGAAGAGGAGTTGTAGGAAATGTCTTTATCTTCAAAATGAGCTTTGGATGGAATTTTTCTGATAATCCATGTGGAAGTTATGCCTTGGTCAAATTACAGTTGACTTTTTCAACTGTCCAAATATGGAAACTTTTGCATCTTGAGACTTTTTGAGCCAAGCTTTGAGAATCATGATCAAGCATTGATCAAATGATGTTTGTGGCTTCAAAATGAGATGTTGACCAAAAATTTGAACTTTTGACTGTCAAATGACCATTTTGCCCCTACAGTTGACTGTAGTGCAATTAGGGTTTTTGACTGGGCAACCCTTGGGGAATTTTGAAGCTTTGACTTGGCAAATTTGGAAGAATATGGGAGGGCAAATTTTGGGGTGCAACAGTTTCCCCTGTTCAATCGTCTTAAACCTGAGGATGCAGATTGGCTGACGTGCCTTTCGTAATCCGAAGGTGGAAGATGATTAAACACTAGAGTGCCCATAAATTTGCGCTCACATAGTAGCAGTGTGATGGCGGGAATGGGCTTATAGATGCCATTTGGAGATTTGATGTACAGGATGATGGGCTTATAGATGCCATGCTGAGAGGTGATGGATAGGTGGATGGGCTTACAGATTCCATCTGGATGCTGATCGCGTAAGAGATTCCTTAGCGAGAACTCGCGTACCTGCAAAAAAGAAAAATGAGTACCTGACCTGTTACAGAAGCTAGTCTTCAAACTCTTCGTATAGATGTGTCTTGACTGGTTACAGGAGCCGGATCTGGAGCTTCAAACGGTGATGAATGAACCAGGGATGGTTACTACCTCAACAGGAACGGTGAGAGAACCTTGGATGACTTCAACCTCAAGAGCAATCATTGAGAGAATCTTGGGATGATTACTACCTCCGCAGTATCGGGGAGAGAACCATAGGCGACTTCAACCTCAACAGCAATCATTGAGAGAATCTTGGATAACTTCTACTGAGTCTTTATCAGGAAAATCTGTTTAGGGTCGATTTAGCTGGACTAGAGAAGGCCTTTAACGGGATGAGAAACAGAAAAATCTTAGGGTTGATTTAACTGAACCGGTCTTAGGTCTTGAAATCTTCAACGGGAATAAGTGTCAGAACGTCGCCATGCCTGGGTCACATCCGAACCATATCTGGAAGGAAATCTGGAAGAAGTATCAGAACGTCGCCATATCTGGTTCACATCTGAACTATATCTAGAAGGAAATCTGGAAGCAGTATCAAAACGTCGCCATATCTGGTTCACATCTGAACTATATCTAGAAGGAAATCTGGAAGGAGTATCAGAACGACGCCATATCTGGTTCACATCTGAACTATATCTAGAAGGAAATCTGGAAGAAGTATCAGAACGTTGCCATATCTGGTTCATATCTGAACTATATCTAGAAGGAAATCTGGAAGCAGTATCAGAACGTCACCATATCTGGTTCACATCTGAACTATATCTAGAAGGAAATCTGGAAGAAGTATCAGAACATCACCATATCTGGTTCATATCTGAACTATATCTAGAAGGAAATCTGGAAGAAGTATCAGAACGTCGCCATATCCGGTTCACATCTGAACTATATCTAGAAAGAGTTGCGATATTTGATAATAATCATCTTTGTATTGACCTTTCCTGAAAAGGCAAAACATCAGTTGTATGCAAGATCATGATGCATGAATTGCATGATTTCAACATGTCCTCAAAATTAATGAGATTCGTGTAGTATGATGCATATGCATGCTATAATGTATGATGATGTGATGTTTATGAACATGTGTTTTTGTCTTAGGAAAATAAATCCTTGACGAGTGCCGGGAAGTCACTCCTGGGCTGCTGTTGAGGAATAGATTTTTGCCTCCGCTGAGATGATAGTTGCAAGAATACCGGTAGGAGAAGATAACTCCATTGGGGAATGAACTTGGCGAATGGATTACTCTGCGGGGAGAAAATTATTCTAGCGATCTGGATGGGGAACAAATACTCTGTGGGGATAGAGATACTTTTGCTGGAATGTTGATGGTAATTTTGCTGGGGATACCATTATTGTGTTGGAAGTGTTAATAGACTTCGCTGGGGATAAGAAGACTTCTTCGAGGACGCTCTTTCCGTGGCTTTTGGCTGAGGATAACCCAGTTATATCCTGGTGGGGAAATAACTCTTTGAATAAAGTCGGGGGACGCGTTCGTGCTCTGCGAGGATAAGCTTCCAGAATCTACTGGGGATAAGCTTACTGCTTGGAGAGATGAATTCCAACTTTCTTGGGGAAACTGGGTTAGACTCTCCTGGGGAAGTATTGAACCGTATTGGTTATGTTCTTCAACGGAACCTACCTTGATACCTTGGAGGACAGAACAAACAGATTGCTTAGACAACTCTTCATTGCCCCTGTTTCTGATGTGGGAGAGGAAGACCTATGAGGTGCTGATAGCTTGTTGATGGACAGATCAACTTCTGGTAGGCAGGTGACAAGATGACGGGACATAGTCGTACGCTTTAATCCCTAACTTTTGCCTGGACCGCCCTTTCGGGTTTTCAGTCCACCGGGATACCCATTTTTGCCCAAGCCGCCTTTTCAGGTTTTCGACTTGTCGGGTGTACATATTTTTTTCATTTTCATCCCTTATTTTTGCCCGAACCCTTTTGGTTTGCCGAGAAGCCCTTATTTTTGCCTAGGTGTGTCAACCTAGCGGGTCTTTGATTATGCGTAGTATTTTTTCGACTATGTCCGTGCTTTCAGGATGTAGGGAGTTGCCCCTGTCAGAAGTGTTTGGTCATGCCACCAGAAGGTATTTGATCAGGCAAGATTCGTTGTTGGAATGCCCCAAGTGACTTAGGCGGAGATTTGCCCCAGGCTATTTAGCCTTTGAGGGATTCTCCGAATCTTGACTGAACGACCCCAGATGACGGACCATGATCATGTCTGCCCCTTGATCGGAAGTGCCTTTGTTCACTAGGTATTCATCGTGCGAATTTTCCTGCCGTTCAAACAAATAGTCGTATGCAAATGTTAAAAATGCAAAGCTTATGTCTGTCTTGAAGATTTTGAAAATGCATTCTTTTTCATAAAACAAGTGAATGTTTGTAAAACGTGATGTCAACTCCGTATTTTACCGCGAGCCTTAAGGAGTCAGGATACCTTTCGTAAAGTATGCTTTCGAACTAACCCATGCTTCAGCTAGGACTTTTGAGGGTTATAACGTGGCCTGGTTCACGGTTTAAGAAACAAAGGATAAAGGCTCAAATTTTATTTGTACCCACCCGCTCTTCGTGATGTTCTTCAAACCTAAACTCAGTTGATCATGCATTAGACCTTGTTTGAGTCTTTGCTCTAATTTTCCGGTGATGGTTCAGACATTGATGATTTATTTGGAATAGGCAGTCATTTCCTTTTTGTTGAGGGTTTATAAGACCTCTTTTTTTTTGATTTTGTTATCCCTGTTTTTTGCCTGAGCTGTTTCCTTTTTTGGAATTACAGTCAGCGGGATGCCCCAGTTTCGTAAGTCCCCTTTATAGGTTTTGACTTTTTGGGCTTTTCATTTATGAGAAATGACGACTGCCTATCCTTATGATTATTCGGAATCATCACTGTCTTCCTTTTTTTTCGTAAGGATCTCTTTGGTGCCATTCGTTATGCACTTGGATCAACTGAGAGAACTACCCTGCCCCAGGTTATGATAAGGGTTTTAATTTTCGAAAAGAAAAACTCCTACTTCTTTGGCTCGAAGGGGTTGACGAGGGATTATCTTCCTTATAACTCCAGTGTTTAGGAATTGAAACAATGCATGTACCTCATCAGCAGGGTCTGTTCAAAAGCATACTATAAAGATCGTGGTATCGTTTTCGTCATCCTCCCTCAAGAGGCTTAGAATTATTAATCGAGCGTTGATCATCAGAAAAAATATGAAAATAAATTGCATATAGTGGATATGAATATATTGCTTCAAAACAGACATATGCGATGCATTAATGAAATAACAATGTTTAACAATGAACAAATGTTTGAACATTCAAAAAGAATTACAACTTGAACATTCGAATGAACAAAAGTCTTTTCATCTCAAGGCTCGTTATTTCAAATGGTGAGCCTTGGAGGGATGGTAGAAAAATTCAGCCTGACCATCTTGAGTGAACTCCAGTGCTCCTTCATCAATCAGGTCCTGGATCTAGTTCTTCAGAGCCCAACACTCATTTGTATCATGTCCTGGACAGGCAGAGTGGTAGGCACACCTTTTATTGGGATCATAAGTAGGATGTGCTGTGTTGGGATTCTGGGGATGAGCCCTTAATGTGATCAGATTCAATCTCAACAGGCGTTGTAAAGCTTGAAACAGCGACATGTTGAGCGGGGTGAATTGCCTCCTGGACTTGTCTGGCTGAAGCCGGTGAGGTTGGTGCTGAATTTGTGACACTGGAGCCATTTGAGGAGCTCTCCCCTTATCTCCTTGTCTTAAAGGTGGTTGAACGATGACTGACTTTTTACCCTTAGACTTTTGCCCCAGTTGTTTACCCCGAAGCAGTTGGTTGACGAGAACCCCGAGCTCGTCTTGTCTTTGAGCTAAGCCTTGAATGGCAGTTATCTGCCCCAGCATCTGGGCTTTCATTGCATCCATCTCAGCTTGCAGGTGTTTCAGTCGTTCATCCTCAGCACTGTTCCTGACCAAAGTCTCCATGAGAAGTGTCCTTAGCTCCTCCTGCCCCTTGGATAGATTCAGGAGGATTTCCCCGAACCGGGTCTCTTAAGCAAGAAAGTCCTGGTTGTCTTGTTGGGAAGCCATTGCTAAAATAAACAGCGGGAAAGGTAAGTGACCTGCAACAAGGGTACCTGTCATGCAATGATGTGTATGTATGCATATGCAATGTTTTCAAGGACCTCGCAGGATAAACAAGAAAATTTGTTAGAATTTGGGTCCGGTAGCTTGATTGAAGGAACTGCATATTATTGAGAGTCCTTCTTCAAAGGGTCAAAGGCTCACCATATCCAGTGGGTCATAGCCCCTGACTTTAATCATCATGTCTAGTTTTGGTTTCCAAAGAACCTTGGTTAGGGGAACCTTCTCCAGGAGTCAAAGCTCACCATATCAAGTGGGTCATAGCCCCTGACAACCTTGGCTAGAGGAAAATAAATCCTCTTTGCCCCTTGCTGGGATAGTTGATTCACCATGACCTGCATCACAAGCCCTTGAGGTCCTTGAAATGGGTTAGGATGTATGCAATGGTATGATGTTATGTTATGCATGGAATGATGTAAGTAGGCCCTGTAATGAGTCCCAATTAAGGACTGAAAACCAAAACCTGCAAGAATCTAGTCTGCAAGAAGCTCAGTATACTCGGTTATGAGCCCTAATTAAGGACTATAAACAAAACCTGCAAGAAACTCAGTACACTTTGTTATGAGTCCTAATTAAGGACCAAAACAAAACCTGCAAGAAATTTAGTAAGCCATGTCATGGGTCTCAATTAAGGACTAAAACAAAACCTGCAGGTAGTTCATGTGTCAGATAAAGCATGCAAGTAGTCAAGTACGAAGGCACACAAGTCACACAAGAGAAAGCCCTTAGAGTTTAGGCCAACATGGGGTCTGGGTATTACCCTCTTCAAGTTGGTGGGTTCAGCCTGTCCTATTATAAGTAACCGGGTTCTAAGGATCCCAATATCACGGGATTGCTTTCATTGTTCATCGTTTCGATTTAGCCACTGAACTGGCGACCGAAATATTCCAAGAAAGCAACCCTCAATTGAGTGTAGTATCGAGTATCAACCAACCTCGGACTGCAGCAAAGTCAGTTATCTCACTACCCTAAAGAGGCCAAGATAGTTCAATTAAGGTTCCTAAGGTCTGTTGATGCTTCATGACACCACGCGGAGGCCCCGTACTCTCCTTGACTGAACTCAAGGGTTACCGGTACACACCAAAGTGCCACATCAACGTAGCAGACTGTTTCAACCATGTCGGTATACCCCGCACAGTTCCCTCACAGCCTTGTTGCTACTTTCTAAGAAGGTATCCCCGAGATCCGGGTTAGGATCTATAGAACTCCCAAGACAGTCCCACAATTTAAAGCACACAAATCAGCACAATTGAAAACACAGTTATGAACTAACCCTAAGGTACACCTCACTTTATAAGAGTTTCCCCAGCAGAGTCGCCAGTTCTGTGATTGGTGGATCTGGAACTGACTGTTTAACGCTGGTTCGCGAAATGTCGCGGAAGCAAGAGTCGCCACCGTCTTTTATTTTCTCCAAATGGAAAGGACAAAAGCACAGAAAAATTCCTTAAAGAGATTGCTCTCGGTTCGGGAGGTAGATTATAGAAAGGGAAGGTGTTAGCACCCTTTCTATCCATGGTTATCCATGGGCTCTTAGATACTTGCTCATTTGTGTTTTCAAAAATGGTTTGTTTGCTTTTCAACTGTGGGTTTTAAAAAGTTTCTTTGAAAATTCCAGTTCGACTCTTGTATCGGTCCTCAAGAGTGTTTGAAAAATTGCTTTCGAAAGCTTTTGAAAAGGTATCGGTGTGAAAAGTATTTTTGATTTGTTTTGAAATTAGAGCAAGTATCTAGAGTTGTCTACCTACCCTAAGGAATTCGTCTGTGTAAATATCCTTAAAAGTAGTGCCATCCCACCATTGAGAGGTAGGTAGCACCACCGTTGGAGGTGTTCGGGTCAATTCGAGGTTCGGGACATGGTGATCACCAGAGCAATGGGAAGACACCTTAGAAGCTACCCTCATGCCAGGTTCCTTTTTTAATTCGAGGCAACTTTTCCGAGGCAACTTGTTTTGGGGCATATGGATCAACGGACATAAGGACTTACTAAAACGTCCTATAGTCGGCGGCCACGTTTCGAGGGACAAGGCAACAGTGTGATCACCGGAGTAATAGGAAGATACCTTAGAAGCTACCCTCATGCCAGGTTCCCGGATCATGAGGACTTACTAAGACATCCTCTACTCGACGATCACCTTTCGAGGCAAGGCAACAGTGAGGCGTACCCTAGAGGTGGTGTGTGATTTGTGTGTCGTTTTCAGATATTTTGTCTTGTTCATGCCATGGGTGATCTATGCGTTTATTTTTATTTTAGGCCATTCATTCTTGCATGCATTTATTTAACAATTAAAAATTGCGAGAAAGGTAAAATTCTAAACTATTACAAAGGCGCTGGTCCACATCGCCAAAATTTCCAGGACCCGATTTGACAAAAAATAAAGAAAGTAAAGTGCGAGAAATATATTACACGGCTTTGGGAGAGGTACATAAATAATTAAAAGAAAAAAGAAATAAATACGCGAATTGAATTAAAATTAGAAACGAGGGCGTTGGACCCTTTTAACGAAATTAAATTGAATGATTAAATTAATGAAAATTAAAATGAAAGGAAATTATTTTGAGTTTTTGGATTTATGAATTTTTATGAGAAAGATTAATTAAAATAAAATATTAACCCTAATTCTATAACTTTTATTTATTAAAAAGAATATTAAAGTTAAACCTAAATTAACCTAATTATTTACATGCAACTTTGATTTATGAAAATAAATAATACTTTAATAATTAATTATTGTGAAAGAAAATAAAAAAAGATAAACAATTGATCAAACCCTAATTCTACACATTTTAAGTTTATTAGAAAAATATTAAGATTTACTCCTAAATTAAAACTAATTAATTGATACAAAACTTTATTTACAAAAATATTAGTTAAATAACAATATATTTAATTTTGTCTTTTTCTGATTTTTTATTGTTTTTATGTTTTTATGAAAATAATAATTAAATTTAAGGGAAATTAATTAGATCAAATAAAAAATAAAATGTAAAAAAAAATGGCAAACCTTGGGGGGTTCTGTCCCCAATTGGAGGTCACAACTTAGAAATCCAGGCCCAATGGCTTTAGCCTGGTTGACTTCTCGTGCCAGCGTGCAACACCTTTGACTCATGTCCATGATATTCTTCCAACTATGGCCCTTGGATTGATCTTAGCATGTGCGTGGCAGGCCTGGATGTGGAGAGTATGATGCACCCTAGCACTGAAATTGTACACAAGCATTAAATGAAAAATAATATGGAAGAGGGTGGGGACCTGGGGCTCGAACCCAGGTCCTGGAGATTACCACTAAGACGCTTTACCAACTGCTCCACTTTGTCTCTTTGTTTATAATATAACTAACAAATAACATAAGCAAACATAAGGGTTAGTGGACTTTTAGCGCGGATTTTTAAATGAACCAATCAGTCTTGGCCACCTAGCCTTCGTCTTCCTCGCTTTTGTTTTTTCCTGAAACACAAAAGAATCAGCAACGGTTTTTGAACCGTTCCAAAATATGCCATTCCAGAAAATAGCGATTAGCCTGTGGTAGCTCATAAATTGAGCGCGAGGGTGGATTTAGCATCGTCTAAGCACGCTGAGTATGGTCATGATATCATGGTGATCCAATTTTACAGCGTTAAGAAACGCCCAATTCAAAGCTTGAAAAAACCTAACCTGCATCAATGGTGAATCTTCTATTTTGGCACGAAAACTTAATCAAACCATACAGTTAGCTTTAGAATTAAACACTGAACATAAATCAAACATAAAAAATTATGAAAAATGCATGAATCGTGATGCAAGAATGTGGAAAATTTTCTGTACAGGACACCATTGTTCTCACGTTTCTTGGTGTCAAAGCTTATGGTTTTGATTCTAATTCCTTCCTTGAAGTCTCAGCAAGCTAATGGAACAGATATTTGGCCTTGAATCGCCTTGTATCCTAGTTTTCAATATTTGACTTTTTTTGAGAAAAATGCAAACTTGTTGATCAGGTTCTTGCGCAGCTGGGAGCCTTTTTGCATTAGGTTTGGCTTTGCACTTATGTATGGAAGGATTAGGGTTGAGAATTTGATCAAAAAATCCATGAATTGAAGGAATAAATATTTGATTTTTATGCCATAATTTTCCAAATCTTTTTCATGCTATTTTGGCTTCAATCATATCCAATCACCTTTGATTCTTTCCTAACCTGATTTTCACGAAATCTTGGAGATATTTTATGCACAAAAAGATTCAAAAAGGTAGGTTTAGTATTTTTCATATATTTTAATTAATTAAATGAATTTCTAGCAATTAAAAATTCAAATAAATAAAATAAAAATGATAAAAAACTTCCCTTTGGGCCAAATGGTCGTGCACATGCCTTGGATGATGAATTTTGGAAGAAAAGGAGGCCCATTAGCATTTTTAGGTCATTTGAATCAATGTTGACTTTTCGGAATATCCAAAAATTTCCCAACTTCCACAAGGCATAACTTGCTCAAGTTTTAAGCTTTGCTCATGTTCTTGGACATTTTGGAAAGGTATTTGAGTCCTCTAACCAATGTCTTTGGTCCCATGTCATTTTGATTTACCAATCTCAAGTTATGGCCTTTGACTTAAAGTCCCTTTTTGTTGACTTTTGAAAATGACCTGTAATGTTGAAATTGATAACTTTTTGTGAGAGCATTTCTTGGACTTGAAGTGTGAAGAGGAGTTGTAGGAAATGTCTTTATCTTCAAAATGAGCTTTGGATGGAATTTTTCTGATAATCCATGTGGAAGTTATGCCTTGGTCAAATTACAGTTGACTTTTTCAATTGTCCAAATATGGAAACTTTTGCATCTTGAGACTTTTTGAGCCAAACTTTGAGAATCATGATCAAGCATTGATCAAATGATGTTTGTGGCTTCAAAATGAGATGTTGACCAAAAATTTGAACTTTTGACTGTCAAATGACCATTTTGCCCCTACAGTTGACTGTAGTGCAATTAGGGTTTTTGACTGGGCAACCCTTGGGGAATTTTGAAGCTTTGACTTGGCAAATTTGGAAGAATATGGGAGGGCAAATTTTGGGGTGCAACAACAGTCAAAAGTCAAAATTTTTGGTCAACATCTTATTTTGAAGCCACAATCATCATTTGATCAATTCTTGATCATGATTCCAGAAGCATGGCTCAAAAAGTCTAAAGATGCAAAAGTTTCTATTTTTGGACAGTTGAAAAGTCAACTGCAAATTGACCAAGGCATAACTTCCTCATGGTTTATCAGAAAAATTCCAGCCAATGCTCATTTTGAAGATAATGACATTTCCTACAACTCATCTTCACACTCCAAGTCCAAGAAATGCTCTCACAAAAAGTTATCAATTTCAACATTATAGGTCATTCTCAAAAGTCAACAAAAAGGCACTTTAAGTCAAAGACCATAACTTGAGATTGGTAAATCTAAATGACATGGGACCAAAGGCATTGGTTAGAGGACTTCAATACCTTTCCAAAATGTCCAAGAACATGATCATAGCTTCAAAATTGAGCAAGATATGCATTGGAGAAGTTGGGAAATTTTTGGGAATTTTCAAAAGTGAACTTTGCCTAAAACACTTCAAAATTGCTAATGGGCCTCAAATTCTTCCTTGAATCATTACCCAAAGCCTATGCACGACCCATTGAGCTCAAAATAATTTATTTTCTTATTTTTAATTAATTAATTGAATTTTTATTCTTATTAATTCATTTAATTAGTTTTAATTGTAGAAAAATATCAAATAATGCTTTTTCAAATCTTTTTGTGCAGCAAATATATTCCAAATATGCTAAAGATTTTGTGCATCATCCAAGACAAGATCTTCCATAATTGGCAAAGTTTCATTGAAAAAAGATTGAAATTTCATGATTGAAAATCAAATATCCAAATCATTAATTCATGGACTTTTGGACTCTTTCTTGACCTAATTTGCTTCACATACAAAGGCTGAGTGAAACCCTATTCAAGAGGACACGAAAAAGCTGCTGAAAGCTCATAACCAAATTGAAAAATTTCCACAAAAAGCTTGAAACTGATTTCATAGTTGCAAGATAATTCAAGGCCTAAAAAGTATTCTAACACATTGTTGGACCTTCCAAGAGTCTTTTGGCATCAAGAATCAATCCTAATACGTGAAGAATCCAAGAACCTAGGCCACACGGTTTGTCTTGTTTTTCAATCTTGCATAACACGATTCATGTGCTTTTAATCTGTTTTCTTGCTTGATTCATACTAATAGGTACCTCCTGAAGCGATTGGTATAAGTTAATTGGATTAACACTGCCTGAATCCAAATCCACCATGGACGAAAATTAGGTTTTCTGAAGCTTGCATTTGGTGCTTTAGGCATAGGGAAAAATTGGACTAGGTCATGGCCATGGTTGAATTCGTCAAGGCCAGACGAATTCAACCAACCTCTCGCGCTCAATTTATATGTCCTCCTCTTCTATTCGCTATTATTCACTGTTCCACTTAGTGGGGGTTTAAAACCCCCGCTATCTCATTCATGTTTTGCAGGTAAACAAAGAAGAAGGCAGGCGTGTCATCACGTGGTTGGCAGATTCAAATATTAGCGCGTTTTTCTTTGTTTCAGCATAGTTGTCTTTTTTTCATATATTATGATTCTTTGTTATATTGTTTACAAACGCGCTAAGCAGCTCAGTTGGTGGAGGACGTGCCTTGCAACCACTGGGACCTGGGTTCGATTCCCAGGTCCCCCATACAATTGTTATTATTTTTTCTAATCCATTCCCATGCAGCGCACGCCCCAGGGTCCATCATGCAGCCTCACGTCCAAGCTTGCCACATGGCCATGAGCTTCCATCCAAGGGTCAGAAGATGAAGACCATCATATGGTCCAGTCAACCAGCATACGCATGATCAGAAAAGTCAAACAAGGCCTTGTCTCTTGGGCCAGAATTGCTTCAAAACACCTCCACTTGGGCCTAAAACCCCCCTTGGTTTGCATATTTTTTAATTCTATTTTCTTTTCTTTTCTAATTCTTTTTAATTGTTTTAATTGTTTTTTTACCATAAAATAATTTTCCATAATAAAAACAGAAAAAATAAAAAAAAATACGAAATATGTTTAATTAATATTTAATTTACCATTAATTTATTTTTGTAAATAAATAACTAACAATTAATTTAGTTTAATTTAGGTTTTAAACTTTAACATTTTCTTAATAAATAAAAAAATACATAGAATTAGGTTTTTTGACATTTTTTATCTTTTTCCTTAATTAATTATTTTCATCATTATTTATTATTTATTATTACTATTATTTTGTAAATAAACATGTAAATTAAATAATTTAGTTAATTAGCCTAATTTTGACCTTTTTCTTTAATAATTTAAAATAATTTAGAACTAGGGTTTCCTTCTAATTTTAATTTTCTTTATTTTCATAAATACAAAAAACACAAAAAAACACCTTTCTTTAATTAAATAATTAAATAGACTTTAATTTCATTTAATTTCAAGCAAAGGGTCAAAACCCTCGGACGTTCAATTTTAATTTCTATTTCGCGCATTATTTTTTCTCATTGATTATTATGTAACTGCTCTCCGGATGTAATAGTAATTAGGTATTTTATTTGCTTTCCGTATTTTTATCAAAAATGGGTCTTTGTATTTTGGCGATGTATAGACCCGCGCCTTGTAATAGCGTAGCTTTTATGTTTCCGTCTTTTAATTTCCCGCACTTCTAAACTCTAATTTGCATGAAAGAATGTATGGTAATTAAAAACAAGAGTAGCTCACAATGCCATGATCAAAGATAAATATTAACCTGAAAATAATACACGAACATACACACCACTTCTAGGGTACGCCTCACCTGTTGCCTTCGAAACGTGGTCGTCAAGTATAGGACATTTTAGTAAGTCCTTATGTCCATGATCCAGTTGCCTCAAATCAGTTGCCTCGAAACGGTTGCCTCGGATTAAAAAAGGATCAAGGACATAAGGGTAGCTTCTAAGGTGTCCTGCTGTTGCTTCAGTGACCACACTGTCCCTGCACTCGAATTGACCCGAACACCTCCGACGGTGGTGCTACCTACCTCTCAATGGTGGGATGGCACTACTTTAGGGACTTCTAGACAGCTTAATTCCTTAGGGTAGGTAGATGACTCATAGATACTTGCTCTCTTCGAAAACAAATCAAAACTCTTTTCACACCGACACTTTCAAAAAGCTTTCAAAATAATTTTTCAAACACTCTTGAGGACAGATACAAGAGTTATTCAGAAATCTTTCAAAGAAACTTTTTCAAACCCACTCACATTTTGAAAAGCAAACATTTTGAAAACATAAGAGCAAGTATCTAAGATCCCATGGATAACCATGGATAGAAAGGGTGCTAACACTTTCCCTTTCTATAATCTACCTCCCGAACCGAGAGACAATCTCATAAGGAATTTTGCTGTGCTTTTGTCCTGTCCATGTTGGAGAAAATAAAAGACGGTGGTGACTCTTGCTTCCGCGACATTTCGCGAACCAGCTTTAAACAGTCAGTTCTAAATCCACCGATCACACTATGCTTTATATAAATTTTTCGCGAGCATATGGTTGTGATCGTCTCAAGTAGACGCATCTAATGGTGCCACTATGAATGCGTAAATTTACAGATTCAAGGATTTTAGATTTGCCCTATTTGCAGGAGGCTAGAGGTTGAAGTCGACCTACGTGTCGTTCTTCAACCAATGACAATAGGCTAATTGTTTTATTTTCAATGGTTGGATTTTATTGTGATACATGCACGCGCTCTGCCTTGGGTCCATGATGCTCCCTCACCTCAGATCCGTTAGATTTGCCAGCGTGTCTTAGCGAGAAAAATCCAACGTGCGTGTTTTTTTTAAATTTATTTTACAAAATTATTTTTTAAATTCCTTTTATCTTTAAAAACTCATAGCTCTTTTATTTTTTATCCAAAACTTATGTAAAAAATATACAAAAATACTTTGAATTATTTCTGATTTTGTGAACATTTTTTTATTTTTTTATTTTAATTTTTGATATTCATAATTTTTGTTTTATTTGCTTTATTTTAATTGTTTTAAAAATAATTTTTGACTTTTTTTTTTAAATTCTGATCTTTTTTATATAAATCATATTTTTGACCTTCCGACCTTCTGAAATTTTTCTAGAATTTTATTTTGAATTCTACTATTTTTGATCTTTTCTTCACTTATTTGAGTAATTTTAATTAGTTTAAAAATACTTTTCTGATTTAAAAAATTACCAAAAAATTTATAGAAATATTTGAGATCATTTCTGATTTTTCTATGGTCTCTTTTATTTTTTCTTTGATATTTTGAATGTTGTTTGCTATTTTCCCTTTTATTTTCATTTCAAAAACATGTTAAAAATCATTTTTCTTTTTTTATTTTTATTCATTAAATGAATTTTTATTTTTGTACATATTCTGACTATTTGACTTTTGATCATGGACTTCATTAACATCATTGGATCTTGGGTGTTAAGTTTGACTCCACCAAAATTGATGAATGATTTTAATGATGGTTTGATTAAATTTTTATTTCAAATACATCCCTTCCCTCTTCATCTTATCTCTTTCTCATTGTGCTACTTGTTGTTAGAGGGTGACCTACATATCATCTCTCTAAACATATGACACATAGATTGCTATTGACTGGCCTCAAAATAGGTGCAATTTCTATATAAGTCCACTTACGATTGCTTAACATAGTGCTAAATTTTGTCCCGATTCGAGAAATGATCATTCGTGGCCCAAACCCTAGTTTGCAAGCCCAAGGATATTTAATTTGAAACCTTTGATCCAATAATCTTGATATTCATTTTTAAGAGGCTTTGGTCTTATCAATCCTCTAATGAATCTTCACAAACTTTGGTATAATTGGATCATTTAAACATTATTGATCATATGTTGTTACATTGAGAACTTGAAATGAATGATATACTTGACAAAAAGTAAATGAAACTTCTTTTTGAGAGGCTTTGATTTTATCAATCTTCTAATGAGTTTTCAAATGCAAGTTTCAAGATGGTCATTCAACTAACCTCTAATTACTAATTCATTAACATTTGACTTTTACTTTGTGCCCCTTTATTTTGTGCTTTTATTTTATTTTATTACTTTATGCACCATTTTATTTTAGCACTTACATTTCATGCTATTTTCATCTTTGCTCACTTGAGAATTTACTTTTATGTCATTTTTATTTTGCTCACTTAAGCTTCTCATTTCTTTTTGAAGATACCTAATTATCAAATTGAACCATAAAAAAACTTTAAATGTTACTTGGACTATTTGGTTACTATCCTTGGCATTATGGAATGATGGACTTCTTAGACTTAGGATTAGAGACCTTGACCTACCTTAGACCTTGTAACTTTCATTGCTATTTTGTCTTAAGTTCTTGGCATTTACCCCAAAACATTGAGTTGTTTGTTTTCTTTGTGTGCAGGTTATTCTGATTACATGTTTTACCTATAATTCGGAATTCATCTGTATACAGCCGTTTCTCTGCCCAATATTTGTGAAGGCTTAATGTATTTTGATTTTGATTCTTAAGAGGTTATATTGTCCTTGCTTGTTTAGTTTCAATCCAAAGAATGAGAATTCTTCATTGACTCATTATGTCAAGTGTTGGCTTCTTGTTGGTTAGACGATTTTTTTCCCTATCTTTTACCTTTATCCTTTAGGATAGCCCCTTCATCTCCTCCCACCTTATTTAATTTCAAAAATCTCCTCCCTCCTTTGAAAATTATTCTTGTTTTTAATCTTGAACCGCTTTCATAATAAACTTGGACTTAGGTCCATGCCCTTTTCAAAAATATTTTCTTAATCAAACTCTAAAGAATTTAATAATACCTTGACATTTTTTGTGAGAAGACTAAAATTCAATCAATCTCATTCAAATAATTTTTTCACTTTGGCATTTTACTTTAAAAATTTCTGAAAAAGTTTAGATTCTTGTCAATCCTTGTAGTGATGCGAGCTACTATACTTCTATGATATGTAGTAAAGCGAGATATTTTCCACTTGGGTGTTGAGCGAGGCTTTATTGATTTTAAAATCCAAGCTATATCCTCCACTTTGAGATGATGCAAATTCTCCTTTCTCATAATCGTGGGTAGTAAGTATGTTCTTCCACTCGAATAAGACGATGTTGTCTCGTCTCTTAAAATTAACCAGCACATTTATGTTTTAAATTTTTAAAGGTGAATTACGAGTACCCTGATCCCCTATTACACGGAAGATGGTACGTAGGCACTAAAGGTTCGCAACAGCGGCGGGTGAAAAAATTATAAAAATACTTCTTTTCTCATCTCCACCATCTATTTTTGTATACAACATTTATAGCCAAAATACACAGATTTTTAAAGAGGCCCCTGCGGAGTACCGTAGATGTTTAGGGTGCTAATACCTTCCCTTTGCATAACAAATACCCGAACTTAGATTCTCTCCCCCTCTTTTTGGGTTATTCTCTCTTTTCCCATTCCTCTGGAAACAATAATGTGCGGTGGCGATTTTTATTTGATCTGTGCGAGTCAAGTTAATACAATGGCTTACTCTCAACATTTCTACCGCTACATGCTTAAAAAACAGACCCTATTCAACATGCTAATAAAACTAGAAAATATCGACTAATGCATGTTAAAACAACTTCGACTACAACATACACTATTTCGACAGCAACACGCGAATAGGCTTCAACCTCATGCTTAATTTCTATCAGACCATAAGCTACCCCTTCGACCATACTAGAGTTCGATCCAATGTCTTATAAATCACCACCTTTGAACAAACTCTATATCATCAAGTGAATAAACTAGCTTTCTCCATGCATCTTTATCGACTGCATACAGTAGAAAAACTTGTAACTCGACAAAGTCTTGATGATCATATTAGCATCATTGTGATCTTTCGAAACCTTTAGCACTTGGACTTTTCCACGCTCAATTACCCCTCTAACAAATTGCAGCCTCATATCCATGTGCTTGGTTCTCCATGATAGGATGAATTCTTTGACAAGTGTATATATAGAAGTTTGATCATCACATTTAACAGTGCTAACTCTACCTTGAAGTTTTATCTGTTTAGCAAAACCTTCAAGCCATAATTCTTCTTTCATAACTTCAGTGAGAGAAATATATTTTGCTTCAGTGTTTGAAAAGGTAATAACCTTATGAAGTGTCACTTTCTAACTATTTTTTGTTCCAAAAATAGTAAACACATATCAAAAAATAGATTTCTCAGAATCCATAAAACTTTCATAATAAGAGTAGACATACTCTTCAATTACTGCTTTACTACTTTCACCACAGGCTCCACCATAAATTAGGACTCTATTCAGAGACACATTTATGTACCTTAGAATCCACTTCAATGCTTTCCAGTGAGCCTTTCCAGGATTATCCATGTACCTGCTTACAATAACATACATAGCATACATCAAAGAACCTACTATTTTAGAACATGGGATGTTATTCATATAAGCTCTTTCGACCTCAATATTGGGATATTATTATATACTCAGTTTGAATTGAGG
This sequence comes from Vicia faba, assembly GCA_948472305.1. Lineage (NCBI taxonomy): Eukaryota > Viridiplantae > Streptophyta > Magnoliopsida > Fabales > Fabaceae > Vicia > Vicia faba. The sequence goes on along the minus strand of OX451737.1, from coordinate 763,822,001 downwards.
GTTTTTCGGAGTAACAATAGGCTTTGAATTTGACATACCAAACTTGTCAAGAATCTTCTGTAGGCATGTCTCTTGAGATAAGCACTACCTCTTCGAATGTCAATCCCAAGAATCCTATATGCAACTTGTAAGTTCTCTAGTTTTAGGATTGGTATTATTTTTTATAAAACAAATAAGACAAGAATATGTTAGATCAGAGGTGTTAACTTGCTAACAGGAACATGTTGATCAAGAATCCATGTCTTATGTTGAGATGAGAAGTTCTCATCATCTGGAACAACATGTCGTATAAGATATCCTATGAAGGAGTATACAACATCGCGCCCGAGCTGAAGTTGACAATTAGATTATGTTATGATTTAACTAATGCAGAATATTTTGGGAATATTATGCAATCATATATGGCATTGATATAAAGGTCAAGAGAATCAAGTCAGAATATTGAAGATTATGCAGTTTCTAATTATGGAGATAAATTAGGAAGATTTGATTGAAGACATATTGTTATGCAGAATATTTTGTAGAACTGTAACAACTGATGAGTTGTGATTGAAGGCCCAAATCCAGCTGGGAGATAAGATATAAATAGAAGCATTGTAACCTAGGATTTATACTAGCCGAGAATTATAAAGATGTAGTCATTAGGGCTGAGTCTGTAGCCACTCTCTAGGATAGTTTGTGTAAGTGAAACACTCAGGTTATAAGATGGTCACCGTGTTCTCACTCAAAATCCTTTAGGTAATGAGATGAGTATTATCATTGGAGGAAGCTTTTAAGAAACTCCATGTTGTGTTCTTAGTTAGGATTAAATTTGTAAATGGTGGAGTTTAGCTTTAGGTATTGACTAGGTATTGTCATGGAAGTGTCTTCTATTTTACTGTCATGAAAATGTGTCCTCCTGTTGTTGTCCAATCGCTGTCTATAATTGAAGGGGATTTGAGGAGGGCCTCATACCTAGGTGAGTCTTAGATAGAATTATAGAATAGGTAGTGATTAAGTGAGAAGTTATAAGCGGTGGAGTTTGACTTCGAATTGATACTATCATAGTGGTATTGATTCTGGCTTGGTATGCCCCTAGAGTAGGAGAGTTGCTCAGAACTAGGTTAATAATTCTGTGTGTTGTTTATCTTTTCAGTATTGTTTTTAATATGTTTACACCTTGCCATGTTGGTTAAGTCAAATCAGATGTTCTAACATGTCCCAATATGTTTTCAGTCTGTTTGAAGGGTTGATGATCATATAAAACTCGATGTGTTATGGTCTGCATGGTAGAGGGAATCTTCTCATTAGGTGCAGAAGACTTATCATCAAACACCTTAATGTCAGACAGGTGGTATGGATTTCGTGCTTAAGAAGAATTTCATTGAGGTGTGTTTAAGAAGAAGTTCCTTGGGTGTGCTTAAGAATAAGTTCCTTGAGGTGTGTTTAAGATAGGTGGCCACCATTGGATTCCTTAGTTGGAATGAATGACCATGATGGAATATGTAGCCTAGTCTCTGACCAAGACTGGAATGTTGTGAAGGATTCCCTTATGCTAATAGTTGAAGAAGAAGGATGCCAAATCAAATGTTCTAACATCTGTTTAAAAGGAGTATCATTTGCAGTTGTGTGTGTTGGGATGTTTTTCCTCTAATGACAAATACCTTGTCGGGAGCTGGGTATAAGTGTGATCTCGTGATGATGTGTGTGTTACTGATGGTAAAGACCTTGTCAGGATCTGGGTACTTATCTGAGGTATGGATGCAAATCTACTATATGAACTATTGATTTAGATATTATTGAGAGTTTATTTCTCTCTATGGTGTTCAGGTGGCTGTATTAACCTGAATGGGCTGCAGAAGGTGTTATCTTTTGAGATCTTCTGGTTGTTTTTGGAGCTTCCTAAAGGACTTCTCTGCATAATAAAGTCTTTTTAATTGGGTGTTCAAGAACCTTGGTGTTTGGGTTCTATGTTATGAAGTTGGTGTTCTAAATGATGTTGTAACATCATGTTGGGAATGTTTTGAAAGATGCTTGGAATTGAGCATATGAAGTTAAATGCTCAAGCATGGTTGTCAGAAGTGGTAATTCATACTATGAGGGTTAGAATGTGCAGATTCTGATCTTGTGTATAGTAGTAGGTTATGATATTTCATGACTACTATCTTTTTGAAGTCTTTATTAGTATCAGTAACTACTAGTGGATGTAAGCAGAAGACTGCTGACAGATACTGAGGTCTGAGCAAAGTGTTTTGAGGAGGTGTTTTTTCTTTTGCAAAAATTCACTCTAGATGAGTGTTGATAATATGGATCTTAGTAAAGCTTTTAAGCAATCTAAGAAGTTTTGAAAATTGTGAGTAACTTCACACCTAATATGCATGACATCTTGACTATTCAAAAGGTCATGATATAAAGTGTGTTTATGAAAGGACAGTGATCACATGTGTCCTTGTGTTATGAAGAAGTCATAAGGCTTAGATGTATTCTCAAGGAATAAGAATATTTAACTCAGGATTGACTATACTGAAGGAGTTGGTGTTCAACATGTCTGTAGAAGTGTTGGTCTTCACCATGAGAGCATGAAGTCTTTCATGAATCATCATCGGGTGCTCAAGTTTTCATCTTCATCTAGAGCATTATTTATTCATGACAGGGAGAGTCATGTATTTGTCCGTGGATTGTTGCTGCAATGGTACAAATATTGTTTGTGTGATGTTCAAACTTATGGAGATCTTATGCCTCTTATAATGGTGTGATATCAGACAACATGTTATGACATTATGAAATTTTTTGTGATCTTGACAAGGCATGGTTGGTTCAAGCCATGTGAAGCTGGATAAACAATCAGAAGTTCACATATCTCTTGTATGATTAATGTTTAAGTCAGAGAGAATTTATTTTTCTCTACAGATTTTTTAAAGAGAAGTCACAAATGTGATATTCTGATGTCTTGGTGTGTGTCACTAAGTCTAAGTGAAAGGAGAACACTTAGAATCCAGCGGAAGACAGTGTGGATGAAGATGTGTTGATCAATATTTATGCTTGCAATGTCTGAATGGATGTCAGAACATTATTCATAACATGTTTCATGTGAGAACAACAAGGGAGTAATATGGACAGTTTCATCAAATATGTGTTAGAAGGTGTGCTTGACTATGCATGTGCATGTTTTGGGACTGGTTCTTTTTAGCAGAAATAGTCCAGAGCTATTAAAGACGTTCAAAGTTGTTCTTGGCTGGTGCACATTATTTTTGGTGGAAGTTTCTCCTCAAATAACGTTTCCTTTGATCAAGATTATTGCTACATTCAAGGATCATTATTTCCTAAGTAAATGAATAGTTATTTATAGAGTTTTATCCTTTCCTCTTTCACCTTGTGAGTATTTGATGTGTCCATAATTCTTATGGCTTTTGTTTGGGTTTGGGTGAGTTATGCTTGGGTATGGTTTTGTGAAGGCCTTCTTTGTCAATTTTTGGCCAAAAAGGGGGAGAAAGGGTTTGCTCAGATGGAAGGTTTGGAGTACGTTCTCACTAGTATCTTTAAAATATGCCGGCTAAGAAATTCTATCCTGTGTCTAGTGCATTGCTCTGTGACTTGATATATGAGTTATGAACATAGTTGTGGCCCGTGTTTTGAGTTACCAGGATTGGTGGTTGATTTATCTAGATCGACTGGTGGCTACTGATTAAAAACTGGTTAAGTAATATCTTATGCCACCATTGGTCCTCTATGACAAGGAATGGTTCATGGTTTGAGGGGGAGTGTCAGCTATCTTTTACCTCATGTACACCAAATGACTTCACGACTTTCTACTCCTTTTTTTTAAAAGTGTTGTTCTTTAGTGATGGTTTGGTACTGCAATAGAGCTCATTCAAAATGATGAAAAGAAGATGTCGAACAAGATGTTCTGACATCTTATCTACAGACTGACTCCATGGTGTTATATTGCTGAGTTCAGTAGTTGCTGAAGACTACTGTTGGTGGATGTAATTTGTGTTATTGCTGTAATCTGAGTAGTAATTTTATTTATTTGTTTTAGCCAAAATTTTCCAAAGGGGGAGATTGTAAGTTCTCTAGTTTTAGGATTGGCATTAATTTTTGTAAAACAAATAAGACAACAATATATTAGATATGAGGTGTTAACCTGCTAACAGGAACAGGTTGACCAAGAATTCCTATCTTATGTTGAGACATGTTGAGATGAGAAGTTATCATCATCTGGAATAGCATATCATATAAGATGTCCTATGAAGAAGCATACAACATCACGCTTGAGCTGAAGTGGACAGTTAGATTCTGTTATGATTTAACTGATGCAGAATATTCTTGGAATCTTATGCAATCATATATGGGGCTGATTTAAAGGTCAAGCGGATCAAGTCAAAATTTGAAGATTATGCAGTTTCTAATTATGGAGATAAATTAGGAAGATTTGATTGAAGACTTATTGTTATGCAAAATCTTCTACAAAACTGTTACAACTGAAGAGCTGTGATTGTAGGCCCAAATCCAGTTGGGAGATAGGTTATAAATAGAACCATTGTAACCTAGGATTTGTACCAACTAAGAATTATAAAGATGTACTAATTAGGACTGAGTCTGTAGCCACTCTCTAGGAGAGTTGGTGTAAGTGAACCACTCGGGTTGTGAGATGGTCACTGTGTTCTCACTCAAAAGCCTTTAGGTAATTAGATGAGTATTGTTCTTAGAGGAAGCTTTTAAGCAACTCTATGTTGTGTTCTTAGTTAGGAGTAAATTTGTAAATTGTGTAGTTTATCTTTAGGTATAGGCTAGGTGTTGTCATGGAAGTGTGTCTTCTGTTTTGCTGTCATGGAAGTGTGTCTTCAAGTTATTGTCCAATCGTTGTCTATTATTGAAGGGGATTTGAGGAGGGCCTCATACCTAGGTGAGTTTAGGTTGAAGTATAGCACGGGTAGTGATTAAGTGAGAAGTTGTAGACAGCATATTTTAGATTCAAATTGATACTGTCATAGTGGACTTAATCCTGGCTTGGTATACCCCCAGAGTAGGAGAGTTTCCCCAAATTGGTTTAACAATTCTGTGTGTTGTTTATCTTTTCAGTAGTGTTTTTAATATGTTTATACCTTGCCATGTTCGTTAAGTCAGATGAGATGTCCAACATGACATATGACATATAAGTTCTGTTATACTAGAATTTCACAACTCCTAGATCCTTCATGTCGAACTCCTTATTGAGTTCAACCTTCACCTTCATTATATCCTCTACATTGTTGTTTTCTATGAGAATATTATCCAAATAAAGCAAAAAAATAACAAATGAATGTCTAAGTCGAAATCTAAAGTATACACAGTGGTCGTACTGACTTCTAATAAAACCTATGTGTACCATGAACTTATTGAATATCCTATTACATTGTTGAGGATATTGTTTCAGGCCATATAATGACATGTTCAGCTTGCACACATAATCTTCCTTTCCCTTTCTGCATACCCTTAAGTTCCCCTCATCAAGAATGTTTCATCTAGTTCTCCATATAAGAAAGCAGTCTTCACATCCATTTTTTCCAGTTCTAGGTCGAGCTGTGCCATAATGGCAAGTAATATTCGAATGGACTTGTGCTTCACAACAGGAGAAAACACATCATTGAAGTCGACACTTTATTTTTGAGTGAAACCCCTTGCAACCAATCTTACCTTGTATCTTTACGACATTAGTCCTCAATTTATTCCTTAACTTTGAAAATCCAATTACAATTGACTAACATGGCTCCAACAGGTTTCTTGATAAGTTCCCAAGTTTGGTTATTATGAAGAGATTTCATCTCATCATCTATGGCCTTCAGCAATTCAGTCTTATTTCGAATCCTCATAACTTCCTTATAGTCTCGAGGTTCTTCATCTAGAACCTCACTTGCAGATATTAAGGAAAAAGCTATGAGATCTGCATACCCAAGTCTCTGAGGTGGATCGATGATTCTTATTGGCCTATCTCTTTCCAATAGGTAGTCATTGACAGTTTCCTCAACTTCCTCAGTATCTTTAACATCTTTTGCTTCTACTCCGACTTGATATGGGATACACAATTCAACATCAACATGCTCCACCTTAACATAAATCTCTTCTTGTTCCAGCTCTTCTTCATATATCACTGCACTTCGACCAACGTCATCAATTTTCTTGAAAGCCATCACAACTTCATTGAAAACTACAACTCGACTGGTAATACACCTCCTGTGACTTGGCTCTAGTCACCATAGCCTATAAGCTTTGACTCCTCCAGGGTATCCCATGAACATGCATCTCAAAGATCTAGGTTCTACTTTTTCTTGCCTAATGTGATCATAGCCTACGCTTTTAGACAATGGCGCGTATCTAAAGGGGGTGAATAGAGACACAAAAAATATTCCTAGACACAAATCTAGAAATTAAGTGTTTTAAATTTTTTTGATGCGGAAGCAATTAACTGGACAAATCGTCTAAAAATAACTTATTGGAAACTCATATATACAAATTAGACAAGATTAATCTATGAAATAAAAGAGTAATATATTGATATAAACTCAAATCAACAATCCACTTTATTTATTGTCTGAACACAATCACTTTGCAATGTTATTTCCAAGGCTAAATAATCAAAGAACTAACTTGATTGTTTTATCAAACACTTGGCGTGCAAATGAATTTTAGAATTTCTCTTTGATTAGTGTTGATATGCAAAACCACTTATAATCAAAATTGATTATAAGCTATATCCACACCTATTTCAAAAATAGATTTTGAAATAAAATTTCATACAATTCAATTGTTATCACAATGCTATTTGATAAAAAATGATGAAATTAAAAGCAAGTAAAAGCGGAAAAGTAAAAACACACAAGGAATTTATCTACATTGTTCCCCACTGCCGTCCTCACGTGTGAGTACGTCTGTGCCTAATTCCAATGGAACTAGGATAATTTTTATATGCAACATGTTTAATTTAATAGAAGAGTTAGAAACAACAATACAAATTTCTCCAATTTGGTGTTGATGCTCCTTCTTCCAACGTTTGATCTTAAGCAAGATCAAATTAACTGATAGATGCAACCTATTTTCCGCTTAAGTTACTTCCATAAAAGGATTTCAAACACCTCAAGGTTCCTTGCAAAGATTTAAAACACTCCAAGGGATTTCTCACTCAAGTAAATCTGATTGCAAACTATCAAAACAAGATCACTGATTCTATCACCCAAGTCTTGCTACTTAATTAAAAATATTTTAAACACTCTAAGGTTCCTTGAAAATATTTCAAACACTCCAAGGGATTTTTCACATGGATGAACTTTCAAATGATCTTGCAGGAAAATCCCCTTCAACAAATGATTTTGGAGGACAAACCCGATGGTTTTTTCCGATGAAGACCCCTACAAGAACTCAACCCAAACCAATTGGAAATCATCAATTCTTCGTCTAGATGGAACCTCGACAAAACATCATCACAATGTAATATTGTTGTGTATGCATAGATTGGAAGGTTAAAGATTAAGAGAAAAAGTAGGCTAATTTTATGGTGTCATCAAGTTGTGAATGATGCATGAATGAGTATTTATAGTTGTTGGACAATTAGGGCAATAAGGGAAAATTTGGAATCAAAAAGAAATTAAAATATGACCAAATAAAATAGGATGTGTCGACCTCAAACTCGTATGTGTCGACACATTATTTTTATTTAGGTCGTATGTGTCGACCTCACATAATGTCTTGTGTCGACTTGAAGAACTCAGAGGTTATAGGCTTAAATACGCTAGTAGATGTGTCGACCTGGAAAATGGATGTATCGACACATAAAATAAAAATTTATGCAATTTTAGAATTCTTTCAGTATGTGTCAACCTGTATAGTTGCATATGTCAACCGGAGACCTATAAAAGCTAGAGGCTTTAAAAATGAGTTACATGTGCCGACCTGAAACTCGGATGTGTCGACACATGTAACTAAAAACTATACAAAAATGGTTTTTCAATGGTTTTGATCAATTTCAATATGCTTTTTGATGAGTCCTAAGACCTATAATTCAGAGGAGTGCCACAAGACATAGGGATACCATCTACTTCACAAAAGTTCCATCTTGTCCCGGTTTTGACATCATACAAAACACTTTAAATCGAAGTTATACTCACATACGCAGCCAAATACTCTAAGTTTTTCGAGATCTGGTGGATGTCCCAACCAAACTTCTTCAGGTTTCTTCATATCTAACACAATCAAAGGACATATGTTTATCAGATACGTTGTTGTCGAAACAACCTCTGCCCAAAACACCTTCTTTAACCCAACACTAGTCAACATGCATCTAACTCTTTCCAAAATGGTTCTGTTATTTCTCTGAAATTATGATTGGCATACATTTTGGTTAAACCAACTTTACAGCAACATGTTCCAAATTGCAGCTTTCAACATGTTGAATGAGATGTCCCAACCAGGAGGATAGGACATTGTGTCTGCAGCAGTTGACAATTATGATACAACTAGTATGTTAGTTACTGAATATTCAGGGAATATTTAGTTAGCTTATATGGTGTCTAAGATTGACAAATCATAAATGCTATGTTAGTTTTCGAAGATATAATTTTTTTCAAAATATGGAGACATTTTAGGAAACTATTGATTGAAGACCTATTTTCTTGGAGAAGATTTTGCAGACTTTGTGCAGCCTCACTTCTACGTTTTAAAGCCCATCCCAGTCTAGAATTATGTTATATATTGACTGGTGAATACCTAGTTTTAGGTGGAACTTACGTGTGTGTTTTGTTAGGGTTTTTAGAATCCTTATTGTTGGGTTGTAAGTTCTATCAAGAATCCATAATCTTTTAAGCATTGGATGTTTGTGTGTCATATGCTCATAAGCTTTTAGGCATTGAGTATTTGTGTGTCAGCTCTCATAAGCTTTTAATCATTGAGGATTATGTGTCTTAGAATAGGGACTTCCTATTTTCTGTTCCCTAGTGTGTTTAGAGTTTCTCCAATTGCTGAGTTTCATAGAAGAGGGATTTGAAGAGGGCTTCATACCTAGGTGTGTCTTAGGTAGAAGTCAAGCAAAGGGTAATGATTAAGTGCATAGATTGTAAACTCGTGGGATTGATGTGTGGTCTACAAATTGATACTATCTAGTTGATTTCGTCCATGGATTGGTAGCCCCCAAAGTAGGTGTGGATTTAATCGAACTGGGTAAATATATATTTGTGTTATTTACCTTCAGCAATGTTTGTTTGTTTATATATCCCGTTGTTGTATGTTAAAGTCGGATTCAGTGTCTCGACATCTCTTAGGATATTCGGGATCTGACAGCCAGAATTTCAATTGGTATCAGAGCAGGCATTCTGCTCTGACTCTTGGTGAGATTTAGGGAAGTTACTTTCTTGTGCAATGGACAAGGATGGTGGAATTGTGGTGAAAATACCTATTCTGGATGGTATCAACTATGACTGTTGGAAACCTCATATGGAAATGTTCATAAAATCCCTATGCAACAAGGCTTGGAAAAATGTTGTCAAAGGATAGGAACCACCAAAGGTTATGGATGCAGATGGTAAGGTTACTGATTTACTGAAGCCTGGAAAAGATTAGAATGATACTGATGAGTTATCATCCCAAGGAAATCCAAAGCATTGAATTCCATATTTAATGGAGTTGATAAAAAAAATTTCAAGCTGATAAAGAATTGTAAGCATGCTAAAGTTGTTTGGGAGACATTAAGGAAGGTCCATGATGTAAATTCTAAGGTAAAGAGGGAAAAACTTCAACTTCTCTCGACAAAATTTGAGAACTTGAAAATGAAGGAAGATGAGAGTATTCGGGATTTCCACATGACTGTTCTAGACATTGCTAATAACTCAGAAGACCTGGGAGAGAGTATATCAAAGGATAAGTTGATCAGGAAGATACTCAGATCTCTTCCAAAAAGGTTTAACATGAAGGCGATTGCCATTGAAGAATCCTATGATAGAAGCACTATGACTGTGGATGAACTTGTAAGCTCACTTAAGACCTTTGAATCTTCTATCAATGAAAGGTCTAAAAAGAAGAAGAGTATAGCCTTTGCATCTAGTATTGAAGACTCAGAGGATTATGGTGAGTTAAACTTAGAAGGAGTATCTGAGGATATTGTGTTACTAGGAAGATAGTTCAATAAAGTGTTGAGGAAGTCCAAGTCATATGACAAGAACATGTCATTCAACATCAACAAAAGTCAGGACCATGGAGGAAAGTCAAGGGTTGAAGAAAAGCCAAATCAGGATGCATGAATGGGTATTTATAGTTGTGGGACAATTATAGCAATAAGGGAAAGTTTGGAATCAAAAAGAAATTAAAATATGACTTAATCAAACAGGATGTGCCAATCTCAAACTCATATGTGTCGACACATTCTTTATGTTTAGGTCGTATGTGTCGACCTCAAATAATGTCATGTGTCGACCTGAACAACTCAGAGGCTACAAGATTAAATACGCTAGTAGATGCGTCGACCTGAAAAAACGGACGTGTCGACACATAAAATAGAAATTTCTGCAATTTCAGAATTCTTTCAGTATGTGTCGACCTGTATGGATGCATGTGTCGACCTTAGACTTACAAAAGCTACAAGCTTTAAAAATGAGTTATATGTGTCGACCTGAAACTCGGATGTGTCGACACATGCAACTAAAAACTATGCAAAAATGATTTTTCAATGGTTTGGATCAATTTCAATATGCTTTTTGATGATTCCTAAGACCTATAATACAGAGGAATACCACAAGACATAAATATACCATCTACATCATATAAGTGCCATCTTGTCCCGGTTTTGACATCATACAAAACACTTTGAAGCAAATCTATACTCATAAACTCCCCCTTTTTGATGATCGCAAAACTTACGACGATGAATTTCTTGTAATTATCAAAGGCTCCCCCTGACTTTGTACTTCCCATCTTTGTCGCATATGCTTCCCCATCCCGTTTGACAACATAAAAAAGAAGATAGAAATTTATTAGAAGTACCATAGTTCCCAAAATAATTCATAATTATCATTCAGAGGCAATTTTGTATATAAAAGAAACAATTACATATACCTATATACATGCAATGATGCAAACTTTTAAATAAGGACCAGCACACATCACAACAAATGTAATGCAATGCAAAAACAATGTAAGATAAGTTGAACGTCACAATCATTTAACATTTCATAATAGAACTCCCGATATTGCACACGCATGTGCCAACCATAACAAAAACATAATTTCACTACTACTACCAAAACGAAAGAGTTTATCAACATAGTGTAACTATGACAACATGAACAATACATTACAAGATAAAATAAGGGAAATAACCACAACACATGCTTTCATATTAAGAACAAATATATACAAATGTGAAAGAATTAATGCATGAAGTCATTGTAAACATATAGATAAAAAACACACAATGGTTATTAATCGGAAATTTTTGGAAATGAACATTCGTGGTTTTCATCATTTGAAAGTGTATGAAGCATTTTTGAAAGAACTCTAAAAATTTGCATTTAGCTAAAACTTTACATTCAAGGAGAAATTGAAACGATATTACCTTACTCGTGAAGGGTTTGAAGTTACACTCACAAGCATTACACACTCAAACACATAGTTATGGAGAATACTTAAGGTGAAAGTAAAGAGATAAAACTAGGCAACATTTGAGATGTTAAAGATCCCCAATTCTCCGTGTATGTTGACAAAGGATTTGGTTACGAGTGGTTTAGTGAAAATACCGACAAGTTGATTTTTACTATTAACATGCTCAAACGCAACATCTTCTTTTTCAACATGATCACGACGAAAGTGGTGACGTATCTCAATGTGTTTACTCCTTAAATGTAGCACCATATTTTTGGTTAGATTAATGGCACTAGTGTTGTCACACATGATAATAATACGTGATAGTTTAATATCAAAGTCTAATAGTTGTTGTTTAAGCCACAATATTTGAGCACAACAACTACCAGCTGCCACGTATTCTGCCTCGGTAGTTCACAAAGCTATAAAAACTTGCTTTTTACTATGCTAACTTACCAAGGATTTTGAAAACAAGTGAAAAATTCCACTAGTACTTTTCCTATCCAATTTGCAACTGGAAAAATCGGAATTGGAATAACTAACCAAATTACAATCATTTCCCTTGTAATACCAAAGCACGAATTTTAAGGTACCAATAAGGTATCTAAAGATCCATTTTACGGCTTTTAAATGAGATTCCTTGGGAAATGCTCGATATCATGCACACATAAAAACACTAAACATAATATCGGGACAAGATGCTATAAAATAAAGAAGTTAACCAATCACACCTCTATACTGTTTTACCTCAATGTCCTTACCTTTCTCATCCTTTTCTAAATTACTGTTTGTCGCCATGAGAGTGTCAATTTACTTAGCACTATCCATTTCAAACCTCTTAAGTATTTCGAGAAAATACATGGTTTGACACACTAACGTTCCTTCATAGAGATGCTTGATTTGTAGCCCGAGAAAGTAATTCAACTCCCCCATTAGGCTTATCTCAAACTCTCCCTGCATAAGCTTAGAAAACTCCTTGACAAGATGCATATTAATAGATCCAAAAATGCTATCATATACATAAATATGAACTAATAAAATATGCCTTCCTTGACGTTTAATAAAGAGAGTAGTGTTAACTTTCCCTCTAGGGTATCCTTATTCAAGAAAAAATTTGCTAAGTCTATCATACTGTGATACAGTGGCAAAACTGACTATTTAATGTTAGTTTTGCATTTTGTGTTTGCAAATGTTGCGGTAAGCAAGAGTCGCCACTGTCTTTTCTTTTATCCAACAAAGGAAAGGGTGAAAAGAACAGAAAAAGACCTTTTCGAGAATTTTCTGAGTAAGGGGGTAGATTATGGAAAGGGAGGTTGTTAGCACCCTTTTCATCTGTGGTTTTCCACGAGCTCTTAGAGGTTTTCTCATTTTAAAAATACCTTTGTGCTTTGTGTTTGAAAATGTTTTGAAAACGCCTTAGTACGAAAAACTTTGTAATGTTTCTCGGGATAGTGGAGAAAGTATACAAAGGGTTTTGAAATTGTTTTTGAAAAGTAGTGTTTGTGTAAGTTCAAAATGTTTGAGCAAACTTCTAATAGCTATCTACTTTTATACTCGAAAAGGGTCATTCTTTTCCTTCTATCCTTTAGACAGTGTTATCCTACTATTAGTGAGTAGGTAGCCCTATCGTTGGATGTATTAGGGACATTAAAAAGGGACATTACAGTCAAGAAGGTAACTTGTGGAGATGCTTTAGCAGTTTTGTTTAGGGACTAGACCATTTACCGAGAAGGCAATTATAGGGTCATCGAGAGACTATGATCTTTTGATTTATGGGTCTTTGCTAAAGCGTTCCTGCCTCATGACTGTTTTATTTCTGAAGGCAACCAAAGTGGGATACCCTAGAGGTGTGCATGTGCAATTGTGTTTAGTTCATTTATTTATCTTGCATATTTAGTTTTTCTAACGTTTGTTTTCAGTCTTTCCATACATGCCTAATTACTAACAGTAATATTGTACAGAAAATAAAGTGCGGAAAGTGTAAATCTAAACTATTACATGGCTTTTGGGGAGGGGGATATTTACAATGTACAAAAAGTGGGAGAAGGAAAATAAAGAAAGTAGATAAAATCCTATTAATTATTACATCCAGTATGCAGTTACATAAATATAAAGATGCGAAAAATAAATAACGCGCGAAAGGTTGAAAGTTCGTCTAAAACCTAATAAGAAAAATCTTTTTTGTTGTTTTTTATTTAAGAAAAATAATTAAGTTAATTATCCTAAAGTCTACTTAGAAAATTAAATTAAGAAAAATAAACTAAGCTTTTTTTATGGTTTTTTTATTATGAAAAGAAAATAATTAGACTTAAATTCTAATTCATTGTTAAGTTTTAATTAATTAATTAATTAAAAGAATTAATTATTTAATTGAAAAAAGTCTAAGCCTAAATTTTTTTTGTGAGTTTTTTATTATTATAATTAAAATGATTAAAAGATGAAATAATTAAATAAAGCAAAAAGAAAAGGAATTGGGTTTGACAGTTGAAGTAGAATGGGGGTTGCAATTGAAATTTCGCTAAGCCCGGATTGTGAAGCCCAGGTCCATCCTTGGATCCAGTGTGAGAATTACTTGATGGTACATGGTATATCATGTTCTAGACGTCATGCATTCCATGTAATTCTCCTAACCTGCTCTAAGGATATCCAGGAACTCATATACACACATTAGAACATTCAACAAATTAATAAAAATAGAGATTTGAATTTGAGATTATACCAAAATGGTGATAGCTTGGATCCGATGATATGAGACCTTGTAAGCTTTGAGGATGGTTGGAACAAGTCCCTTGAAACCTCAAGAGCAATGTATGATTACTAGTTTGGACCAAAAGTACCTGCAGAGTGGGCTTCAAATTTTTACCGCTTTTGATAATTTTGCAAAAATTGGTAGAGCTCTCTCTAGGATGTGTAGGCGTCTTGAAATTATTTCTAGATGCTTGTTTATATAGAGAGGAATGAGGATACAAGAAAACAAAGGTTTAAACAACCTTAAAGCAAACATTTCAAAGCCATGAATGAAATTTGTAACTTTGGCCAAAAACAAGGAAACTTGTCATTTTTTGAATTTTAATGAATGTGGACACCTTTGCATGAAATTGTATGGGCCTAGGCTGTCCAAAACATAAAACCAAAGCTCAAAGCCCATTTGCAATTATTTTATACATTTTATTTTATATTTATTTGAAATAAATTAAAATAAATATGAATAAAATAGTTAGCAAATGCAAGGCATGGAAAGAATAATTTTAGAGGTCCTCTATAAACTTAGGAAGATGCTTGAAGTCCAAGAAATTGAGCCCTTGCCTTAAAACTTCAAATTTGCTTAATACATAATTCTTGAAAATTCCCATATTTTCCCAACTTGGGCAAGCCATAACTTGCTCAATATGTATCTAATGATGATGATCTAGGACTTTTTGGAAAGCCCAAGATGTCTAATTCAATCCTTCTTTTGATAAATTTTGCATTTGAAGATATTATCTTGATGTAAAAGGTCTTGGAAAAAAAGTGGCTTTTGTTGACTTTCTGAAAATGACTTGTAATGTATAAACCTTTATCTTTCAAATGGTGTATTTATTGAACTTGAGGGCTAAAGAGAAGTTGTAGGGAATTGGATTCTCTCCAAAACTAGCTTTGGTTGTATAATGTTTGATAAAGTATGAGAAATTGATGCTTTGTCAAAGTTCAGTTGACTTTTTCTATAAAAACCATAATTTGCCATTTTTGACTTTTGATGAATTAGGAGCAATTTTTGAGGAATCATGATAAACCCTTGATAAAATGATGGATATCACTTCAAAATGTTGATTTTGACCAAAAATCTTGAAGTTTGACTGTACATGGGCCACAATTGAATTTTGACCTAGCACAATTGATTTTCCAATACTTGAGCAATTGACTGAGCAAACTTATTGTGCAAGGCATGAAATTTGGCATGGATAGTCTTGAACACATATTAGGACCATGTAAAACACTTGAGACCTTTGGATCTCACGCATCTTGATGAAAATTGAAAATCCAAGTTAGAGGTTCATTGCCTTAGGAGGAGAATTAGTCTGGTCAATTCTTAGTCATTCTTGGGCAAGTTAGGGACCTCAATGGGAATGCCTTGAGAAAAATGATATGGAAAATTTTGGGGTACAACATATACCAAGCCCTAGGGTCTTGTTTAAGACCGTATAATGCACGTTTAAGCTTGAAAACATGATTAGGAAACTCATCATTTTCAAAAGCGGGAGGTTAAGAGACATACACCTCTTCACTTATGCATCCATTAAGGATTGCATTTTATGTCCATTTGAAATAATTTTAAATTCTTAGAACAAGCATAAGCTAATAAAAGGATTATAGCCTCAAGTTGCGCCACCGGAGCATAAGTCTCCTCATGGTCAATGCCCTCCTCTTTGTTATACCCTTGAGCCACAGGACGGGCCTTATTCCTTGTAATCACACCATGTCCTTCAAGTTTATTCCTAAATATCTATCGAGTGCCTATAATTTGATGATTAGTGGGACGAGGAACAAGATCTTAAACGTTGTTTATTTCAAATTGATTTAATTCTTCTTGCATGGAAATAAGCGAATGCTCATCAAGTAAGGCATCGTTAGTGTTTTTAAGTTCAACTTGTGATACATAAGCATGATGACAACAAAGACTACTTACTTTAGAGCGGGTTGTTACCCCCTTTTTTATATCACCTATAATGCTGTCAAGAGGATGATCTTTTGATGTTAACCACTCCAAAGGAAGACCATTATTTTCTTCATGGCTTTCATCATCCTTCTTTTCTTGGTTGGTATCTCCATCCTCCTCAATCTCTACCGTTTTAGGTTGATCAACTCCTTCATCAATGTATTTGAGTATGTCTTCCGTAGATGCACCGACACCATGAAAAGGACTACCTTTCCCAACACTATTCGGGTAATTATTATCAAAATTAACATGAACAAACTCTTCAACAATAAGTAATCTCTTGTTATAAACTCTATATGCTTTACTAGATTGAGAGTATCCGAGAAAAATACCTTCATCGACTTTCGCGTTAAATTTTCCAACATTATATTTTCTATTATTTAAAACAAAACATTTACATTCAAAGACATGAAGATGAGATAAATTTGGTTTTCTACCTTTTAAAAGTTCATAAGGAGTTTTATCAAGAATTGGACGAATAATTATCCTATTCAAGACATAACATGCCGTGCTAATAGCATAGGCCCAAAAGTGTTTTGGTAGACCACAACCATTGAGCATTATTCTTGCCAACTCCATTAAAATGCGATTTTTCCTCTCAACAACACTATTTTGTTGTGGAGTTCTTGGAGCTAAATAGTTATTTTCAATACCAAATTTATCACAATATTCTTCAAAGAGGTGGTTTTCAAATTCACCTCCATGATCTCTTCGAATATCAACTATCTTTGAATTCATTTTATTTTGAGCAATCTTGGAAAAACGCGTGAAAGCTATTAATGTTTCATCCTTTCTTTGTAAGAAAAACGTCCAACAAAATCTAGAGTAATCGTCTACAATCACTAAACCATAATAATTTCCACCTATGCTTTTAGTCCGTGAGGGACCAAACAAATCCAAGTGAATGTGCTCAAGTGACCTTGATGTAGACAATTTTGTTCAATTAAACATGCAATCCTTCTTTTCATTATGTTCAATTAAGCAACAATTTTGTGCAACAGACATTTTATATTCATTATCACATAATTGACTAATACTAAGAAGATTATCTCTAAGACCTTCAACTAGCATAACATTTGAGATAATAATGGTTGAGGGGTTACCTATACTACCTTTTCCAAGTATAGTACCTTTGTTGTTATCACCATAGGACACAAATCCTATCTTTTTTGCCATAAAGTCACAGAAGAGTGATATGTCTCTCGTCATATGTCTTGAACATCCACTATCGATAATCCATTTTCCCGTCATAGCATCAAGATATTAAACCTACAAAAATCAAACAAGGGTGGTAGGTAGCCAATTTTCATTGGGTCCTTGAGAGTGAGTTAAATAAATTTTGCTTTTTGGCAACCATTTAGAATCACCTTTAGGAATCAAAAAAAGTCCTAAACTTGCATTTTTCAATAGTGTGACCCTTTTTGCAACAATAGTGACAAAATATCCTATGATGAGAATAAATGATGCTATTAGGAACTTTCTTAATCTAAGAGTAGTTTTTATGAGGCTTTTAAACCTACAAGGACTGAATAGACATGTTCTCCATGGGATGATGTAGACTATCCAATTTGGTAGCAAGAGTACTCACTTCTTGTTGCCAAATTTGACATGTCTCACAACCATACTTGTAAGAAGGATCATCCACTTTACTATAATTTAAACTATCTATAATAAGTTATTTTAATGCTTATAACTCATCATTGGTATTATCAACCTTGGCCTTTAAAAATGTGAAAACGTTTTCTTGGGAGGCCAATCTTTTGTTAGCATTCAAAAACTCTAATTGTAGTTTTTCAAGTTCACTTTTTAATTCATTATAAGACAGAGATAAAATGTTAGAGTATTTGGAACTTACATCCTTTTTCTTGTCTTGTCGATGATTTGCCATGAAACAATAATTTGCCTCTTCATCACTCTCACTTGAGCTTTCTTCGCTTGGGGATTCACTTTCCCTTTCCCAAGAAGCATAGGCTTGTCTAGGCTTGTTTCTTTGGCCTTTTTCTTTCTTTTTGGAAAGAGATAGAAAATTCGTTTTATAGTGACCAGGCTTATCACATTCATAGAAAATGACATTTCCTTTGTCCTTTTTGTTGTTCTCTTATTTGAGGGAGGAGGATTGCCTTCTAAACTTCATGAGACTATTGTCGGAATGTTTACCTCTATTTTTCTGAACATACCGATTATACTTCCTTAAAAATAGTCCCATCTCTTCATCATCCGAGATCTCATCATCACTAGAGTCATTATTCTTGTTTTGCTCTTCTTTTGAGGATTTAGAGCTAGAAGCCTTAAGAGCTTTGGACTTCATAACTTCCTCCTTGTGACTTTCCTTATTCTTATTTTTCTTCTCAAGCTTCTTTTCATATTTGTCCAAGCAATTGAGTTCTTTCTTGTGTTCTTCAAGCTTACTAAAAAGTGCGGTGAGATCAAGTGTTTCAAAATTGTTAGCTTCCTTGATCGCGGTGACCTTGGGTTGCCAACACCTAGTAAGACATCTCAAAACTTTATTAGTATCAATAGTATTTGAAATAGGATTACCTAGCAAGTTTAAACGATTAATAAGGTGAGAGAATATCTTTCTCATTTTTGCAATGGTTTCTCCATTTTTCATGCGAAAGAGTTCAAACTCTTGAGTGAGTGTACTAATCCTAGCTTGTTTGACCTCATTATTTGCCTCATGGGAAAGTTGTAAACTATTCCACATAGCCTTAGCGGTTTTACAATGGGAAATGCTATAGAAATCATCAACACCAAGTGCGGATACGATGATGTTCTTAGCTTTCCAATCGTAAGATCACTTTTTATTATCATTCTCATCCCGTATATTTTCCGGCTTACGCATAGTAATTCCATCAACATCATATGTCACCATTTTTGGACCATTTTGAATGGCTTCCCAAACACCTTTGTCATATGACTTGATATGAATTTGCATACAAGTTTTCCAATGAGTATAATTTTCTCCCGTAAAAATTGGAGCTCTCTTATGATCCCCTTTAGGTTCGTAAGCCATTTTTTAAAGAGTGTTCTTAAGACGTAATTAATCGGGCTCTTGATGCCACCTGTTAGACGATGGCACGTATCTAGAGGGGGGTGAATAGAGGCGCAAAAAATATTTCTAGACACAAATCTAGAAATTAATTGTTTTAAAACTTTTTGATGCAGATGCAATTAACTGGATAAGTAGTCTAAAAACAACTTATTGGAAACTCGGATATACAAATTATACAAGATTAATGTATGAGATACAAAGAGTAGTAGATTGATAAAAACTCAAATCAATAATACACTTTATTTATTGTTTGAACACAATCACTTTGCAATGCTATTTCAAGGGCTAAATAATCAAAGAACTAACTTGATCGTTTTATCAAACACTTGACGTGCAAATGAATTTTCAAAATTTCTCTTTGATTACTGTTGATATACAAAACCACTTATAATCAAAATTTATTATAAGCTATATCCACACCTACTTCAAAAACAGATTTTGAGAGAAAAATTCTTACAATTAAATTGTTATCACAATACTATTTGATAAAAAGAATTATGAAATTGAAAGCAAGTAAAAGTGGAAAAGTAAAAACACACAAGGAATTTTTCTATACAGTTCCCCACTGTCATCCTCACATGTGGGTACATCTGCGCCAAATTCTAATGGAACTAGGATAATTTTTATAGGCAAAATGTTTAATACAATGGAAGAGTTAGAAACAACAATAAAAGATTCTCTAATTTGGTGTTGATTCTCCTTCTTCCAATCTTTGATCTTAAGCAAGATCAAATCAACCGATAGATGCAACCTATTCGCTGCTTAAGCTACTTCATAAAAGGATTTCAAGCACCTCAAGGTTCCTTACAAAGATTTTAAACACTCCAAGGGATTTTTCACTCGAGTAAATCTGATTGCAAACTATCAACACAAGACCACTGATTATATCACCCAAGTCTTGCTACTTCCTTTAAAAGATTTCAAACACTCTAAGGTTCCTTGAAAAGATTTCAAACACTGCAAGTGATTAACATGGATGAACTTTCAAACGATCTTGCACGAAAACCCCCAATTCAACAAATGATTTTGAAGGATAAACCCGATGGTTTTTCCCAGATGAAGACCCCTACAAGAACTCAACCCTAACCAATTGGAAATCTTCAATTCTTCTTATAGATGGAACCTCGACGGAACATCATCATAATGTAATGTTGGTGTGTATGCATAGATTGGAAGGTTGAAGATGAAGAGAAAAAGTAGGATAGTTTTATGGTATCATCAAGTTATGAATGATGCATGAATTAGTATTAATAGTTGCGGGACAATTAGGGAAATAAGGGAAAATTTGGAATAAAAAAGAAATTAAAATATAACTGAATCCAACAGGACGTGTCAACCTCAAACTCGTATGTGTCGACACATTCTTTGTGTTTAGGTCGTATGTGTCGACATGAAAAACGAATGTGCTGACACATAAATACTTTACAAGGTACATTGTTAAGCCTTCAACCTTTAATTGGCACATGATTATTGGTTGTAAAGCGCTTTATGTGATCACTTGTTCGTGAAAGTTTGCGTATGATGTGCAAATGATATTATTATTGCATGAATCTTGTTTCGTGTAGGTACCTTGGCCTCACACGGATGTGTCGGGTACATATTCCGCCATGTGATTGTTGTTTCATATACCGTATGAATTGTATTTCTTGCAGGTACTTTGGCATCACATGAATGTTTCCGCTACACATTTCGCCATGTGTTTGTTATACACTGTATGTATTGTGTTTCGTGCAGGTGTATTTTGATATTCGGATGTGTCTGCTACACATTCCAATCTTGATTTGTTGATACTTTGACGCTTAGGCTGATGGTATTTTCTTTGTTGGTGATAGCAGCTCGAAAAGTTTTCTGGTTTTCTTTGCTATTGCTCGCCTCTAGGGATTGTCATCCATTTGGTACCTTTCCCTTCTATTTTCCTTTTAACATTTTTTTGCTTTCTAGAGGTCATCTAAAGTAGGAATTGTACCGCTTTTCTTGCCATGAGAAGTAGGAATAGAGATGTATGACGGGGATCTCCATTAATGATCATGTCAGGAATCCCTCTAGTTTATTTAAAGACCCGTTTAGGGCAATTCCACATTATGTGCATTATGTGTGCTACTTATGTTTGTTTAAAATCCTATCTTTGAAGTATGTATTCTGTAGGTGTATTTACATTTGTGCTATCATATTCCCGCACCATAATAAGTCCTCAAAAGCAGGCGAGAGAGAAGGGTTCGCAATCGACCCACACATTCCGTCCATGTCATACTTAGCTCACGTTGTACGTCAATGCTTTGGATTTTTTTCAAATCATGTGTATCTAGTTGGTCAAGTGGAAAAGGGTTTTGAAATCAAACCCCCACACTTTTTCAGAAGTTCACAATGGCTATTGCTGACACTTTGCTACCCGCTTGTTTGCTTCAGGTGATCTGCTCCCCTTAGCTAAAGTAACGCTTTTCTTTTTTATTTCATTTCAATCTCCCGCTTGTTTTCTTCAGGTGATCCATTCCCCTTATCTAAAGCATTTTCTCTTCATACCCCCATCCCTTGAGTCAGTATACCCCGATTGCATGCTTTTTCCAAAGTACTTCTTTGTATATACCATGCTCCCTAAGGATATGCTTGTTTCTTTCCCGATTCGAGCTAGACCTTAGAATAGGTATCCATGCATGCTAACATAGGATAGAGATTTCCCTTTCAAAACTCAACCTTAGGATCAATTATTATATGATAACCTTAGGAATAGATTTAAGATGGTCTCCCTTAAATGTTTTTTTTATTTCTTTTTCATCCTTGCATTAAGACTAAAACTCTTTTCTTGGAAAATGGATAAAACATCTAATAACTTTCAAATCCTTTTTTAAGGTAAAAAACATCAACCAATGCAAAATATTTTTCATCTTCGGGCCCCCTTTTCCTTCAAATTTTTTCTCAAAATAGAATGTTAGTTCCTTTCCACTACAGGTCGTAAGTCTCCAAAGGTCGAGCAGTGGTGGAATGATTGAATTTAGCACTGTCCAACTAAAAAATACAAACCCGCCAAAACAAAAAAGCTGAACTATGACTGCTCTGATTCCTTAAAAGGGATACGTAGGTATTGGGGCAGGGCCCGAACGAGCATAACTTTATTTTCCCTAAATTATTTTCTCTTTTATTTTGCATACATTCCATCTTTCTTTTTACTTTAAACCTTAGACATAGACTTTGACCACACCCATTAGATTAGAACAACAAGAGTGGATATTGTAGAGTACTACGGGTGTGTGAGGTGATAATACCTTCCCCTTGCGTAACAGTCTCCCTTACCCGATCTCTCGATCATTTGATCATGATTTCACCCTCCTTAAGTTTACTCGATGTTTACCTTTACCTTCATGTGGAATAAACAATGTTTACTCGATTGTCTCAGTTGGCGACTTCATTGGGGGAGTGTTGACCTATTGCTGGTCTATTCGGGAGTCGCTCCTAGCTCTTGTTTTATTCTCTTTGGGTGTTTATTTTTTTATGCTTCCATTTTATTCATCCATACATGATTACCTAAGCATATGTATTTGCATCGCATTTTATTAATTTCCATATTGGTTATCTGATGTGCTGGATTCTGGTTCTCCATGTTGGGTGGGTGTTACTATTGAGGTAAAAGGCCTAGTACCCAGGCTAGAGGGCACTATCTAGGAAACCTATGAATAGAGTAGAACATGACGGCTATTGGACGAAGATCCTACCAGCGCGGTCATGTCTTCTACGCTGAGATGAGGTTCAAATGGGGTGTTATTATCATCCACGTCTGTGGCTTGATGATAGTGCTTCAGGATGAACCCGTGATTTTTTAGTTACCAAAGGCTTACCAGGACCTAGTATTTACACGTGAGTGGGAGGGATCATTTTTACAGGTATAGATGGTGACTTTATTATGATGGTAACTTTATTCTGTTGTTAACTATATTCCGCTAGTGACTTAGTTTTTTGTGGTTTATGTTCCATACTATTGATCTTGATATTCTCGACACATCTAGATACGGCAAAGTAGATTTCCAATGTTGGAAATCTTGATTCCATGAATTATTGCACCTTGCACCATGGCATATTTATTTTTACAAAAGAAATGTAAGAAAAATATATATTTCTAAAAAAGGTTAACCTGCATTTTTATTTCATTTCCAGGGTGTTTCAGAGTAAACGTCTATATTAAAAATGATAAACAACCATCATTTTGTTAAGAGAGACACTAGAGACGTGTTCAGTTACAAAATTGGTACTTCCAGTTGGCCTCGTTTGAAGGAATTGAGTAGGGCGATGGTTTATCTAAATTTGCAAGTCTTTAACAAAAAATACGACGACCTTTTGCCTTTTTTGGATGTTCAAGTGGAGGACAGAGCTCTTCATACTCTGTTACAATTCTATGATCCGGAACTGTGATGTTTCACATTCCAGGACTATCAACTAGAGTCGACTCTTGAGGAGTATTCTTATATCTCAGGGATCAAAACCACTAATGATATTCCTTTTTCATGTGTCCCAAATGAACAAAATTATGATGTCATTACTAAGGCGCTTTATTTGAGCCTGAGCGATGTGAAAGGCAATTGTTGGAAGAGAGGTACAACCAGTGGTCCCTATGAGGATTTTATGATATGCAAAGCTATAGAAATGGCAACTAAGCATCAGCGGGTTGAGTTCAACACTCTTTTAGCTGTTTTGATTTATGGTCTAGTTATTTTTCTGGATGTTGAGAAGTTGGTAGATTTGGAAGATATTTGTGTGTTCATGAATCCAAATCCGGTACCGACTATCCTGACCAACACTTAATTTGCTATTCATTCCAGTTATGGTAAGAAAGGAGTTATGGTGTGTTGTGTGGCATTGTTGTACAAATGGTTCATGTATCAGCTGCTGACCAAAGGACCGTCCATGGACACTTTAAGCACTCGTATATGGGCCATGAAGCCCATGGCTCTCACATCTTTTGACATAACCTGGTATAGACATTGTCTTGATAGTACTGTAGTTATTACCAGTTGTGGAGGTTTCCCCAACATCCCTAGCATGGGGACACATAGAGTAATTAACTATAACCCAATTCTTGCTCTATGCCAACTAGGGTATGCTATGCGGAGTCCTCCTAAAAACAGCAAAATTAGTGGATCGGTGTTTTGCAAGAAAGGGGAAGATCCATAGATGCTAAAGAGGGTAGTGATTGCTTGGACCAAAATATTTATAAAAGACAAGGATTTCTTCTTGAAGAGGGAGCTGACAGCATATGGACCTTATGTTGAGTGGGTCGAAGCGAGGGCGAGAACACTTCAGTTACCATTTGCAAAGGAAGATCCCTGACAAGTTGCAGCATGATGTTCCCAAAGAATGTTTCTACCAAGTGCAAGATGAGAATCAACATCTTCGCATCGATTTGGGAGCCAAAGAGATGAAGCTTTATTTTTTAAGGGAAGGTAAGAAATATTTAGCATGCAAAATCAAATAATCTGAGAAAGCTAGCACTTCTAAGAGATCCATAGGTGAATATGACTCTATTGCTTTTGAAGACCACAAAAGAATTGTCTCCTCTATTGAGAAGAAGTACATGCAGAGTTGTCGAGATAGAGACATACTCTGGGCGTCCAAGGCTGAAGTAGAAAAGCATGCTGAAGCTAAAATCAAAGATTTAGATAAGCAAGTCTGAGGCGAAGATGCTCAGCTCAAAGTAGAAGTCAACCAGAGACTCGCAGCAGAGGCCTATCTCAAAGGGCGTAGAACTCAGTTGTCACAGGTCGTTGGAGTAATCTCCAGGCTCAAGGGCCAGATGCAATTATGAGTTTCCAGAATATGTAGGGTTTGTTGTTCGTTTGTTTTTCTATTTTGCTGTAAAAGACATCCTCCAGGCTTGTTTGTCAAGGTCTTATCTTTATTTGTCATACCTTGACAGATCATCTTGTATAAACTCAATTGGCTTGATATTTTATGAATGAAAGCGCTCTTTATTGTTTTTGTGTTTTTTGTTTATTTTTTGTCTATCTCTTATCATGTTGTTTGATATTTTCAGTATATGAAAAAATTCTTGGGTGCCCTGGAAGTTATAAAACATTTCATGCATGATCATTCATTCGTGTATAACATATCATGCCAGGTGGTTACCACGGGTTTTATTATATTTGATCTGGGTTTTCTTTTCATAAATTGCTACTACAAACTCGTGTCGTTACAACACTCGGAGTTCTTCTAAAATATAGATGGAACAAATTCAGGCAGATGTTGTTGCCATGGGTGTCAAGATGGACACTCGTGTGGACCAGCTAATGGAGATTATCCCTTGATAGTGAGGCCTACTGAGACTGTGAATAATGGGAATGAGACTTTGATTGTCAATCCTCCAGGGGTTGTTATTAACAGCCCAATCTGTTGGACTCTCAGGATTTTAATTTTAGGCCAGCACCTAATATTACTAGTCAGACTTTGCCATCTCATGGGGGTGCCACTGTCAGTGCCATTATTGAAGATGAAAGCTTGAATCTTGATATGGATGTGAATCAGCTAATAAAGCTGTTGCGACTGGTTTTAAAATCAAGAGTCGCCACTACTAGTTTTTATCCTAAGGAAGGGCATCTAATAGGAAACCCTAAATTGTAAATAGAGATTCTAAGTTTCAGACTTCTTTAGACGAAAGGAAGGTGTTAGGCACCTTTCATCTACCTTATTCTTAAGGATACTTGGTTTAGGTTTAGGTTTTAGGTAGAACAAGGTTTTAATTTTTAATAGGGGAACTCGCCACGATTTTAGTCATATGCCTACTTATCATCTTATGAGGAATCAGAGTCCCAATTCGTAGTTCGCATGGGTTTGTGTTTTTTAGAGGTTGCAAAAGTATTTTGAATTGCCTCGCATTTTGACCAGGTGTAGAGATAACAGAATTTTGGACTAAATGCACGATTAGTCAAAATATATTTGGAACCTTTAGCAAAAAATTGTTGTTTAGATTAGTTTATTGCGAAAAGGATTTAATGTTTGTTAGATATTTTTTATAATATTAATTATGAAATTTCTTAATTAATGCATGATTTAAAAACATTTAATGCAATGTAATATAAATATATACATGAGTTTTTAAATAAAATAATTATTTAAATGATAATATAAATAATATATGTGAAAATAAAGTAAAGTAATTATTATATTAAAAAAGAAATAATAATAAGAATAAAAAGAAAAAGAAATAAGAAAATATAATATAAAAAATAGAGAATATTTAAATTAGTTCAGGGGGTGTACTTTAAATTAGGTAGTAAAAAGGGTGGGGTGTAAAAAGTCAGGGCCTGAATTCAGATATTGAATTCAGGCCCAGTAAGCCTGGGGGTGCGTTTCTATAACTAACAAGCAAACAGGGGGTGCGTTGAAGGAACTGGGCCGAAGTTCAGATATTGAACTGGGCCCAGAGGTAGGGAGGGTGTATTGCGCAAGTTTGGTTAGTAATTGCAACGAAATGGGAGGTGTGAAAAATAGACGGGCTAGGCCTAATACACGTTTGAAGAGGCCGATTTAGACATTATATGTGCAGGTACATAATATCGCGGTAGACTTGGCCTCACGGCCGTCTGATGTGTTTCGTGCGGACATAGTTTGAGGGAGCATGATTATCATAGAAAGCGCGAAGGTACTGGATTATAACAAAATATTTCATTTTTACAAAAAAAAATATTTCTTTTCATTTGGTTTACAATACATTCTTTCTCCCTCTCGACCCAACGATCCCTTTTCTCTTCTCCCTGCGAACCCTAAAATCCCCTACAGAGGCTCTCACTATCAACCCTCTCCCCCACCGTTAATTCAACCCCAATCCAGCAATAATATCAGGACAAAAGCTAAGTGATTTACCTATGTGACTTCGTGTTTTGAGTTTGCTCGTCTTGAGTTCTAACCTTTATCTTCTTCCCTTCTAATTTTGTAGATTCCAACGATCCTCGAGGGTGAAGATCCGAAGATGTACTCAACGGCGGCCGATGGCATGGTAGCAACAATGTGATTAGGGTTTTAGATTTTGAAACCCTAATCACCTTCCTCCTGTCTTCAGGTATAGGATATTCGCCTTCCTCCTCGTTTAAGAATTTCTTCTTCTTCTTTAACTTTTTCCGTTTTTGTACTCAAATTTCTTTCTCTATTTCTTTCCCCCTTCTATATTTTTTATTTCAGTATTTATAGAGTTATGGTTTTGCTGTTACAAAACTTAGTTAGGGCTTAGATTTAGGTATTTATAGGAATTACGGATTTTATTATTCTTGTAATTGATTCGTTTTTATTTTGTAAGTTATTCGATTGAATGCTATAGAGATTTTATTGCATAATATCCAATTTTGCTTGTTTTTGAGATTTGATTTGTATTAACACTGATTCTGTATTATTTTTTAGATTTGTTCTGTAATAAGCAAGTTTTGATTTTTAGATTTCTACAGTACATGTTAATTTGATAAAACATGCATAATTCTGGCTTGATTGATATAGTAATTGTTACTTTGGGCCTGCGTTTTTTTTATTTCTCTCTGTCCAGCAAATGTTCAAACGCTTTTGGGCCTCACATTGTAAAGGTTTCTTTTCTGCCCAACAACAGCTTTTTTCTTTTTCTACGCCAACATTTTCCTTTATACGGACTAGGCCCAATCGACCTTCTTTTTCTAACCCAGCGACAATTATATTCTCTCTAATAAAAAAACTCTTAATAAGTAATTATATAAAAATATTTAATATAATACCTATTAATAATAAATAATAAAATGAATCTCTTAATAATTTGTAAAGAAATATTTTTTTATTAAAATAAAAACAGAAAAAGTTTTAATAATAATAATAATAATTTTTTCTAAAATAATACAGTAGTAACAAAAACATCAGATGGGCTAGCTAAAAAACTCAATGGGCCTATAATGTGTAATCATACCCCTCCTTTTACTATTTAATCGCCAAACGAAAGTAGGCCCTAAATTTTAATGTGCTTTTGAATTGAAGTTTCACCACGTCTTTTTACTAACAACGACAAAGCCTAATGGATCCTTATAAATAAAATCTTAATTTCCTTTTGCACCAGTTTCCAGTATTCAAATCTCATGGGCCATTGGCCAACATGCTTCGCAAATGGGCTTATGGGTATATGGGTCTTTCTGATTTAGAAAGCCCCACTCTCTTGAATTAAGACACACCCCTCTATTGAGTTGGATTCTTAAAAATGGGCCATCAGATATTGCTGGACCATCCTTAATCAAGACATTTCTCTTCCATTTTTAATCTTGAAAATACGATCATAAAGGTGGGGAAAATTTGGGGTACGATAGACGCCCCTCTCATTCCTGAAAGAACAATTATCGCAGAAAGGTGTGTTTTGGGGATGTGGGTTCGATTATGAAGATTGTTTGGTACAACCAAAGGGTTGCCGGTGCTTGAAGAATCCAGTCCAAGATTTGATTACCAAGGGAGTTCTGCAGTTTGACCGTATAGTTTCTGAGACTAAAGTTGGTGAGGATGAGGTTGATGTGATAACTATTCCTTTCAAGGAAAAGACCATTCAAGTACATGTTACAATTCCAGTTCCTGTCAAGAATCACCTATAACCATCACTGCACCCGGGCCAGTACCATATGCCAGCGACAAAGCAGTTCCTTGGCATTACGGTTGTGAATGTTATTATGATACGGTGGGAGAACTGACTTGGGTGTTTTGTGTTTGATCGCAATTGTTGCGGATAGCAAGAGTCGCCACCAACTTTTATTTTATCCAATAAAGGAAAGGGTGAAAAGAACAGGAAATACCTTTAGATATGTTTTCTTGAATTCGGGGGGTAGGTTATGAAAAGGGAAGGTATTAGCACCCGTTCCATCCGTAGTTATCTACGGGCTCTTAGTTGCTTGCTAGATTACTTTGAAAAAATGCTTTGTTTTAAAAGGTGTTTGTGATGGGTGTATGTTTGAAAATATTTTGCAAAAAATGCCTTTGTTGTGGCTAACTTTGTAATGAGTCTCGTCTCTATAAGAATGCGTACAAAGTGTTGGTTTTTGTAAATAGTTCAAAGAGATATTTGTTTTTGAAGAATGTTTTGAAAGTGTATGTGTGTAAATGGTTTTAGTTTGCGAGCAAGTAACTACGAGTGTCCTACCTACTCAAAAGGTCTATGTTCTTTTCCTCCTCCTTTAGATGTTGATACCTTACCATTGATTTGGTAAGAATCCCCATCGTTGGATATGAAGGGATGGGAGTGGGTGATCGTATAGTCATAAAAGGCAACTTATGAGACATTTTAGAAATTTTCGTAAGGGACTAGATCGTTTACTGAAGGCAACATCGAGGGACATCGAGGGAGTATGATCTTTTTATCGAAGGTCTTTGCTAAAACGCCGATATTCGAGGGACATGACTATTTTCCGAGGAAAAAAGTAAGATTAACCTAGAGGTGCATGTGTGTGAATAGTGTGTTTGATTGCATGAATTTTTGTCTTGAATTTATGGTTGACTACTTGTTGATTTTATCTTGCCATACATACCCTAATTACTAACAATTTATATTAAAGCAGTAGTTTGCGGAAATGTAAAGTCCTAAGCTATTATATCACTTTAGGGGATGGGGATACAAATGTACAAATGGGGTGTGGAAAGCAATAAAAGTCCTAATTATTACAACCGTATTGAATAGCAATGAAAGAAAAATATATAAAGACAAAAATAGTGCAAAAAGAGAGAAAGAAAAGACATCCTGGATTGAAGCAGGTGTCCTTCAATTCGCACACCCTCTTCTCCTTATTTTGTTTGGGATTATAAGTCAGTGTGTATCAAAGCATACACTCATCGATTCACACACTTTTTCCCTTCGTTTGGGCCTACAAACTAGTGTGTAATGAAGCATACACCCTTCGATTCACACACCTTTTTCGGTTTTCTTTCGTTTGGGACTGGACAACAATATGGGTCGAAGCCATGATAATATTGTCTTATGGTCTTGAAGGTTAGTTCTTAACATGTATTTGGATAAGAAAAGAAAACAAACAAAAGGGTAGAAACGAAAAATAAACAAAAGGTTATTTACATGTTATGCTTGAAACGAAAGGTTTAAAGTCAAGAAGACTCACCTTGAAGCTGGAATGTGTTTTGGACTTTGAGTTGCTGCCCTATATATCCTTGACTTTGAAGGAAGGAAGGAACCTGAGTTTGAAGGATATGGAAACTGGGATTCAAAAGAGAGAACAAACAGAGGTGTTGTATTTCTTTGTTTCTGGATTCGAAGGAAAAGAAGTGTTGTGTTTCTTTGGTTCTAGATTCGAAAGAAAAGAAACAAGGGTGTGGGTTTTTTGGTTCTGGGTTTAAGAGTCTTTAAGTGTTCTCTCCTCTCTTTTCCTTGCCAACAAAATCTCTCTCCAGCCACTCAAAAGCCACCCTTAGAAGTGTTATGAAACATCTTATTTATAGAAGAGTTTGGCTGATATTTGGGGGGAAAACAAATGATATTGAAACAGTTTGGGTATGCTTTTGTGATACGGTGGGATAACTGACTTGGGATTTGCGTTTGTTTTCGCACTTGTTCGGTTTAGCAAGAGTCGCCACCGACTTTTTTTTATCCTAAGGAAAGGTAAAAAAGCACAGGAAAGACCTTTGAGATGTTTTCGTGGGTTCAGGGGGTAGATTATGAAAAGGGAAGGTGTTAGCACCCTTTTCATCCATGGTTATCCATGGGCTCTTAGTTACTTATTTTAGATCACTTGCCTTTGCTTTTCATTTGTTTGAAATGGTTCTTTGTGTGTGTGTGGTTTTGAAAATGTTTTGAAAAAGATGCCTTGTCTAGGAAACCTTTGTAATGACTCTTGTTTGAATATATGCAAAGGTGTATGTCTTTTTGAAAAGATAATTCAATGTTTTGAAAGTTGTTTGGAAATTGTTTTTGAAGTTGTGTTGTGAAGTGTGTTTTGAAAAATGGCAAGGATGTTTTGCAAGATTTTTGATCAAGTAACTAAGAGCTATCTACCCTATTTTACTCAAAGATCTTTCTTGTGTTTTTAACCCTTTTAACAGTGTTGTTTCACCATTGTATTTGGTGAACAACCTTG
Organism: Vicia faba; assembly: GCA_948472305.1. Taxonomy (NCBI): domain Eukaryota; kingdom Viridiplantae; phylum Streptophyta; class Magnoliopsida; order Fabales; family Fabaceae; genus Vicia; species Vicia faba. The sequence goes on along the minus strand of OX451737.1, from coordinate 763,790,623 downwards.
TGTTAGGATGTTTAACGGGACAGGCGCGAGTCATCGTATAGACCATGATAGCAATAGTGTCAAGTATTTTTGGCAATTTCCTTAAGGGACTTGATCATTTTGTTTAGGCAACCTAGATAGCGTCATCGAGGGACTATGATCATTTTGATTGTCTTTGTTTTGCCAAAGTACTCAACATGCAACCATGGCCCATTTTTGAAGGCAACAAGTGGAATTACCCTAAGGGTGCATGTGTGCAAAGTGTGTTTGATTGCAAGCATTTTGTCTTGATTAGGGGTTGTCTACTTGTTGGTTTTATCTTGCCATACACGCCTAATTACTAGCATTTGTATAAAGTAATAAAAATGCAGGAAATAAATATCCTACACTATTACAACCATATTGAAAGGCAAGAAAATGTAAAGGCAAAAATAAAATAAAAGCAAGAAAAATGAGGGTCTTTCGATTGAGGCAGAAAACCCTTCGATTCTTCACTTTCTGGCTCTCTTCGATTTGGCCTGAAAAGGGTGAAGGCATGACTTTCGACTGAGGCCTCACGGTCAGCATGTTGTGCCTTTTGATTGGGACCAGTGGGACAACATGTTGTGCCTTTTGATTGGGACCAGTGGGACAGCATGTTGTGCCTTTCGATTGGGACCAGTGGGACAGCATGTTGTGCCTTTCGATTAGGACCAGCGGGACAGCATGCTGTGCCTTTCGATTGGGACCAGTGGGACAACATGTTGTGCCTTTCGATTGGGACCAGTAGGACATCATGTTGTGCCTTTCGATTGGGACCAGTGGGACAGCATGTTGTGCCTTTCGATTGGGACCAGTGGGACAGCATGTTGTGCCTTTTGACTGGGCCTGGAACCAGTATAAGATGTAATCTGCCTTTCTGCCTCCTTCGATTGGGGGTTGAAAGCAGTGAGGGAGTGGCTTTCAATTTTTCTTTGTCTCCTTCGATTGGGGGTTGGAGTCAGTGGAGTCATGCCCTTCGATTTTCCTTTGTCTCCTTCGACTGGGGGTTGGAGTCAGTGGTTCTATCTTTTGTTTGAGGCAAGGAAACGGAAAGGTTATGGATTTCGTCTTAGGTCTGGAAACAAACAAGGTTATGGCTTTTCCACAGGCTCCTTGCTGACTCCTTGTAAGCATATTAGGCCCTTAAATTGTGATTCGAAAGGCTTGTGCAGCTAGCCAATCGAAGGGTATAACAAACCTGTCTCAAGTTCTTAAAATGCAACATCCAAACATAACTACAGTCCAGGGGTTAACACAAAAACAAAACAATGGGTCTCAAAGTCCAAAGTATAACTAATTAAGGTTGAGTTTTCAGCATATGGGCAGTTAGGATCGAATGTTAAAACATGGTATACAAATATCTACATTTTTCTTTAATGGTATATGCACATGATGTTTAAATGAAAGAGTTCCAAGTTTAGAGAGAACTTACCTCTTGAAATGCTTAGTCGAAAGAGCTGTAGGTGACCTTTTTTTGATGGTGGAGGGAGCCTCGCTGGGATCTTCCTGAAGCTAGTTCTGTTACTGTTTGGTTTGGGCAGTCACTGAATCGAAGAGAGTATATGATGGTGATACGTGAATCGAAAGTTGCTTCAGTCTAGGGGAAGTAAATCGAAAGGTATACCACTGAGACTTTTTATGAAAAATCTTAGAGTTTTGCAGGTTTGAGAATGTTGGAGAGTTTGAGAATATGGGAGAGTTTTAGAATATGGGAGAGTTTTAGTGCTTGTTGGGAGGTATGGAATTTTTTTCACACAGTTTGTTTTGATGTTTGGAACTTGTTTTCAAAGTTTGTTTTTTGCTCCTGTTAACAGAAATGTCCCCCTCCTTTCTGTTTTTTCAATTTCTTCTTTATGAAGCCAAGATGTGTAAGTCTTTTGAACAGGCCTGTACCAGCCATCTTGTATGCTGCACACAATCCTATAGCCCCCCCCCCCCCCCCAATTTGTGGACTTGATTTTCTGCATGAGATATGGACCAATGCTCAAGGGATTCAGTTTTGACATAAAGCACATTTTGGCAAAAATGGAAATGTCACTTTTTCTACTTAGGGATTAATCTTGTATGTAATGACCCAATGGATAAAATAAAACCTTAGTTCAATGGTTAAGCATTAAATTAAGGAGTGTAAGTTGGTTTTGAGGCCAGCAAGCTAGCACCAAACATGCTGATTTGAAAATGCAAGTTTGTATGAACATGCCTTGGTCATGAACAAAAGTGAGTTTTTTGCCAACTTTGAGAATTCGATTCTCTCTAACCACAAGGGTGTTTGAGGAGTTCTTGGACAATTTGGAAAGCTTGGAACATGCACTACAATCCATCTTTGTAATTCAACTTGAAAATATAAGTGGAACCATGTGAAAAGTGGCCAAGAAGATGGGTCAAAATCCTGCCTAGATTAGGGTAAATTTTGCCTAAGTTAAAAGTTTTAAGTACCCATGTTCCAAAAATCATAACTTGAGATAAAAGCTTCTTTTGAGAAAACTTTGTGAATAAAAGTTGTAGACTTTGTGATGGACTACAACTTTCATGTTGCAAGTTTTGTTTGAATCCATTTGCATCTAGGTGAAAAAATGGGACAAAGTTGGGAAAAAAAAAGAAAATTTCATAACTTAGAAAAATTATAAGTTATGAAATTTTTTCATTTTAAACCCTAATTTGCATTTTTAGGTTTCTTGATGAACAAGTTTCATAATGTGACATGTCTTGATGAAAAATGACCTTTGGCACTTGATTTTGACCAAAAAGTCAAAGTTTGACTTTTCAGTATACAGTCAAATTTTGATTAGTTGACTGAAAAATTCATCTGTCAATCTTATGCATTTGAGGTCTTTTGAACTTGTTGAATGGGTCAAGACAAAGTCATTGGGTCCTTTAGTCCATATGTGAGCTTGGTTTGCCATTGGTTAGGGCAAACAGTCAAAAATTGCCTTTGTGCAGTCAAAACCCTAAAAATGACCATTTTGCCCTTTTGGTGATCTGATCAAATTTCTTATGGAATTGTGGTGCAAACTTGATCAAATGGTTCGTATGAGTTCATAATGTTGATGTGGATAAAATTTCATGAGGTTTGACTGTCAATTGGCCACAGTTGACTTTTTCCCAAATACAGTTGATTTCTAGGTCAATTGTCCAATTGACTGGGCAAAACTTTGAATCAAAGCCTGAAACTTGGTAAGGACAAACTTGTGAGTCCAACATGAAGTATGAAAGTCACTTTGGGCATTTTAGGTCAAAACATCCCTGTGCAAACTCAAACCCTAATTTAGGTCAACAGTGCAAGGAGGGGTCTTGAGCAGAACAAACCCTAGCTTGATCTTGAGTTTCAAGAGTCTTGTGATGAGAAAGTGTTGTTGAAATGAGAGGGAAAATTTTGGGGTACAACAGTTTCCCCTGTTCAATCTTCTTGAACCTGAAGAGTTAGATTGGCAAGTTTGCCTTTCGCGACTCGAAGGTAAAAGGGGATTGGACACTAAAGTGCCCGTAAATTTGCACTCGTCAAGACATAGATGCGAGAATGGGCTTAAATATGCCATTTGGAGATGGTAGAATCTTGCTGGAGATGGGCTTAAAGATGCCATCCGAGAATCTTTGTTGAACTATATGTTGTAGATGAAAGGGCGAGTATCAGAAAGGTATCCATGTTTGGAACGTCTCTGAGATAGGGGTCTGAATAAGCAACAGATTAGCATCGGTGTCGGGAACTTCCGTAAACTGTTTTCAGCGTTTGAAGTTTGAAACTTGCTAGACTTATCCTGCGGAGGGTAAAATATTAGCTGAAACACAAAGTCATGTTGTATGATGCAATGTATGTGTTATATAAATATAATGAATGCGCATGTAAGCTGATCAGCCGTCTTGCTGAGGAGGATAAATCCTGGATGGCTGGAGATAATAAAATCTTTGACCGCTGTCGGGGAAAATAGATCCTTGACTGCTGCTGGGGATTGAAAATCCTTTGATCGTTGAAAATGAGAAGTCCTGGGACCACTGTTGGGGAAATCAGGAGTTTTGGTTGTATGCCAATCTACTGGGGAAGCCAAAATGAGAATCTTCATTCAGGTCTTGGGTCAGAAGGTTTGGTGTATGCCAATCTACTGGGGTTTTAAGGATGAGAATCTTCACTCTGTTAAGGGTCAGGAGGTTGGGAGTATACCAATCTTCTGAGATTTCAAGGATGAGAATCTTCATTCTGTTAAGGGTCAAAAATTGGGAGTATACCAATCTTCTGAGGTTTCAAGGATGAGAATCTTCATTCTGTTAAGGGTAAGAAATTGGGAGTATACCAATCTTCTGAGGTTTCAAGGATGATATTCTTCATTCTGTTAAGGGTCAGAAATTGGGAGTATACCAATCTTTTGAGGTTTCAAGGATGAGAATCTTCATTCTGTTAACGGTCAGAAATTGGGAGTATAACAATCTTCTGAGGTTTCAAGGATGAGAGTCTTCATCCTGTTAAGGGTCAGAAATTGGGAGTATACCAATCTTTTAAGGTTTCAAGGATGAGAGTCTTCATTCTGTTAAGGGTCAGAAATTGGGAGTATACCAATCTTCTAAGGTTTCAAGGATGAGAGTCTTCATTCTATTAAGGGTCAGAAATTGGGAGTATACCAATCTTCGGAGGTTTCAAGGATGAGAGTCTTCATTCTGTTAAGGGTCAGAAATTTGGAGTATACCAATCTTCTGAGGTTTCAAGGATGAGAGTCTTCATTCTGTTAAGGGTCGGAAATTGGGAGTATACCAATCTTCTTAGGTTTCAAGGATGAGAGTCTTCATTCTGTTAAGGGTCAGAAATTGGGAGTATATTAATCTTCTGAGGTTTCAAGGATGAGAGTCTTCATTCTGTTAAGGGTCAGAAATTGGGAGTATACCAATCTTCTAAGATTTCAAGGATGAGAGTCTTCATTCTGTTAAGGGTCAGAAATTGGGAGTATACCAATCTTCTGAGGTTTCAAGGATGAGAATCTTCATTCTGTTAAGGGTCAGAAATTAGGAGTATACCAATCTTCTGAGGTTTCAAGGATGAGAGTCTTCATTCTGTTAAGGGTCAGAAATTGGGAGTATACCAATCTTCTGAGGTTTCAAGGATGAGAATCTTCATTCTGTTAAGGGTTAGAAATTGGGAGTATACCAATCTTCTGAGGTTTCAAGGATGAGAGTCTTCATTCTGTTAAGGGTCAGAAATTGGGAGTATACCAATCTTTTGAGGTTTCAAGGATGAGAGTCTTCATTCTGTTAAGGGTCAGAAATTGGGAGTATACCAATCTTCTGAGGTTTCAAGGATGAGAGTCTTCATTCTGTTAAGGGTCATAAATTGGGAGTATACCAATCTTCTGAGGTTTCAAGGATGATTGTCTTCATTCTGTTAAGGGTCAGAACTTGGGAGTATACCAATCTTCTGAGGTTTCAAGGATGAGTGTCTTTATTCTGTTAAGGGTCAGAAATTGGGAGTATACCAATCTTCTGAGGTTTCAAGGATGAGAGTCTTCATTCTGTTAAGGGTCGGAAATTGGGAGTATACCAATCTTCTGAGGTTTCAAAGATGAGAGTCTTCATTCTATTAAGGGTCAGAAATTGGGAGTATACCAATCTTCTGAGGTTTCAAGGATGAGAGTCTTCATTCTTGAGAAAAACAGATTTTTAGGAGCTTCAGTTGTCCGTTATTCTGTTGGTGGCTGTAACTTCCAACAATTGATGGAGGAAGTTTTGATGACGATGATTTCCAACAGGTGATGAAGGAATTTTTGATGACGACCGTAACTTCCAGCAGGTGATGAAGGAAATTTTTAACGACCGTGCAACTTGGAATGTAATTTGTTTTGGAGAATAAATCCTTGACAAATGTTGGGGAAATAAACCCATGACCGCTAGTCTGCTAGAGAGGTGATGAACTTCTCGAGGACGCTTGAATTTCTTTTCATAAAGATTTCGGATAGGTTTCATCACTGCCCCTAGTATCAAATGTTTGTGGCACTGCCAGGAAATTTGGACTGTACGTAACCCTTTGATGAGATTCACGTTTAATGCCCCAAGTGATGGAGATGGAGACTTGCCCCAAATTACTCTGCAATTGAGAGATTTCTTGAAATCTTGACTTGACTGCCCCAGGTTAACTGAACTTTTGAAAGATTTGTTGGAATCTTGACTCGATTGCCCCAAGTTTATTGGACAATGCCATGCCAAGTCCCCTTTTATTGATAGGAGATTTTTGCAACGAAAGTGTCATCTTACTTGAAGTGACTTTATTCACCGAGAGAGTTTTCGTTCCTCCGAACATTCACTGTTGTGAATTTCTTTGCTGTCAAACAAATAAACATGCGCAAAAAATGATATTCAAATAATGCAAAGTTTATGCTTGTCTCGAAGTTTTGGGAAATGCGTTTTTTAGCAGAAAACTTTTTATAAGACAAATTCAACACAAGATTTAGGGCAAAGCCTTACAGGAGTCAGGATACCTTTTGTAACAGTATGCTTTCGAACTAACCCATGCTTCAATTAGGACTTTCGAAGGGTTTTAACGTGGCTTGGTTCACGGTTTAAGAAACAAAGGATAAAGGCTCAAAGTATATTTGTACCCACCCGCTCCTCATGATGTTCTTCAATCCTAAACTCAGTTAATTGTGCGTCGAACTTTGTTCGAGTTTGGAATGACATTTTGGGTGATAGCTCACCCCAGTTGAATTTTATGGAAGGCAGTCATCATTTTTGCAACATTTTTCATGTTATTGAGGCTTTATAATGACATCTTTCTTTTGATTCGTTATCCCTAACTTTTGCCTGACTGTTCCTGTTTTCGAGATCACAGTCAGCGGGATGCCACAGCTTTCTTAAGCCTCCTTTATAGGTTTTGGCTTAGTGGGTTTTTCTCTTTTGAGGGATAATGACTGCCTATGAGATAAGGAACCATCACTGTCTTTTGATTCCAGAGGAATGTTTTTTATGTTATTCGTTTGTATTACGAACTGAGAGTTTGCGACTCCAATGCGCATCTTTTTTTTAATTAACTGAGAGACTACCCTGCCCCAGGTTTAAATCAAAGGTTTCAATTTGGTGTTTAAAACAGAAAACTCCTACTTCTTTGGATCGAAGGGGTTGACTAGGGATTATCTTCCTTATAACTCCAGTTTTTAGGATTTGAAAGAAACGCCTGTACATCGTCAGCAAGGTCTGCTCAAAAGCATATTGTATAGGATTATGGCATTGTTTCGTCATCCTCCCTCTAAAGGCTTGTAGCTTTTTATCAAGAGTTAAATATCATAAAGAAAGCATAAGAATAGTGAAAACGAATGGATGAATTCAAGACAAACATATGCAATGCATTAATGAAACAGAGTTTGACATCAACAGATAATTGTTTGAATAACAAAAGAAATTACAACTTGAAAATTCAAATGGAACAAAAGTCTCCCAGTTCGAGCTTTGTCATTTCAGGTGGAGAACCCTTAGAGGAATATTTTCATCTCACCATCCGACATGAATTCCAACACTCCTTCGTCGATCAAGTCTTGGATCTTGTTCTTCAAAGCCCAACAGTCATTGGTGTCATGTCCAGGACTATGGGAGTGGTATACACAAAACGCGTCGAGGTGATAGCTAGGAGTAGAGGTATTGTGCTTCCGAATAGGATCCCTTAAAGCAAGCAGATTGACCTCCAACAAGCGTTTCAGTATTAGGGATGATGGTATGTGAGTCTCAGAGAAATGTCTTCCAGACATATTTTCCTTATGCCGATTACCCTGTTGACGCTGACGAGGTTGTTGTTAGGCTTGTGACCCTGAAGCAAGTTGAGGAGCTTTTCCCTTGTCTTCTTGTCTCAAAGGAGGTTGAATGATGACTTGATATTCAACCCTAGTTGTTTGCCCCACTTGGTTGTCTCGAAGCAGTTTGTTGACGAGAACCCTGAGCTTCTCTTGTCTTTGAGCCAAGTCTTGAATGAGAGCCATCTGGCCCACCAGTTGTCCCATCATTTGGATCTTCATTGTTGCCATCTCAATCTGAAGTTCTTCCAACTGATCATTCCTGACACTGCTTGAATTCCCTAGGACCATGCCCCTTGTGAGGAGAGCTTTCACTTCTTCTTGCCCCTAGGACAGGTTCAAGATCATTTCTTGAAGTTGAGCATTTTTATCCTGGATATCTTTGACAGTCCTTTCTAGAGCCATCTCTACTGAAATAAACAGTAGGAGAATAAGGAAACCTGAAAAGGAAAACCTGTTATGATGCAATGCATGATATGTGGATGCATGTTTTCAAGGATCTCTCGGGGTAAACATAAGAAAATGTTAAAGGTTGAACTTTGATCAACATCTTTGATTGGAGAACTTTGTAATGGTGGATGTCTTTCCACGAGAATCAAGCTCACCATGTCGAGTGGGTCATAGCCCCTGATTCAAGTTGTTGCACTTGATCTTTGACAGCGTTTGTTTAGAGGAAAATGAAACCTCTTGCCCTTTGGTAGACTTTTGGTTCAACGTGACCCTGCATCAAAAGACCCTCGAGATCCTTGAAATGGTTATTGAAAATTCTATGGTATGATGTTATGATGTTATGATGTTATGTACATGTATGCAAAAGTAAGAAAGTGTATATACAGACAGTCATATTCAAACAAAGCAAACAAGTCCTTAGGTTTAGGCTTGCATGGGGTTTGTAGGTAAGTACCCTCTTGAAGTTAGTTGGCTCAACCTGTCCTAAAATAGAAACCGGGTTCTAAGGAGCTCAATATCACTGGATTATTTTCTATGTTCATTGTTTTGGTTTAGCCACTTAACTGGCGACTAAAATATTCCAAGAAAACAATCCTCAATGAGTGTAGTATCGAGTATCTACCAACTTCGGACTGCACCAAAGTCGGTCACTTCACTACCCCTAAAAAGGCCAAGATGGTCAAGTAAGGTTCTAAGAGTTCGTTAGTGCTTCATGACATCACTCAGCGGCCCCGTATTCTCTTTGATTAACTCAAAGGCTACCGGTACCCAAAAATATGTCACACTAACGTAGCTACTGTTTCAACCATGTCGGTATACCCCATACAGTTCCCTCACAGTTTATTGCTACTTACCTAAAAGGTGCCCCCAAGTCCGGGTGTAGGATTTAAAACAAACCCAAGCAAGGAACCCAAAAAGTAAAGCAATCAAAGCAATCAAGGTAAGCATGTAAAGGTGATCTAAAAACCCTAAGGTAACCTCACTTTTAGAAAAGTCCCCAGCAGAGTCGTCAGTTCTGTGATACGGTGGGAGAACTGACTTGGGATTTGCGTTTGTTTTCGCACTTGTTCGGTTTAGCAAGAGTCGCCACCAACTTTTTATTTATCTTAAGGAAAGGTCAAAAAGCACAGGAAAGACCTTTGAGATGTTTTCGTGGGTTCGGGGGGTAGATTATGAAAAGGGAAGGTGCTAGCACCCTTTTCATCCATGGTTATCCATGGGCTCTTAGTTACTTGTTTTAGATCACTTGCCTTTGCTTTTCATTTGTTTGAAATGGTGCTTTGTGTGTGTGGTTTTGAAAATGTTTTGAAAAATATGCCTTGTCTAGGCAACCTTTGTAATGACTCTTGTTTGAGTATATCCAAAGGTGTATGTCTTTTTGAAAAGATAATTCAATGTTTTGAAAGTTGTTTGGAAATTGTTTTTGAAGTTGTGTTGTGAAGTGTGTTTTGAAAAATGGCAAGGATGTTTTGCAAGATTTTTGATCAAGTAACTAAGAGCTATATACCCTATTTTACTCAAAGATCTTTCTTGTGTTTTTAACCCTTTTAACAGTGTTGTTTCACCATTGTATTTGGTGAACAACCTTGTGTTAGGATGTTTAACGGGACAGGCGCGGGTCATCGTATAGACCATGATAGCAATAGTGTCAAGTATTTTTGGCAATTTCCTTAAGGGACTTGATCATTTTGTTTAGGCAACCTAGATAGCGTCATCGAGGGACTATGATCATTTTGATTGTCTTTGTTTTGCCAAAGTACTCAACATGCAACCATGGCCCATTTTTGAAGGCAACAAGTGGAATTACCCTAAGGGTGCATGTGTGCAAAGTGTGTTTGATTGCATGCATTTTGTCTTGATTAGGGGTTGTCTACTTGTTGGTTTTATCTTGCCATACACGCCTAATTACTAGCATTTGTATAAAGTAATAAAAATGCAGGAAATAAATATCCTCCACTATTACAACCATATTGAAAGGCAAGAAAATGTAAAGGCAAAAATAAAATAAAAGCAAGAAAAATGAGGGTCTTTCGATTGAGGCAGAAAACCCTTCAATTCTTCACTTTATGGCTCTCTTCGATTTGGCCTGAAAAGGGTGAAGGCATGACTTTCGACTGAGGCCTCACGGTCAGCATGTTGTGCCTTTCGATTGGGACCAGTGGGACAGCATGTTGTGCCTTTCGATTGGGACCAGTGGGATAGCATGTTGTGCCTTTCGATTGGGACCAGCGGGACAGCATGTTGTGCCTTTCGATTGGGACCAGTGGGACAACATGTTGTGCCTTTCGATTGGGACCAGTGGGACAACATGTTGTACCTTTCGATTGGGACCAGTGGGACAGCATGTTGTGCCTTTCGATTGGGACCAGTGGGATAACATGTTGTGCCTTTCGATTGGGACCAGTGGGACAGCATGTTGTGCCTTTCGATTGGGACCAGTGGGACAGCATGTTGTGCCTTTCGACTGGGCCTGGAACCAGTATAAGATGTAATCTGCCTTTCTGCCTCCTTCGACTGGGGGTTGAAAGTAGTGAGGGAGTGGCTTTTGATTTTTCTTTGTCTCCTTCGATTGGGGGTTGGAGTCAGTGGAGTCATGCCCTTCGATTTTCCTTTGTCTCCTTCGACTGGGGGTTGGAGTCAGTGGTTCTATCTTTTGTTTGAGGCATGGAAACAGAAAGATTATGGATTTCGTCTGAGGTCTAGAAACAAACAAGATTCTGGCTTTTCCACAGGCTCCTTGCTGACTCCTTGTAAGCATATTAGGCCCTCAAATTGTGATTCGAAAGGCTTGTGCAGCTAGCCAATCTAAGGGTATAACAAACCTGTCTCAAGTTCTTAAAATGCAACATCCAAACATAACTACAGTCCAGGGGTTAACAAAAAAACAAAACAATGGGTCTCAAAGTCCAAAGTATAACTAATTAAGGTTGAGTTTTCAACATATGGGCAGTTAGGATCGAATGTTAAAACATGGTCTAGAAATATCTACATTTTTCTTTATTGGTATGTGCACATGATGTTTAAATGAAAGAGTTCCAAGTTTAGAGAGAACTTACCTCTTGAAATGCTTAGTCGAAAGAGCTGTAGGTGACCTTTTTTTGATGGTGGAGGGAGCCTCGTTGGGATCTTCCTGAAGCTAGTTCTGTTACCGTTTGGTTTGGGAAGTCACTGAATCTAAGAGAGTATATGATGGTGATACGTGAATCGAAGGTTGCTTCAGTCTAGGGGAAGTAAATCGAAAGGTATACCACTGAGACTTTTTATGAAAAATCTTAGAGTTTTGCAGGTTTGAGAACGTTGGATAGTTTGAGAATATGGGAGAGTTTTAGAATATGGGAGAGTTTTAGTGCTTGTTGGGAGGTATGGAATTTTTTTCACACGGTTTGTTTTGATGTCTGGAACTTGTTTGCAAAGTTTGTTTTTTGCTCCTGTTAACAGAAATGTCCCCCTCCTTTCTGTTTTTTCAATTTCTTCTTTATGAAGCCAAGATGTGTAAGTCTTTTGAACAGGCCTATACCAGCCATCTTGTATGCTGCACACAATCCTCTAGCCCCCCCCCCCCCCCCCAATTTGTGGACTTGCTTTGCTGCATGAGAAATGGACCAATGCTCAAGGGATTCAGTTTTGACATAAAGCACATTTTGGAAAAAATGGAAATGTCACTTTTTCTACTTAGGGATTAATCTTGTATGTAATGGCCCAATGGCTAAAATAAAACCTTAGTTCAATGGTTAAGCATTAAATTAAGGATTGTAAGTTGGTTTTGAGGCCTGCAAGCTAGCACCAAACATGCTGATTTGAAAATGCAAGTTTGTATGAACATGCCTTGGTCATGAACAAAAGTGAGTTTTTTGCCAACTTTGAGAATTCGATTCTCTCTAACCACAAGGGTGATTGAGGAATTCTTGGACAATTTGGAAAGCTTGGAACATGTACTACAATCCATATTTGTAATGAAACTTGAAACTCCAAGTGGAACCATGTGAAAAGTGGCCAAGAAGATGGGTCAAAATCCTGCCTAGATTAGGGTAAATTTTGCCTAAGTTAAAAGTTTTAAGTACCCTTGTTCCAAAACTCATAACTTGAGATACAAGCTTCTTTTGAGAAAACTTTGTGAATTAAAGTTGTATAATTTGTGATGGACTACAACTTTAATGTTTCAAGTTTTGTTTGAATACATTTTCATCTTGGTGAAAAAATGGGACGAAGTTGGGAAAAAATAAGAAAATTTCATAACTTAGAAAAATTCGAAGTTATGAATTTTTTTCATTTTAAACCCTAATTTGCATTTTTAGGTTTCTTGATGAACAAGTTTCATAATTTGACATGTCTTGATGAAAAATGACCCTTGGCACTTGATTTTGACCAAAAAGTCAAAGTTTGACTTTTCAGTATACATTCAAATTTTGATCAGTTGACCGAAAAATTCATCTGTCAATCTTATGCATTTGAGGTCTTTGGAACTTGTTGAATGGGTCAAGACAAAGTCATTGGGTCCTTGAGTCCATATGTGAGCTTGGTTTGCCATTGGTTAGGTCAAACAGTCAAAAATTGCCTTTGTGCAGTCAAAACCTTAAAAATGACCATTTTGCCCTTTTGGTGATCTGATCAAATTTCTTGTGGAATTATGGTCCAAACTTGATCAAATGGTTCGTATGAGTTCATAATGTTGATGTGGATCAAATTTCATGAGGTTTGACTGTCAATTGGCCACAGTTGACTTTTTCCCCAATACAGTTGATTTCTAGGTCAACTGTCCAATTGACTGGGCAAAACTTTGAATCAAAGCCTGAAACTTGGTAAGGACAAACTTGTGAGTCCAACATGAAGTATGAAAGTCACTTTGGGCATTTTAGGTCAAAACATCCCTGTGCAAACTCAAACCCTAATTTAGGTCAACAGTGCAAGGAGGGGTCTTAAGCAGAACAAACCCTAGCTTGATCTTGAGTTTCAAGAGTCTTATGATGAGAAAGTGTTGATGAAATGAGAGGGAAAATTTTGGGGTACAACAGCTATTTTCATAGATTTTGAGGTGCAACTCTTGCATGCCAATTTGGTGCAAATTAGGAGTAGCATAGCAGGACTGCTTTGCAGCAGTTTTAGAGTGTTGTGGAAGCTTGGTGCAGGATTGTTTCATAGCAGTACAACAGACTTGGGCTTGGCAGCTTGTAGGACTTTGTCCAGCAGCCTTCGACCAAACTCATCAAAATACAAAACACCAATTGTGTGTTCTTCGAATAGACCCATTGTATGTCCTTTGAAATGGACCAATTGTATGCCCTTCGAATGGACCACCAAATGTAGGTTCTTCGAATCCACCAAATTTATGTTCTTCGAATGGGCCACCAAATATGTGTTCTTCGAATCCAACAAATTCATGTTCTTCGAATGGTCCACCAAATATGTATCCTTCGAAACCACCAAATTCATGTTCTTCGAATGGGCCTTTTGCACGTTCTCTGAATGCACCAGTTGTGTGTCATAGTGTAGAAACTATGTGTGTTAAAGGGTTTAAAGGTGGAATCAAAGCAAGCATGAAAGAAGCCATTGCCTTCTGCATGCTAGCATGAGGGAATCCCTTGCCTTGTGAATCAAAAGCATGAGGGAAGACAGCCAATGCTCAGTGAAATCGAAGCAAGCTTGAAGGAGGCCAAATTCCAGCCGAATCTTGGGAAATCCAAGCAATCTGGCTCTTCTTTGATGCTTAATGTGATCCATGGGGAATTAAAAATCCAATTGTACTTGTGCAAACTTGATCTTTTTAAAATCCTTGCTAGAAATGTCTTGAAAAGAGAGAGGAAAAATTTTGGGGTACAACAATTGTCCCTGTTGAATCTTCTTAAACTTGAAAAGCAAGGATGGCACGTCGTCGTTCGTAGATTGAAGGTAGAAGATGATTGAACACTAGAGTTCCCATAAATTTGCACTCGACCCTGTGTTAGTTGATTGTGTAGGGAATGGGCTTAAAGATGCCGTTTAGAGAGATGATGGAGAATTGTCGGAGATGGGCTTATAGATGCCATCAAAGGTGATAGTTAGTACAAATGGGAAGAAGTATCAGAATAAATATTTGGTTGATTTAATTATGAATGACATGTTGGAATGGACCTGTGTAGGGCTGTTTCATGATGAGTCCGGGTGAAACTTCATTTCTAAATGTATGAGAAGGAGCCTATGTAGGGCTGCTTCATGATGATTCTGGGTGAAATTTCATCTGGAAATGTATGAGAAGGAGCCTGGGTAGGGTTGCTTCATGTTGAGTCCGGGTAAAACTTCCTCTGGGAACGTATGAGAAGGAACCTGGGTAGGGATACTTCATGATGAGTCTGGGTAAAACTTCATCTGGAAATGTATGAGAAGGAACCTGGGTAGAGTTTCTTCAGGATGAGTCCGTGTGAAACTTCATCTGGAAATTTATGAGAAGGAGCCTGGGTAGGGCTGCTTCAGCTGGTCGTGTAGATAGTTTCCCTGGCTTGTTTCAGGAATGAATCTCTAACCTTATTGAAAGAAAGATAGTTACCCCGGCTTATTTCGGGAGTTAATCTTCAATCTGCTCATGTAGATAGTTGTACAGTATTGTTCCAGGTATTAATCTATAATCAGTTGTTCACAGACAGTTGTCCTGTCTTGCTACAGGCATTAATCTGGAACTTGTTTTTTTGTTTGTCATAGAGATAGTTGCCCTGGCTTGTTTCAGGAATTAATCTCTGACCTATTTGAAATAAAGATAGTTTCCCCGGCTTGTTTCGGGAGTTAATCTTCAATCTTTTCATGTAGGTAGTTGTCATGTCTTACTTCAAGTATTAATCTATAATCAGTCGCTCACAGATAGTTGTCATGTCTTGTTTCAGGTATTAATCTGGAACTTGTTTTTTATTGGTCGTAGAGATAGTTTCCCTGGCTTGTTTCAGGAATTAATCTCTGACCTATTTGAAACAAAGATAGTTTCCCCGGCTTATTTCGGGAGTTAATCTTCAATCTGCTCATGTAGATAGTTATCCTATCTTTCTTCAGGTATTAATCTATAATCAGTCGCTCACAGACAGTTGTCCTGTCTTGTTTCAAGTATTAATCTAGAACTTGTTTTTTTGATTGTCATAGAGATAGTTTCCCTGGCTTGTTTCAGGAATTAATCTCTGACCTATTTGAAAGAAAGATAGTTTCCCCGGCTTGTTTCGGGAGTTAATCTTTAATCTGTTCATGCAGATAATTGTCCTGTCTTTCTTCAGGTATTAATCTACAATCAGTCCCTCACAGATAATTATCCTGTCTTGTTTAAGTTATTAATCAGGAACTGGTTTTTTGTTGGTCATAGAGATAGTTACCCTGGCTTGTTTCAGGAATTAATCTCTGATCTTTTGAGAAATGGTTGTGGTATTTTCCAAAAAACTGATTTTTGTTGATTGACTTTTCCCTGCAAGGAAGAGGGTTAGTTGCATGCAGATGTATACATGGATTGATGATGTTCTCAAAAAAATGAGATTATGTTGTATGCATTTATCATGTATGTAATACGATGTATGAATATTAAATATTTGTTGAAATGTATCTTTGCTTCGGAAAATAAATCTTTGACAATTGTTGGGGAGCTTTGGGAAATTAAATCTCGAAATTCTGTTGGGGATGAAGAATATGCACATCTTCAAACTTTGTTTAGAATGTTTCCACTGGGGATTCCCATTTTGTTGTTTGAGGAGAAATCCGCTGGGGACGTTGATTTTGGCTTGAGAAATCTTTGTGGAGAGTGTTGATTTCTACTTGGGGAAAGGATTTCAGGAGTTTTAGTTGTCCATTGCTCTACTGGGGAGTTATCTCTTGATTGGAGAGAATGGATGTTAACAAGTTGTTGGGGATAAAGAAATTTACTATTATCTGATTGGCTTCTAGTCTTTGCAGCAACTCATTGGGATAGTTGCAAACTTTACTGGGGAAGAGGAGTTTTGTTAGTGATTTGAAGAAGTTAAACTATTATCTGGTTAGATCTAGGTTTTAGTAACTTTGAGGACAGTACCAACTTCGTTGGGGATATCAATGATTCTACCGGGGATTGAAGGGTTTTGTCTATTGATTTGCATTAGTCTGGGGGATTCGTAGTTGGTTGGGGAAATAAACCCATTTGACCATCGACTGGGGAGGCGTTTTCTTCTGGCAGAAATCCTGAAGGATTTTTCCTTTAAGACCAAACTCGGATGGGGATTGGGTTGTCCTAAGATTAAAACTCTGGCAAGTGATTGCATGGATCCAACTTTGTGAGGATATCCATGAACTTGGCCTTGTGGGGTTTGTACCCTTATCCGTGAAGGTTATTTTGCGGGGATAACCTTATAGAGGTGGCTCTGGCGAATTCAACGGGGATCACCTTATGAAAGAGACTTTGTGGGGATTTGTCATTTTCCACAACAGTAAGTATTGTAGTTACTTCTAGAAATTGTTTTCTTGGTCGTACGTGACCCTTTGTTGGAATTCATGTTTGATTCCCCAAGTGATTTAGATGGAGACCTGTCCCTGGTTATGAGAGATTTATATGAATCTTGGCTTGACTGCCCCGGATAAATTGAAATATAACATGTCATGCCCCTTGGTTATGGAGAGTTATTCTTTGGAAGTGGTTCGGTTCATTGAGAATTTTCGTTCATTAGATATTCGTTGTGTGAATTTCTATTTTGTCAAACAAATAGCCATATATAAACAGTGGTATTTAAACAATGCAAAGTTTATGTTTTTATTGAAGTTATGAAAATGCAGTTTTAACAAGTAAAAGAGTTTTGTAAGAATATGAATTCAACCCGGGATTTACAATAAGCCTTACAGGAGTCAGGATACCTTTTGTAACAGTATGCTTTCAAACTAACCCATGCTTCAATTAGGACTTTTGAAGGGTTGTAGCGTGGCCTGGTTCACGGTTTAAGAAACAAAGGATAAGGCTCCAAGTGTATTTATACCTGACCCGTTCTTCATGATATTATCCAATCCTAAACTCATCTAATTGTGTGTTTGAATTCCTATTGAGCCTGGAATAATGTTTTGGTGATGGTTCGGATACTGGAAGTTTATTTGTGAAGGAAGTCATATTTGCAACATTTTTTCATGTTGTCGAGGATTTGTGACGACCTCTTTTTGATTTATTATCCCTAATTTTTTCCTGATTGCTCTTGTTTTGAGATTACAGCCAGCGGGATGCCCCAGTTTTTCTTAAGACTCCTTCGTAGGTTTTGGCTTAGTGGGATTTTTCTTTTGAGAGATAATGTCTTCCTATTTTACGGGTAACCATCGCCGTATTTTGATTCAGAAGAATGTTTTTGATGTCATTCGTTGTGTACAAAATGAAAGCTTGCGACCGAATGCACATTTGAATTAATTGAGAAACTAACCTGCCCCAGGTTTTGATTAAAGGTTTCAATTTATGTGAAAAAGAAAACTCCTACTTCTTTGGCTCAAAGGGGTTAACTAGGGATCATCTTCCTCACAACTCCAGTTTTTAGGGATTGAAAGAACGCTTGTACATTGTCAGCAGGGCCTGTCCAAAAGCATATTGTATGAGATTATGGCATTGTTTTCGTCATCCTCCCTTTAAAGGCTTACAACTTTTAACAAGAGATGAATATCATAAAGGGATTAAAAAGCACAGTTTTAAGTATAATGAAAACGAATGGATTAATTCAAGACAAGCATATGCAACGCATTAATGAAAGTAACCAAAGTCTGACATAAAGATAAGTGTTTAAGCAAACAAAGAAACTACAACTGAAAATTTGAATAAAAAAAAGTTTCTCCACCTGAACTTCGTCACTTCAGATTATGTGCCTTTGAGGGATGACAGAAGAGCTCCAATTGACCGTCTTATGTAAACTCCAACATTCCTTCGTCGATTAGATCTTGAATTTTGTTCTTCAGAGCCTAGCAACCATTCGTATCATGTCCAGGACTATTGGAATGGTATGCACACCTCTCATTGGGGTGGTAACTAGGAGCAGAAGTATTGGGATTCTGGAGAGGAGCCTTTAACGTAATCAGCTCTGCCTTCAACATGTGTTGTAACGCTTGAGCCAGCGACATGTTGATCTTAGTGAATTGTCTCTTAGGTGCGACCTCCTTACGCTGATTCCCCTGTCATTGTTGGCGAGGTTGTTGTTGGGATCGCGATGTGGTGGCATTTTGGAAAGGTCTACTCTCCACCAAGCCAACTTCTTGTCTCTTCGAGGGCTGGTTAATGACTTGATCCCCAACCTCGACTGTTTCTTTTGTACGGTTGCACCCGTCTTGATGAAGCTTGTTGACAAGAGTTCTCAACTCTTATCGTCCCCGAGCTAGGTTTTGGATAAGAGCCATCTGGATTTTCATTATGGTTATCTCAGTTTGTAACCGCTCCAATTGGTTGTCCTTGTTGCCCTCAGGATTCTTCATGGTCATGCCCCAAGTGAGGAGTGCTTTCACTTATTCTTGCCCCTTGGATAGGTTTAATAACATTTCTTGAAGCTGAGCATTTTGGGTATGAATATCCTTGATAGTCTGTTCTAGATCAATCTCTACCGAAATAAACAGTAAGCAGATGAGAAACCTGTGTGGGGAAAACCTGTCATGATATGATGCATGATATGTGGATGCAAGGTTTTCAAGGATTTAGAAGATTTAAATTTGTTTAGACAAAAGGGAACAAACATTAATTGTATTAACAAGTTCAAATTGATTACAACATGCCCCTTGGGCTTACATTGAAACAAAAGAAACAAAATACAATAACAATGGCTCAAATATCTTATGGATGCTTCCTCTTTGGAGCGATATAGGCATTCAAACTCATCTCCTCATGAAGTTGTCTTACGAGCTCCAATGTCCTCTTGTCGCTTGCATAGAATTGGACTTCAAAGGTGTCTCGCTCCCCCTTTAACTGAATCCGAGCTCTTTGCAAATCTTCAAGAGAAGTAGGCATGTCAAGATAGAGGATAACATATGGAACATCTCCTTCGGCAACAGGCTCAATGGTGATTGGTAAGATGGAGGGGTAAGGCATCATGATACTTTGAGCATGAGTTCGTACCCACTTAAGGTAAGGCTTAAGGGGGATGGAACTCTTATGTCCCAATGTCTTACTATCCACTTAGTTTATCATTATCCAAGCTCGTATGAACCTTTAACGATAGCCTTGGTCATCGCCCTCGTAATCGAATACCAAACCTTGGATGAGTGCATCATAGGGACCATCTCTTCGCGCATACCCAAATTGTCGTAAAGTCAAAAAATGGTTGTAGGTAATACCTCCCCTAATGCCAAGCAAAGGGACATTAGGGAATTCCTTGCAATGGTCTATGATAGTAATGTCCTCCGAGGATCGAGAACACCAATGAATATCAGAATATGTGAGTGACATCATCCTTTGAGACCATGTCAAGCCTTGCTCATTCTTCAACATTGATCGAGGTAAGTGCGAAATAAACCACCTAGAGAGTAAGGGAATGCAACACAAAAGAGTGCCTCTTTTCTTCATGGTGCGAGTGTGGAAACAATGTAGAATGTCTCAAAGCAGAGTAGGTATAGGATTACGAGAGAGGAAAACCTTGATGGAATTCACATCTATGAGTTGGTCCGGATTGGCAAATAGAACCAAACCATAGATTAGAAGGGCCAAGACATCTTTAAAAGCTTGAAAATTCATATTCTCCCAGAATGAACGAGCCTTCTCCAACAGAAACTTGGCTAAGAAACCCTTAACTCCACTTTATGTCTCCCAATTTGTCACAATGTCAGATCTCTTCAAATGAAAGGCTTTGGCAATAACTTCAGGCTTTGGAGTCTCCTCTAAACTGGTGAATGGTATTTGATCAAGCACTGGAACTCCTAATAGTTGAGAGAATTCTTCTAATGTAGGCACTAATTGGTAGTCAGGAAAGGTGAAGCAATGATGTATGGGATCAAAGAATTGGAAGAGCACACACATCATTTTTTCTTGGAAGTTTGAGGTAGCCAAGTTGAGAAGTCTACCATATTTCTTGGTGAAGGGAGAATCTCCAGGCACCCTTGATGCTAATTATTGAAGTTGAGGATGCGCTTTCACGAAGCTGACTCGGATGGTATTTCTACAAATGGGAACCATGGCCTATAAAATAGAACAAAGATGAATCCCTAAGTCCTTGAAATGGTTAGTGAGAATGCTTATGATGTTATGATGTTTATGATGTTATGCACAAGTGAACAAAGCAAACAAGTACTTATGTACAAATATCATATACAAACAAAGCACACAATTCCTTGGGTTTAGGCTTGTATGGAGTCATAGGTAAGTACCCTTTTGAAGTTTAGTTGGATCAACCTGTCCTAAGAAGTAATTGGGTTCTAGGGGATCTCAATATCACTGACCTTTCTTTTAGGCATTGTCTCAGCATAATCAATCTTTTCTTGCATCCGAAATATCCCAAAAGTCTGATCTCAATGAGTGTAGTATCGAGTATCAACCAAGCTTCAACTTTACACCAAAGTTGGCTATCTCACTACTTCCTAATGGCTAAGTTATTCAATTAACGTTCTAAGATCACGTAGTGCTTCATGACACTGCTCAGCGGCCTCGTATTCTCTTGGATTCAACACAAGGGATACCGGTACCAGCAAATGCATCACACTAACGTAGCCATTGTTTCAACCATATCAGTATATGCCGTACAATTTCCACAATCTATTGCTACTTACCTAAAAGGTGCCCCTGATCCGGGTAGAGGATCAAACCAAACCCAAACAAGGACCCAGAAAATGTAAAGAAAGCAAGTCAAACAATGAAAGTAAGTAAATGTGATCTAACTCTAAGGTAACCCCACTTTTAAGAATAGAATATCCCCAGCAGAGTCGCCAGTTCTGTGATGCGGTGGGAGAACTGACTTGGGTGTTTTGCATTTGATCGCAATTGTTGAGGATAGCAAGAGTCGCCACCGAATTTTTTTTATCCAATAAAGGAAAGGGTGAAAAGAACAAGAAATACCTTTAGAGATGTTTTCTTAAATTTGGGGGGTATGTTATGAAAAGGGGAGGTATTAGCACCCTTTCCATTCGTAGTTAACTACGGGCTCTTAGTTGTTGCTAGATCACTTTGAAAAAATGCTTTGTTTGAAAAGGTGTTTGAGATGGGTGTAAGTTTGAAAATATTTTGCAAAATATGCCTTTGTTGCGGATAACTTTGTGATGATTCTCGTCTCTATAAGAATGTGTACAAAGTGTTGGTTTTTGAAAATTATTCAAAGAGATGTTTGTTTTTGAATAATGTTTTGAAAGTTATGTGTGGAAATGGTTTTAGTTTTAGAGCAAGCAACTACGAGCGTCCTACCTACTCAAAAGGTCTACGTTCTTTTCCTCCTCCTTTAGATGTTTCTACCTTACCATTGATTTTGTAAGAAGCCTCGTCATTGGATGTGAAGGGACGGGCGTGGGTCATCGTATATTCATAGAAGGCAACCTATGAAATGTTTTAGCAATTTTCGTAAAGGACTAGATCGTTTACTGAAGGCAACATCGAGGGACATCAAAGGACTATGATCTTTTTATCGGGGGAATTTGCTAAAACGCCCATATTCGAGGGACATGACTATTTTCTGAGGCAACAAGTGAGATTACCCTAGAGAAGAATGTGTGTGAATAGTATGTTTAATTGCATGCATTTTTGTCTTGAATTTAGGGTGTTCTTCTTGTTGATTTTATCTTGCCATAAATACCCTAATTACTAACAATTTATATTAAAGCGGTAAATTGCAGAAATGTAAAGTCCTAAACTATTACATCACTTTAGGGGATGGGGATACAAATGTACAAATGTAGGGTGGAAAGCAATAAAAGTCCTAATTATTGCAACCACATTGAATAGCAACGAATGAAAATATATAAAGACAAAAATAATGCAAAAAGAGAGAAATAAAAGACATCCTGGATCGAAGCAGGTGTCCTTCAATTCGCACACCCTCTTTTCCTTCTTTCGTTTGGGATTGTAAGTCAGTGTGTACCGAAGCATACACCCTTCGATTGACACACTCTTTCATTTTGTTTGGGCCTACAAACCAGTGTGTATCGAAGCATACAGCCTTCAATTCACATACCTTGTTCTATTTTCTTTTGTTTGGGACTAGACAACATATGGGTCTAAGCCATGTTAATATTGTATTATGGTCTTGAAGGTTAGTTCTTAACATGTATTTGGACAAGAAAAGAAAAAAAATGAAAGGGTAGAAATGAAAAATAAACAAAAGGTTATTTACATGTTGTTGTACCCCAAAAATTTCCCTCCCATTTTTCATGCAAGATACTATCCTAGGGTTTCTCGAATACTCAATTTGGCTCAAAAGTTGATCAGGCAGATTCTCTTCCTAGGAAGTAAGTCAACAATTAGGATTTGTTATTTTCAAAAGAAAATTGAGTCTCCATGGTTTCAAATAGTCTTCATAGATCTTCATGTCTCCTCAAGGATGTTCGTGCCAAGTTTCAAACCTCGCATTGCAAGTTTGCTCAGTCAATGGTTCAAATGACTGAAAATGACTCCATTGACCCAAAAGTCGACCTTTGCGAGATCAAGTTCAAACGATTGTAACTTCTTCATTAATTGATATTTTTGAACAGTTCTTTTTGCGTATGACTCTCCTTGACATCATCTCCAACTTCTTTTTACAAGTCAAGAGCCGATTATGTGCGAAAGATCATCAAAAATTCGAATACTTTAGAGGCCGCTTTCTGGATTTTTGACCTAATCTCAAATAATTGTTACCTAACTTCCAAGAATCGTGATTTCCTCAATTTTCAAGATTTTGAGACGATTATTTTGAACTTGGTCATAAGTGATGTCGTCAACAAGTTCGCTTCATGAATCGAAGGAAAATTGTATTTAGAAGACCTTGAAAGTTGTTGAATCATCATAGGTCATTTGCTTGATTTTTGAATTCTCTTTTGATTCATTCCATGATTGTTTTCTCAAGACTAAGGTGTTGAAATCGCTCTTGGAACAAGATGTCGAGTTCGGAGATTCATGTTGAGTTTGGACAAGATATTTCCTATAATACAAGTCTCCGTGTTGAAAATTGATCCAGGATCTTGGTGAATGTAATTTGAACAATGGTTTTGGATTTCAATTCAAGTTAGCAAGGCACTACAAGTTTCGTCCAAATTTTCTACGATTCATTCGTGGGATTTATTTTGGATTCAAGAAGTACAAAAGAACTAATTCCACATGCTACTTGGGAATTAATATGTCCATCAATTTTTCAAGTCTTTTATCCAAAGATCACTCTCAAGATTCAAAATCAAGAGATCATGTTCATAATAGTCAAAGTGAAATCAAATTCTATAATTCACTTCATGATTCAAAGTTCAAAACTCCAAATTCAAGTCTATTGATTTCGAATTGAAAAAAGTTCGACATCATTCAAAGGTTCTCATTCAATTTGCAAGACGCATCAAAAATATACAATTTCAAAAGCTCCAAGTAACTATTGTTTCATTTACAAGTTGTGCAAGTCAGTGCCCAAATTATATTCAATAAAGTTTCAAGCTACAATCACAAAAGAAATTCTTCAAGTTTCTATGCCTAAAGACTTCATCTTCAAGGTCTCTCAAATTCTTCATGCCTTCATTATCAAAGCTCCATCTTCTAATCTTCATGTTTTCTTCATCAACTAGTGAAAAAGAATAGAAGTGTGTGATTAGCAAAATTTTCAGCAATGCAAAAGAGTTTAAAGGCACATAAATATCACATTACGGCCCTATAAACCAGTACAAGAAAACAACAAAGCAACCTATTTTTTCAGCCTTGTTTCAATGCATAACAAGCCAATTTTTGTAGTATCTTCTGTCCAAAACAGAAGCCCAAAAACAAAAGCTTGTAACCGTCCAAAAAACCTACTAAAAACCTGCTCCACTGTTGTCCAAACCTGTCTACAAACAGTCAAGTATTACATAAAAATCAGCAAAAACAAAATCTGCACCAGAAAGCAATAAAATAGTAGCCAAAATTGTTCAAAAACTCATTAATTCCCCCCCCCCCCCCCCTAAACCCACTGCTGTTGTATATAAAACAGGGCAACCCTGTATGAAAAAAAAGGGCGAAAAGCTACACAAAGAATTCACTCCAAAAACCTATTTTTCATACTGTTCTCTTTTTAAAAATATCAATAACATCTTTTTCTCATTTTTCTAGCTGTTAATCAGAGAAAAACTCGACAGGTAATTATTCAGAAGAAGGAGGAGAAGTTAAGGAGCAATTTTTACCTCTAGTTTTCTCGATTTATTGTCGGAGTTGGAATCATCGGACTGGCTCCGATCTTGTAAGTCTCCCTTTCTTGTCTCATAAGTACGCTGCTGTTTTGTGTTGCTTTGAATTGGTGTTGTACTTTTAATGATTAGAGATACAAGGTGGAATTGTTCTTCCATGAAACTATCGTTGTTATTTTCTACTCATTGAAACTGTACCTGAAATCGGAAAACTAAAATCTGAGCCGCTTCAGTAGTTATTGTTGTTACTGTTAAACCATGAAAAAAAAACTTGGCCAACTCAAATGTTGCAGCCTTGTTCTAAAACAATTAAAACCAGTTCCAAAACAATTAACAAAGTCAAAGTTTGAATCCCTATTCTAAACATACAAACCAGTCCACTAACATACCTACTGCCTTACCGTAAACTTGCACAAAAAAAGGCCATCAAAAATCTATTCAAACTAAACCAGATCAGTGTAAAAACCAAAACCTGGCCTATTACCTATCAAGCCAAAAAACCTGTTGTTGCCCTGCTGTCCATTGGCTAGCTCAGACAAGATAATAGAGAAAAGATCAAAGGCTTACAGAGAACCTCTTCGTCACTCTCAAAAATGGATACCCCTTGGTTGACCCATTTCACCTCTCTTTCTCCCATAATCTTCAGTCTCTGCACAACTAACTAGCAACATCATCAACTACAACTCACCGATGTTCACTACTCCAATCCACTCGCTTCAGTAGTTCGCTTCTACTCCTCTGCCCTCCATTCTTCGCTCAGACCAATACATCTTCACCTTCATTCAAATACCCATACTGATACACCTCCTCAACCGCTCCATCCCACACGTTTTTCATCTCCAATCGACGATAACCACCATCATCACAAAACCAACAAATACACTAAACTCCTTCTCAACCCTTCAACAACCCTTCAATAATCCTCACCCAACTGTCTAATATGGATGATGTTTTTGAAACTGAAAAACAAGATTGAAGCGATGAGACTAGAGAAATTGAAAGTTCTACGTTTTTTCCCTTTGTTGTTAGCGTTTTGCAGAGAGAAAACAATTGAGAATATTTGAACGAACAGAGGAAGAGATGAAAAGTTTTGGAGAGAGAGAGTTTTGTTTTCGACAATAATAGTTTTCTCTTCCCCAAATAACTCAAATGTTGCGCGCCTCTTGGTGCTTAGGGTTTCCAAACCCTTCTTTTCCCCTTTCCGGCCGGGTCACCCCATTGGGCTTATTGGGCCCAATCACGCTATCACTTTTCCGTTTTATTTCATTAAGATCATAGCAATAATGAATAAGTAACTTAGTTCAGATGGCAAGACATTGTTTGCAGCATCTTGGGAAACCCGAGTTCAACTCCTGCTGGGGCCTTTTTTTCTATTTTCTTGACTTCTTATATTTGATAACAAAATTAATTTAAGTTGTAATTTTAAAAATCAATTAATTAAAATTTTAAATTTTAAAATGAATTATTTTTTTAATTAGTTTAGTTAGGGATTTTGTAAATAATTTTACTAATTAACTTTTTATTTAGTCTTAAATTGTTTTGTTTAATTTCATCATAATAAAAAATACCAAAAAATATATATACATTTGATTTAATTTCTTTGTAACCAATTATTTTCTTCTCTAGAATATGTTTTTATTTTCTCTTCAAAATTTCTTACAAACAAAAATATCAAGAGCTTTATTTCCATACTTTGTCAATTAATTTACTTCATAGATTGTTGTAGTTTTAATTAAGTTTTTCTGATTCGATTTGTTTGTATTGATTTCCTATTTTAATTTTTAATTGCATTGATCCATCCTCATTTGTAAATTTGTACTCCCACTCCCAAAAACTCTGTAATAGCGTAGAATTTTAATTTTTCACAATTTACTGTTTTCCTTATACTGTTAGTAATTAAGCGTGCATGGCGAGATTTAAAATCAACCACTAGATAACCTTAATGAAAGACAAATTTAAATTGAATCGAACACACTTTCACACACGCACCTCTAGGTTAATCTCGCTTGTTGCCTTGGAAACACAGTCATGTCCCTCGAATATGGGATGCTTTAGCAAAGACCCTTCGATAAAAAAGATCGTAGTCCCTCGATGTCCCTCGATGTTGCCTTCGATAAAACGATCTAGTCCCTTACCAGAAATTGCTAAAGCGTCTCACAAGTTTCCTTCTATGACTGTACGATTGACCCGCGCCTGTCCCTTCACATCCAACGATGGGGATTCTTACCAAATCAATGGTAAGATAGCCACATCTAAAGAAGGAGAAAAAGAACATTTAAGACCTTTTGAGTAGGTAGGATGCTCCTAATGCTTGCTTCCTCACAACAACAAAATTTTATACACCAACACTTTTATTTGAAACATTTTCAAAAGTTAAAACACTTTGTACGCGTTCTTATAGAAATGAGAACCATTACAAAGACACCTTTTCAAAATCACTTTCAAAAACACATTCTACAAACACCTCTTTGAACTATTTTCAAAAGACAAAGCTTTTTATACGCGTTCTTATAGAGACGAGAACCATTACAAAGACGTTTTCGAAATACTTTCAAAACCCACACCACAAGCACACTTTCAAACAAAAGCAAGTGATCTAGCAAGCAACTAAGAGCCAGTAGATAACTACGGATGAAAAGGGTGATAATACCTTCCATTTTCATAACCTACCCCCCCCCCCAAACTCAAGAAAACATCTCTAAAGGTATTTCCTGTTCTTTTCAGCCTTTCCTTTTGGGTAAAAGAAAATTCGGTGGCGACTCTTACTATCCGCACAATTGCGATCAAACGCAAAACAACCAAGTTAGTTCTCCCACCGTGTTACACATGTTATGCTTTAAACGAAAGGTTTAGAGTCAAGAAGACTTACCTTGAAGCTGGAATGTGTTTTGAACTTTGAGTTGTTGCCCTGTATATCCTTGAATTTGAAGGAAGGAAGGAACCTGAGTTCGAAGGATAGGGAAACTGGGATTCAAAAGAGAGAACAAACAGAGGTGTTGTGTTTATTTGTTTCTGGATTCGAAGAAAAAGAAGTGTTGTGTTTCTTTGGTTCTGGATTCGAAATAAAAGAAACAAAGGTGTGTGTTTTTTGGTTCTGGGTTTAAGAGTCTTTAAGTGTTCTCTCATCTCTTTGCCTTGCCAAAAATCTCACTCCAGCCACTCAAAATCCACCCTTAGATGTCTTGTGAAACATCTTATTTATAGAAGAGTTTGGCTGAGATTTGGGGGGAAAACAAATGAAATTTAAACAGTTTAAGTAAGATGTTTTCATAGATTTCGAGGTGCAAATCTTGTATACACATTTGGTGCAAATTAGGAGCAGCATAGTAGGACTGCTTTGTAGTGGTTTTGGAGTGTTGTGGCAGCTTGGTGCAGGACTGTTTCATAGCAGTACAACAGACTTGGGCTTGGCATCATATAAGACTTTGTTCAGCATCCTTCGACCAGACTCATCAAAAGACAAAACACCAATTGTGTGTTCTTTTAATGGACCCATTGTATGTCCTTCGAAATGGACCAATTGTATGCCCTTCGAATGGACCATCAAATGTAGGTTCTTCGAATCCACCAAATTCATGTTCTTCGAATAGGCCACCAAATATGTGTTCTTCGAATCCAACAAATTCATGTTCTTTGAATAGGCCACCAAACATGTGTCCTTCGAATCCATCAAATTCATGTTCTTCGAATGGGCCTTTTACATGTTCTTCGAATGCACCAGTTGTGTGTCATAGTGTAGAAACTATGTGTGTTGAAGGGTTTAAAAGTGGAATCGAAGCAAGCATGAAAGAAGCCATTGCCTTGTGCATGCTAGCATGAGGGAAGCCTTTGCCTTATGAATCGAAGCATGAGGGAAGACAGCCAATGCTCAGTGAAATCGACGCAAGCTTGAAGGAGGCCAAAGTCCAATCGAAGCTTGGGAAATCGAAGCAATCTGGCTCTTCTTTGATCTGATGCTTAAAACCCCAATGTGATCCATGGGGCATTAAAAATCCAATTGTACTTGGGAAAACTTGAACTTTTGAAAATCCTTGCTAGAAAAGTCTTGAAAAGTGTGAGGGTAAATTTTGGGGTACAATAGTTATCAACATGGGCAGAAACTTGTTACTCAGCAGTACAAAGATGGAAAGTTTGAAGAAGAGAAGTCTGAGATTCATGACACCGTGGGTGAAATCAGGATTACCCGCAGCGGTCGGATTTTATATTCTCTAGAACAACCCAAAAGTAGTGCAGATGTCACAGCTAAGACTAAAGGCAAGCAAGTTTTGGGTAGTGAGGAAAAATCGGGGCAAGATCCTCTTGTTCCTATTATGGATACCGACATGGCCAAAGACATGATTGAATTGATTACGTACATAAAGAAAAGTGACTACAAGATTATTGATCAGTTGAGCCAGACGCCCACCCAGATTTTGATTCTATCTTTGCTCAGGGATTCAGAAGCTCACAGGAATGCATTGATGAAGCTATTGGGGACTTATTTTGTTCCTTAAGAGATTTCAGTGAATCAATTTGAGGGAATCGTGAATAGTATTTATGCAAGTAATGGACTTGGCTTTACAGGCTTAGATCTACCCCCTGAGGGGAGGAAGCATAATAAAGCGTTGCACATCTCCATGGAAATTGCGAAAACCACTTTATCCCACGTGTGGGTGGATACTAGATCATCTCTCAATGTGTTTCCTAAGTCTGATCTCATGATGCTTGATTATGAAGGGGTCGTGTTGAGGCATAGTGACTTGATTGTCAAGGAGTTTCATGGGTCTAAAAGAACCGTGTTCGGGGAGGTTAATTTGCCTATTAAGATAGGCCCCCAAGTTTTTGCTGCAATGTTCTTCATTATGGACATTAATCCTTCTTATTGTTGTCTGCTTGGCTGTTCGTGGATTCATGGGGTCGGCGTTGTCACTTCCATACTACATCAAAAGCTGAAGTTCTTATTAAATGGAAAGGTGGTCACAGTTTATGGTGAGGAAGATTATATTGTCAGTCACTTGAGATCCTTTCTCTATGTTGAGGTGGAAGGCGAAAACATGAGACTCTATGCCAAGCATTTGAAACCGTACAAGTTGTCAGAACTCCTCTCCAAGAGGTTAAGACGTCGGTGGTCTCCATGTCATCATACCGTCAAGCACAAGCAATTGTTCGATCTAGTCATCCTAAAGGCTGGGGCAGAGTGTTGAATCTCCCCATACAGACATCCAAGAAAGGTTTAGGTTTTGTGGTTGGTTGAAACATGCCAATTGTTGCTCCTCTTAAGGTTCAAGGTATCCCTCCGCCAATTTAGTTTATCAGCGGTGGTGTTATCCATGAAGAAGCTCATGCTGTGAGTGAGGATGGAGACAATGATTACGATATGGATAAGTGGGTATGTCCTACTGTCATGGGTAAAGATCTTTCTAATTGGTCTACTGAAGACGTCATCGAAGTCACCTGTTACGAAGAGTAATTTTCTTTTGTTTTTCATCATGCAATAATTCCTACGTTCTGCCCAAGATGTAGTGAACATGCTGTAGGGCCATGATGTTTTTTATTTCAAATTTATCATCAATAAAGGACGTCTTTTTGCATTCAAATATTTTGCTCCCTATCTTTCTTCTTTTTAAATTTTTGGCAACGTGATTTTTATTTTTCTTTAGTAATCTAAAACTAAAATAAAAATAAAAATAATCATGCAGATTTTGTCCCCCATTAATCTCGAAATATGTTGGAAATGATTATGTTATGGCTTATTATGACTTTGAAAATCCAATCTATCAAGCTGATGAAGAAGCTGAAGAAGATTGTGAACTTCTGGAAGAGCTATCCAGATTGTTGAGGCAAGAAGAAAAGGTCATCCAACCACACCAAGAGATTGTTGAAGTGATTAACTTGGGTACCAAATAGGTCCGAAGAGTAGTTAATATTGGGGCTGCTTTGGAAGACAGTGTCAAGCGAAGATTGATTGAAATTCTCCGTGATTATGTGGACATCTTAGCGTGGTCTTATGAAGACATGCATGGGCTGGATATAAATATTTTTGTGCACAAAAGGCCTCTTAGAGAAGAGTGTCCTCCTATTAAACAAAAGCTTCGGAGAACTCATCCTGAGATGTCTAATAAAATCGAAGAGGAGGTTCAGAAACAGTTTGATGTGGGATTTTAGAAAGTGACGTCTTACCCGCCATGGATTGAAAATATTGTAGCAGTGCCCAAAAAGGATGGCAAAGTAAGAATGTGTGTGGACTATAGGGACTTGAACAGAGCAAGCCCTAAATATGATTTCCCGCTTTCGCATATTGATATTTTGGTTGACAATACTGCTCAAGCTAAGTTGTTTTCATTCATGGATGGTTTTTATGGCTACAATCAGATCAAGATTGAACCAGAAGACATGGAGAAAACTACTTTCATTACATCTTGGGGAACATTTTTCTACAAAGTGATGCCCTTCAGTTTGAAGAACACATGGGAAACATATCAGTGTGCTATGGTCACTCTCTTTCATGACATGATACATAAAGATATTGAAGTCTATGTTGACGATATGATTTCCATGTCCCAGACAGAAGAAGAACATCTTGTTCACTTGTTAAAACTGTTTGAAAGGTTAAAGAAATTCAGGCTGAGGTTGAACCCTAATAAGTGCACCTTCGGGTGAGATCAAGAAAGTTATTGAGATTTATTGTAAGTAAAAAGGGAATCGAGGTCGACCCTTCCAAAGTAAAAGTTATAAAAGAAATGCCTGAGCCAAGGACGGAAAAAGAGGTTTGTGGTTATCTCGGGAGGTTGAACTACATTGCTAGATTCATCTCTCACCTTACAATCACTTGTGAACCAATTTTAAAATTACTGAGAAAAGATCCAACGGCGAGGTGGAATGACAATTTCCAAATGATTTTTGATAAAATAAAAGAGTATATGCAAGAACCTCTGATTGTCTCGCCTCTAGTGGAATGCATGCCCTTGATAATGTACTTGACAGTGTTAGAAAACTCCATGGGATATGTACTCGGTCAACATGACGACACAGGTAGGAAAGACCATGCCATCTACTACCTGAGCAAGAAATTTACTGATTGCGAATCGAGATACTCATTATTGGAAAAGAATTGTTGCTCACTCGTATGGGAAGCAAAGCGTCTCAGACAGTATATGTTGACTCACACTACTCTCTTGATATCCAAAATGGAACCAGTCAAGTACATTTTTGAAAAGCCAGCTCTCATGGGAAGAGTATCCCATTGGATGATGATTCTTACAGAATATAACTTCCAGTATACTACCAAAAAGGCTATCAAGGGTAGTGTATTGACAGATTATCTTGCTCAACAGCCCGTGGAAGATGGGTATCATCCGATGAAGTTTGATTTTCCCAATGAAGATATTATGTATGTACGGGATTGTAACATCCCAAGCCCAGAAGAGGGACCCGAGCCAGGATCGCGATGGATGATGGTGTTCGATGGTGCCTTAAATGAATTGGGTAATGGTATCAGTGTTGTCATTACTTCTCCTGAAGGTTTCCATACTCATTTCACAGCCAAAAATTGCTTTAAATGTACCAACAATATGGCCGAGTATGAAGCTTGCATCTTCGGATTAAAAGATGCTATTGATTTGCAAATCAAGATCCTAGAAGTATATGGAGATTATTCTCTAGTAATCAGTCAGATCAACGAAGATTAGGAGACTCGTCACCCTAATCTGATTCCGTACCGCGAGCATGTTTTGAAATTGATCTCGTACTTCAATGAAATTACATTCCAGTATGTCCCAAGGAAGGAGAATAACCTAGAAAACGCTTTGGATACTATGTCATCCATGTTCAAAGTTAGATGGGCTAACCATGCTCCCTCAATCCATATTTTGAGGTTGGATTAGCCAGTGTTCTGTTATGAGATAGAAGAAAAGATGGTTGATGAAAAGGCTTGGTTTTATGATATCAAAAGATATCTTGAGAGGAAAGAATACCCAGAGGATGCTTTTGTTACTGATAAGAAGACTCTGTGGAAATATGCAGCCAAGTTTTTCCTCAACAATGGTGTTTTGTATAAGAGGAACTATGACTCTGTTTTTCTCAGATGCATGGATAGACACGAAGCAAACAAAATCATAGAAGAGGAACACGAAGGCTCTTTCGGAACGTATTCCAGTGGACATACCATGGCCAAGAAAATCTTGAGAGAAGGTTATTATTGTTCTACCATGGAAAATGATTGCTACAATCATTCTAGAATATGTTACAAATGTCAGATTTATATCGACAAAATGCACGTGTCTCCCAATCCACTGAATTTCTTGACTTCTTCTTGGCCCTTCGCATTGTGGGGTATCGATATGATTGGGAAGATTGAGCCGACTGATTCCAACAGGCATCACTTTATTCTAGTGGCTATTGACTATTTCACCAAGTGGGTTGAAGCAGCATCATATGTCAACATCACCAAGCAAGTTATGACTCGTTTCATCAAGCATAACATCATTTTTCATTATGGGGTGCCCGAGAAGATCACCACTGATAACGGGTCCAATCTCAACAACAAGATGATGAAAGAGCTAGGTGAAAGCTTCAAGATAAAGCATCACAATTCTTCTCTATATCTTCCAAAGATGAATGGTGTTGTCGAGGCAGCTAATAAGAATATTAAGAAGATTATGCAAAAAATGGTTGTGACCTATAGAGATTGGCAATAAATGTTTCCATTTGATTTAAATGGTTACCGCACCTCGGTGCGTACTTCGATTGGGGCAACCTCGTTCTCTTTGTTATACAGCATGGAAGCAGTCCTACCCGTAGAAGTGGAGATTCCTTCTTTAAGGATAATGACAGTTGTACAACTTGTGAGGCTGAATGGGTTCATAATAGACTTGATCAATTGAATTTCATTGATGAGAAGAGATCGACGACTATTTGTAATGGGAAGTTATACCAAAGGAGGATAAGGAAAGCTTTCGACAAGAAGGTGTGTCTTCAGACTTTCGAAGCTGGTGACCTTGTGCTGAAGAGGATCTTGCCTCCCAATAATACAAATGCTAGGGGAAAATGTGCTCTGAATTACGAAGGACCATACATCGTGAAGAAAGTCTTCTCTGGAGGATCTATGATGCTCACAACTATGGATGGGGAGGATTTCCCTCATCCCGTCAATGCAGACGTAGTGAAAAAGTAATTTGCATAAATAGATCCTTTGAGTTGACTGGCTCAGGCAAAAAGGGGCATCCCGACGAACACAGAAAATGAATAAAGGTTCGGGAAAAATTAGGGATATATGAATAAAAGAATGGAAATTATGTACACCCGCTAAGTTGAAAACCCGAAAGGGAATCTTAGGTAAAAAAAAAGGGTATCCCGATGGATTGAAAATCAGAAAGGGCGATCCAGGAAAAAGTTAGAGATTAAAGAGAATACTATGGCCTGCATGGTATCTGTAATGTCATTCTACACTGTTGTTGGCTATCTTGGAAGGATAAGGAATCAATCCAGTCAGTTTGTTCAGAAAGCAAGATACTAAGGAGCTTTGAGGTCATAAAAGTCGTAGCAGAGTCGGGACCCGATAAATCTGCATTCACATTGCCACCTTTGTTTTCTCCTCTGTATGTTTTGTATGCAATTACCTCTTTTAGGAATTTCTTCTTGATGTAAATGCCTATTTACGGGCCAGTCAAATAATAAAATTCTTCTCTTTTCAAATTATATCGATTTGTTTTCATTTTTTCTGTTTTGTTTGTGAAAAGACGTCCAACATTTTTGAAAAAATTTGTGTTTAAAACATTAATGCTTAACAACACATGATATTAATAACTGAAATTACCTACAGTTTCGGGTGTTTGAGGTGATGGCTAAGGTAATCATCCCATACCCGAGGCATTATTGTGGTGGTTTCTACTTGTGCATGTACTTTTGGTCTTTTATGACAGGGAGGGTACCGTGAAGGTGTACTCTTACCCAGATGGAATCCTTTTATTCCCAGTGAAGGACTCCCATCAACTGGAAGATCCTTTATTCCCTGTGAAGTATCTTATATCTTCCCAGTGAGGTTTGAGCATCCATGTGCAATCCCCGCTGAAGTCAGCACTCTTAATAAGAGTTTGTTCAACGATTTGTCCCCTCCAGAGGAGTTATCTCCAAAGAAATGCATTTCAATATGATTTTGTATAATCTTCTCCTTCAATCCAGTCTACTCTTTTCGAAGAATCTAGAAAGGTTCAGTTCATTTGACTGGATATCTTTTTTATATCCCCTTGAAGTTAATACCATTGTGTCTCCACGATTGGTATTTATCTCCCCAATAAGGAAGATCCTTTATTCCCCATGAAGCTCATATCTTTTCTCCCAAGTAAATTTTCCTTGTCAGGTTTTCGTGGAAAGATGTTTGATCAGTATGCTTATTTTTCCCAACAGAGAAAATCTCATGTTGTTCTGGAGCAGTGTGCATATACGAATGCTGTTTAGGGCTCTTTTATCCCCAGTGATGGAGTATTGTTGAAATATTTCCTTAGTAGAATTATGAACCTCAAACTTATGGTTCAAGGAGGCCCTCATATTCCTCAAGTGAAGATTGTTACCCTCGGTTGTAGTATTCCCAGTCCGGACAGGGTAGAATTCTGTTGAATGATTCCTCAGTCAAAGTCAAATTTTGATGACCTGTCGGAGTAATTTGTTTGTTATTCCATAGTGGAGTGAGTTGCCTTTCCCTAGTGGAGCAAGCATCGTGTTTCCCCAGTATGGTGTACATGAGAATGCCAGTCATAACTCTTTCAACCCCAATGATAGATGATTTTGTTAAGATATCCCTAGTGGAGTTTCTATCCCAGGAGGTTTGTTTCTTCCCTAAGGGAATATTTTTCCCCTAGAGGTGGTATCCCCAACGTGGTCAGGGTAGAACTCTTTTATTTAAGAATTTCTATGATTCCCCAGTCGAATTCGCTTTCATTAAGGACTTACATCAGAAGGTCCCAGTTCACACCAAGGTTATCTTTATTCGTGGAAAGAGATGTTGGATCTTTTCCCCAGGAAGTTAAGAGTTTGATTAGAATTCAAAATTCTTTCTAAACTGCAGTTTGTTTTTGCAGTATTTTCCCCAGGAAGTTACTTACCCAGTGATACCAATATTTAGAGGTTGGTGGTTCCAAATCTCATTTCCTTATTGAAGTTCAGAGAGATGTTTTCTCAACAGAAGTTCAGAGGTGTGAAGAATAATCATTCGGAAGTTCATTAAATGTGATTATATATATTCTTTTCCCAATGTATTGCTAAACATGCATCATTACATTGCATCTACCAAAACGTGTAGCATTTCCATTGTATGGAGAATTACGCTATAAAAGAAAATTTTTCAAACATGCATAAGTATAAGCCAATCATGTTTACTTACAGTAACCGAATTGTTATGCACTCAGATTTGAGATACTTCCACAGCGGGCTCAGGGTGATCCTATTTTGTTTCCCCTAGCAAAGTCTATTTTGATACCACTAGTCGGGTCTTTGGTACTTCCCATTTCCCCAGTAAGTTATGATTTTCTCTTGCCCTTGTAAGCCCTTGGTTATTTTTACCTGATGTTTACTTTGTCGTCAGAGTGTAGTAAGAGTCGGTGTATAACCTTTCTTATTTCTCAGTTATTTGAGTATCCATACTTGGTGTGTGGTAATTCAGATAATTGCCACTTTTGAAGAATTACACCCCTCTTCTGGGCTGAGGGATGTTGTAGTTCTTGCATATTTGTAACCTATCAAAATTCTAACTCTTTTTGGAAATCCTTGTTAGAGTCCCCTTCGGCCAGTCTCTTTTTCTTGTAGAGTTCATCTTTGATCGATTCTCTCTAAAGGTCCTGTTTGGTCGGTTCCTTGTTTTTAGTTTATCCATATTAGTCAGGTTCTCCTTCTGTTAGCCTAGCCAGCATTCCATACTCATAGTTCTTCAGTGTCTCTTCAAAGTCCAGTTTGTCTGGCATCCTGGGTTAGGTGAATCATTTCTTGTTAAGGCTTTCTTCAGTCAGCCTTTTTCTCATGTTCGCTACCAACTCCGAACATTTGTTTCATAATTCCCAATTTAGCTTTTATGTGTCTAACCCTGACCAGACATGCATATCTTTATCCCCTCAGAGTTAGCCTTTGATCAGCGTTCTTTCCCTAAGAATCTAACTTTGGCATAGTATTCCTTGTTAAAGGTTCCCCTTCGGTTGGGTTCTTTATTCTTAAATCCACCTTCAACTGGTATCTTTTGTTAAGATTTACCATCAGCTAGTCCCTTTTCATTCGTAAGTTTGCCTTTGATCGGAGTTCTTTCTCTAGGAGTCTACCTTCTGCGTAGTATTCCTTGATAAAGATTCCCCTTTGGTTGGTTTCTTTATTCTTAAATCCACCTTCGGCTGGTATCGTTTGTTAAGATTCCCCTTTGACTGGTCTCTTTTCATTCGTAAGTTCGCCTTTGGTCGGTGTTCTTCCCTTAGGAATCTACCTTCGACATACTATTCCTTGTTAAAGATTCCCCTTCGGCTGGTTTCTTTATTCTTAAATCCACCTTCGGCTGGTACCTTTTGTTAAGATTCCCCTTCGGCTGGTCTCTTTTCATTCGTAAGTTCGCCTTTGATCGACATTCTTTCCCTAGGAATCTACCTCCAGCATAGTATTCCTTGTCAAAGATTCCCCTCCGGCTGGTTCTTTATTCTTAAATCCACCTCCAGCTGATATCGTTTGTTAAGAGTCCCCTTCGGCTGGTCTCTTTTTGTTGTAAATTCGCCTTTGATTGGCATTCTATTCAGAGTCAATTCCTATTTGTATCCCCAGTAAGCTCGCCTTTGATCGGTGTTCTTTCCTAGGAATCTACCTTCTGCATAGTATTCCTTGTTAAATATTCCCCTTCGGTTGGTTTCTTTATTCTTAAATCCACCTTCGGCGGGTACCTTTTGTTAAGATTCCCCTTCGAACGGTCTCTTTTCTTTATAAGTTTTCCCTTGATCGACATTCTTTCCCTTCTAAATCCACCTTCGGCTGGTATCATTTGTTAAGAGTCTCCTCCGGTTGGTCTCTTTACTTTCGTATGTCTTCCCTCGTCCTGACATACATCTCTTAATATTAGAAAATACAGAGAAACAAAAGATGTACAGTGATGCCCGACTGGCTTCAGAGTGCAAATTTTATGGTTCTATTAAGTATTCAATCCTCTTTCACATTTATTGTTTGAAAGGCTTGCGCCAATCTTACTCCAAGGTCTCAAATGGTTTTCATGGATCTCCAAGAATGCTCATGTCAAGTTTCAAGCCTTGCATTATAAGTTTGCTCAGTCAATTGCTCAGATGACTGAAAATCAACTATATTGGGTAAAAAGTCAACCATGGTTAACATACAATCAAACCTCAAGGTTTTTGGTCAACATCAACATTTTAAAGTGATATTCATTATTTGATCAAGGTTTATTCATTATTCTTCAAGGAAAGCCCTCAAATCATCAAAAGTCAAAAGTTTCCAAATTAGGGTTTCCTTAGGAGAAGTCAACTGAACTTTGATCAAGCATAACTTTTACATGCTTCATCATATTTTCCCCAACCAAAGCTCATTCTTAAGGGATTTCAATTCTCTACAAATTTTCCTCTATAAGCTCAAGTAAAAAAAATTCATCATTAGAGAGATATAAGCCAATACATTACAGGTAATTTCAAAAGTCAACAAAAAGACACTTTTTTCAAGGCAACTTACATCAAGATAAATCTTCAAAAGAAAAAGTTATCAATATAGAGGTTTTAGAGGACATCTTGAGCTTTCCAAAAAGTCCAAGATCACCTTCAAAAGATAAAAATTGAGCAAGTTATGACCATCACAAGTTGGCCAATTTTGAGAAAATGCATGAAGAGCAAATTGAGCAAACTTGAACTTTTGGGCTTTTGGGCTTAAGTTTTCAGGTCCATTCAAATATTTTTTATGATATTTATTTATTTTATTTGGATTTTATTCATTTAAATGTAAATTAAATCAAATAAAGTATGAAACCATTGAACTTAGGCGCATGGATCTTTATTATGATCAGATTGGAGGCCCAAGAATGTGTCTTGAAGACCAACAAAACGTGCAAGGTTGATTGGCACAAGATTGAGAAAATATATAAGCTTCTCAAACAAATTTTCAATCAAATCTTTTCACCATGAATGACAAGGATATGATCCTATTTTCTTGACCTAAAACATTGTCTTATAAATACCCATTTCATTCAGACCAAAAATACACGTGCAAGCTGCCTAAAAAACCCTAGCAAATTCTCAATTTTTTTCAAAGAATTAGGGAAAAGACAAACCCTACTCTCCAACCGCTCTCAAGCAATTTTAAGCTTCACATCATCTTCCTGAAGCTTCCAGGAGTTGATACCAGTCCCTATCCATCGCAAATCAACCTCAGAACCCTTCCTTGCGTGAACTCTGATTTGGTAAGTTGGTGAGTTTTGAGTTTTAAGGTTTAGAATTATTTCAATTGTTGCTAACATGCCATAATAATTCATATTCATTATTAGGATTGTTCTAACGTCTTACATGTGAGTTTGGATGCAGAAACTAAATTGTGCCATTGTTAGGGCACGAAGCTTTTGAAGCTTCAGATCTCATGATGCAGGCATTTTTAGACCAAACTAACCATATCACTGAAATTGCAGGGCCTTGATTAATCAACTAGGGTTGTTTTATTTTTCGTTTTGATTGATTTCACAGGTTTGTGGTTTTTGTCCAAACGGAGAAGATAACCGGAAACCACCATTCAGGGTGGTTTGACCAGTTGCTAAGGCGCGTGGCAGATTGAGATATAATGATTGGATCATTCAAAATACAGGGGTCCCACTTAGGCGTGCGTTTTGGGTTGTCTGACTTTTGGGATTTGTTTTATATTATATATAAATTGCTGCATTTATATGAACGAATGTATAGCCACCCCAGTGGTAGAAACGCGCGCGCTAAGTCACTCTTCTCTCAGGTCACGGGTTCGAACCTTGGTTTTTTCATTTTTTTTCATATTTCCATTTTCTTTACAGGTTTATCATATGACGCATTGGACCTGTTACCTTGACACAACCAGCGTGTTTGCCTGGTGGCGTGCTTGCTGCTGAAACTGCTTGAGGGCGTGGGTTTAACACCCACCCTACTCTTTTTTCCAGTTCTATGTTTCTCACTCTTTTCTTCTTTTTCCTATTCTTTTATAAAACCTTTTTAAAACCATTGATTTTTTTAAAACCCTAATTTTAATTAATTCTAGGTTAAACTTAATTTTAGGTTTTAATTTAATTTTAGGTTTTAATTAATTCTAGATTTTAATTTAATTTTAGATTTTAATTAATTCTAGGTTAAAATTAATTTTTGGTTTTAATTTGATTTTAGAACTTAATTAATTCTAGTATTTAATTTAATTTTAGGTTTTATTTAATTAACCTTAATTTGATTTTTAGGTTTTCTTAATTAACTTAAGATTGATCTAGAATTTAGGGTTTTTGATTAAATTAATCAATTCTATTTTTTTCTTAAATTAAAATCAATTAGGTTTTCTAGATTAATCATCAAAATAATCACCAAAATAATTTTTCTGTTTCTTTTCCTTTTTACCGCGTCTCATACTTTATTATTGTCATATTATTTTTCCCAATTAAGTAATTGCTACAGTATGTAATAGTTTAATTAGGGTTTTAATTTGCTTTCTTTTTCCCCCGTTTTATGGTTTTGTACCTCCACTCCCGAAGTCTTGTAATAGTTTAGGTTTACTTTTCGCACCTTTACTTTCTGTAATTTACTGCTTTGCTTATAAATGCTAGTAATTACGGCATGTATGGTAGGATCTAAAACAAAATGCTAGATAACCCTAATCAAGATCAAATAACTGAATTGAATCACTCTTTACACACTCACCTCTAGGGTAATCTCACTTGTTGCCTGTGAATAAAAACAGTCATGTCCCTCGAACGTGGGGACGCTTTAGCAAAGACTCGCAGTTAAAAGGATCGTAGTTCCTCAATGACCCTTCGATGCTGCCTTCAGTAAATGATCTAGTCCCTTACGATAAAATTGCTAAAGCATCCTTACAAGTTGCCTTTATGACTATACGATGACTCTTGCCTGTCCCTTCACATCCAACGATAGGGCTTCCTACTAACTAATGGTAGGATAGCATTATCTAAAGGAGGAGGAAAATAACATGAAAGACTTTTGAGTAGGTAGATCTCTCATAATCACTTGCTCATAAAAACATATTTTTCACAAACACTCTTCTGAAATATTTTCAAAAGCAAACACTTTGTACGCATTCTTAACTTATACAAGAATCATTACAAAGTTTCTATGCTTATGCATTTTTCAAAATATTTTCAAACACATACACAAAAGCATTTTCAAACAAAAAGAGCTAGCGATTAAGAGCCCATAGATAACTACAGATGAAAAGGGTGCTAACACCTTCCCTTTTCATAACCTACCCCCCCGAACTCAAGAAAATTCTCAAAGGTCTTTCCTATTCTTTTCACCCTTTCCTTTTTGGATAAAAGAAAAGTCAGTGGAGACTCTTGTTATCCCTAACATTTATAGTAAAATGCAAAACCAAGTCAGCTCTCCCACCGTATTACAGAGCTGGAGACTCTGCTGGGGAATTACTAAAAATGGGGTTACATTAGAGTTAGATCACTTTTAAATGCTTTCCTTGTTTGATTTGTCTGCTTTATTTTAAAGGGTTGTTTGGGTTTTTATTTCTTCGAAAGATTCTATACCTGTATCTGAGGAACATTTAAGGTAAGTAGCAATAAATCATGAAAACTATACGCCGTATACCGATATGGTTGAAGTTATGGCTACATTAGTGCGACACATTGGTTTGTATTGGTATCCCTCGAGTCAGTCGGGGAACATACTAGGCTGCCGCATGGTGTCATAAGCATTAAATGACCTTAGAACCTTAATTGACCCAACTTAGCCATTAGAAGGTAGTGAGATAGCCGAATTTGGTGCAGTCAGAAGTTGGTTGATACTCGATACTACACTCATTGAGATTCGACTCTCGAGTTTTGTTTGGTGGCAAGTCAGTTGTCGTGCTAGAGGAAACTTGTGGGAAGAATCAGTGATATTGAGATCCCAAGAACCTAGTTACTTCTTTAGGATAGGTTGAGCCAACTAAACTTCAAGAGGGCACTTACCTACAAACCCCATGCAAGCCCTAAACCTAAGGCCTTTGCGTGCTTTATTTGTGTTTCATTATCTACTTGAACATGATATCATGACATCATTCCATATCATTTTCACTTATCATATCAAGGATCTCAAGGGCCTGTGATGCAGGTTATCATGAACCAGACATCTAGAAAGGGGAGAGAGGACTTGTTTTCCTCTAACCACTGCCGCCAAAGATCGGAGTATGTTATCTTGAGTCAAAGGCTAGGACCCACTCGACATGGTGAGATTGATTCTCATAGAAGGATATTCAACGACACGAAGTTCTTCAATCAAAGATTAAGTTAGACTTAATCTCTAACGTTTCTTTTTGTTTATCTCGCGAGATCCTTGTTACATAAAAGGTCTCCCCATACAGGTTTTCTCATCTTCTTGCTGTTTATTTCAGTAAAAAATGGCTCTTAAACAAACTGTTAAAGAACTCCATGCTCAGAATGCCCAATTCCAGGAGACCCTCCTGAACCTAGCTCAAGGAAAAAAAGATATGATGGCACTCATCGCCAAAAAGAAGAAGACTCGAAAGCCAATTGGTATCCTTAACGTGGGAAGAAGATTCAAGGGTCCTGCTAAACTAGTTTAAATAACTGATATCGCCTCTGATGAAGCTGACAACCAAGAGGAGGATGGTAGAAGTATCAGGGATGAAGGTGGAAGAAACCTTGGTTCTGGTAAAATTTCTAAGGACAAATACTATTCTGATGAACAATATCCTCTTGTTGATGATAGATACAAACAGTTGGAAGATCGCCTCAAGGCCATGGAAATCCAGAAAGTGCCTGGATTAGATTTTGAAGAGTTGGGTCTTATTCTGAGGGTAGTTATCTCTCACAAGTTCAAGGTCCCCAATTTTGCTAAATATGATGGTGCTTCTTGTCCCAAACTTCATCTGAGGTCCTATGTTCAGAAGATCCAACCCCATATTGCTGACAAATAGTTATCGGTTCACTTCTTTCAAGAATGTTTGTCTGGTACACAACTCGAGTGGTTTTATCAGCTTGAGGGAACCAATATACGTACTTGGTAAGACTTGGCTTCCGATTTTTATAAGCAGTATCAATACAATGCTGACCTTGTACCAACTCACGTGCAACTATAAAACATGACTATGGGTTCGAATAAAGGGCTTAAAGATCCCAAAAGTGGAGAGATTTGGCTGGAAGAGTGCAACCTCCCTTATCTGATAGGGAACTAGTTTATATGTTCATGGACACTCTAACATGTCCATTCTTTAATCAACTGATTCAGAGTTCTTCATCTCGTTTCATTGAGCTGATTCTAACTGGAGAACGTGTCGAAAGTGGCATTAAAAGCGGAAAAGTTTAGCTGGTTTCTTCTTCAAATGCTGTGAAGAAGACATTCAATGGTAAGAAGGAGACCAGTGTTATTTATGGCCAGAAGGGCCGTGGTAAAAATGACCGCAATCAGTCTATTGGAGCGGTATTGATTTTTAATCATGCGCTTGTTCAACAACAACAACAACAACAGGGCAATAAGCATAGGTCAGATGCTCCGGAAAGGAAATTTACAAAGATTAATATGTCATTGTCTCAGGCGTTACAACATTTACTAAAAGCGTAGTTGATTACGCTAAGGGATCCTCCTCAAAACCCCAACACCTCCTCTCCAAAGTACAATTTGAACGTGAGATACTCCTACCATTATAACAGTCATGGGCACGACACCAACAACTATTGGACCCTGAAAAACAAAATCAAGACATGATTGAAAACAAGGAGATTGAGTTTGATCCTCCGCAAACTGTAAATGCAATTGACGATGTTCTTTATGTGGCTATTGTAAGTGAATTGGTTACTCCTTTACCAATAATCAAGAAGAATCTGCTATAGGCCAATTTATTTTTGGGCTGTATCGAAAAATGTTACTACTGTGCAGCCCAACCCAATGGTTGCAGATTACTGAAGGAAGGCATCCAATGCCTAATGGAAAATCATATAATTCTAATCGAGAAGGTTCTGTCTGCAGAGAATATGTGTCAAGACTTATTTGTAATTTCTGGCCCTCCTGTCGGATAAAGCTATTCTTTGGAACTATGGATCCGACGTCTACTACCATGGCGTCAAACAAGAACTACTGACTGTTAAAGATGAAGTTATTGAAGTTACTGATTCGGGAATTGACAATATTGCTAGAACCGGTAAGGTTACTAGAAGCGGAAGGGTTTTCTCCCTGGAAATCTCTCTGAAGACTATTTCTACACCTGTTAGAGTTACAGCCACCGAGTCAACTGCTAAGGATCGGGATAAAGAGAAAATAACAGAGCCTGCCCAGACGGAGGCACCTAAGGAAGCTATAGTTGAAGACACCTCTAGACAAGAGTTGGAAGAGGTGTTGAAGATTATCCGCAAGAGTGACTATAAAAGTGTTGAATAGCTGGGGCAGACCCCATCCAAAATCTCAATGTTATCCCTACTACTGTGTTCTTAAGCTCATGCACATGCTTTAGTAAAATTCTTGAAGACTGCTCACGTACCACAAGAGATTTATGCCAATCAATTTGGAATCTATGTTGCTAGCTTGACGACTAATAATGGATTAGGTTTCTCTGATGTTGGTCCGACTCCGAAAGGAAGAAACCATAATAAGGCCCTGTATGTCTCCACTGAATGCAGGGGCTCTACTTTGGCTCATGTTTTGGTTTACACTGGTTCCTCGTTAAATGTTCTACCACAGGGTGCACTTGATAGACTTGATTGTGAAGGGATTATACTAAAACCCAATGATATTATAGTTCGATTCTTTGATGGATCAAAAAGGATGGTACATGGGGAATTGTATCTTCCGATCAAAGTAGGTTCGCAGATCTTTAATTCTACCTTCTGTGTAATGGAAATTCGGCCAGCTTATTCCTGCTTACTAGGACGCCCCTGGATCCATAGGGAAGGCGCGATTACCTCTACCCTACATCATAAATTAAAGTATCCTATGAACGGAAAGATTTTTACTGTGTGTGGTGAAGAAGAGTATATGGTTAGCCACTTGAACTCTTTTTGGTATGTAGAGATGGACGACGAATTCATCGAGACTCCCTGTCAAACTTTTGAAGTCATCCCTCCTGCCTTAACTGAAGATGTCTCTGCCATTCCCAAAGATGCTAGGGTTCTTCCCAGGATGGCTTCATTAAAAGATGCTAAAGCTATTGTAGAAGAAGGTGGTTGTACTATTTAGGGTCAAATTT
Organism: Vicia faba; assembly: GCA_948472305.1. Taxonomy (NCBI): domain Eukaryota; kingdom Viridiplantae; phylum Streptophyta; class Magnoliopsida; order Fabales; family Fabaceae; genus Vicia; species Vicia faba. The sequence goes on along the minus strand of OX451737.1, from coordinate 763,745,822 downwards.
CTGAAATTCCCTATAAATCTGACAAGTTTGATTTGAGTTTCACTGCATAGGGTCAAAGGGTTGCTCGTCACGCTCGAGTTGGAAGGCCACCATTCCGTATTAACAACAACAGAGTCAACATAATAGAAGATGCTGACAGTGATTATGACCTCGAAAATTGGATATTTCCTACCATTGGCAAAGGGATCAACAACTGGAAGGCGGAAGACGTTATCTCTATCTCCTTTAGTCATATGTAATAGCTACATTTCTGTTTTTTATTGCTTCCAAATTTTGTTTTTTTAATATTTGAACAATAACTTTAAGCCTTGTGCCTTACTCGGGGCACAACAGTTCCTTTGTTAAGGGTTGTCATTTCATAAACATATTTTCATTTAATAAAGCATTGGACGTTTTACATTCAAATTTTGTGCTCGCTGTCTTTATTTTCAGTTTTATCACTTTCAAATAGCTATGTGTTCTTACACACACCCATACAATGCATTGCAGATCCACATCCACTCTCGATCTCGTTGATAACGATTCTTCTATTTCCACTTATGACTTTGAAAATTCAATCTACCAAGTCAAGGAAGAAGGTGAGGAAGATTGTGAGATACCAGGAGAACTTGCCATACTGTTAGTGCAAGAAGAGAAAGCTATTCAACCACATGAAGAGCCAGTTTAAGTGGTAAATCTAGGTACTGAGGAAAACAGAAAAGAAGTCAAGATAGGCGCCAACTTAGAGAACTGTGTCAAGAACAGGTTAATTCAGATGTTGCATGACTATGTTGAAATCTTTGCTTGGTCATACGAACACATGCCAGGGCTCGATACCAATATTGTGGTTCACCATTTGTCAATGAAAGAGGGTTGTTTTCCAATCAAGCAAAAGGTTAGTTGTATGTGTCTCGAGATGTTAGAGAATATTAAGGTTGGGGTTATGAAACAATTCAACATAGGGTTCTTGGCGATGACATCCTATCCTCAATGGGTTGTGAATTTTATTTCGGTACCGAAGAAAGACGACAAGGTACATATGTGTGTAGACTACATGGATCTGAACAGGGAGAGCTCTAAAGATTACTTCCCGCATCCACATTGACCAGTGGTTTTTACACATGAATTTAGCATTTATTTTGGTTATTGTTTCGTATAATTGATTGATGTTTTATTCCATTTTACCGCGTTTTATGATTTGGTTATGTAATTTGTTATTTTCAGGGTCAAACAAATAAAACAGATGAATCGGGATAGAAAAGTGCAGGATATAGAGATTTGGAAAAAGTTCAAGTTCGAGCAAGGCAGAAGGCGACATGGGCGCCCGTGTCACACGACACGGTCCGTGTCAAGTTAGCTTACGCATGAATTTTTGGAGGAAGGACTGAACGCGACACGGGTGCCCGTGTCCCATGACACGGCCCGTGTCAATTTAGCTGGAATTTGAACTTGAATAGCGCAGATCACAGATTCTGACAAGGGTGCCCATGTCGGGTGACACGGCCCGTGTCAGCTTATGCCTGTGAAAGTCCAATTTTGAGGTTTTCCTGTATTCTTAAATTATTAAAGGTACTATGGACATTGGACATCCCATAGGGATGACCTAACACTATAAATACCTGATTTGGAGAAGAAAAAGAGGACTTTTTCGATGATGGGAGAATTTGACGATAAAAGAATGAAGTATATGCAAGTTTTGGAAGAACGAAGACCTTTCATGAGCGGAAGAAATTGAATATCAGAGTTCACCATTTATTTGTGTAATGTCTATGATTGTTATTATTGAAATCTCTTTGAATATTATGTGCGGCTAAACCCCCTAATGCAAGGGGGTGTCCCTGATTTGCGAATGAATTGACTATGAATTATTGATTTTTAATACAGTAGTTTCCTTTTAATTTAATCGTTCAAGGTTTCTAATGCTTTCCTGATCGGACCAATTAGGATTGAGTTACGGTTAACAACTAGCTGGACTGCGGTTATTAAGGTTGTTGTACGATTAGGCTATAATAGATATCACTTAGGACTAGGGATACCCTATATTCACAAGATTTAACCCTTGATAAGATAAAGGCCCGAGTCCATCAGATATTTCTAAGGACTTAGGATTTAGGATGGATGGTTAAAGGTTTTCTCACTAAGGACCTAGGGGAAAATAATCTAAACGGCCGGTAGATGAAGGTAATGAACTTGTAGAAGAGATCAATAGTTAAGGTCATTATAGGGAAAACTACACACTTACCCCTATCATAGTATTCACACTAGTAATGAAGTCTTAATTTACGTTCACATATTTTTCATTACTGTTAAGAACGATAACCAGACCAAAAACCAAATTGAGTTTTGTTTAATTGAACCTCACACTAAACTCGGTAATTCTGTGCAGTCCTTGAGATCGACATTCGGGGAATTTTCCCTGTTATTACAAGAGGCAAAATAGTACACTTGCTATTTTATGGATCAAGTTTTAATCGTCGTTGTCGGGGACTGCCTAATCATTGAGTTTATTTGGAGTTCAATTAAAATTTTGTAGCTCTGCATCTAATATTTCTTTTATGTAATTTCCATATTTTGTTTACTGATTTTTCCTAACCTTTGCATGTGTGGAAAGTCCTCAGCTGAATTTTTGTTTGATGCAGAAATAGAAAGAACTTTTCACGCGAGGTGCAAACTAGCTCGGTTAGATAGACAGGAGTCAACAGGTTTTTCAAATGCTTCAAATTCAGAGTCTGAAAAGGTAAAACTAATGGCTGAAAATCTGCCACTAGAGAGACTACTTGGGGACTACGAAGGATCAAATGCTCCAACAGGTCGGTTGAATATTATGAATCAACTGGTCAATGTTTCAAATTTTCAACTGCATCTTTCAACCATCCGCCAGCTCGAGAACAAATCTTTCACCAGAAAGATCAATGAAGATGCCAATAAGCATTTGCATAGATTTCTCACCATGAGCACTACTTTGAAGATTGAGGGGCACTCTGAAGAAGCCAAGAAATTAAGGATGTTCCTGTTCATGTTGTCTGAAGATGTTGAAGAGTGGTTCTACTTATTACCTGCTGGAAGTATCACCACTTGGGAATAGATGGAGTAGACTTTTCTTGATGAATACTTTTCTGCCTTGGTTTACATTCGTAAAAGATATGAAATTGTGAATTTTAAGCAGAAAGAAGGAGAATCACTAGGTGAAGGTTACAAGAGGTTAAAGAGGTTACTAGTAGTCTGTCCCACGCACAACATGAGTCAAACTGAGAAAATGGAGATGTTTGTAAATGGTCTCTGATGAAGACAAAGCAGCTTATTGATACAGCAGCCGGGGGCTCAACCAACTTCGCAACAGCCACTGGTGTGAAGAAGATCATTGATGCAATTATTGCAAATGAGCACCTGGAGCTATAAGACAAAGTTGTAAGCAAACCAGAGGGAGTGATTAATTTAAAGCTAGAAATTAATATGAAATTAAAAATTGAAGAAGTCATTATTGCAGAAGTAGAGAAGAAGCTGAAAGCAATGAATATAGGTACTCAACAAGTAGCTCAGGTTCAGCAAATAGCTTTAGAAATTTATAGTGGACTGCACAATAGTGTGCATTGTCTGGCAACACCGCAACAAATTGAGGAGATAAAATTCTTGAGGCAAAACAACCCATATTCTAACACCTATTATCCTGGGTGGAAGAATCATCCTAATTTCTCCTAGAAAGATCAGTAGTAACAAACTCCTTAAAAGGCAGAGTGGGAGGTAGCAATTGAAAAGATGGTTGCCCAAACATCTCAATTCCAAGAAGTGACAAGAAGTAATTATAGAAATACCACAGTTGCAATAAAGAATTTGGAAGTTCAAATGGGGCAGATTGCTCAACAGGTAGCTCTGCAAGCACAAGAAAGACAAAAAATTTATGAGAATGTGAATAATGTCAACACAAGGAGTGAGAAAGTGGATAGAGAAAAAACAGATGAAGTAAAGTTTGACAACAATATCATAGAAGTAGAGCTGGAAGTGAGAGAGGACATGAACAAACAGGAAGAAGTGATATCACATGTAAATCCAGTTGAAGAGAAGACTAAACCTGCGATCAAATTGTTGTATCTATCTCGAGTGGCAAAGAAGGACACGAAAGTAAAAGAGTCTGAGAAATTTTTCAAAATTTTCAAGAAGTTAGAAATTCACATACCATTCTTTGAAGCATTTGACAAAAGGCCTTTGTACCAGAAATTCATGAAGGAGGTACTTTCAAAAAAGAGAACAACAGAAGATGGACATGTACCTATTAACGAGAAATTATGTACAATTGCGCTAGAGAGAAAAATACTTGTCAAGCAGAGGGATCCAGGGTCAGTTGCAATACTGTGCACAATAAAAGACAGAGCTTTCAAGAGGGTTCTGGTTGATTCTGGCTCGAGTGTGAGTTTAATGCAATTATCGATTTTCAGGAAGCTCGGTATTGAGAAAATAAGCGAGAATGGAACAAAATTGAAATTTACTGATCACACCGTCAAGCAATCATATGGGATAGCTGAAGATGTCCTAGTGGAAATTGACAACTTTTTCCCAGTTGATTTTCAAATCATGGATATACCGGAAGATGAAGAGACTCCTAGCATTTTGGGTCGACCATTTATGCTGATGAGTCGATGCAATTTTGAAATCGAGATAGGTAATCTGACATTGAAATCATTTGATGAGGTGATAACCTTGAAGGTGTTGGAAATCAAGAAGCAAGTTGTAGGTGGAAAGGATAAATCTTCAATCGGAATGATCAAAGTTGAAGAAGAAGACAACAGTTTACAATCTCTCCTAAAAGAGGTCTCATGAATAATTTCTCAAGTGGCATCAATAAAAATTCCGAAGCACAGACAACAAGGAAAGAAGAAAAAGAAGAATGATCACTGAGCTGAAAAGATGGAAGTTGGAAGTGGCTGGAAGAAAAAATGGGTGGACACTTTGGATCTGAATGAGTTCTAGGAGAGGAAGTACCCCCCATAAGGGGATGACACGCCAAGCCATGCGATGTTAAACGCAGTGCTTCATGGGAGGCAACCCACGCTTTTAATAACTTAACTTTTGTTTTTGTTTTTGTTTGCTGGTAATAAAAAGGGAGTCTTACTGGTGAGAGCTAGGAGGTTGCAGCTTGTGTTGCATTACCCTCTGTGAGTCACCTTCTCGAGCTAGTTCTGAAACATTGGGGTCAATGCTCAGTTCATGTTTGGGGGGGGGGGGGTTATTACTTTTCTCATTTTTGAATTATTTGTTTGTTCTATGTGAATTTTTGTGTAAACCCACGAGTTGAAGCCCTTCAAGTTGGCCGATTTTTTTTATCAAGAACTTGAGTCTCATAGAGTTCGAGAATAGTATATAGATACAAAGGGATAGTTATTCGAGGGTAGGAAGTTTGGAATAACGTGACAGGATACGAGTCTAACGTGTAGATTTGTACCATAGTGCTTAAATCCTGAGAAGTACTCCTAAAGTAGTTTATCCTCACAGTCTGGCATAACATAGATTCACATGTATGTACGATTGAAGAAGAAAGAAATAAATTTGGAACCAAATGATGAAAAGGCGGTAAAAGGAAACTGGCTCGCTAAGTTGGGTAGCCCTCACCAGGTTATTCAGCCCAAAGGGGGTTGATCCCCAAACGTCGTCTATAAAGGACAATATATAAACTGCAAAGTTTTGAAAATTTCATCGAAATTTATAAAGGAGAAAAAGCTCTTATTTGGTGCCTGAGCAAAAATATCTCTTAATCAGTCTTGTGCGTGTGATGATAATCAATATTTATCATTACCTTAATTTGACTATCTGAATGAAAAAGGAGGAAGATCAAAAAGAGACTTAAGTACAAAGCATAGTTAGAGATATGTCTGAAGAAGAAACTCTAAAGTTAAAGATTCTTAAGCAAACTCTTCGCTTCATGTGAACATCGGACGAACTAATTTTTGATCAATTCGAACTGATGTCTCGCGTATGAGTATCAGGCTTCTGTGATTTTCATAAGTTCTTGTAATGGTCACTTGAGGGCAAGAAACGTTTTAAGTTTAGGGAATTTGACCAGTGGTTTTTACACAGGAATTTAGCAGTTATTTTGGTTATTGTTTCATATAATTGATTGAAGTTTTATTCCATTTTACCGCGTTTTATGCTTTAGTTATGTAATTAGTTGTTTTCAAGGTCAAATAAATAAAACAGACGAATCGGGATAGAAAAGTGCAAGATGCGGAGATTTGGAAAAAATGCATGTTCGAGCAAGGCAGAAGGCGACACGGGCGCCCGTGTCAAGTTACTTGATGCATGAATTGTTGGAGAAAGGTCTGAACGTGACACGGGCGCCTGTGTCCCATGACACGACTCGTGTCAATTTAGCTAGAACCTGAACTAGAATAGCGCAGATCATAGATTCTAACACAGGTGCTCGTGTCTGGTGAACGGCCCGTGTCAGCTTAGGCGTGTGAAAGTCCAATTTTGAGGTTTTCCTATATTCTTGGATCGTTAAGGAAACTTTGTACATTAGACATCACAAAGGGATGACCTGACACTATAAATACTTGATTTGGAGAAGAAAAAGAGGACTTTTTGACGACGGGACAATTTGACGATAAAAGACTGAAGTTTATGCAAGTTTTGGGAGAACGAAGACCTTTCATGAGCGGAAGCAATTGAAGATCAGAGTTCACCATTAATTTGTGTAATTTCTAACGTTGTTATTATTAAAATCTCTTTGAATATTATGTGTGGCTAAACCCCCTAATGCTAGGGGTATCCCTGAATTGTGAATGTATTGACTATGAATTATTGATTTTTAATACAGTAGTTTCCTTTCAATTTAATCGTTCAAGGTTTCTAATTCTTTCCTGATCGGACCAATTAGGATTGAGTTACGGTTAACAACCAGGTGGACCGCGGTTATTAAGTTTGTTATACGATTAGGCTATAGTAGATATCACCCAGGACTAGGGATACCCTATATTCACCAGATTTAACCCTTGATAAGATAAAGGCTTGAGTCTATCAGATATTTTTAAGGACTTAGGATTTAGGATGGATGGTTAAAGGTTTTCTTACTAAGGACTTAGGGTAAAATAATCTAAAGGTCCGGTAGTTGAAGGTAATGAACTTGTAGAAGAGATCCATAGTGAAGGTCATTACATGGAAAACCATACACTTACCCCTAGCATAATATTCACACTAGTAATAAAGTCATAATTTACCTTCGCATATTTTTCATTATTGTTAAGAACGATAACCAGACCAAAACCCAAATTGGGTTTTGTTTAATTGAACCTCGCACTAAACTCGGTAATTCTGTGCAATCCTTGAGATCGACATTCGGGGAATTTTCCCTGTTATTACAAGAGGCAAAATAGTACGCTTGCTATTTTATCGATCACACGTATTGATGTTTTGGTCAATAACACGGCTCATCACAAAGTGTTCTCCTTCATTAATGGTTTATCAGGGAATAATCCGATCAAGATGGCACCTGAAGACATGGATAAGACTACTTTTGGATTGAAGAATGTCGGTTATGCCTTTTGGATTGAAGAATGTCGATGCAACATATCAGTATGCTATGGTAGCTTTGTTCCATGACATGATTCATCATGAAATAGAGGTCTATGTCGACAATATGATAGCCAAACCACAACTGAAGAAGATCATCTGGACCATCTACATAAGTTGTTTGAGAGACTGGAGAAGTATAAGTTGAGGCTGAATCCAAACAAGTGCACCTTTGGGGTGAGATCTGGTAAACTCTTGGGTTTTGTTGGCAGCGGTAAAGGTATTAAAGTTGATCTCGCCAAGGTCAAATTCATTCAAGAAATGCTCGCTCCCCGTACTGAGAAGGAAGTTAGAGGTTTCTTAGGACGACTGAACTATATTTCCAGATTTATTTCCATTTAACCGCTACTTGTGAACGGATCTTTAGGTTGCTAAAGAAAGATCAGGTAGTGAAATGGATCGACGGTTGTCAGATAGCCTTTGAAAAAATCAAGGAGAACCTACATGAACCTCCAATTTTGATGCCACCAGTTGAAGGAAAACCTTTGATCATATATCTAACAGTACTAGAGAATTCAATGGGGTGTGTATTGGGCCAGCATGACGAATCTTGTTGAAAAGATCATGGAATATACTACCTTAGTAAAAAACTTACCGACTATGAAACAAGATACTCACTGATCGAGAAAACTTGATGCACTTTGGCATGGGTTAATCATTGACTAAGACAGTATATGCTGACTCATACTACCTTTTTGATCTCTAAAATGGATCACATCAAATATATATTCGAGAAACCCGCTCTCTTCAGAAGAATATCCAGATGGCAAATGGTCTTGATAGAATATGATATTCAGTACACCACTCAAAAACAATCAAAGTGAGTGTACTGGCAGATCATTTGGCCCATCAATTCGTAGATGACTACCAATATATGAACTTCAAATTCCCGAATGAGAACATTATGCTAGTTATAAATTATGAAGAACCTGGACCGTATGAAGCACCTGAGACAGGATCCTGATGGACTATGGTTTTCGATGGAGCTTCTAAGGCACTTGGCAATGGAATTGGTGTTGTAATCATCTCGCCTCAGGGTTTCCATACGCCCTTTACCGCCAGATTATGCTTTGATTCTACCAACAACATGGCTGAATACGAAGCGTGCATCATGGGTATTAAAGTTGCTATTGACCTAAGACTCAAGTTCTTGAGTGCTTATGGAGACTCAGCCCTAGTCATCAGTCATATTAAAGGAGAATGGGATGAGAAGCATCTGAATCTCATTCGTTATAGAGAACAAGTGTTGACCTTAATCGTCCTTCGAGAAGATTACTTTTGAGCATATCAAAAGGGAAGAGAATCAGTTGGCAGACGCATTAGCAACCATGTCATCTATGTTTAAAGTCAGATGGGATAATGAGGCTCCTATAATTATCATTTAGAGGCTAGACGAACCTGCACACTGCTACGAAGTTGACACTAAAGGAGTAGAAGAGAAGCCTTGGTTTCATGAAGTCAAAAGATATCTTGAGACTCAAGAGTATCATGAAGGGGAATCTATCAATGACAAGAAATTCCTATGGAGGTTCTCAGCTAAGTTCTTCTTGAGAAACGGAATTCTGTACAGGCGCAACCATGATTCGACTCTACTTCGTTGTATGGACAAGAAAGAGGCGAAGAAGATTATGAAAGATATGCATGAAGGTATTTTTGGTACTCATTCCAATGGACATACTATGGCTGAGAAAATTTTCAAAGCAGATTACTTTTGGTCGACTATGGAAACTGACTGCCATCACCACTCAAGAACTTGTCACAAGTTCCAGATCTATACTGACAAAGTACATGTGCCTCTAGTACCTCAGAATGTCTTGACTTCTCCTTGGCCGTTTGCAATGTGGGGCATTGATATGACTGGAGAGATCAAACCTACGGCTTGCTTCATCCTCGTTGCCATCGATTACTTCACAACGTGGGTTGAAGCAGCCTTGTTTGCCTCCGTTACTAAGAATATGGTCGCCCGGTTCATCAAGCACAACCTTATCTATCGGTATGGCATCCCCGAAAGGATTATCACGGAAAATGGTACTAATCTGAACAATACTATGATCACAGAACTCTGCATGGAGTTCAAGATGAAGCACCACAACTCTTCTCCGTATAGACCAAAGATGAATGGCACGGTGGAAGCCGCCAATAAGAATATTAATAAGATTATGCAGAAGATGAAAGTGACGTATAAAGACTGGCATGAGATGTTACCATTTGCTCTTCATGACTATCGTACTTTGGCTCAGACATCAACTGGGGTAACCTCGTTCTCCCTTGTCTATGGTATGGAGGTTGTCCTACCTGTCGAAGTTCGGATTCCTTCCTTGAGAATTATGAAAGATGCAGACTTAGACGAACACGGATGGATTCAGACTAGGAAAGACCAGTTGAATTTAATTAACAAGAAGAGGCTTGCGGCTGTTTGTCATGGTCAGATGTATTAGAAGCCTATGATCAAAGCTTTCAACAAGAAGATCAGGCATTAGGTATATCGGGTTGGCGGCTTGGTAATAAAGCGCATCATTCTACCATAAGGTGATCCCAGAGCCAAATGGACTCCTACCTACGAAGGGTCATTTGTGTTAGAACATAGTTTGATTCTACAACCCTTGATTAGAGTTTTGATGATAACAAAATACAAAGAATAAATTATTTCAAAGATATATACAAAGAACAATTATGCTCCTTAAAAATTATGTTTTGTATATGCAGAAGTTCTGATGGAATCAGCATCAGAAGATCAGAAATATATGCTACACGCTGAAGCTTGATGACCAGAATATGCGCCTAAACAAATATACCTTGACTCTGATCAAAGACATATTTACCAAGTCATTAACACTCATAAGCGTTATCAGCAGGTACAACAAAGAAGACTCTGAAGCGTTACTGGTTATTCAAGACAGAATTAAATGCTAATGGCTTTCTTCAGACAAAGATCTTCTACAAAAGGAAAGTGTGTTATTATCATTAAAACCTGCTTTATGGACAACGTATCCTTGGATGCCTATATAAACAGGTCTTCTTGTGAAAAGAAGCACGTAAGTACGCACTCAAAATTTGCCAAGCTATCCAAGCCACGCATATTCAAAGCTTTAGCAAATTCATTTTATTCCAAGCTTATTTTGTGTAACTATCACAATTGTGATATACAGTTTTGTAAGAAAACAACAACACACACTTGTTCAATCATTTGTAAAAGAAGTTCCTTGAGATTAACCGGATTGTGGTTGTACTCAAGAAGACTTTAACAGTTGTTAAAGTAGCTATTGTAATCCTTTGAGAATAGTGGATTAAGACCTCGTTGGAGAGAGGCGAAATCACCTTGACGGGTGGACTGGAGTAGTTTGAGATCAAACGAACCAGGATAAAAATACGGTGTTGTTAAGCCTTTTGATTTAAGTTTTTCAATTCAACCCCCCCCCCCCCCCCTTCTTGTATTTTTCACATCTTCAATTGGCATCAGAGCGCCTGGTTCTGAGCTTTAACACTTAACTGTGTCAGTACAAGATCCAGCGTCAGAAAAACACAATGGCAGGACCAAGTCAAAACATCAGCAATGACAATAATGAAGAAAGGGACAGATTCAATGGCAAACCTCCAGTATTTGATGCAGAAAAATTTGACTACTGGAAAGACAAAATTGAGAGTTTTTTCTGGCCCTGATGCTGATCTGTGGGACATGGTGACTAATGGATACACGCAACTAGTAGATGGACGTGGTCAGAAGATTGACAGGAAAATGATGTCTGATCAGCAAAAGCGTGAGTTCAAAAATCATCACAAGGCCAGAACAATTCTTTTCAGCACCATCTCATATTCAGAATATGAGAAAATATCAAACAGAGAAACTGCCAAGAATATGTTTGATTCTGAGAATGACGCATGAAGGCAACATTCAAGTCAAAGAAACCAAAGCCCTTGCGCTCATTCAGAAGTATGAGGTATTCAAGATGGAAGATAGTGAATCAATAGAAGCTATGTTTTCAAGATTTCAAATTCTTTTTGCTGGTCTAAAAGTTCTTGACAAAGGATATTCCACTGCTGATCATGTTAAAAAGATCATCAGAAGCTTGCCAAAACAGTGGAGGCCAATGGTCACAGCGCTTAAGCTAGCCAAGGATCTCAACAAAATCTCTCTGGAGGAACTTGTCAGCTCCCTCAGAAGTCACGAGATAGAGCTAGAAGCAGATGAACCTCAAAAGCAAGGTAAGTCATTAGCTTTAAAATCTAACAGAAAATCTGACTCCAAAGTTTTGCAGGCTGTGGAAGAAACCTTTGATGGATCCTCATCAGAAGAAGATGAACTGTCTCTTCTCTCCAGAAGGGTGAACCAACTGTGGAAGCAGAGGCAAAGGAAGTTCAGGAATCCCAGAAGATCAAAAAATCAGAATGAATCCTCCTCCAGATACAGAAGGTCAGAATCCTCCTCTGGATACAAAATATCTGAAGGCTCTTCAGGATACAGAAAGCCAAACAACAAAGATATCATCTGCTATGAGTATAACGAGTAAGGGCACTACAAAAGTGATTGCCCAAAGCTTCAGAAGGAGAAGCCCAAAAAGAAGTTTGGCAAGGAAAAGAAGAAAAGTATCATGGCTACATGGGATGATTCTGATACATCTGAAGCTGACTCAGAATCAGATGATGAAAGAGAAAACATAGCTCTCATGGCAAACATCTCTAAAGACAGTGAAGCTTCTGGTTCAGACTCAGAATCAGATACAGAAGAGGTATTCCCTGACTTTACTATCAACTTTACTAAGGTTGAACTAGCTAAAAGCCTTAATGAAATTCTGGAAATGTATCAGCAGATCAGAGTCAAATTCAGAAACCTGAAAAGGAATCTTGCTTCTGACTCTGATAAGACTGAGAGTCTCAAATTGGAGAATTCTGAGTTAAAAGATAAAATTTCAAAATTAGAAAACCAATTGCAAAATCTCAGAAGGAAACAATCCCTGAAACTCCCAGCAATGCTGATGAGATCATCAAAGAGTATGATCACAGCTTTCAGAAGTTTCTGGCTAAAAACATAGACAGAAGCAAAATGGATTCAATGATCTATGGAGTTAGCAGAAATGACAGAAAAGGGATAGGATATCAAGGTAAGGTTCCTACACCAAAAAATGCCATGGATTTAGTTATAAAACGTACTTGACTTGATTCACACTTTATATATGGGCACACACATGACATAAAATATACAAGTAGTGATTACTCTGTCAAACCAAAATTCAACTAGAGTTTTGGTAAAACTAACAAATCAGGACCCAAGAAAATGTGGGTACCTAAGGATAAAATAATACATGTGGCAGATATCTTTAGCAGCAAAGCAAAGACATCAGTCATGGTACCTGGACTCTGGCTGCTCACGAAACATGACGGGAAGAAGGCATATGTTCCAAAGCCTGGAACTTAAGCCTGGAGGCCACGTAGGCTTTGGAGGCAATCAGAGGGGAAAGATTATTGGCTCTGGAACAGTAGGTAATGGAAATCTTCCCTCTATAAGTAATGTTTTATTAGTTGATGGATTAATGCATAACATGTTATCCATAAGTCAATTAAGTGATAACGGTTATGATATAATCTTCAATAAAAATTCATGCAAAGCTGTTAGTCAGAAAGATGGGACTATCCTATTTAATGGAAAGAGGAAAAACAACATTTATAAAATCAAACCTTCTGAACTGAAAAGTCAGAATGTAAAATGTCTTCTGTCTGTTAACAACGAGCAATGGATCTGGCACAGAAGATTGGGACATGTTAGTATGAGAAGAATATCTCAGATTAACAAACTCAATCTGGTCAGAGGACTTCCTAACTTGAAGTTCAATTCAGATGCTCTGTGTGAAGCATGTCAGAAAGGCAAGTTTGCAAAACCTGCTTTAAAATCCAAAAACGTTGTTTCCACCTATAAGCCATCAGAACTTCTGCACATTGACTTATTTGGACCAGTAAAAACTGCTTCAGTCAGTGGCAAGAAGTATGGGTTAGTAATCGTAGATGACTATAGCAGATGGACATGGGTAAAGTTCTTAAGGCACAAGGGCGAGTCACACTCTGTGTTTGTTACCTTCTGTGACAAAGTTCAGAATGAAAAAGATCTTAGAATCGTCAAAGTCAGAAGTGATCATGGTGGAGAATTTGAAAATAAAGATTTTGAATTATTCTTTAATGAAAAAGGTATTTTGCATGATTTCTCTTGTCCTAGAACTCCCCAGTAAAATGGAGTTGTAGAACGAAAGAACAGAACATTGTAAGAAATGGCCAGAACCATGAACAAGACTAACGTTGCTAACATCTTCTGGGCAGAAGCAATAAACATAGCGTGTTACATTCAGAATAGAATCTCCATAAGACCTATTCTGGAAAAGACTCCATATGAATTGTGGAAGAACATAAAGCCCAACATTTCTTATTTTCACCCATTTGGATGTACATGTTTTATTTTGAATACAAAAAATTATTTGAACAAGTTTGACTCTAAAGCACAAAAGTGTATTATGTTAGGATACTCTAAACACTCAAGAGGGTATAGAGAATAGAATACAGAAACACAGATTATTGAAGAGTCGATCAGTGTTCGGTTTGATGATAAGCTTGACTCTCAAAAGTCAAAGCAGAATGAATTCCTTGCAGGTATGGAAGTTGAACTCACAGGTACTGAAGACAACTCAGAGGCTCTCAACAGAGACACTCCCTCAACATCAGAAAGAGTCAGTGCAAGCAACCCAGCACCTTCTGTTGATCAACTCCAGAAAAGACCATCCAGAAGCAGCATTGATCACCCAGAAGAAACAATCTTAGGAAGGAAGGAAGATCCATTCAGAACAAGATCTACCTTCAGAAACTCTGAAGAATCCCTCATGGGACTGGTTTCTCTGATTGAACCAACAACAATTGGTGAAGCACTTATGGACAATGACTGGATTTTGGCAATGCAAGAGGAGCTAAATCAATTCATAAGAAATGACGTATGGGATCTGGTTCCCAAACCAAACGGATTCAACGTCATTGGTACAAAATGGGTGTTCAGAAACAAACTAAACGAACAAGATGAAGTCATCAGAAACAAAGCACGACTGGTAGCACAAGGTTATAGTCAGCAAGAGGGGATAGACTATACAGAAACCTTTTCTCCAGTCGCCAGGTTAGAATCTATCAGACTTTTAATTTCATTTGCTTTTAATAAAGGCATCACTCTGTATCAGATGGATGTCAAGAGTGCTTTCTTAAATGGCTATCCAGAAGAAGAGGTTTATGTGCACCAACCCCCTGGTTTTGAAAGTTCCAAAAATCCAGAATATGTTTTCAAACTAAAGAAGTCACTCTATGGTCTGAAACAAGCCCCCAGAGCTTGGTATGAAAGACTAAGTAACTTCCTGTTAGAAAAGGAATTCACCAGAGGGAAAGTGGACACAACCTTGTTCTGTAAGACAGTTAAGAATGATATCTTAGTATGTCAGATTTATGTTGATGAAATTATATTTGGATCCACTAAACCCTCTTTGGGAAGAGAGTTTGCTAAATGTATGCAGGCAGAATTTGAGATGAGCCTAATGGGGGGACTAAAATTCTTTATGGGCATTCAGATTAATCAAACTCCAGAAGGAACTTACATTCATCAGAGTAAATATGTCAGAGAACTTCTGAAGAAATTTGATCTCTCAGAATGTAAGCCCTCAAGGATTCCAATGCATCCCACGTGCATTCTGGAAAAAGAAGAGGTAAGTAAAAAGGTAGAACAGAAGTTCTACAGAGGTATGATTGGTTCTCTTCTCTATCTGACAGTTTCAAGGCCTGACATTCTATTCAGTGTTTGCATTTGTGCTAGATTCCAATCAGATCCTAGAGAATCTCACTTAACAGCAGTTAAGCGAATTTTCAAGTATCTGAAAGGTACTTCTAATCTGGGTTTGTTTTATAGAAAATCAAGTGATTACAGCTTAGTAGGATACTATGATGCTGATTTTGCTAGAGACAGAGTAGAACGTAAAAGAACTTCTGGAAGCTACCAGTTTCTGGGAGAAAATCTGATCTCACGGTCCAGCAAAAGACAATCCACAATAGCTTTATCAACAGCAGAAGTTGAATACATAGCAGTAGCTTGATGTAGCACGTAAATTCTCTGGATGAAAAGTCAACTTGAGGACTTCAATATATTTGAGAGTAACATCCCTATCCTCTGTGACAATACTTCTGCCATTTGTCTCAGTAAAAATCCTATTTTGCATTCTAGGGCTAAGCCTATAGAAATAAAACATCATTTTATTAGGGACTATATTCAGAAAGGGATTCTCAATTTAAAATTCATTGACACAGACCATCAATGGGCTGATGTCTTTACAAAACCTCTTTCTGAAGATAGGTTTAACTTCATTCTGAAACATCTCAGCATGAAGCTTTGCCCAGAATAAACTGTTTTATTTACATATATTAATCTTCAGAATTTTTATCATTTTTTGTGAACTGCTGATCAACCTGCCTCCAGATTGTTAGAAGTATAGGTTGTATCAGAGTCTATCCACAAAGATCTGAGCGTTTCATTTCAAGGATAGAAGTGTGTTGTTCATGTAAGCAAACAGTTGTCATCCATTCATCAGCTACCTTCTGAGGCTGAACACGCGTTCATTTTTCTGAAAGGTAAAAAGCGCTTATTGGATGCATTGAGACACATGTCATGGGTAACCGTTCCAATATCTTTCTGAATCCCCCTAAATCAGCTGTCATTAATGCTTATGATCATTACAATTTATTTCTCTCTCTTGCAGTTTATTTTTTCAAAATCTATTTAAATGTTTTTTTTACTCTTTACACTCTTTCACTTTCACTTTCTCTACAATCTAATTGTTTTCAGTTTGCATATTTCAAAACCCCTTCATTTTCGTCTTAAATTTTTTGTGTGAACATGGCTTCCTCAAGCATTCTTAATACTTGTACTCAGAGAACAGAATCCTCAGAACAATATGAAGAACCATTCAGAACTCTCCTCACGCCCATTGACAACCTAGAAGTACTCTCAGAATTGATTGTGGACTTTAACAGTCTTCAAGAAAATGGGTTCAATCTTTCTGAAGAAGTAAAAGCTCAAGGATGGAACAGGTATTTTGGCCGTCTGGTAGGTCCAACGTTCCCAATCCTTTTGAAGGAATTTTGGATTCATGCTTCATCCTCCAACCATCAAGTTACTTCGTATATAATGGGGAAGAAGATAGTCATAACTGAAGACCTTATTGCAAGATTGATAGGTTACAGTGGTGGTGGCGTAAAGTGTATAGACATGGCTGAAAGATGTGCTGATGTCGCTTCAATTGCTAGAGAAATTTTCACTTTGGGTCTTCCCTCCAGTAAGATAAGGGATCTGAAGGACCATCATAGAATATGGGATAAGATTATTCTGGGATGCATAAACCACAGGAAGCCAACCAGCTCTCCTGACTACATCAACATTGATCAGCAGTTTCTGATCTACGTCATCTCCTAGAAGACTAAGGTGAATCTGGCTTATTTGTTGTTCAATCATCTGAGGACTGGTGTTAAGGAGACTAGAGAAGATGAGCGCACTAAAAGGGACTGGATACCCCTTGGAAGGCTCATATCATATATTCTGACAGAGAATAGGCTGATAGATCATCTAACAGAAGCACAGGAAATCAGCTCTTTAGTGGCAACTGTTGGAAAGCCTTTGAATGCGAAGAATCTGAAGAAGATGAAGATTATTTAGAACATCAAGAAGGAATCCAGTGTTACTTCTTTTGCAACAATCACCAGCAGAAGAATCCCTCTGGATGACTTTCCTATGTTCTCAGAAATTGATTTCAAGCCTGAGATTATAGTCAGATATCTGGATGCATGCAAGGCAGATGGTACTGCACCAGAGTTAAATATTCAGGACCTGCAACAGAAGGCTCCAGAAGTTGTGCTGAAGAAGAACAAGAAAAGAAAAGATGCAGCAGAAGGATCATCTCAGCGGACTCCCAAAGCTGCTAAAAGGAAAGGTAATCCTTCTACTGTTAATGTTTTAGAATCAATATCTTTATCAACATCTGCACCAATTCCTACCCAATCAGAAATTCCTACCCCATAAACATTTGATGATTTTGACATAGAGTTTGACCCCTCTGAAACTTTAACTCTTAGAGAAAATCACTCCCTACCTATCAATCCAAATATTGAAACAACTCAACCAGAACTTGCAAAAGTTCTATCAGATATTGAAACCTTTGACCAGAATATTTCTGCTCCCATACCAGAAAATCCAAACTCTGAAACCATTTCAGAAGTGTAACACCCTCTAAAACCCCGCATATAATTTTCGCAAATATTAAAAATTATAAACTCAGAGTACATGTAATAATCGAGGAATGCTACAATTCTCTTTTAATAAAATAAATTCCTGTCATGCATAATTTTAGTGGTAACTCATACATGTCTACACAGCGGAATAATTTATTTAATAAAATCAAATGTTATAATATTTTCCAAAACCATCAGGGATTAACACCTGGAAAAGTCAACGTCATATTATAACAATTAAAAGAAAATAAACGAGTCTGACTAAAGCAGCTCGACAACCAAACGTTCCCGGAGTTACAACTATCAGAGCATGACCCGGACATACTAAAACGAAACTAAACTAGACACGATAAGCCTTCGCCAAGCACCTGAGCGAAGCTCCTCAATCTGAAATATGCAACAGTAAGGGTGAGCTTCTCAAATATACATTTGGTTATACATTCATAACAATCAATTCACGAAAATCATAAGCATCACCCAATAATTAGCATATTTCATAGTTTACAAAACCTTTACAATTCATATATCCATGACATATTGCCTTTCATATTTGCAAATATTCATCAAACATCATCAACCATTTATCAATCATACGTGCATACAAACAATCAAATATAACATTGGAAAAATCATCCATTCATGTTATATTCGAGTAATGCAACACACCCATGCATGTGGTACCACTTCACCGCCCCATTAAATCGCGGGTCACGGATAACTCACCGTTCCATTATATCGCGGACACGGCTACCACCTCAACGTTCCATTATATCGCGGACACGTATATTGGCCACCATGTTAATTCCACACAATGGGAATTAACAAATGCAACATGATATGTAAGTATGTAACACTCAGCATACTATGAACATCAATCAACATATCATGCACATCAACAATATCAAACATAACATGATAGGAATAGCATGTAACCACTCAGCATACTATTAAACATCAATCATATCAAGTTATATCATAATTCATGCTTGATAACATCATCTAAAAGCATGACAATAAGATCCACATAGTGTTGGTATCATAACATACAATCGTTATTCGATACACACATCAATCAACACTAGGAATTCAATAAACACATATTCAAAACATGTCAAACACTGCACATCAAAACCGGATCAATCCGTACTTAACAACATGCATGGAAAACATAGTTTAAAAACCAACACAGGAGGTTTAACACGGGTGCCCGTGTAAAACAACACTGCCCGTGTGGAAATGTGTCAAGAAAACACGTTTTTTTGACAAAACAGGGGATCAACACGGGCGCCCGTGTAAATCAACACGGCCCGTGTTGAATTATGCCCAGAAAACCCATTTTTATGCCAACACAGTGAATCAACACGGGCGCCCGTGTTAATCAACACGCCCGTGTTGAATTATGGCCAGAAAACACATTTTCATCAGCATACAGTGAATCAACACGGGTGCCCGCGTAAATCAACGCGCCCGTGTTGATGAGTGCGAACCCCATTTTTCTGTTTTTGCAGCAGCTCATATACCCATTTTTTTGCACGAAAATACCTCTCTACGGCGGTGCAATATAGTACAAAGACATCCAATCCATCATAGGAACCTAAAGTCTCTAATTGATTCATAAAATCGGGAACTTAAACCTTTTCTAACAAAGTTCAATCCTAAGGTTATCGATCCCTAGAAACATCTAACAATTGGGATTTCCTACGATTACCCGAATCAACCGTACATAAACCCATAAACAAATATAAATCGAGTATAAACCCCCCTTACCTTATCAATTAGCAGCTTTGAGTTCCTGAGCGATGTTCTTCGTTCTCCGTTCTTCAGAGCTCTATTTTCCCAAATTCCAACTTCTGTTCTTACGTGAAAACCAAAAATGAGAAAATGGCCTAAGTCCCAAACATAACTTTATTTCTCTGCACCCCCACTCTTTACTAACAACATCTAAGCCCAATAACATAAAAATCCCAATATTCCTTATTTCTTTTATTTTCCTCAAATACTCCAAAATAAATAATTCTTTTTATTTTATTAATTCTAATAAAATAAATTCCCAATTTCAAATAAATCAATTAATTGAAAACGGGGTGTTACAAGAAGCACCTCAAACAGAAATTCCCCTCTCTCCACAACTAGAAATACCACTACCTCCATCTCCTCAACCAAATATTCATCCACCATCTCCACAACCTGAACTAATCCAACCAGAAGTTCAAACTTCTGAGATCCAATCTTCTGAGACCTGTGAGACAGAACCAAATAACACTCAATCCAACCAAACTGAAGAACCCACTTCAGATTCTGATACCATTCCCATTCTAAGTATCACTGAACCTCTGGCCATCCGTATACCCCTCACCATTCTGGACAGACCCCAAATTCCTTCTTCACTAGAATCAACTCCACCAAATTCCCCAACTAGTCCAATAATCATTCCAGACTCTCCCACTCCCTCACCAAAGAACAATCCAAATGACAACGCCAAAACTGTCATTGATTTAACTGTTTTTGAACGCCTTGCTGCCATAACCCACAAAACAGCCATTCCAAAACCAAAACCATCTGAACCTACACCAGATGTTGGTACTAGTTTATTGATATTTGAAACAGAAATGCAGAAGTGGATAACTTCCCTGAAGAAATCTAGTCTTGAGATGATTAATCCTGCTGTATCAGATTATCTTTGGACAAGTTTCAGAAAAGGGGTATGTTCTGAAACCCATAAGATGCAAGAACAAAGCTACGGACAAGTTTAACAGAACTTCAGTAATCTGCTAAAAGTAATTGAAGATCAAGTTCTGAGCCAGCTGCTCAAGGAAGAAGTTCTCCCTCTAGACAATGCTCCCTGGTCAGAACATCGTCCAGCAGACAAAGTTCAACCAGAGTCAGAAGATCTTACTCTGACTGATGCTCAAGAGCAGATGATTCCTGCAGAAGAACTGGGTCAAAAAGATGACATTGCAGAATGCTCTGAGAAGCATCCAGTTACTGAAGATTCTCAAGCTTCCTCCTATGAAAGGCAGACTCTGGAAGAACTGGAGAGATCTGATATTATTATGCAAGAAAGGATGCATAAACAAGACGATAAAATTTCGGAAATCAAGAGCATGTTAACCAAACAAGAGGAAACCAACATCCAGATCAAGGGCTTGTTAGAAGCTTTGTTCATGCGTCTTCCTCCTCCCTCTTAGATTTTCCTTTGTTTTAAAATTTGTTTATCTGTAATATTTTCTACATTGCTACTGTTCTGAACCTCTTATCGTTGCTTCTAATTTTAATATAAACCCTTTTTGACTCTGATTATATGTTCTTTTTGATAACTGACAAAAAAGAGGGAGAAAGAATAAGATATTTTCAATAACGGATTACTGAGACATAAGTCTCAAACATTATGATCTACTTAATTTCTCTCTTCTGAAAAGCTTGAACAGGTACAAAACTCTGATGAAAGATACAGTAAGATTCTGATGCTCAAAGACTCATGGAATTAAAGGGAAGTAATCAACTCAGGGGGAGTTTTTCTTCTTAATTCTATACTTTTTATTCTTTATTTCTAATTGAAAAATCTGGTTTTTGTCATCATCAAAAAGGGGGAGATTGTTAGAACATAGTTTGATTCTACAACCCTTGATTAGAGTTTTGATGATAACAAAATACAAAGAATAAATTATTTCAAAGATATATGCAAAGAACAATTATGCTCCTTAAAAATTATGTTTTGTATATGCATAAGTTCTGATGGAATCAGCATCAGAATGGAATCAGCATCAGAAGATCAGAAATATGTGTTACACGCTGAAGCTTGATGACCAGAATCCGCGCCTAAACAAATATACTTTGACTCTGATCAAAGACATATTTACCAAGTCATCAACACTCTGAAGCGTTACCAGCAAGTACAGCAAAGAAGACTCTGAAGCGTTACTGGTTATTCAAGACAGAATTAAATGCTAACGGCTTTCTTCAGACAATGATCTTCTACAAAAGGAAAGTGTGTTATTATCATTAAACCTGCTTTATGGACAACGTATCCTTGGTTGCCTATATAAACAGGTCTACTTGTGAAAAGAAGCACGTACGTACGCACTCAAAATTTTCCAAGCTATCCAAGCCACGCATATTCAAAGCTTTAGCAAATTCATTTTATTCCAAGCTTATTTTGTGTAATTATCACAGTTGTGATATACAGTTTTGTAAGAAAACAACAACACACACTTGTTCAATCATTTGTAAAAGAAGTTCCTTGATATTAACCGGATTGTGGTTGTACTCAAGAAGACTTTAACAGTTGTTAAAGTAGCTGTTGTAATCCTTTGAGAATAGTGGATTAAGACCTCGTTGGAGAGAGGCAAAATCACCTTGACGGGTGGACTGGAGTAGTTTGAGCTCAAACGAACCAGGATAAAAATATTGTGTTGTTAAGCCTTTTGATTTAACTTATTCAATTCAACCCCCCCTTCTTATGTTTTTCACATCTTCAATTTTTAATCAAGAAAATATTTTCGGATGGTGCCATGATACTTACCACCATGGACGGTGAAGATCTTCCACACCCTGTGAACGCGAATATAGTTAAAAGATACTACGCATGAAAAACGACCCGCTAGTTTGACTGGCATAGGCAAAAATAAGGGCATCCCAGCGAACCAAAAAGGTTAGGGCAAAAGTCAGGGATATATATGTAAAAGATTGTACACCTGGCAAGTCGAAAACCTGAAAAGGCGGCTTGGGCAAAAAGGGTATCCCGGTGGACTAAAACCCGGAAAGGGCGGTCCAGGAAAAAATTAGGGATTAAAGCGTACGACTATGTCCTGTTGAATCACTAACATCCAACTTTATTACCAACGTCAAGTTCGAATGGTACAAATTGATTCAATCAACTTCTTCTGACAGCAAGGGATGATATTCTCAATGACATAGGGGCAATAGAAGATTTGAAACCTGACAAGATCATTTACACATAACTATATATTTTGTACGCCTTTCATTTCATGACGATTTCCTCTTACTAGGATTTATGTCTCTTTGTACACCAATCGCCTATTTATAGGCAAATTGTCAATATGCACATAATTTCAAAACGTAAGTTTTGTTTTACTTTTTCTGTTTTGTTTGCAAAAATGTCCAATGACTAAATTGAATGAACATATGCATATGAATATAATTACTGTTAACAGATATATGCGTAAAAATAGGAATAAGCATTTAGTCAAGACTCTAGAAGACGGGATAATGTTCAAGTTGTCCATAAATCTCCACAGGACAATCCCCAATGAAGTCTCCCCATAAAGAAATTCCCATAAGATTGTCCCCCGCGAATTATTTTCACAAAAAAAAAACTCGATACATTCTCCGCAAGTCTAAAATATGCTAATCATGCTCACCAACAGATTCCCCTAGCAGGCAAAGAAGTATGATCTTTTCCCGGGCAATGTCGCCCACCTATGAAATCCCAATACTCGTTAGAGAGTATATCATCAGCATAGTTCACAAAAATTATCTCCCCCAGCTGAGTTTATTTCTCCAACATGGTAAATACCCTGCAAAACATTCCTCAACACAGTATTTCGCCAACAGGGTTTATTTCCCCAACAGGGTTTATTTCCCCAACAGGTTTTATTTCCCCAACAGGGTTTATTTCCCAAACAGAATATTGTCTCCCCAGCTTGAGTCTATCACTTTGACTTCTACAAATCACCGGCAAAACTTCTCTCTCCAGCAAGGGGTAGTCAATACCACTATCCCCAGAGAGTTGCTACAAAATCTGAAATCAGACCAGATATCGTTCAATCTTATTCTCCCCGGACGAGTCGACATCTATATCAAAAACTCAGTCAGATAGCACCTCGAAAGGTTATCCATCTCTTTTATCCCCAGTCAAGGTATATAAGAATTAAACTCCCCATAAGAGCGATGAATGGCCAATGTTCTTGAACTCTTCTCCCCAAGCAGAAATCAAATTCCCCAGCGGATTTTCCTCAAACAGTAAGCAGGAGTCCTCGGTTGAGACATTCTAAACAAGATTGAAGAATTATTATCGACATCCCAAGCAGTAGTCCAGGATTTATTTTCCCGATCAAAAATGTTATACAAAGCTAACGAGACACTTCAACGACATCTCACATTCATACATCATTTATCATAACACATGTATACGAAACACATATAACATGCTCTCATTTTCTTTAAGAACATCATTACATAATGAATTACATACATCATGACATTGCATATATACTAACTCTACCTTTTCAGGTAAATTTCACAAACAGATGAACATCATCAACAATTTTCTAACAGGTCGTACATTAATTTCTGAAACAGGAAGGAGCGGCTATCTACATGACCAGACAATTTCCTTCAGGAGTTGAATTCTAACAAGTATTTCCTTCAGAGACTAAATCTGACAAGTAGCTACTTGAGCACTTCCCCAGAGAGTCATTCAGAAAAATACCTCTTCTAGATGAAGTCGGGCGTAGACTCATTCTAGTATATCATTTGGATAAAATCAAGCGTAGATTTATTCTTATATTCTTTTTGGACAAAGTTGGGGGTAGACTCATTCCAAATGTATCTTCTATATGAAGTCGGTCATAGACATCTTTTAGTGCATCATTCAGATGAAGTCGAACATAGATTTCCTTATGATACTCTTTTTGTAAAAAATTCAGGCGTAGACTCTTTCCAAAATCTCTTGTAGTTGAAATCGGGCGTATATATCTTCTAGTTCATATGAAGTTGGGCGTAGATTTCCTTCTGGTACTCTTTTCGGAAAAGTCAGGCGTAGACTCCTTCTAATACCTCTTCTAGTTGAAGTCGGGCGTAGACATCTTCTAGTTCAGACGAAATCAAGTGTAGATTCATTTTGATATTCTCTTTTAGACAAAGTCGGGCGTAGACTTATTCTAAACATATCTACTAGAAAAAGTTGAGCGTAGACTCATTCTAGTGCATCATTCAGATGAAATCAAGCGTAGATTTATTCTGATGTGCTTTTGGACAAATTCGAGCGTAGACTCATTCCAAACGTATCTTCTAGACAAAGTTGAGCGTAGACTCATTCTAATGCACCATTCAGATAAAATCAAGCGTAGATTCATTCTGATATTCTTTTGGACAAAGTTGGATGAATACTCATTCCAAATACATCTTCTAAAGACAAAGTCATGCGTAAACTTATTTTGATATTCCTATCAAGAGTTACTCTATATGGTATCTATAAGCCCATCTCTGATGACACCCTGTCACTCTCCAAATGGAATATTTAAGCCCATTTCCGGTATAATGAACCAACAATGTTACTTCGTGCACAGGCGAGTGCAAATTTCTGGCCACTTAAGTGTTCAATCATCTTCTACCTTCAAGTCACAAATGGCGGACATGCCAATCTAACTCTTCAGGTTTAAGATTTAAAAGGGGCAGCACTTGTACCCCAAAATTTTCCCTCCATTTTTTCTTCAAGAAATTCTCATGAGGTTTTCATTTGCTCAAGGTGGCTCAATAAATTGATCAAACAAATTCTCCTCCTAAGCAATTGGTCCACAACTAGGGTTTGGTATTTCTCAAGGAAGATTGGGTTTCCAAGGTCTCAAGTGGTTTTCATGGTTCTCCATAGGTCTACAAGAATTCTCATGTCAAGTTTCAAGCCTTACATTATAAGTTTGCTCAGTCAATTGCTGAGATGATTAAAGATCAACTATATTGGGTAAAAAGTCAACCATGGTCAACATACAATCAAACCTCAAGATTTTTGGTCAACATCAACATTTCAAAGTGATATTCATCATTTGATCAAGGGTTGATCATGATTCTTCAAGGAAAGCCCTCAAATCACCAAAAGTCAAAAGTTGCCAAATTAGGGTTTCCTTAGGAGAAGTCAACTGAACTTTGACCAAGCATAACTTTTACATGCTTCATCATCTTTTCCCCAACCAAAGCTCATTTTGAAGGGATTTAAATTCTCTACAACTTTGTCTCTCTAAGCTCAAGTCCAAAAAAATGCATCATTTGAGAGATATAAGCAAATATATTATAGGTCATTTCAAAAGTCAATAAAAAGACACTTTTTGTCAAGGCAACTTACATCAAGATAAATCTTCAAAAGCAAAAATGATAAACATAGAGGTTGTAGAGGAAATCTTGAGCTTTCTAAAAAGCCAAAGGTCACCTTCAAAAGATAAAAATTGAGCAAGTTATGACCATCACAAGTTGGCCAATTTTGAGAAAATGCATGAAGAGCAAATTGAGCAAACTTGACCTTTTGGGCTTAACTTTTCAGGTCCAAATGTGTTCATAACACATTAAAGGGCCCTTAAGTATATTCACATATTTTCTATGATATTTATTTCTTTTATTGGGATTTTATTCATTTAAAAGAAAATTAAATCAAATAAAATATGAAACCATTGAATTTAGGCACATGGACCTTTATTATGATCATATTAGAGGCCTAAGAATGTGTCTTGAAGACCAAGAAAACGTGCAAGGTTGATTGGCACAAGATTGAGAAAATATAAAAGCTTCTCATACAAATTATCAATCAAGTATTTTCACCATGAATGACAAAGATATGATCCTATTTTCTTGACCTAAAACATTGTTCCATAAATACCCATTGCATTCAGACCAAAAATACACGTGCAAGCTGCCTCAAAAACCCCTAGCAAATTCTCAATTTTTTTCAAAATATTAGGGAAAAGACAAACCCTACTCTCCAGCCACTCTCAAGCAATTTTGAGCTTCACGTCATCTTCCTGAAGCTTCCAGGAGTTGATATCAGTCATTATCCATTGCAAATCAACCTCGGAACCATTCCTTGTATGATCTCCGATTTGGTAAGTTGGCAAGTTTTCATTTTTAAGTTTTAGAATTATTTCAATCGTTGTAAACATGGCAGCATAATTCATATACATTATTAGGATTGTTCTAGCGTCTTACATGTGAGTTTGGATGCAGAAACCGAATTATGTCATTGTTATGGAACGAAGATTTTGAAGCTTCTGATCTCACGATGCATGCATTTTTATACCAAACTAACCATACCACTAACATCGTAGGGCCTTAATAAATCAACTAGGGTTGTTTTTTATTCATTTTGATTGATTTCGTAGGTTTTTGGTTTTTTTCCAAACAGAGAAGATAACTGAAAACCACCATCTAGGGTGGTTTGGCCGATGGTTGAGGCGCGTGGCAGAGTGAGATAAAATTATTAGATCATTCAAAATACAGGGGTCCCACTCAGGTGCGCGTCTTGAGTTATATGACTTTCGAGATTTATTTTATATTATATATTAATTGTTGCAATTATATGATCGGATGTATAGCCACCTCGGTGGTAGAAACGTGCACGCTAAGTCACTACTCTCTCAGGTCACGGGTTTGATCCCCAGTTTTGCAATTTTCTTTAATATTTCCATTATCTTTGCAAGTTTATCATATGATGCATTGGACCTGTTACCTTGACACAACCAATGCGTTGGCCTGGTGGTGTGCTTGCTGCTGAAACTGCTTGAGGGTGTGGGCTCAACACCCACCCCTACTCTTTTTTCCAATTTTATGTTTCTCACTCTTTTCTTCTTTTTCCTATTCTTTTACAAAACCTTTTTAAAACCATTGATTTTTTTAAAACCCTAATTTTAATTAATTCTATGTTAAACTTAATTTTAGGTTTTAATTTAGTTTTAGGTTTTATTTAATTTTAGGTTTTATTTAATTTTAGGTTTTAATTTAAATTTAGATTTTAATTAATTCTAGGTTAAACTTAATTTTAGGTTTTAATTTAATTTTAGATTTTAATTAATTTTAGGTTTTAATTTAATTTTTGGTTTTATTTAATTAACCTTAATTTGATTTTTAGGTTTTCTCAATTAACTTAAAATCGATTAAGAATTTAGGGTTTTGCTTAAATTAATCAATTATTTTTTTAATCAATTAATTCTTTTTTTTCTTAAATTAAAATCAATTAGGTTTTCTAGATTAATCATCAAAAAAACCACCAAAACAATTTTTTTGTTTCTTTTCCTTTTTACCGCGTCGCATTCTTTATTATTGTCACATTATTTTTCCCAATTATGTAACTGCTACAGTATGTAATAATTTAATTAGGATTTTTATTTGCTTTCTTTTTCCCCCGTTTTATGGTTTTGTACCCCCACTCACAAAGCCTTGTAATAGTTTAGGTTTACTTTTTCACACCTTTACTTTCTGCAATTTACTACTTTCCTTATAACTACTATTAATAAGGGCATGTATGGCAAGATCTAAAACAAAACGCTAGATAAACCTAATCAAGATCAAATAACTGAATTGAATCACTTTTTACACACTCACCTTTAGGGTAATCTCTCTTGTTGTCTGCGAATAAAAACAGTCATGTCCCTCGAACGTGGGGACGCTTTAGCAAAGACCCTTGGTTAAAAGGATCATAGTCCCTCGACGACCATTTGATGCTGCCTTTGCTAATTGATCTAGTCCCTTATGATAAAGTTGCTAAAGCATCCTTACAAGTTTCCTTTATGACTATACGATGAACCGCGTCTGTCCCTTCACATCCAATGATAGGGCTTCCTACTAACTAATGATAGGATAGAACTATCTAAAGGAGGAGGAAAATAACACGAAATACTTTTGAGTAGGTAGACTGCTTGTAATCTCTTGCTCACAAAAACATCTTTTCACAAACACTCTTCTGAAACATTTTCAGAAGCAGACACTTTATACGCATTCTTAACTTATACAAGAATCATTACAAAGTTGCCATACTTAGGCATTTTTCAAAATATTTTCAAACACATACACAAAAGCATTTTCAAACAAAGTGAGCTAGGAATTAAGAGCCCGTAGATAACTACGGATGAAAAGGGTGCTAACACCTCCCTTTTTCATAACATACCCCCCGAACTCAAGAAAATTCTCGAAGGTCTTTCCTGTTCTTTTCACCCTTTCCTTTTTGGATAAAAGAAAAGTCGGTGGCGACTCTTGCTATCCGCAACATTTGCGATAAAACGTAAAACCAAGTCAGTTCTCCCACCATATTACACCCATGTATATAATCTCAAATCTGATTTTTGGAAGGAGAGAGTTCTCATTATTCACAAATTCTCATAAACGCAAAAAAAATTTCTCTTAATTCTCTCAAAGATCAAATCAAATTCTACAACTTTTTTATGAAGAATACAACAACAATTTGATCAAGATTTGAAAGTAAAAGATCAAAAAGCAATTCTTCTTTGTTCGACAATTCGTTCATTACGATCTCAAAACCTAAGCTTCCTCTTCACTTTTATCGGTGAATTTTCTTGAATTAAGCACTTTTAAAATAAGTGATTATTTGAGAAACACTTTTTTAGTCAAGCATAAAATGAATTTAGGTTGATTTTTGAATTGAGAATACGAATCTAATACTAGAATTGTGATTTGATTTGATCATCATGAGTAGATCCGGGATCAGATGGTGAAATTAAGTGCTTATTGAATTAAGTTAATTTTGGTGAAAGTGCTTAATTGTTGAAATAAATTGAGGATGTTGCATGAGGTTTAATTGTTGATCTTAATCAAGCATGTGGAGTTTGAATCTAGACCTTGAATTATGCAAAATTATGTGTTGAGTGTTTGGAGATTTGGTGTTTGATCAATTGCCTAAGCCATGAGCCAAAACATCAAAAAGTTAGAAAAAGACATTTTTTGTCTGCGCGGTAATCAGTTACCCGGTTATGGTAACTGGTTACCACCCTTTCCACATAATTGAAATTTGAAATCCGCACGCGGGTGACTGTTTACCCAATTATGATAACCGATTACCTCAAAACAATTGCGTTTTCCTTAACTTTTTGAGTTATGGTGACCGGTTACCCAGTTATAATAACTGGTTACCTCAAAACAGTAGCATTTCCCTTAAATCTATGAGTTATGGTAACCGGTTACCCAGTTATGGTAACCGGTTACCCAGTTATGGTAACCGCCAGACACAAATATTGAATTTTGCTTTATTTTAATACATGTTTGCACTTATTGCCTTGTTTATTCTAACTCCTTTTGTGAATACTTTGCAAGGTACATTGTTAAGCATTCAACCTTTAATTGACACATGATTATTGGTTGGAAAGCGCTTTATACAATCACTTGTTAGTGAAAGATTGCGTATGATGCGCAAATAATATTATTCATGAATCTTGTTTCGTGCAGGTACCCTGGCCTCACACGGATGTGTCCGCTACATATTCCGCCGTGTGATTGTTTTTTATATACCGTATCAAATTACACCTTCATGACACATAATCCATACAGTGTATAACAATCACATGGAGGAATGTGTAGCCGACACATACTTTGACGCTTAGGCTGATGGTATTTTCTTTGTTGGTGATAGCAACTCGTGAAGTTTTCCGGTTTTCTTTGCTATTGCTTACCATCTACAGATTGTTGTCCATTTGGTACATTTTCCTTCTATTTTCCTTTTCGCATTTTTTTTCTTTCAAGAGATAATGTCAAGTAGGACTTTTACTATTTTCCTTCTCATAAGAAGTAGGAATAGAGATGTATGATGGGGATATCCGTTGTTGATCATGTTAGGAATCCATATGGTTTATTTAAAGACCCATTTAGGGCAATTTCACATTATGTGTGCTACTTGTGTTTGTTTAAAATCCTACCTTTGAAGTAGGTATTCTGCAGGTGTGTTTACATTTGTGCTCGCATATTCCCCCATCCTAATAAGTCCTCAAAAGGATGCGAGCAGAAAGGATTCATAATCGACCCCTGCATTTTGTCTGTGGCATCCTTAGCTCACGTTGTACGTCGATGCTTTAGATTTGTGCAAATCATGTGTATCGAGTCGGTCAAGTGGAAAAGGGTTTTGCAATCAAACCCCCACACTTGGTCAGGAGTTCGTAATGGCCATTGCTGACACTTTGCTACCCGCTTGTTTGCTTCATGTGATCCGCTCCCCTTAGCTAAAGTAACATTTTTATTTTTTATTTCATCTCATTCTCCCGCTTGTTTGCTTCGGGTGATCCACTCCCCTTAGCTAAAGCATTTTTTCATACCCCCATCCCCTGAGTTTGTATACCCTGATTGCATGCTTTTGCCAAAGCAATTGTTTGTATATACCATGCTCCCTTAGGATGTGCTTGTTTCTTTCTCGATTCGAGCTAGACCTTAGAATAGGTATCCATACATGCTAACATAGGGTATAAATTTCCCTTTCAAAACTCAATATTAGGATCAATCATTGTATGATAACCTTAGGGATAGATTTAGGATTGTCTCCCTTAGATGTTTTTTTCTTTCTTTTGCATCCTTGCATTAAAACTATAACTCTTTTCTTGGCAAAGCATAAAACATATAATAACTTTCTAATCAATTTTTAAGGTAAAAAAACATCAACCAATGCAAACTCTTTTGCGTCTTTGGGCCCCCTTTTCCTTCAAATGTTTCTCAAAAGAGCATGTTAGTTCCATTACACTATAGGTCGTAAGTCTCAAAAGGTAGAGCAGTAGTGGAATGAATGAATTTAGCATTATTCAACTAAAAAATACAAACCCACCAAAACAAAAGAACCGAACTACGACTACTTTGATTCCTTAAAAGGGATACGTAGGAATTGGGGTAGGGCCCGAACGAGTACAACTTTATTTTCACTACATTGTTTTCTCTTTTCCTTTGCATGCATTCCCTCTTTATTTTTACTTTAAACCTTAGACATAAACTTTGACCACGCCCATTAGATTAGAACAACAAGAGTGGACATCGTAGAGTACTACAAGTGTGTGGGGTGCTAATATCTTCCCCTCGCATAACAGACTCCCTTAACCGATCTCTCGGTCGTTTGATCGTGATTTCGCTCTCCTTAGGTTTACTCGATGTTTACCTTTTCCTTCATGTGGGATAAAAAACGTTCGATGGTGACTTCATTCATTTCATCTCGATGACTTGTTCAGCCGGTTGTTTAAATATGTAATATAAACTTCCTTATATATAGGAGTAATCTCAAATATGAATAAAATATTACATGTTTTAAAATAAACATTTCTTTGTGATTGTGTAAAGAAACACATAGAAACTTAATGGTGTTATGCAAATTCCACACGTGTGCAACTACGGTAGTCAATACATCATAGCTTAATGCACGTACAGAAAAAAATTAGGCCTTCTTATGGATCTTTGTGCTTGCAGGTATAAAAGTAATATTCCGCAGAAGATCCATCTAATGTTTTGTTGACGACAATAAAAAGAAAGTCAGTGTAAATAGCCTTCAACCCTTATGATGGTGTTCTAACTAAAATATATCATGCCTTGTCAAACATGAGGAGAGTAATAATCAAAGTTATTATATATTATTTAAAGAAATCTAGCAAATAATCTTAAATCTTTAAATAAAGTGTAAAAGCTCGTCAAGTCATGTATGTCTGTCTGAATGGCCCAGGTATTGTAAAATTATGTGAGTAGCTTAGAAATACTAAGGAAACTCACACACACACAGACACCCTAAAAATATCTTCTCAAATATTTTATTGTGAAAAATTATTTTCTAAGATAAGTCAAGTGATTAAAAATTCATCCAAACATTTTTTAAACTGTTTTTGAACTAACCAATTGATTGGTAAGTTGTTCCAATCAATTGGGGAAACTTTTCTGAGCCACCCAAATCGAGTGGAGAATTAATCTAATCAGTTGGAGAATGGCTAATCAATTAATCAAGAACTTATGGAAGCACATTAATGAGTTGTAACAATATTTCCTTTTTGGACCTAGCAATCGATTAAAAATGAGTTGGCCAATTGATTGGAACTTTATGTCATTTGATTGGCTTATTAATTAGGCGCATGGATTATTTCAGTTTTTGAATTCTATAACTACTATATAAAGGAGGCTCTCCTCCACTTCATTTCACACCACTTTCCAACATTTTATATTTTGGTTGGAATTTATTCATTCTCTCTCTCTCTAGAAAATATTTCTCAGTTGTTATTGCCTTAGGGCTTGTAAGTAAAGCTTTGTGTGTGAGGAATAAATTTTGTAAGTGATTGTGTTGTTTATTTATATCTTAAGAGTGCAATACTCCTAATAGGATTGAGTTGTGTTCGTGAGATTAACTAGTTTTAAAATATCTGTTGTAGTTTATTGAGCTTTGCCCAAAAAAATTTAGTTGTTGGTTATTGAGATTAACCTGAAAATCTCTAAGAAGGTTCTAGCTAAAACTATGGTAAAAGATATTTGTGATTATGAGTAAGCCTGTAATAATCTCATGATCAGCCTGTAATAAACTCCGTCATGTTTGGCGAACACAGGTCCTTTGAATTTGGGAGAAATGACAATCCCTGATACTAACCCTAACTCCTCAAAGTCCAAGCCAGGAACTTTTTGGATTTCCATTGCACTCAATCGTTCTTCTAGATGCTTATACTTGTCTTCGGCTGGAGGGTATTGTTCTTCAGAATAGTCTTCTTCTTCCTCTTCCTCTTCTGAATCAGACTGAACAAATGTTTCCTTGCCTTTCCATCTTGATTGTCTTTCTCACCGGATGTCGTTGCAAAGTCTAAGTCCCTTCTTGTTTGATCTTGGAATCTTCTTCCCATATTTAGAATTCCAGTTATTTTCTTCGTCTTCTTTTTCTTCTCCTCAACCAACAAGGTCTTCAACTCTTCTTGTCCTTTTGCCAGAGTTTAGAACAATTGTTGAAATGATGCATTCTGAGCTTGGAGGCCCTTCACCGTTTTCTCGAGATCGATCTTACTGAAATAAGAATTAGAGAGATGAGGAGACTTGTTGCAAGAAACCTGCTTATGTTATGATGAATGATAAATGGATATGAAATGATTTCAAGGATCTTTAAGATTTAAATTTGTTTTAGACAAAAAGGAAACACACGTTATATTAATAAATATAAGCTTTGAGTACATCAATGCCTTCTTGGGAAAAATAATACAAGAACTCTAAGATAAAAAGGTAGTACGCATCCTCTTTGGTGCAATGTAGGCATTCAGAGTCTGCTCCTCATGAAGTTGCTTATTGAGTTCCAAAACCTTCTTCTCGCTTGCGTAGAATTGGGCTTCGAAAGTATCTCGCTCCCTCTTGAGTTGTATCTAATCCCTTTGTAGGTATTCAAGAGAGGTGGGCATGTCAGGATGTAGGATAGTATATGGAACATCTCCTTCCATGACAGGCTCAATGATTACCAGGAGAATGGAGGGATAAGGCATCATAAGACTCTGAGCACGAGTTCGTACCCATTTGAGGTAAGGCTCAAGAGGGATGGAATTTTTATGCCCCAAAGTCTTGCTATCTACCTTGTTCAACATCCTCCAAGCTCAGATAAATCTCTGGCGAAGACCTTGATTATCGTTGTCGTAGTCAAATACTAAACCTTGAATCAGTATCTCATGCGAGCCATCCCTTCGGGCACAACCAAACTGTCTTAAGGCTAAGCAGGGGTTGTAGGTGATACCTCCCCTAATTCCAAGTAAAGGGACATTAGGAAATTCTCCACAACGGTCGACAATAGTAACATTCTATGGATTGGGAGCACCAATGAATATCTGAATGTTTGAGCGTCATCAACCTTTGTGACCACCTTGAACCTTGCTCGTTCCTTAATACAGATTGGGGAAGATACAAAATAAACCATCTTGCCAAGAGAGGAGTGAAACACATAAGGACACCTCTTTTCCTTATAGTGCGAGTATGAAAAGAATGCAGAATGTCCCCTAGCAATGTAGGTACCGGGTTGCAGGATATGAAGATTTTGACGGTGTTCACATCTATGAGTTTGTCAGGATTTGGAAACAAAACCTCTCATAGATGAGGAGAGCTACAATTTCCTCAAAGGCTTGCAAATCCAATGAGTTCCAACAGTTTTGGGCTTTCTCGAACAAGAACTTTTCTAGGAAACCTTTGACACCACTCCTTGTTTCCCAATGAGTAGTGACATCAAATGAGTGCAAGTGTAGAGCTTGAGCAATATCTTATGCCTTTGGGTCTCTTTCTGTACCGTTGGAAGGTAGTTGATTGAGAATGGGAATTCTCAAGAGTCAGGAGAATTCTTCCAAAGTAGGCACAAGTTGATAGTCGGGAAATGTGAAGCAATGGTGTACAGGGTCAAAGAACTGAAAGAGCACCTTCATCATGTCCTCATTTGTGTTGGAGGTGACCAAGTTGAGTAGGCGACCATGTCTCTCATTGAATGGAGAGTTTTCAGGAATCCTTGAAGCTAGTTCCTTAAGTTGTGGAGGGATCCTTACAAGGTTGACTTGAATAGTTTTCCTGCGAATAGAATCCATGTCCTACAAAACAAGAACAAAGATGAATCCCAAAATCCTTGAAATGGTTAGTGAATGTGTATGATGTTATGATGTTCATGATGTTATGTACAAGTATGCATATACAAACAAAGCAAACAAGTCCTTAGGTTTAGGCTTGCATGGAGTTTTATAGGTAAGTACCCTCTTGAAGTTTAGTTGGCTCAACTTGTCCTAGTAATGGTAACCGGGTTCTAAGGAGCTCAATGTCACTGGTTTTTTTTCCTTGGTCATTGTTTCAGCACAAGCCTCTTTAATGGCGACTGAAATATCCCAAAAAACCAAACCTCAATGAGTGTAGTATCGAGTATCTACCAACTTCGGACTGCACCAAAGCTGGTCATCTCACTACATCTTAAATGGTAAGTTGGTCAAGTAAAGGTTCTAAAAGTTCATTAGTGCTTCATGACAGCACTCAGCGGCCCCGTATTCTCTTTGATTAACTCAAAGGCTACCGGTACCCACAAATATGTCGCACTAACATAGCTATTGCTTAGACCATGTTGGTATACCCCACACAATTTCCAAAGCGTATTGCTACTTACCTATAAGGTATCCCAAATCCGGGTAGAGGATTCAAACCCTAAACAAAGAAACATAATGTAAAGCATACAAGTCAAATAATGAAAGCAAGTAAATGTGATCTAACCCTAAGGTAACCCCACTTTTAAAATTTTCCCTAGCAGAGTCGCCAGTTCTATGATACGGTGGGAGAACTGACTTGAAGGTTTTGCGTTTGATTGCAAATGTTGCAGTTAGCAAGAGTCGCCACCGGCTTTTCTTTTATCCAAAAGGAAAGGTGAAAAAGCACACGAAAGACCTTTGAGATTATTTCTTGAGTTCGGGGGGTAGATTATGAAAAGGGAAGGTATTATCACCCTTTTCATCCATGGTTTTCGATGGGCTCTTAGTTACTTGATAGATCACTTGCTTTTTGTTTGAAATTGTGCTTTTTGTGGTTTTTGAAAGTATTTTGTAAAGAGGCTATTGTTTAGGCAATCTTTGTAATGATTCTTGTTTGTAAGAATGTATACAAAGATGTTTGATCTTTTGAAAATATTTTCAAGTTTGTAAGATGTTTTGAAAGTGTAGGTGTTTATTTTGAAAATAGCAAGGATGTTTTGTTTGAAATTGAGCAAGTAATTAGGAGCATTCTACCTATTCAAAGGTCTTTCTTGTTCATTTTCCTTTTCCTTTGACATTGTTATCTTACCATTGATTTGGTAAGTAACCTTATCTTTGGATGTAAACGGGACGGGCGTGGGTCATCGTATAACCATGATTAGCAATGTTACAAGGTATATTAGCATTCTTTTGAGGGGCTAAGATCATTTGAAAGGCAACTTAGATAGCGTCATCGAGAGACTATGATCTTGTATTTGCTTTGTTTTTGTTAAGATACCTTACATGCGTAATATGGCCATTTTGTATAAGGCAACCAAGTGGGATAACCCTAGGGGTGCTTGTGTGCAAGTGTATCATTTTCATACTTGTTTTTTGTCTTGAATTAGGATTTTCTAAGTATTAGTTTTAGTCTTTCCATACAAATCCTAATTACTAGCATTTTATATATAAAAGCGATAAATTGTGAAATTTAAAGTTACTAAGCTATTACAACATTTGTGGGGAGGGGTATACAAATTGAATGGGGATTGCAAGAATGTAAACCTAGTTATTCTATTACAACCATATTGAATGGGTATCAATGTACACGAAATTTAAATGGATACATTGTACAAAATGAATAAAATGTACAAAATACAAAATATAAAGAAAATGGATCTTTGTTTGATTTTCAAGAGAAAAAAGGGAAATTGTTTTAACCTAATTAATTAAATAAAATAACTAATTAAACTTAAATTTATTAAGAAAAGATTTTAAATAAAATCCTAGTTCTATTAATTGATTAAAAGAAAATAAGTTTAAGAAAAGTGTTTTTTTTTGTATTTTTTGTCTTGAAAATATTTATAACATTATAAAATATTTTTAGCCTTTAATAGTAAAATAATATATTTTAAATGGTGTGAAATAAAAAAAATAGTATTAATTAAATTTACAAGAGAAATTAGTAAAGATAAATAAAGTATAGTTAATAAAAATATTTTTTATGAGAAAAATAAAATAAAATAAAATAAGTTAAAATAAAAATCTAATTTTTTTTAATATTTTTATGATTTATAATATTATAAAATATATTTAAGAAAATAAAAGAAATAAAAATAAGAAAATAAAAATAAACTGGGCCACGGGTGCCATTAGTCAATAGGGGGTTAGTTAGCAAAAAATAAAAAAACAAGCCAGGCCCAAAGAGGCCCAGCGCCTGCCAAAAATCCAAAAATCAGAAAGCAAAATGTGAAAAAATGAAAAGGGTACCAATGGGGCTCGAACCCAGGTCCCAAAGGTTACAGGCGCGCGCTTCTATTACTAGGGTGGCTATACATCCGTTAACATAAGCAAAACAATAAATATATAAGGCAAAACGCGCCCTGATGACTTCATCTTCAACATCCAGCCAGACCAACTATAACTTGCTCATTTCTCATCAAAAATAAAAACTGTAAACATGAATCTTGTAGCAAATTTCTCATGGTTTCAGAAATGTAAAGCATTAAAACTATAGATCAAATATAAGCATGAATTTTAATGGCCCTAATCTGAACCCTAAAAATCTCATAAATTTCAATTTCAAAATTCTTTAAGTTCAAGTAAAATTAATGGAAACTATGGACATGGTTAGCTTTAGGGCAATGATATCTACATGTTTTGTTCACAAATAAATCATTGATGATGCCTGTATGAAGAGTTGCAAGTTGAGAAAACTTACCTCAAAACTGGAAATCGTGTTTTGAGTTTGAGCTTGTTTCAAGTGATGGTGATGATCAGGTTAGCTTCCTTGAGGTCCTAGGAAGCTAATGCAATGATTAGCTTGAACAATGGATGACTGAAATGGTCTGGAGAAGTCAATGTGCAAAGCTGGGTTTTTGAAAATTGAGGATGGTGTTAATGGTGTTACAGTTCTGTAACAGGATGTGGGATTGACTCTATGTGATGTTTATAAGCTTTAGAAACCAAAAGGCCAAGAAACACATGAGTAGATTATGAGTTTCAAGTTTTTGGTCTGTTTGTGTAAAAATGGAAGTGTAAAATATGTTTCTGAGTTTGAGGTTCTTTCAAGGCTTGAGCATTCGTGTGTTTGTGTCAAATGGTTTGTGTATGTATAAACAAAAGTGTTTGAATGCATTGGCAAGTCAGAAGTACAAGTTTCTAGCTTTTGGCTATGTTACTTGATTTTGAAGAAAAGAGTGAAACAAGTTTCAAGATGAGGTACAAGCATGGGATGGGTGATTGTAAGTATTTGAAACATTTCTCATGAGTTATAGGACCTGTTTGATCAGAAGAGAACAAGTGCAAGGCTCAATAACAAGTTTTGTATAAAAAGTCACTTTATCAAAATGGCAATGTAACCTTTCTTCCAAAAATGGATATAAAGCATGTCCATGCATTGAATGCTTGAAGTGAGGCCTCTAACAGCTGTGTAAACCATTAATTATGGAGTGCCTAACAAGTTTGAGGCCTACAAAGTAGTTTTTATGAAGCATAGTTTGAATTTGAATTTTTTTCATCACTAAAATGACTTGTAATTAAAGTGATAAAACCCTAACTCCATCTCTTCGATTCTCCCTACTCAAGAATGATCTCAAGGAGTTCTTGGATATTTTGGAAAGCTTGAAATATGATCTACAACCAATATTTGAATTGATTTTGAAGATTCCCCTTGGAACTATATGAAAAAGTGTCATGAAGTTAGGTCAAAATCCTGGCCAAATTAGGGCAAAATTTCACTAAGTGTTTAGTTTCATGACCACATGTTCATAAAATTATAACTTGAGATCCAAGAATTTTTTTAAGGAGTTGTGTAAAGAAAAGTTGTATATTTCATGGATATCTACAATTTTCATGTTGGAAGTTTCTCTTGAATCATCTTGCATCATGGTGAAAATTTTGCTCAAAGTTAAGAAAAAATAAGAAATTTCCAACACTTAGAAAAATTTCTAAGTTTAGAAATTTTGACTTTTCAAAATGAAATCTTGAATTTTTGATTTCTTGACGAATAAGTTTAATAGTTTGACATGTTTTAATGAATTGTGATCTTTTGCACTTGAATTTGACCAAAAAGTCAAAGTTTGACTTTTCAGTATACAGTTGACTTTTGATCAGTTGACTGGAAAATTCATGTGTCAATCCAATGGACTTGCAATGTTTTGAACCATGTGATTAGTTCAAAATGATGCAATTGGACTCTTGTGATCATGCCTTGAACCAATTGACCATTTGCTAGGTCAAAAATCAGAAATTTCCCTTTTCCAGTCAAAACCCTAATTTTGACCATTTTGCCCTTTTGGAGATTTGATCAAATTTATTGGGGAATTATGGTACAAACTTGATAAAATGATACATATGAGTCTAAAATGTTGACGTGGATAAAAAATTATGGAGTTTGACTGTAAATTGGCCATAGTTGACTTTTTCCCCAATACAATTGATTTTTAGGTCAACTGCTCAATTGATTGAGCAAAAGTGTGATCCAAAGCTTGAAACTTGACATGAGTAATCTTGGGTGTCCATAATGATCCATGAAAGTCATATGGGGCATTGTAAGTTCAAAAATCCTTGTGCAAACTCAAACCCTAATTTTGGTCACCAGTGCTTAAGGAGGTGTCTTGAGCTGATCAAACCCTAGTGCAGTCTTTAGTCAAGGAGATCTTGTGAGAAAACTTTTGATGAATGAGAGGGAAAATTTTGGGGTACAAAAGTATCCCATTTGAGTTTTAGGCTATGCATATTTTATTCAAAATGATGTTTCTCCTCGTGTTGTTAGTCAGACAAAATAGAATCCTAGTGATCGATTCCACTGGTGGCCAAAGTACCAGAGGCGTGCTGAGTATCCGCGCCAGAGTGGCGAGTTATTCCTCTAAGGCATGCTCGGACAACTTAGTTAAGTATGAATAGTCCTCCTTAGACAAAGGAACCCAATGTTTTATGGAAGAGTGTGGGACCGACCCTATCAACAACGTAAGTGTCGGAGGATCCAAAGCATACATTGGCCTTTGAAGAGAATTTAAAGCAATAACACTCTTATAAGGATCTAAAGTAGTGGATAGCTCTGCTACAATTTTTCCTGTCCAGATTCCCCGCCTTAAAAGTCGGAGTGCTACCTCATTCTTCATTGAAACTAGACATGATCATTACCAAAATAAATATGTCGTGAATAAGAAAATGAAGGCGAAAAAGCCAAAACATTCCAAGATTTACCAAACAAAATGTTCCTTTATTCTCTAGTATGGGTGTCCATCAGCATATAGGTGTCTATGAGGAGTTTCAGGTAGTTTTGGTCGACCTTATTCAGAGGAGTAATGTCCCCGACATAACCCAGGTCTTTGACAAAACTCGTCAGCTGCTTCTTCATATATTACTCTTCTTAAGAAAGGTTTTACGCTTTGTAGACGTACAACCCATTTCCCATTAGAAAATTACACTCGTTCAAGTACTTGAGGGAATATCCTAGTGCATTTTGTAACTTCCCGATTTATTTTATTAACTATTTTTCTATTAGTTATTTGTTTATTTAATTATTACGTGGTATAATAATTATTTAATTATTTGGA
The DNA here is from genome assembly GCA_948472305.1 of Vicia faba. Taxonomy (NCBI): domain Eukaryota; kingdom Viridiplantae; phylum Streptophyta; class Magnoliopsida; order Fabales; family Fabaceae; genus Vicia; species Vicia faba. The sequence goes on along the minus strand of OX451737.1, from coordinate 763,705,036 downwards.
TTACTTAAATAGGTGTTATTTGAATAATGGGGTTTATGAGTAAAAATAAAATTTATTAAATTTGGACTTTGTGTCACATTTGAATGAAATAACTAGTTGGGCCTAATTATGAGAAATAAAAGTAATAAGGGGGTATGAGTTTCTCAGCTTAATAAGAGAAACAATAGTTAGTAAGGGTTATGTGAAAACAAATATTAGAATCCTCATTTTTGTGAAGAAGAGAAGAGAAGAAAAGAGGAAAAGAGGAGAAAAGAAGAGAAAAAGGAGGAAGAACCCTAAGGTGGATACAATCAAGGTTAAGAGGACAATCCTTGTTAATATGGGTTTGTACGTATATGATTGGGTAATGATTAGTAACATGAAATAGGATTGGGTATGTTAATTTCTAGGTTTTGATTCACCCAATTTGATTTAGGGATTTGGAAATTAGGTTTGTGAAATCTATTTTTTATGATACAAATAGGTTCCCTATGATATATATATATATATATATATATATATATATATATATATATATATATATATATATATATATATATATATATATATATATATATATATATATATATATATATATATATATATATATATATATATATATATATATATATATATATATATATATATATATATATATATACATGCTAGAATATGTTTGTTTGGTGAAAAATAAGCATTAAAACATGTTTCTATGGTGATTTTTGTACACAAGTCAGTAGCTTTTCGCAGCAGATTTTTCTGCATAACACGAAGCGTGCTTAGCGCGGGTGCCTGGATATATAATTTCTATTTTTGCATGAATGACTTAGGGGTTTGCATGCTTATGAATTATTATTATTTTACATGAATTTTAATAATTTATTTGACATGTTTTGGATTTGTTTTGGATGTGTTTCGATGAATACATGATACTTGATTTTAGTATATGTATATTGTATTTTGGTGATTGTTGAAAATGACATTGGTTGGCTTATATGCTATATATTACTCGTGAGTTGTGATGATGATTAATACTATTCAACTTTATTGTTAACAATGATTATATGATACATGGTGTTTGTGCAATCGTTGGTGGATAATTCAACGTGTTGAATTATTGTGATATGCTTGTATGATTAATATTATGAGATGGTCTTAATTGCATATTTTTATTGGAAATTTCACATGCATTCATGGGGAGATTGAACTCTGGTTGGTTTATTTGATCCTTGTGTGGAAATAGAAGCGGTGGACTATACGTTCATAATGATGGGTTTTGATCTTGTCTGGATCGGAAGTGTGGCTCTTATTCTAGATATGGAATTGAGAGCGGGGTGAGCTTGATGTTCACGTGGGTACCACATGCATGAGTCGCATTAAGGTGCATTGGAAGTCTCATGAGTCATTATATGTTATTGTCTCGAGTTACATTATGTGATAATTTGTAAATTGTACATGAATGTTACACATTTTCCCTTCTCTCTGTCTCTAACAGCGCATGCGCATGATTCTCTAAACGGATAGGGGTAAGTATAAATAATTGATCTTCAAACTGCTTCAATATCTCATAAAAATCATCGAATAATCGGCACCATAGAAACTAAGTCTTTACCCTGCATAAGGGCCACAGGGCCACAATGAACTTTGAAGAGATGGAAGAAAAGGGTTAGATAAGGCTTCTCTTTCAAGTATTCACCTAAATACTAGAAGAATTTCACATACTCGCATGGTGAAGTTGCAACATAGCCATTATCATATGCTTAAGAACTTTCATCTAAAAATAATTGAAAGGCACTTGAAGACCTATCAAGATTCATTTGAAAAAAGGAATGGTGCAATCACCATACTTGCTGCATATTTTGTCATTTTCACCTGGGATCAAGACACCCCAATCCGAAGATGGACAAACATAAAGAAAGGCTCCATCAAGATTACCCTCTTTAGAAAAGTCTGAAACGGTTGAAGAATAAGCATAGTCCACCCGTTGATATCCAATCACAAAATAGAAAAATATCAAAGGAAAAGGGGTAACAATAAACTAGGAAAGATAACTCGTAGAAATGAGAAGCCGACTCTTCAAAAATCATATGTGTTAATTCTCTTTTTAGTGATTGGTGTTAATTTTGGTAAAAGTAACTTGGCAGCAACATGATGAAAAAGATGTTTCAACTTGCAATTTCAACATGTCGAATGTGATTTCCTTACCAGAAGATTAGGACATCTGGCCTGTTACAGTTTTTACAGTTTGGATACAGTTGATTTAAATTATTGAATATTCTTTGAATATTAAGTAATCCTATGTGGTGTGCAAGACTGGGGAATCACAGATTGTGTTGGCATTCAAATTATTCATTTTTCTAATGTTGATACATTTTAGGAATGTTGAGACATTTTAGGAAACCTTTGATTTAAGACCTATTTTCTATGCAGAATTTCAGCAGAGTCCTTGCTGCATTTTTGAAGCCCAATCCAGTCCAGATGTGTGCTTTAAATAGATTGTCACTAACCTAATTTTAGTGTGGAACTTACATTGTACTTTGTTAGTGTTTGTGTGTGTTAATTGTGGGCCTCTCTAATATCATCTTGATATAAGAGTAGGACTGTTCTTTTGAATTATAAGTTCTGTTAATCATTCTTAAGCTTTTAAGTATTGAATGATTGTGTGTCTTTGAAGTGTGACTTCTGTTATTTTATAAGTGTTTAGAGTTGTTCAATCATTGTTGTGATTGAAAGTTATTTGAGAAGGTTCTCATACCTGGGTGAGTCTTAGGTAGAAGATAAGCACGGGTAGTGATTAATTAAGTAGATTGTAAATTGGTGAGAGTTTGTTGTGGATCTTGAAATTGATACTGTCTAGTTGACTTCATCCCTGGCTTGGTAGCCCCCAAAGTAGGTATTGTTGTACAGCAAACTGGGTTAACAATTATGTATGTTCTTTACTGTTATATTATATTTTTATAATTATACCCTGTCATTGTTTTTTTGTTCAGAGATCAATGTCTCAACATCTCTTAGGACATCTGAGATCTGATTACCAGAATTTTCATTTGTATCAAAGCAGGCATCCTGCTCTGTATTTGGGTGAGATTCTGGGAAGATACTTTTTGGTACAATGAACAAGGAAGGAGGATTTATGAACAGACCACCCATTCTTGATAGAACAAATTATGACTATTGGAAAGCTCGCATGATGGCTTTTATTAAATCCATGGACAACAAGGCTTGGAAATCTGTTGTCAAAGGATGAGATCCACCAATGGCTAAAGATAATGATGGGAAGACTACTGATGTACTGAAGGCCGGGGAAGAATGGAATGATGAAGATGATAAGTTAGCTGAGGGAAACTCCAAAGCATTGAATGCCCTATTCAATGGAGTGGACAATAACATCAATTGAATGATAAGGAATTGTACTATTGCTAAAGAAGCTTGAGAGATTTTGAAGAATGCTCGTGAAGGAACCTCTAAGGTGAAGATGTCAAGACTTCAACTTATAACTACCAATTTTTAGAACTTGAGAATGAAGGAGGATGAGAGTATTCATGACTTTCACATGAATATTATTGAGATAGTAAATGCCTCAAGTGCCCTGGGGGAGAAAATGTCAGAAGCTAAGCTGGTGATAAAAATTCTCAGATCTCTCCCAAAGAGGTTTGACATGAAGATGACTGCCATTGAAGAAGCCTAAGATATAAACAACATGAAGGTTGATGAGCTTATGGGATCTTTGCAAACCTTTGAATTAGGGATTAGTGAAAGGTATGAAAAGAAGAAAAGCATTGCCTTTGTCTCCAATACTGAAGAATTAGACGATGAATATGACCTGGATATAGATGAAGGAATATCTAAAGCTCTTGTGTTACTTGGAAGACAATTCAACAAAGTGATGAAGAAGATAGACTGGAAGTCGGGATCAAATGTCAAGAAAAAGTCATTCGACATCAACAAAAATCAGTATTTTGGGAGAAGGCCCGTGACTGAAGAAGAGACTAACCAAGGCAAATGAGTCCAATGTCATGAATGTGAAGGATTTGGACACATAAGAGTTGGGTGTCCCACTTATCTCAAGAAGCAGAAGAAAGGATTATTTGTTTCATGGTTAGAAGATGATTCTGAAAGTGATCATGAAGAGGAATTTTCCAAACAGTTTACTACCTTGACTGGACTTTATGATTCTGATGAAGAATCAGATTGTGAAGAACTAACATTTGAAGAACTTGTTGCTTCTTAAGTTTTGTCTCAAAATTGAAGAGGTATGTCAACTAGGGGAAAGCAAAAGAAAACTATTGCTCAACTACAGACTGGAAAAGTGGAACACATGTCTATCATCTCTAATCTAGAAGCTGAGAAAGAGAAGCACTTGTCCACCATCTTTGGTCTAAAGGGTTAAGTTTTTTTCTCAAATCTTGAATTGACAATATGACTAAGTCTATGAGAATGTTTAACAACATCTTTGATGTGTTGGATGAGATTATTCAAACCGGTAAGAGTGCTAGAAATGTCAGAGGTATTGGGTATGATAATCAAGCTGTGAACAAAGCAAAAGAGCCTAAAGTAAAGTTTGTCAAAGAAAAAGGGAAGCAGGAATAGATGATGTCAAATCAAATGTTCTAAAATCAGTATAGACATCAGAAAAATCACTCAGGAAACAAGACTCAATGTTGGAAATGTCATTATTGTGGAAGGTTTGGTAATATAAAACCCTTATGCTACAGGTTATATGGCTATCCAAAATATGATTCACAACCAAGAAGAGAACAAGTTTTTGTTAAAGCTAAGAAGAAGTGGGTCCCCAAAAAAGGTACTTCTGAACTCATAGCTCACACCTCACTCAGAGCCTCTTCCAGAGAAGATTGGTACTTTGATCGTGGTTGTTCTAAAAACATGAATGGTGTCAAGAAATTCTTGGTGGACATTAAACCACACTCCACTAGTTATGTCACTTTTGGAGATGAATTAAAAGGTGAAATAAAGGGTGTTATAAAGTTGGGTTGTACATGGATGCCTAGTCTTGATGATGTATTATTTGTTAAAGGGTTGAATGCTAATTTGATAAGTATTAGCCAACTATGTGACCAAGTTCTCAAGTTTAACTTTACTAAATCTGAATGTCTGGTAACAAATGAGAAGAATGAATTTATTATGAAGGGAGCTAGATCAAAAGACAATTGTTACCAATGGTCTCCTCAAGAAACAAACCTTTCCCCAAAATGTCTATAGTCTGAAGATGAGGAAGTAAATATGTGCCATCAAAAGCTAGGATATTTGAATATGAAGAAGAAGAAGAGTATGTCTAATGAAGTTGTCATAGGTATTCACAAGTTGAAGATTGAAGAAGGCAAAAGTTGGGTTCGAGAGTTACTCCCTGTGGAGTTAATGGAACATATGCAAGTTGAAAGTCTACAAAAAGGGAGTATGCCTATGTTGTTGATAATTCAACTAAAGAGGAGGATGTCATAGACAATATTGAAACATCAATTCTCGTAAGTGATGTTTCTGAAAATGAGATAGTTTTTGAACCTGCAAGGGGTAAATCAATTGAATATTCAACAATCTAAGGTCCCTCTGTCTGAGTTCAAAAGGAACATCATAAGGATCCAATAACTGGGAATCCAAATGAAGTATGGAATCTTGTTCCTAGGTTAGATAGCGTCAATGTAATAGGTACTGAATAGGTGTATAAAAACAAGTTTGATAACCAAGGTGTGGTTTCCAGAAACAAAGCTAGGTTTGTTGTTCAAAGGTAAACTAAAATTAAGGGAGTGAATTATGATGGAACTTATGCACCTGTGGCAAGATTGGAATCCATCAGACTATTACTTGGAGTGGCATGTTTCTTAAAGTTCAAATTATTCCAAATGGATGTCAAGTGTGCTTTCTTAAATGGTTATCTAAATGAAGAAGTATATGTTGAACAACCAAAAGGATTTATTGATCCTTCTATACCATATCATGTGTTCAAACTAAAGAAAGCATTGTATGATTTAAAGCAGACACCAAGAGCTTGGTAGGAAAGGTTGGTAGAGTTTCCCATTAACCATGGATATAGAAAGGGCAGAATTGACAAGACTCTTTTTGTCAAAGAGAAAGGTGGAAAACTTATGATAGCTCAGATCTATGTAGATGATATTGTTTTTGGAGGGATGTCGGATGAGATGGTCCAACATTTTTTTAAACAGATGCAATATGAGTTTGAGATGAGTTTGGTAGGTGAATTAACATTCTTTCTTGGGTTTCAAGTCAAGCAGATGGAAGACTCTATTTTTCTTTGTCAAAGCAAATATGCAAAGAATATTGTGAAGTAATTTGGAATGGAGAATTCCAACCATAAGAGAACTCCTGCTCCTACACACTTGAAGCTATCCAAAGATGAAAAGGGAGTTAATGTTTATCAAAGTATAAATAGAAGCATGATTGGTAGTCTTCTATATATTACAACAAGCAGGCCAGATATAGCTTTTGTTGTTGGATTTTGTGCTATATATCAAGCATAACCCAAAGTGAGTCACATCAATAAAGTCAAGAGAATTCTAAAGTATGTGAATGATTCATATGAGTATGGAATGATGTATTCTCATGATTCAAATTCACGACTTATGGGATACTGTGGTGTTGATTGGGCTGGTAGTGTTGATGATAGGAATAGTACCTTTGGTGGATGTTTCTTCTTGGGAAACAATTTGATTGCATCGTTCAACAAGAAACAGAATTGTGCATCTCTATCTACAACTGAAGTTGAGTACATTTCTGCATGTAGTAGTTGTTCTCAACTTGTATGGATGAAACATATGTTATATGAATATAATGTCACACAAGATGTCATGATATTATTTTGTGACAACTTGAGTGCTATTAATATTTTCAAAAATCCTATTCAGCATAGTAAGACTAAGCATATTGATATTAGACACCATTTCATTGGAGAGCTTGTTGAAGACAAAGTCATAACTCTTGAGCATTTTAACACTGGAAATCAGCTTGCTCGTATTTTTACTAAAGCTCTAGATGCAGCTCAGTTTGAAAACATGAGAAGGAACTATGAATATGTATCTATGAGGACTTATAACAATTATTTCTATTGTTGTAGGTCAATAAAATTCCTCAATCATACCATCTTCATCCTGGTATTTTATTGGCTATTGATAGTGTTAAGATAATGGAATCTCCTTTATCTTTGCATTATAAATTATTTGGTGGAACTCATGTTCCATATACTGTTTTGACATCTTCCCATGTCAAGACCCTGCTGACAAAAGTAATGATGTTGTTGCTGGTGGTGAAATTGTTGCATCTGTTGGTGTTTATGCTGATGGAGAAGGAGAAGAGAATGAGGTTTATGCTGATGTTGATGCATGATTATTTCTTCTGTAACTCCTTTTGGTTTTTCTTTATGTACTTGTTCTTACTTGTTTATGATTTTGCAAGGGTTAAGTGCTCAAGATATATTTAGTTTTTGTACACTTTGTGCTACTTATCTTTATGTGTTAATGTGCTACTATGGTTGCTTTTGGTTAGTTACATACCTTTTTCATATTATGGCTAACAACGGAGAGTAATGTGTTTGGGATCTAACCACTAACTGAGTGCTGCTATTGAGGGGGAGAATTTTTTATTTGCTAAAGTGTTACTTAGCAGGTTTTGAGGGGGGAGTACCTGTTCTGGATTGGACTGTTGTGAAGGGTTGTCAGACATGATGTCCTGACATGTTGAGAATTTATTTTTCCCTTGACTTCTGTTTTGAGTAGCTTCCACTAGATGATACTCTATTTTTTTTGCTGCTCATATCTCTGATGAATTGATTTTTGTTGTTGTGTCTTTGATATTTGTGTGTGTGATTTATTCTCAAACCTATGATTATGGTGTGTTATGTGCAAGGGTTATTTAGTTGTTTTAGCCAAAATTTGTCAAAGAGGAAGATTGTAAATTTTATGTTTTTAGATTGACATTAATTTTGATAAAACTAACTTGGTAGCAACATTATGAACAAGATGTTTCAACTTGCAGTTTCAACATGTTGAATGTGATGTCCTAACCATAAGAGTATGACATCTGGTCTGTTACAGTTTTTACAGTTTGGATACAGTTGATTTAAATTACTGAATATTCTGTGAATATTAAGTAATCCTATGTGGTGTCCAAGTATGAGGAATCAGAGATTATGTTGGTATTCAAGTTATTCAATTTTCTAATGTTGAGACATTTTAGGAAACCTTTGATTGAAGACCTATTTTTTCAACAGAGTCCTTGTTGCATTTTTGAATCCCAATCTAGTCCAGGTGTGTGCTTTAAATAGATTGTCACTAACCTAGTTTTAGTGTGGAATTTATGTTGTACTTTGTTAGGGTTTGTGTGTGTTAATTGTGGGCCTTTCTAATATCATCTTGATATAAGAGTAGGACTGTTCTTTTGAATTGTAAGTTTTGTCAATCATTCTTAAGATTTTAAGTATTGAATGATTGTGTGTCTTTGATGTGTGACTTCTATTATTTTCTAAGTTTTTAGAGTTGTTCAATCATTGTTGTGATTGAAAGAGATTTGAGAAGGGTCTCATACCTAGGTGAGTCTTAGGTAGAAGTTAATCACGGGTAGTGATTAAGTGAGTAGATTGTAAACTGGGGAGAATTTGCTACGGGTCTACAAATCGATATTATCTAGTTGACTTCGACTCTGGCTTTCTAGCATTTAAACTAGGTGTTGTTGTCCACCGAACTGGGTTAACAATTATGTGTGTTATTTATTGTTCTATTCTGTTTTAATAGTTATACCCTGTCATTGTGTTTTTGTTTTAGAGATCAATGTCTCGACATCTCTTAGTACATCTGAAATCTGGATACCAGAATTTCAATATGCTAGCATGCAAAATAAAATAGACCTTATCAACGATTCTAATCACTCACACACAACACTCAAGTGTTCTAGTTCCTAAGAGTCATAATGAGGATACCTCCGAAAAGACATATTAAGGCGTGAATTTCCAAGGAATCGAAATTCTTACCCTTGTTCTTCCAAGATGGATGAAAGAGCGATCATCAGCTGAGACTAATACAACAATCTATTGTCTTGCTATGCGAAACAAGGACTTGAGGAAAATTGTTTTGGACTGGCAATATTGATCCCCGACTGATCATTTTGAAGAAGTTGCAATCCTTCCAAAACCTTCTCAACACACGAGAGCTACCTTACAGATAGTACAAAGGATCCAAACTTTAGATAGATCTAACGACTCTCTACGATTCACGCTTTACAAATAGCAGATTTTATTTCCTCTTCACAATATATAGAAAGTGTGTCAGTTCAGATCTCTAACTTTTCAAATTCAATTTGAAATCACATTTCTCCTTCATATACAGACTTGAACGTTGAAGTATTAACTTTACAGATTAGAGTCTTCTCAACCGTATCAAAAGCCCAGGATCTATCGTTTTAATAGAGACATGGTGTTTCGCACCCCGAGGAAAGAAGGCGGCTTATTTACAATATGAGCCACAAGTTTCTTCGTTTATAAGTAATGCAATGATATTTATTTTATTATTAAGTAGAACAAATACTTTCAAGTAGCCTCAACTTCCCCACAACTTGAAAAAATTTTGATGCAAACACATATTAGTTTACAGTTAAAGCTCTTTCTAGGCTATCGAATTTTGATTTGGCTAATTGTGTTTGTTACAAAATGCTTGATGCACGAATTCTTGGTGGTGGAAAAATTGCTAGAATATTGTCTTGATTATGTATGGGCGACATAGCTAAAAAAGTTCATGCTATAAATATTGCAGCAATAGAGAACAAGAGGCACCTACCTTAATCTTCTGTTAATTTTTTGGTTGTTCATCTATGTCATAGAAATAAAACTGTTCTACTAACTTTGAAGGTGTTGAATGATATTCCTTGGGAGGAGGAAACAGGCAACCATGTTGTTTTTGTGGTTGTTCAACAATGCTAATTCTTTAAAAAATAATTAATTTTTATAATAAATTGAAAAACTTATTCTTTTAAAAAAAATAGTTCTAAAATTTATGATGATTTAATTTGAGTTTTTTTCTTTTTAATAAAAATAATAATTTATATTATTATTAATATAAAACATTATAAATTAAATTAAAATTCATTTACATCATCTAATATTATCTATTTCATCAACAATTCAATTATAACGTCATAAAAAACAGTGAATAAAATAAAAGAAAGATAAAATCGTTAAAAATTTGAAAATGAAGGACTAATAAACAAAATTTAAAAAATATTAAAAAATAAAAAACTAAAATTGTAATCAAATCTAAATTTTTTAACTATCATAATTTTTTTAATTATTATATTACTTAATAGGTGTATAAAAAATTTAATGGATAATTATTTTGGAATGAGAGTGATATTTTAAGTAAGATGAAGTATCACTAGATATGGTTGATGAAAAGGACCTGTTCAAAAATAATTTCTTCATGATTGGTAGGATTAAATATTTGATGTATAAACAGTTTAAATATTTAATGCAATATCAATATAGGTGTATGTCCTTTTTTCTTGTGAAACATTCATGGTATATCACCTTTCACCACATGATATCAGATTTTAAACAACTCTTTCACCAATCTCCATATAGGTTGGTTCTATTATTCTGTAGAAGTTGGGGCAATAATTACATTCTGTCCACCACTTTTATAAAGTACTGTTAGTAATAAAAAGAGTTGAGACATTTTTGGTATTAAATTAATTTTGTGACATCAACTCTGAAATCTTTTTTTGGTGACAATTTACTGTCAGTTACTCATATTGTCCATAATAATAAAGGATCATAATTCATGTAGCTGCTTGCTTCACCCTCTGATTAATGTTTTCCTGTCTATTATTTCAAATTTGGCCATAGGAGGTCAATATCTAGACAAAATCTGAAGCACGAGTAATATAATAAACCTTAATGGGACACTTGTTTATTCAAAACAAATGAAAGATCTATTGTTTTTAACACAGACCTTAAATTTGAAATATTTGGGGCATAAATATGTGAATAATAAAGGGAGTATGCGTCACATTCACATGCCAGTAACTTTGGAAGATAATAAATTGGCTTTCCTTGATACGTATCATAACTGTATAACTTGTTTATCACATCATATAACATGATTTTTGTTTTTTTCTTTAATCATCAAGTTAGGAAGGATTTTCTCAACAAAAAAAAAAAAAACTTAATACAACTATAATTTAGTTATATCCGAATCTAAAACTTCTTATTAAGTTTTAAAAAATTTCTCACATCTAAAATTTCTCACATCTCATCCAAATATTCTCATATATTAAATTATATTGTTTGGTTTGAAGAATTTTATTATAACTAAAATAATTGTAATTTTTAAAAATTTAAATAAACTACAAAAATTAAAACAATAGCAGCAATACCAATTAAGCCTTATTTCACTATGTGAGATCGATTATATTGATTAATTTTGTCATAATATTTTATTTAGTATCATAGTCTATCTAAACTATTAATCTAGTTATTTTTCTTAATAACTTTTCCATGGTTTTTTCTAAATCTTTCTTTATCTCTAACTCTATATTAATCTAATTTATTCTCTTTACTACATAATCTATAAGTCTTCTATTAGAGATATTTTTAAATGTTTGTTATTAGTTTGATAATCTATTATTAGTTTGTTAGAATTTATTCTATTTTTAAGATTTGTTAATTTGTTAGTCTATTATTTGTTTGTTAGGGTTTATCTTATTTTTAAGGTTTGTTATTAGTTTGTTAGGAATTATCCTATTTTCAAACATCTGAAAGATAAATGATCAGCTTATATATAAAGGTACATCATGTATCATTCTTCATGGTTGATCAACACAAAATATAAAGTAGTTTCAAGTTAATTTCCTATTATGGAATCAGAGCACAGTTCTGATTCATAAAAGATATTGGATAGTAAAAATATCTCCAAACCTGAAACAAAGAACACAACAAAAGAATATCCAGAAGTGTCTGCACCAGGACATGCCCTACATGGAGTTCGTGTCAAACATCATACAAATCCACATGAAAACATGACTGGTAAATTTGAATGTTGTTTCAATTGGATACTTGATAGTGGTGTCTCACACCACATGACTCCTTTGACTTTAATATTGAAGAAAATCAGAAAATTAGATAAAATTTTCTACATAACTACACCAACAGGGATTTCAACCTTAGTTGAAAATATGGGAGATGTGAATTTATCAAGTTCCCTTATGTTAAAAGATGCGTTATTAGTTCCTGATTTTAAATGCAATTTGATTTTAATTCATAAATTAACATATCATTTAAATTGTTATGTGACTTATGATCGAAATTCACGCATAAAACAGGACTGGGCCTCGAAGAAATAGATTGGATCAGGTGATTTGCATGAAAGGATTTATTTGTTCATAAAACAACATCATCAAGGCTTCATGGGTGCAGCTAAGAAAGACATGGCAACCTTATGGCATGTCACAATAGGATATTCCTCAAATCAAGTTCTTCAACATATTTCACATTTAGTCAATTGTAATTTTGATAGAACAAACTATTGTGATGTATGTCACAAGGCAAAATAATGTGGAAACCCTTTTCCTTTAAGTATTAATAAAGCTGAAGCACCTTTTGAGCTGATTCACTGTGACTTATGGGGAAATATAACACTGCCACAAACAATAGATCACATTATTTTCTACCATTATGGATTATTACACTCGTGGCACATGGGTATATTTAATGAAACACAAGACAGAAACTTTACTACATTTGATTAGTTTTAGCAACATAATCAAAAAGTAGTTTAACATGCATATCAAGAGGACTAGAAGTGAAATGGAACATAGTTTACTAACTTTGATTTCAAGTGTTTCCTCGAAAAGAAAGGATCATGCATGAAACTTCTTGTGTTGCCACACCTCAATAGAATGGACGTGTGAAACCCAAGCATAGACAAATTCTGAACATAGCACGAGCCTTGCGTTTTCAAGTAAATATCCCATTGTGTTTTTGGGGAGATTGTGTATTGACAACAGCGTATCTAATCAGTAGAACTCCTACAGTAGAAATTAAGGGAATCACTCCATACGAGTTACTATTTATGAAAGCACCAAACTATAAGCACTTGAAAACTTTTGGTTGTTTATCCTACAAGAAAAATAACTCAAAGGTAATCAGTATGTTTGATCCCAGAGTTGAAAGATGTATTTTTATTGGCTATCCGCAAGGATAAAAAGGATGTAAAATTTATGATCCGAAAACTCGTGAATGCTGCATATCTAGAGATGTAATATTTTATGAGCATATATATCCTTACCATGTGCAAGACAATAATGGGCCTACTAATTTTGGGAAATAACTCATCAAACGATAACCTCAATGATGATCCTTCACTCTATAATGATGCAAAATTAGAAGCACCAAGACTTGAGTAAAGTCCCCATAATGACTAAACATCAGGTCTTAAGGAGCCTGAATACGTAAGTTAAACTAAGAGTGAGCCTATAGAGCAAGAACTTGTATCCATAAATAACATGAACGAGGAAGTCACCAATGATTCTTAAAAAGAATCATCAAGTGAAGGTGAAGGAGAAGTCTCAAGTAAGGGGAGCCTTAAAACATGCCACGCACAAGACGACCTCCAAGCTATCTAAATGGCTATGATTATGTAAAACTAAACATAAACAACGGGTGCATGGCATCTGTTCCAGAATCCTCTTCAGGTATCACCTATTCGAACTCGAATTTATAAAATATGATAAGTTTTCACAAAAACATAGAGCTTACCTTGCAACTATCACTAATGACGAAGAACCTCAACCATATACCCAAGCAGTCAAACACACAGTTTGGAAGGAGGCCATGGCTAAAGAAATCAAGGCTCTGGAAGACAATGAGACATGGGAACTAAATCATTTACCATAAGGAAGAAAACTGATAAGATGCAGATGGATGTGCAAACCAAACATAAAGATTCAATTGAGATTGAAAAGTACAAGGCTGAATTAGTTGTAAAAGCTTACACACAAATAGAAGGTGAGGACTTCAATGAAACTTTTGCACCAGTGGCCAAAACGACCATATTCAGATACTTTATACAATTGCAGTGGCGAAAGGATGGAAATTACACTAAATAGATGTTAGAAATTCCTTCTTACAAGGAGAATTGATAGAAGAAGTATATATGAGCCCTCCACAAGGATATAAAGTTCCAAATAAAGTCATTGTATGGCTTGTGTTAGGTTTGTGATTTTATGGTTGGTAACAAATTTGGTAAAACAAAGAGTTGACAACAATTTTGTCAAAACATGTTTATTTTGGAAAACATGTATTGCAGCCTAATGTTGAACAAGTTATCATAACATCTTGACCAGCTGGTACAACAGAGTCTGCTTGTACCTTATTTGACAGATGTTCTATCAGATGTTGTAACATGTTACAACAGAACATCTTGACAGTACATCTGATATGTAACCTTGAAGATATTATTGAAAAATATGAGTTTCTGGAGGATTCTAGTACTCACACAGGCGCATGTAATCAAGGGTTTTTTAGGAACATGTACAAATTTGATTTGTTTCATAAAAGGATCTTTGATACATTTTAGGAAACTTTTGAAGATTTGTTCCTATTATTGTGGAGAAAATTTTTCAGGGATTTACAGTTGAAGATTGGATTTGATTGAAGAGTCCAAGTCAGTCCAAACCTAACTACAAAAGTCTATTTAAGGAGTCTTACTAGACCTATTTTTTAAGCACTATTTTATTTGTAAAACTTTGTGAAAATAAGGGTTTAGGGTTAGAGAGTTCCTTAGCTTCTCTGTGTGTTTTTATATGTCCTCATGTATCTTTTGATACATTTGAATTGACTTATTATTACTTGTTTATCAAATTATTGTTCTTCTCTAAAATTTTAAGTAAATAGTTGAGTATTGTGCTTAGTAAAGCTTTTAAGAAAACTAAGTATTGTTTATTGGAAGAGTGATCTTCTTTTGGGTTTCTTGAAACATTCCCTGGGATTGGGATTGTTTGATATCACTGTGTTGATTGGGAGTGAGAGGGATTCTCATACCTAGGAGGTTCTTAGGTAGAAGTTGCACTAGGTATGTGTAAGTTCCTTAGTTTTAAGGATTAACATTAACTTTTATAAAATAAATATAGCAGCAATATGTTAGATAGGATGTATTAACTTGCTAACATGAACAAGTTGAGCAAGAAGTCCTATCTTATGTTAGGACATATTGAGTTGAAGTGTTTCAACATCTAGAACAACGTGTCGGATAAGATGTCCTATGAAGAAGCATATGACATCGCGCCTAAGATGAAATGGACTGTTAGATTCTGTTATAATTTAACTGTTGCAGAATCTTTTGGGAATATTATGCAATATTATATGGCGCTGATTTAAAGTTCAAGAAGAATCAAGTCAGAATATTGAAGAATATACAGTTTCTACATTTGGAGATAATTTAAGAAGATTTGATTGAAGACTTTGATTGTAGAAGAAGTTATTGTTGATTGTTACAGGTGATATGTTGTAGTTTGAAGGCCCAAATTCAGTTGGTTGTAGGTTATAAATAGAAGTGTTTATACCCTAGGAAATATACGGGTTCAAGATGTAGAAGTCTAGGGCTTTGTCTTTTTGCCGCTCTCTAGGAGAGTTGGTGTAAGTGAACCACTCAGGCTGTGAGATGGTCATTGTGTTCTCACTCAGAAACCTATAGGTGATGAGTTTAGTATTGTTCTTGGAGGATGCTTCGAAGCAACTCCAAGTTGTGGTCTTAGTCAAGAATCTTGGCTAAAGATTGTCAGGGTAGTGTATCTTCCTATTTGTTTAGAATTGTGTTGATTCAATCATTGGTTGTGATTAAAGAGGGATTGAGGAGGGCCTCATATCTAGGTGAGTCTTAGATATAAATATAGGAAGGGTAGAGATTAAGTGACAAGTTATAAACGGGGGAGTTTAGCTTCGAATTGATATTATCATATTGGATTTTTCCCTGGCTTGGTATGCCCCTAGAGTAGGAGAGTTTCTCCGATCATGGTTAACAATTCTGATGTGTTATTTATCCTTTTCAGTACTATTTTTAATGTTTGTACCTTGCCTTTTTGTTTATGTCAAATCAGATGTCCCAACATGTCATAGGACATCTGAGTTCTATCATACTAGAAATTCAATTGGTATCAGAGCAGGCATCCTGTCTATTTCTAGATGAGACCCATGGAGGATACTTTCTGGTTCTTATGCAAGGTAGAAGGTTCCTACTAAAAATTTGTTTGAACTTGGAGAAGTTCATATTGTTGTTTGAACGGTCCCTAGAAGTGGAGGATGGATTGTTCGCGACAGTGACTGTTGGACATGTCTGTTGTTTTAAAGTGTCTACCTTTGGTGGCAAGCTATTGTGTTATGGGTTTGATTTATTTTCAAACCTAGGTTAACCTGTTGCACCTAGAGCGTGGTGCGTTTGTGAAAAGATTTGTGTGGTTTTCGAAATATTGGTGAGGATTTTTCTGGTTTGTATTTCGTTGCATATATATCTGATGAAAACTCCTAGTGGTTTTGTTTGTTAAGTCTCCAAGACTTTGTTCTCCTATGAAGGTGTATCCCATGGTGTGGTGATACTTAAGGAGTAGTTCAACTAGCTTGTTAGAGTTTCCAAAGATACTTGAGGGTTATCCCAAGTCCACTCATAAAGGCCCTCATATATGAATTTGTTGAAGAGAGATCTGGTAGAGGAAATTTATTTTTGCTTCCAACCCTAAAAGGCCAATCTCCAAGATTTGATATAAGGTCTCTTTGTGTGTTCCTTGTGAAGGGAACTGATATCCTACAAGATGTTGGAACATCAAACCAGCAGATTATGCAGAATCTTGTTGGATAAAGGTAGGGCATAGCATATTCTTAGGTGTTGAACAAATGGGTTTTTATCACTTATGCTTGGAACTAAATCCTTATCTGGAAGAGGAGGCATTTGTGTTTTGTGTCTAAGAAGTTTCTTTGCTAAAAACATGTCTTAGATAAGTGTGTTGGTTAGGAAATGATCCACATATTGGGCACTCATTAGATCAGTTTATTTCTGATCTAAGTGAGTTAGAGTGCAGTGGTTGTGATTTTTTCCCTGTGGAGGCTTGATAAAGGCATCTTATCCAGATCCTTTATATGTGGAGGTCAAGCTCAAATGTCAAGGAAATTTTCTCTAGACATCTGGAAGATCCTTCTGATCAAAGGAGACAGATTTGTGGAATCTTGTTTATAGCCATAGAACAGATTCTATTTGAGGGAAGTAATGGACTAACCATGGGGGGAGCCTTTAGTAATTAATAAGGGGGAGTCCTTAATCTGAAGCTTGAAGAACTTGAAATAGTGTCAGACATAATGTCTTGACATATTTGTATTGAGGATTTATTTTTCTCAATATGTCTGGTGGTACTTTTCATAAATAGGATGGAGGTTTTTTACTATAACTTGGTATTCTCAACAAGTCTATGAGAGCATGGAACTCTTGTTCTATTGTAAAACTCATCCAAGGAATGGTGAGCATTGGAGTTGTATGAACCGGAGTTCTATTGTTGATTGTTGTCTGCACTATGAAGTGTCATCTAAATCACCTAGGATGAGCATCTGAGTTGTTTGAAGTAAGGATGAGTTGATATTTTTGGGGCCAAGGGATTATGGTTCCCTGGTATCTACATGGAAAGTTCCCTTCTTTCATAGGGTTCAGTTATGTGGTGTTCTCACATAATGGAATAGGTGTTTTTGTAAGGATTGAATGGGATCCTTGTGTGATGAAAAAGCAGACTTATTCTGAACAGTATATTTGTGATGACCAGTAAATGCCACTATTGTTAAAGTCTGCTCCAAATACCTGTTAGAGGGAATCTCCTCTTTAGGTGCAAAAGAATGAGATCTAACACCTCATAGTCAGACAGGAGGTCTGAACATTATGCTTGTGAAAATAAATCTTCTTGAGGTGTGCATGCTCCGCATTAATTTTGGCATGTGTTAAAGATTGATCAACTACTGATGGTTGATTCTCTTGTTCCCCTTACAAGATTTATGGTTTACTATGGTGTCTCCAGACTATAGTTGATGGTAAAATCCATGGGTTTGAGGTAGATGTCGGATCTGATGTTGGAACATCGTCTCAAAGTATGTTGTATTCCTTCAGCTAAGGAAGGTTGTTTTTGTCTAGAGTGGAGTGAAGGGTCAAGCCACTAACCTAATCTGGAATGTTTTGGGATGTTAATGGATGTCATGACTGTTTGTCATGAAGATGAATCAACTAGTGCTAGATGTGTGCAGAAGAAGGAAGTTAGACCAAATGTATTACCATGTGGGAGAAGGTAATCTTATTTGACTTTTGATAAATACTTTGACGGAAGCTGAGTATTTGTCTATCCTCTAAGGAGGTTGTGCATGAAGACTGGTGGTGAATAATTTGACGGGAGACTAAGTATTTGTCTGAAGAATTATGAAATTCTGCATTCTGAACATTGGGTTTCAGAGAGTTTGTGAGAGTTTATTTCTCTCCATAGCATTCAAGTGATTGGAATAACCTCAGTAAGCTACACTGGCTGTTTGTTTTATTGGGAGCTTCATAAAGGATTTCTATGCACAATGAGTCCTTTGAATTTATTTGAGAACTAGAGTGATTAGGTCATGTATTATAGAGTTGATGTCCCACATGATGTCTTAACATCATGATTGTTGATGGTTGTTTTGTTTTTACTGCTTGGAATTGTGCATGTGAAGATTGGATGCTCAAGCATTATTATTATAAGTGGCACTTCTGACTATGTGGATTAGAATATGGAGAACCTAATCCTATCTACAGTAGTATTCATTGCGAATGCATGGCTACTTTGTTAAAGACTTCACTAGTATCAGTAACTACTAGTGTATGTAAGGGAAGAAGACTACTAACAGATACTGAGGTCTGAGTAGAGTATTTTGATAAGGTGTTTTTCTTCTGCTGCAAGTCACTCCAGACCAGGTTTGGTGATCTAGATCTTAGTAAATCTTTTAAGCAAACTAAGAATTTTTTGAATTTATGAGTGAATTCACACCTAGTATACATGACATCTTGTTTATTCAAAAGGTTATGATTCAGAGTGTGGTTATGAGAGGACAATGTCCAGATGTATCCTTGAAGAAGTCAATGTATCTAACTCTGGTTTGACTCTACTGATGGATTCGGGGTTCAGCATATACAGGAAGTGTTGTTCTTCAATGTGAGAGAATGAAGTCTTTCATGTGTTTTTATCTAGTGCTCAAGTTTTCATCTTCAGCTGGAGTATTGGTTTTTCATGACAGGGGGATTCATGTATTTTTATGTGGATTGTTACTACAATGATACATATATGGTTTGTGTACTGTTCAAACTTATGGAGATCTTATGCCTCTTATAAGGGTATGATATCAGACAACATGTTATGACATTCTAAAAATTTTGGTGATCTTAAAAAGGAATGGTTGGTCTTAGCCATGTGAAGCTGGTGGATCAAACTTTCACATATCTCTCTGATGATTAATGGTTATGTCTGAGAGAATTTATTTTTCTTTGCAGGTGTTGAAAGGACTCTTCAGGTCTTTATTTTTTTTAGAGATATCACAAATGTGATATTCTGATGTCTTGGTGTGTGTCACTAAGTCTAAGTGAAAGGAGATCACTTAGAATCCAGTAGAAGACAATGTGGTTGAAGATGTGTTGGTCAATGCACAAGCATAAGAGGACAATGTTTGACTGGGTATCAGGACATTATTCAGGACATGTTTCCTATATGATCAACAAAGGTTTTTGTGACCAGTGTGATTAAGCACGTGGCAGAAATGAGTGGAGAAAATATGGGTGGATGTGCATGTATTGGGACCTGCTTTGCTCAGAAGAAACAATCTAGAGTTTAAATGCGTTCAAAGTTGTTTTGGATGGTGCACATTGTATTTGGTGGAAGTTTCTCCTCAAATAACGTTTCCTTTTGACCAAGAGTATTTCTACATTCAAGGATCGTTATTTCCCAAGTAAATGTCCATCTACTTATTGAGGTTTCTCATTTCCTCTTTGATCCCATGAGTATTTAATGTGTCCATAATTATTATGGATTTTGTTCGGGTTTGGGTGAGTTGTGCTTGGGTCTGGTTTTGTGAAGGCCTCATTTTCCAATTTTCGGCTAAAAAGGGGGAGAAAATATTAGCTCATATGTTGAGGCCACTGGAGTTTGTTCTTACAGTTTTTATGCACATATGACGAATAAGATGTTTGACTTTGTTTCTGTGTCATGATTTGTGACTTGTGATTTGAGTTATGAACATATTTGTGACCTGTGTTCTGAGTTACCCAGGGTGGTGGTTGGATACTTCTTTAGTTTCCTCCTATGCCACAGATTGAATGGTGGTTGCTTCATGGTCCTCTTTCTCCACCAGTTAAAAGAAAGATGTATTCATCTATGACAAGAATAGGTTCCTGGGTTGAAGGGAAGTATAGACCTATCATCTTCCTCATCTGGATTGAGTACACCAAATGACTTCAGGACTTTCTACTTCTTTTCTTGAAGGTGTTGTTCTTTGGTGATGGGTTTGGCACGTCAATGGAGCTATCATGAAGATGATGTCCCAACATCATTGTGTTTGTGAAGACTGTCTCCATGTTGTTGTGTTGCTGAGTTTAGTAGTTTCTGAGGACTAGTGTTGGTGGATGTAATTGTTGTTATTACTGTAATATTGGGTTGTATTTTTAAATATTTGTTTTAGCCAAAATTTGCCAAAGGGGGGAGATTGTAAGTTCCATAGTTTTAAGGATTGGAATTAATTTTTGTAAAACAAATATAGCAGCAATATGTTAGATAGGATGTATTAACTTGCTAATAGGAACAGGTTGAGCAAGAAGTCTTATCTTATGTTAGGATATCTTGAGTTGAAGTGTTTTAACAACTGGAACAACATGTCGGATAAGATGTCTTATGAAGGAGCAGACGACGTCGCGCCTGAAATGAAGTGGACAGGTAGATTCTGTTATAATTTAACTATTGTAGAATATTTTGGGAATATTATGCAATACTATATGATGTTGATTTAAAGGTCAAGAAGAATCAAGTAAGAATATTGAAGAATATACAGTTTCTAAGTTTGGAGATAATTTAGGAAGATTTGATTAAAGACCTTGATTGTAGCAGAAGTTACTGTTGATTGTTACAGCTGATATGATGTAGTTTGAAGGCCCAAATCCAGTTGGGTATATAGGTTATAAGTAGAAGTGTTTGTAACCTAGGAAAGATACGATTTAAATATGTAGAAGTCTAGGTATTTATATTTTTGCTTCTCTCTAGGAGAGTTGGTGTAAGTGAACCACTCAGGCTGTGAGATGGTCATTATGTTCTCACTTAGAAACCTTTAGGTAATGAGTTAAGTATTATTCTTTGAGAAATATTTGAAGAAAATACAATTTGTGGTCTTAGTCAAGACTCTTGGCTAGAGATTGTCATGGAAGTCTGTCTTCCTGTTTGATCAGAATTGTGATGATCCAATCGATGTATGTGATTGAAGAAGGATTGAGAGGGCCTCATATCTAGGTGAGTCTTAGATAGAAATATAGGAAGGGTAGTGATTAAGTGACAAGTTGTAAATGGGGGAGTTTAGCTTCGAATTGATACTATCATAGTGGATTTGTCCATGGCTTGGTATGCCCCGGAGTAGGAGAGTTTCTCCGAACTGGTTTAATAATTTTGGTGTATTGTTTATGCTTTTCAGTACTGTTTTTAATGTTTGTACCTTGCCTATTTACTTATGTCGAATCAGATGTCCCAACATGTCATAGGACATCTGAGTTCTATCATACCAGAATTTCAGTATGGATTAAGTGAGGAGTGTAAATTAGGATTGTTTAGCTTCGAATTGATACTACTGATAGTGGATTTTCTTCCTATCTTGGTACCCCCCTGAGTAGGTGAATTTGTACCGAATTGGGTTAACAATTGATTATGTTCTTTAATTTTATGCATTTTACTTTTCTGCACAATATTTCTGTTTTCAGCAAGTTTGTTTTTCTGTCAGCAGATGTTATAACATCTGTCATGACATTGTGTGTTGTTGAGACATCAGTCTTAACTTCTGTTATTACAGTGCCAGAATTTCAATTGGCATAAAGAGCAGACCCCCTGTTTTTTTATTGGGTGAGATCCAGGGAGTTAATTTTCTGGCACTATGGAGAAATAAGGAGGGTATAACAACATACCACCTACATTGGATGGGTCAAATTATGACTGGTGGAAAGTTAGAATGGTAGCTTTTCTGAAGTCTATGGACAAAAAAGCTTGGAAGGTTGTTTTTAAAGGATGGGATTATCCTGTTTTGAAAGAAAAAGATGGAAAATTAATATCTACAAAACCAGAAGAAGATTGGGATGAAGCTAATGATAAAGAGGCTATTGGAAACTCCAATGCTTTGAATGCTCTGTTCAATATAGTAGACAATAATGTCTTCAGGTTAACTAATACATGTATTGTAGCCAAGGATGCTTGGAAAATTCTCAAGACAACCTATGAAGGTACCTCTAAAGTGAAGATTTCAAGACTTCAACTTATCACTACCAAATTTGAGAACTTAAAGATGAATGATGATGAGACAAAGGAATATCAGATGAAGATTCTTGAAATTGCTAGTGCATCAAGTGCTTGGGGTGAAAAGATGTTAGAAGAAAAGGTGGTTAGAAAGATTCTTAGGTCTTTACCTAGGAAATTTGACATGAAGGTAACAACTATTGAAGAAGATCATGACATCAACAATATGAGAGTTGATGAGATTATTGGATTACTTCAAACTTTTGAATTGACTATTAGTGACATGACTGAGAAAAAGAACAAAGGCATAACTTTTGTATCCAGTGCTGAAGATGATGAAGGTCAAACTGATCTAGACACTGATGAGGGTCTTTCTAATACCATTGTGCTACTATGGAACAAATTCAATAGAGTTTTTAAGATATTGGGAAAAATAGGAAGACTAGGTGTCAAGAATATCTCATCTGACATCAGTAATAAGAAAAACTTTCTGAAGAACATCAGGCCTGAAGAAAAGACCAATAAAAGCAAAGGCATTAAATGTTATGAGTGTGAAGGTTTTGGTCACATCAAACCAGATGTCACACTTTTCTCAAGAGGCAGAAAAAGGGATTTAATATGTCTTGGTCTGATGATGATGATGAATCAGAAGATGAGGCTAACAATGAATCTGCAAAACTTGTGTTGACCATATCTGGTTGGTGGGAAGATTAAGTTGAAGTGTGTGATAAGAATTATCTTTATGAAGACTTGGGTGTGTCCTACAAATATACTTGTGACAGGTGTGATGAAAACCTCAACAAAGAGGAAGAACAAAGGAAGGTCATTGTTGATTTGGAGAATGAGAATAAGCAACCCTTATGTATTATCTCTCATCTACAAAGTGAGGTAACTCGCTTAAAATCCAAGCTTGATAACTTGATAGATTTCATAAATATGAAGAAACAGGATGAAGATGCCAGAGTTCATTATCAATCTGATAATAAACTGGGAAGAATGTTAAAAGAAAGGTTCTTTTCTTCTTAAAAGAAGAAAAATATTAACAAGTCCAAACACATGTTACAACATCCTGTAAGATATGATGAATCTTCAAATCAATCTCAATCCACTTGGAGATATCACTATTATGGTGAAGCTTGCACAAGGGATTTCTCACAAGGGGTTCATAAAATTCAAGCTTGCACAAGTACAATTGGATTTTCCAGCATCAAGTTAAAGAGGAAACTGTTAAAAAAGGGGAAAACAGATAAAAATAATCTTTTTGACAAAATTGGAGAAAAAAATAAGTTTTCTTCGATTCATATCCTTCGATTGAACTTTTGGCCTCTTTCGATGCAAGATTGGCTTCCATCCTTCGATTGAGCGTTGGCCTCTGACACGTTGGCTTTGATTGACAAGGCAGAAGCTTCCTGCATGCAACCTTCGATTGAACCTTTTACCTCACATGGTTCACAATGCAATGGCTTCCTATGTTCCTACTTCGATTGGACGTTTGATGCCTGCATTCCTGTGTTGATTGGACAAATAATTCCATCCATGCTTGTTTTGATTCGAAAAGTGTTGGATAGATGCATGCAGCCTTCGATTGAGCCATAGCTTCCTCCTTGCATGCAAGAGGATCCCACCAGGCCAGCAGGCAGAAGGCAAAGAGCCTCCTGTAGCCTCCTTCGATTCAAAGAGGAAAAACCTCATGCAGGCAACCTTCGATTGTACTATTGTCCCCTTACATGTTTGCCTTGAGTCACAAAGCAGTGAACCCTTGCATGCAGGCTTCGACATGGCATTGACTCTTCATACAAACCTTCGTTTGAGCATTGGCCTCTTGTATGCTTTCTTAGAGTCACAAAGTAGTGACCTCCTGCATGCAGGCTTTGACAGGGCATTAGCTATATTTACACTAGCTTCGACTGGACAACATTTCCCTTTGAAATAGTTTGCTTCAATTACACCCTTGAAAACCTCCAACACACATGGTTGGTTCCCCCTTCAAAGGACATGTATTGGTGGATTTTAAGGGCATGCATAGGGGTCTCTTTTGAAGGATATACCTTACTATCCCATTCGAAGAATTGCATTTGATCCCATCGAAGGACAGACACATAGTCCATTCGAAGGACACATTTGGCCCTTTCAAAGATGCATACATCGCCCATTAAAAGTACATGTCTGGGTGCCCCATTCGAAGGACATGTTTGATGGCCCATTCGAAGGACTTGTAAGATATACCTTAGGGAATATTTTGGTGACCCATTCAAGGGGCACACATTTGGCTCCTTCGAAGGATGCACAAAAGGAGCCCATTCGAAAGGCACTTGTTCGGTGAAAATCAAATAATGTTGTTTGAAGGAGAATCTGGTCGAAGGTGGTCAAAACGAAAGGTGGAGATATCAAAAGATGCTTTCTGCCAAGTTCAGGCCTGGATACACTTTCCATAATGCTCCAAAATGGTTGCACAACTGTCCTAAAACACTGCCCCATTCTTGCACCAAAATGGCATATGAATACCGCCCCTCGAAAGCTACAAAAAATAGTTTACTCAATTTGTTCAAATTGTTTTGTTTTCCCTCCTAAATCTCATCCAGCTTTGCCTATAAATAAGAGGCTCCATAACATGTATAAGGGGCTGGAAAACACATCTAGAGACTTGGGGTGGTGTGAAAAGAATCTTCAAAAATCATCACACTCTCAAAACTCTTAAACTCTGAAGATTCTCAAATACTAAACACAAACCCTTCGAATCCAGAAGAAACACCACACTCGTTTCCTTGGCCCTTCGAATCCAGAAGAAACACCACATACGTTTCCTTTTTCCTTCGAATCCAGGAGCATCTGGGCAACCACTCAAGGTCCAGCACACCCATTCCAGCTTCAAGAAAGGTAAGTTTCTCTTAACCTTGAACCTTTAGTTTCTAGCATAACATGTGAATAGTCATTCCTTTCGTTTCAAGCATGTACATGACATTTGTTTACTTTTCGTTTCTTCCCTTTTCATTTGTTTTCTTGTCAAATATATGGAAGAACTAACAAGTATAAGCGCCAAACGAAAGAAAGAGTTTTTTTTGTGTGAAACGAAGCCTCAGGCTTCACCCCCTTACTGCTTCACAGGCCAAACAGAGGAGCTAGAAGGGAGAAACGAAAGGTGTTCATGCTGATTCCATGGCCCAGTCGAAAGCAGCAGCCAGAAGGAGGAATTAAAGGCTTCCTCTCATGCTAACTACTAAGCTCAATCGAAAGAAACAACCAGTAGGATATCCACATTGACTGTCAGGCTTCAAATGAAAGAGGAAGCCAGAAGGATGGCCACACTGACTTCCAGGTCCCAAATCGAAAGGCGTGTCCTCACTACTTCCAGGCCAAATCGAAGGGATACAGAGAAGCAAAATCAAAGGGTTATGCTTCCCAAATCGAAGCATTCATTTTCCTTTCTTTATTTTTTTTTGTCTTTACATTTTCTTGTTATTCAATATGGTTGTAATAGTGTAGGATTTATTTTCTGCATTTTTATTGCTTTTGTACAAATGTTAGTAATTAGGATGTATGGCAAGACAAAACTAACAAGTAGATAACCCAAATATCAAAGACAAAATGCATGCAAATCAAACACACTTTGCACACATGCACCTCTAGGGTAATCCCACTTGTTGCCTCGAAAAAATAGTCATGTCCGTCGAATATGGGAATTTTAGTAAAGACCCTCGATAAAAGATCGTAGTCCCTCGATGACCCTCAATGTTGCCTTCGGTAAACGATCTAGTCCCTAAACGACATTGCTAAAATGTCCCATAGGTTGCCTTTTATGACTATATAAACGTCCCACGTCCGTCCCTTTACATCCAACGATGGGGCTTCTTACCAAATCAATGGTAAGATAGCAACATCTAAAGGAGGAGGAAAAGAACATTAGACCTTTTGAGTAAGTAGAATGCTCCTAGTTGCTTGCTTTCCCACAACAAAAACAATTTATACACCAACACTTTCATTTGAAACATTTTCAAAAGACAAAACTCTTTGTACGCGTTCTTATAGAAACGAGAATCATTACAAAGACACTTTTCAAAATCACTTTCAAAAACACATTCCACAAACACCTTTTTGAACTATTTTCAAAACCAACACTTTGTACGCGTTCTTATAGAAACGAGAACGATTACAAAGACGTTTTCAAAATAATTTCAAAACCCATACCACAAGCACATTTTCAAACAAAACCAAGTGATCTAGCAAGAAACTAAGAGCCCGTAGATAACTACGGATGAAAAGGGTGATAATACCTTCCATTTTCATAACCTACCCCCCGAACTCAATAAATAATCTCGAAAGGTCTTTCATGTTACTTTCACCCTTTCCTTCATTAGATAAAAGAAAAGCCGGTGGCAACTCTTGCTATCCGCAACAATTGTGATCAAACGCAAAACGCTCAAGTCAGTTCTCCCATCGTATTACAGAACTGGCCACTCTGTTGGGGGACTCTTTTAAAAGTGGAGTTACCTTAGGGCTAGATCACATTTACTTTCTTTCCTTGTTTGACTTGCTTGTTTTACATTATGGTTCCTTGTTTGGGGTTATTTTGATCCTCTACCCGGATCTGGGGCACCTTTTAGGTAAGTAGCAATAGATTGTGGAAACTGTACAGCGTATACCGATACGATTGAAGCAATGGCTATGTTAGTGTGACACATTTGTTGGTACTGGTATCCCTTGTGTTGAATCGAGGAGAATACAGGGCCGCTGAGAGGCGTTATGAAGCACTAACTGACCTTAGAACCTTAATTGAACAACTTAGCCATTAGGAAGTAGTGAGATAGCCGGTTTCAACGGAAAGCTGAAAATTGGTTGATATTCGATACTACACTCATTGAGATCAGACTTTTGGGATATCTAGGCCGCAAGAAAATATTGATTTTGCTGAGACAATGCCTAAAATAAAGGTCAGTGATTTTGAGATCCCCTAGAACCCAGTTACTTTCTAGGACAGGTTGAGCCAACTAAACTTCAAGAGGGTACTTACCTACAAACTCCATGCAAGCCTAAACCTAAGGACTTGTCTACTTTGTGTGTACATAACAACTTGCTTGCTTTGCACACTTGTACATAGCATCATAAACATCATAACATCATAAGCATTCTCAATAACCATTTCAAGGATTTAGCAATTTATCTTTGCTTTGTTTTGTAGGCCATGAATCCCATCCGAAGGAATACCATCCGAATCAACTTCGTGAAAGCACACCCTCAACTCCAAAAATTAGCATCAAGGGTGCCTGGAGATTCTCCCTTCACCGAGAAATATGGTCGACTTCTCAGCTTGGCTACCTCCAATTTCCAAGAAGAAATTATCTGTGTACTCTTCCAATTCTTTGATCCCATGCACCATTGCTTCACCTTTCCTGACTATCAGTTGGTGCCTACACTTGAAGAGTTTTCTCAACTGTTAGGAGTGTTCGTGCTTGATCAAATACCGTTCACCGGTTTAGAGGAGACTCCAAAGCCTGAAGTCATTGCCAAATCCTTGCATCTGAAGAGATCCGACATTATAGCAAATTGGGAGACAAGAAGTGGAGTTAAGGGTTTCCTAGCCAAGTTTCTGTTGGAGAAGGCTCGTTTATTCTGGGAAGATATGTCTTTTCAAGCTTTTGAAGATGTCTTGGCCCTTCTAATCTATGGTTTGGTTCTATTTCCCAATCCGGACCAATTTATAGATGTGAATGCCAACAAGGTCTTCCTCTCTCGTAATCCTATACCTACTTTGCTTGGAGATATTTACATTGTTTCCACACTCGCACCATAAAGAAAAGAGGTACTCTCTTGTGTTGCATTCCCCTACTCGCCAAGTGGTTTACTTTGCACCTACCTCGATCAACATTGAAGAATGAGCAAGGATTGACATGGTCTCAAAGGATGATGTCCCTCACACACTCTGACATTTATTGGTGTTCTCGATCCTTGGAATATACTACTATCATTGACCGTTGTGGGGAATTCCCTAACGTCCCACTCTTAGGCATTAGGGGAGGTATCACTTATAACCCTTATCTTACTTTACAACAATTTGGGTATGCACAAAGAGATGGTCCTCACGATGTACTCATACAAGGTTTTGTATTCGACTATGAGGGCGACAACCAAGGCTATCGTCAAAGGTTCATACGAGCTTGGAGAATGATAAAAAAATATGGATAGAAAGACATTGGGGAGTAAGAACTCCATTCCTTTGGAGCCTTATCTTAAGTGGGTATGAACTCGTGCTCAAAGACTCGGTATGCCATACCCTGCCACTTTGCCTATCATCATAGAGCCTTTAGTTGAAGGAGATGTTCCTTATGTTATCCTTCATCCTACCATGCCTACTTCTCTTGAAGAATTACAAAGAACTTGGATCCAGCTGAAGGAAGAACGAGACACCTACGAAGCCCAGTTTTATGCGAGTGAAAAGAAGGTTCTGGAGCTTACAAGACAGCTTCATGAAGAGCAAAATCTAAACGCCTACATTGCGCCAAAGAGGATGCGTTCAACCTTTTTGTCTTAGGAGTTTATTTTACTTTACTTCCTCCATTGTAAGCCCGAAGGGCATGGTTGTAGTCAATTTAAACTTATTAATACAATTGATGTTTGCTCCTTTCTTGTCTATAGCAAATTTAAATCTTCTAAGTCCTTGAAAACATTGCATCCACATACCATGCATCATATCATGATAGGCTTTTCGCACACAGGTCTCTCATATGCTTACTATTTATTTCAGTAGAGATGGCTCTAGAACAGACTACCAAGGACATTCAGACTCAAAATGCTCAACTTCAGGAAATGTTCTTGAACCTATCCAAGGGGAAAGAAGAAGTGAAAGCACTCATCACTAGGGGCATGACCATGAAGAATCCTGAGGACAACAAGGATGACCAGTTGGAACGACTATAAACTGAAATGGCAACAATGAAAGTCCAGATGATGGGACAACTGGTGGGCCAGATGGCTCTTATCCAAAACTTAGCTCGGGGACAAGAGGAGCTAAGGACCCTCATCAACAAACTTCATCAAGACGGATGCAACCATATGGGGAAAACAGCTAGAATTGGGGATCGAGTCATTAGTCATCCTCCGATAATACAAGAAGTTGGTTTGGTGGAGAGTAGCCCTTTCCAAATTGCTGCCACATCACGAGCCCAATGACGACCTCGCCAACGTCAATGGGGAAATCAGCAAAGGCAAAATGAGCTTGAGAGACAGTTTACTAACATCAACATGACATTGTCTCAAGCATTGCAACACATGTTGAGGATGAATCTGATCACATTGATAGGACCTCATCCAAACCCCAATACTGCCTCTCCCCACTATAATCCTGATGCAAGGTGCACCTATCATTCCGACAGTCCTGGGCATGATACAAACGATTGTTGGGCGCTGAAGTACAAGATTTAAAACCTGATTGACGGAGGAGCGGTGGAATTCACACAAGACGTTCAACTGGAGATTTTCTACCACCCCTCAAGGGCATACATATGAAGTGACGGTCTGGGCGAGGAAATTTTCTGTTTATTTGAATTTTCAGTTGTAATTTCTTTGTTTGCTTAAACACTTATCTTTATGTCAGACTTTGGTTATTCACATTAATGCATTAAATATGTTTGTCTTGAATTAATCCATTCATTTTCACTCTATTTAAACTATGCTTTTTACTCCCTTTATGATATTCAACTCTTCTTTCAAAAAAGTTGCAAACCTTTAGAGGGAGGATGAAGAAAATAATGCCATAATCTCATACAGTATACTTTTGAACAGACCCTGCTGACGATTTACATGAGTTATTTCAATCCCTAAACACTGGAGTTATAAGGAAGATAATCCCTAGTCAACCCCTTTTTAGCCAAAGAAGTAGGATTTTTCTTTTTCACACAAATTAAAACCTCTAATCAAAACCTGGGGCAGGGTAGTTTCTCAGTTAATTCAAACGCGCGTTCAGTCGCAAACTTTCACTTCGTATATAACAAATGACATCAAAACCATTCCTCTAGAATCAATAGACGGCGATGGTTCCCTATCACATAGGTAGTCATAATCTCTCAAAAGAAAAGCCCATTAAGTCAAAACCTATGAAGGAGACTTAAGAAAACTGGGGGCATCCCGCTGACTATAATCTTAAAACAAGAACAATCACGCAAAAAATTAGGGATAATGAATCAAAAAGAGGTCACTTCAAATCCTCGACAACATCAAAAGTGTTGCAAAAATGTCTGCCTTCCAACAAATTTAACTTGTCCAAACCATCACCAAAACGTCATTTCAGACTCAATTAGAGGTCAAACGCATAACTGACTGAGCTTAGGACTGGAGAACATCACGAAGAACGGGCGGGTACAAATACACTTTGAGCGTTATCCTTTGTTTCTTAAACCGTGAACCAGACTACGATACAACCCCTCAAAATTCCTAATTGAAACATGGGTTAGTTCGAAAGCATACTATTACAAAAGGTATCCTGACTCCTATGAGGCTTTACTCCAAATTCAGAGTTAAATTCATATTCCCACAAAACTCTTTACTTGCTTTAACTGCATTCTCAAAACTTCAATACAAGCATAAACTTTGCATTATTTGAATATCACTGCTCGCATATGGCTAATTGTTGGACAACAGAGAAATTCACACGACGAGTGCAAGTGCAAATTTCTGGGCACTCTAGTGTTCAATCATCTTCCACCTTCGGACCACGAAAGGCACGGAAGCCAATCTACATCCTCAGGTTTAAGAAGATTGAACAGGGGCAGCTGTTGTACCCCAAAATTTTCCCTCCCATATTTCTCAAAACATTTCAAGAATGATACTCAAGTTGCTCAAGATAGTCCAAGGGTTGGCCAGACAAGCTCTCTCCTAAGGCAGTCTACCTCAAATTAGGGTTTCATGTTACATCAAGATACTTGAGTCCATGGGACCCCAAATTCTTAACATTGTCCTAATATGTTTTCAAGAACATACATGTCAAGTTTCAAGCCCTACAGAGGAAATTTGCTCAGTCAATTGCTTAAAGGCCCAAAAATCGACTATGTTAGGGAAAAAGTCAACTGTGGCCCCCATACAGTCAAACTTCAAGATTTTTGGTCAACATCCTCATTTTGAAGTATATTTCATCATTTGATCAAGGGTTGATCATGATTCATCAAGGATTGCTCATAATTCATCAAGACTCAAAAGTTGCTAAATTAGGGTTTTGTAGGAAAAGTCATCTCTACTTTGACCAAGCATAACTTTCTCATACTTTATTAGAAATGATACATCCAAAGCTCATTTTGAAGAGGATACAATTCCCTACAATCCATCTTCAGCTCCCAAGTTTAAAATATGCACTAGCAAGAAGTTATGAATTTGAACATTATAGGTCATTTTGAAAAGTCAACAAAAAGCACCTTTTTTGTCAAAGCTTCATACTTGAGCATGGAATATAAAATTGAGATGATACCAAACGGGTTGCTTAGAGGACATCTAAAGCTTTCTAAAAAGTCAAAGAACACCTCCAAAGAGTCAAAATTGAGGAAGTTATGCATTGGTGAAGTTGACCCTTTTTGCAAAATTGCCAAAAGTCAACTATGCCTAAAACCTCAATTTTTGCCAAATGGGCCCAATCTTTTTCACTTGTTTTGAGTTGGCAACGTAGTCCACGAGTTCTAGACTTTTCCACTTGTCAATATCTTATTTTTATTATTTGTTTTGATTTTTATTTGAATTAAATTAATTTAAATAAAAACAAATCATATAAAATCTAAAATATTGAAAACACAAGATTTTGTGCTTGTTTCAGGTCTTAAATTACAGCTAGCAAGTATTCAAATTCGTGTGAAGGCATATGTGCACAAAAAGATTGATTTTAGGGCAATTTTGGAATGATATTCAAGAGAATCAAATCACAATCAAATTCAATAATGGAAGAAGATTGAGTGCATTCTATCAACCCTAATCCATTCCTTGATACAAATAGAACAAAGGCAGACCAAAAAAGAGGTGAGAAGCAGGCGCAGCAAGGAGAACATAATTGAAAAAAATTCAAGAAAAAGTACAAGATCGAATTCAGTGTTCCAGGCATCCTCAAGGCCTTCCAGCTATCTCAATCGATTCCTGGGATCCTCAATAAGCTAAAGCAATCCAAAGCAAGCGTTCTCAAGTCCTAAATCGTGCTGTAAGTCAGTCACGATACCTAACTTTTCTTAAAATCGCATTCCATGATTTAGGCATTGTTAGTATGAATTAACCATATATTCTTGATCCATGGAACATTTGCAAGCTTCCTGTATTGATTAATTACAATTTCTATGGCATGTGGTGGATTTCACCAATGTTAGGGTTTTGGATTCCGTTTTAGGGTTTTTGCTTGCAGGTAAAATTATCCTTCACGAATGGAACCATCATGTTCAGGAGGACGAGACGAGTCTAACCATGGCATTAGATTTCATTTATATGGCTCAAGGAGGATTTTGGAACGAGCCCTATCAATAGCTACTGACAAACGTCCGTAGGTAAAAGTTTGAAACTTTTACCAACGGATCCAAGGAAGGAGACGACTGCATGGCACCCCTCCATTGGCTTGTTCAAATTTCCGTGCGCTAAAATTGATATACGTGCCCTTTTAATATTTGATTATTATTTTGTAAAATTGTTACAACTAACACAAATGGCCCAGTGGTAGCCAGGCAAGCGTTAAGGCGTGGGAGTGCTTGAGGTCAGGGGTTCGACCCCTGCCTCCAACATTTGTGTTTTTCTTAATTTATTTTAGGTAATCACATGCGTGCATAAATCCAAGGCCTATCATACTCCCTCAAGATATGGTATGCCAAGTGGCCAGATGGCCAAATTTGATGGCCATCCAGGAGGGAACACCAAAAGCCAAGTCAAACGCGTAGCGTAGGATCTCACAAGTCAATGTGGGCTTCAGATTGTTGGGCCCAGGAAATGGCTTCTCACACCCCCATATTGCAGGCCCATATCTCTTACTCTCTTTTCTTTTCTTTTTAATTATTTCATTTAATTAATTTATTTTTACTAACCAAATAATTATTTTCTTTTATCAAAAAATCACAAAAATATTATTTTTCACCAATTAGATTTAGGTATATTTTTTATCAATAAATTTATTAATTTAATTAGGTTTATTAATTTAGATAAATTTAAATTATTTTTTTTAAATTAAAACTAATTAGAACAACTAGGTTTTATTTCTAATTTAATTT
This sequence comes from Vicia faba, assembly GCA_948472305.1. Taxonomy (NCBI): domain Eukaryota; kingdom Viridiplantae; phylum Streptophyta; class Magnoliopsida; order Fabales; family Fabaceae; genus Vicia; species Vicia faba. Next base: position 763,671,308 of record OX451737.1, on the reverse strand, counting down.
ATATTTTCTTTTCTTAAAAATAACCAAAAAACCAAAAATAGGTCATGTAATTATTTTTATTAATTAATTTAATTAACTAATTAATTGCATATTTAATTTAGAAAACTTATTTCTTTTATTAAAAACAACAACAAAAACAATTTTTCTTTTAATTAAGTTAGAAGGGTCAAAACCCTAATTTCTCGTCGATCTTAATTTTTTCTCGCGCGCTTTATTTTTATTATTTATCATATTGATGTAACTGCCTGCAGTTTGTAATAGTTTAATTAGGACGTTTATTTCCATTTATCGCTTTATTTTCAAAGGATTTGTTTTTGGCTATGTAAATACCCGAAGCCTTGTAATAGCATTAGTTTAATTTCCGCACTTTAAATTTTGCAAATTATTAACTGTTATATGTATGATATTAGGATTCATGACAAGAATGTATGTTTAATTTTAAAACAGTTAGATAACCCTGAATGTGCAAAGATAAATAATCTGAAATCGAATCACTCGCACATGCGCACTCCTAGGGTACACTCCCACTTGGTTGCCTTCGGTAAACGGTCATTGAGTATAGGATGTTTTAGTGGTGGTCCTTTTGTCTAAACAAAGATCAAAATCCCGATTCAGAAAAGTTGCCTCAGAACGGTCGCCTCGGAATTGTTGCCTCGAATAATTGATCTAAGACATTAGGGTTATTACTAAGACGTCCTAACATTGCTTTAGTGACCGTACATCCCTTTCGAATTGACCCTCAAAACTCCAACGACGGTGCTACCTACTCACTAATAGTGGGATAGCATTATCTAAAGGAAACAAGCATAGAATGATTCTTTTTTCGAGTAGGTAGATTATCTCTTAAGTACTTGCTCATTCCAAACAAATTTTTCACACTTACACTTCTTTACAAACAAATTTTTCAAAAACACTTCATTACACTCTTGAAGACATAAGCAAGAGTTAAATTGAAGTCAAAATAAAAGCTTTTCAAATCACATAAACACAAAGAAAACAATTTTGAAAATGATGAGCAAGTACCTGAGAGCCCGTAGATAACTACGGATATAAAGGGTGCTAATACATTCCCTTTCTATAATCTACCCCCTGTACTCATAAATTTCTCGAAAAAGGAATTTTTCTGTGCTTTTTTCCTTTCCTTGTTGGATAAAATAAAAGTCGGTGGCGACTCTTGCTTACCGCGACATTTTGCGAAAACAAACGCAAAACGCAAACAAGCAATTCCTTAAAAAATAGGGAAACACGTCCCGGTTCTGGCCACCGTATCACAGAACTGGCGACTCTGCTGGGGAGTTAATAAGTGGGGTGTACCTTAGGATTAGTTCATCATATTGTTTTCAATTGTTTGAATTGTTTGCTTTATATTTATGGGCTTTGTATCGGAGTTACTATAGATCCTAACTTGGATCTGGGGATACCTTTTAGGTAAGTAGCAATAGACTGTGAGGGAAGTGTACGGCGTAGATCGATACGATTGAAGCAGTAGCTACATTGGTGTGACACATTAGTTGGTACCGATATCCCTTATGGAGGAACAAGGAGAGTATGGGGCTGCTAATGGGTCATTAAGAATCAACTGACCTTAGAACCTATAATTGACCAACTTGGCCATAGAAAGTAGCAGTATGCTACACTCATTGAGACCATACTCTCGAGATGGTTCTGGCCGCGAGAAAAGATTGCGTGTCTGGAATTATGACCGATGGAGGATGGTCAGTGATATTGAGAACCTCTAGAACCCGGTTACTATTACTAGGACAGGTTGAACCAACTAAACTGCAAGAGGGTAATACCTAAACTCCATGCCAGCCTGAAATTTAAGGGCTATTGTATGACTTGTTTGCCCTTACCATGTTTGCTATCTGTAATACCTGTGATGTGTTTTTATCATGACATCATGCATCATGACATCGCATGCATATTTCATTAGACTAACCATTTCAAAGACCGAGGGGATTCATCTTTGTTCTGTTTTGCAGATCATGGCTTCTATGCGCAGAAATACCATTCGGATCAATTTCGTGCAAATCCTTGCTCAGCTTAGAGAGTTGGTTTCAAAGGTTCCTGATACTTCTTCCTTTGTTAGAAGGTATGGTCACCTCCTTATCTTGGTCACTTCAATGTTGGATGACCAAATGATGAGTGTCTTGCTCCAGTTCTTTGAATCGTTGCATCACTGTTTCACCTTCCCGGACTATCAGTTAGTCCCTACTTTGGAGGAGTTTTCCGATTTACTTGGCATATCTATTCTAGAGCAGACACCCTTTACAGGTTTGGAGATAGCTCCTAGGCCAGAGGATATTGCTTCATCCCTACATCTAACAAAGGCTGATGTACTATCTAACTGGGAGATTCTGAGTGGGGTTAAAGGTATCTTGGCTAAGTTCTTGATCGATCAATCTCAACAGTTCTGGGACAACTTAGACTTTCAAGCTTTTGAAGACATCCTGGCTCTCCTCATCTACGGCTTGGTTCTGTTCCCAAATCTTGATTCTTTTGTCGATGTGAACGCAGTCAAGATCTTCATGTCTCGTAACCCAGTGCATACTCTCTTAGGTGACATTCAACATGCTCTCTATACCCGTACTGTTTGGAGAAGGGGAACCCTCTTGTGTTGTACACCACTGCTGGCGAGGTGGTTTATTTCTCACCTCCCCAAATCTGTATTGAAGAATGAGGAAGGTATGGGTTGGGCTTACAGAATCATGTCCCTTGCTCATACAGACATCCTTTGGAGTACTAAGGACATGGAAAGGGTAGTTGTCATTGATCGGTGTGGGGAATACCCCAATGTTCCATTGCTTGGAATTAGAGGAGGGATAACCTATAATCCTTGTTTGGCCTTACGACAGTTTAGACGAGCTCGGAGGGACGGTCCTCATGAGCTGCTGCTTGCAGGTATTGTCTTTGACTTCAAGGGGGATGTTGAGGGACATCGCCGCAAGTTTATACGAGCTTGGGACAGGGTGAACATGTCGGATCCACATGAGCTAGGAATGAAGACTTCTCTCCCGATGCAACCATACCTCCAGTGGGTTCGAGCCCGTGCTCAAAAGCTGGGGATGCCATATGAAGCCGTTTTGCCGGTGATTGTAGAGCATGCTGATGAAGAAGGAGTTCCTTATACGGTCATCCATCCATATATGCCTACTGATATTAGGGAATTGAAGAGGTCTTGGATCCAGTTAAGGGAAGAAAGGGATACTTACAGAGAGAAATATCATGAGCAGGAGAGGAAGATCCTGAAGCTTATAAGGCAGCTGGAGAATGAGAGGACAATCAACGATTATGTCAGCACGAAAGGAAAACGACCATGGGAATTCTGATGTCTTTTACTATTTCTAGTTTAGATTTGCTTTTCAGTATTTCTTTTATAACGCCTCAAATGCATTTGTTAAACATTGTTTCAAGTTTTAATCTAATAAAGTGTGTTTTATTTTGGTTTACGAATTTGAATCTCCCTAAGTCTTTGAAATCATTTCATACGCATTCCATTCCCATGCACCTCATCACAGGTACCCTTACAGGTTTCTCATCTTCTTCGTTGTTTATTTCAGCATAATATGTCTTCTGAAATACCTACTGATCAAGCCATCAAGGCTCTGCAAGCTCAGAATGCTCAGTTCCAGGAAATGTTCTTGAACTTGGCCAAGAGTCAACAAGATTTGAAGACTCTTATCTTAAAGGACAAGAAGAAGAAGAAGAAGGTGGTCCTCCTGAATATGGGTCACAGATTTAGGAACAGGTTGAGACATGAAGCTGATCTATCTCATTCATCTGGAGGAGGAGAGAATCAAGAGGAAGGGAAGGGTCCTAGCCCTGTGGTTTCTGACAATGACATTGACTTTGATGAAGACCAGTGTGATCGGTGGATCTGGAACTGACTGTTTAACGCTGGTTCGCGAAATGTCGCGGAAGCAAGAGTCGCCACCGTCTTTTATTTTCTCCAAATGGAAAAGGACAAAAGCACAGAAAAATTCCTTAAAGAGATTGCTCTCGGTTCGGGAGGTAGGTTATAGAAAGGGAAGGTGTTAGCACCCTTTCTATCCATGGTTATCCATGGGCTCTTAGATACTTGCTCATTTGTGTTTTCAAAAATGGTTTGTTTGCTTTTCAATGTGGGTTTTAAAAAGTTTCTCTGAAAAATTTCAGTTCGACTCATACGTCAGAGTGTTTGAAAAAATTGCTTTGAAAGCTTTTGAAAATGTGTCGGTGTGAAAAGATTTTTGTTTGTTTTTGAAGAGAGCAAGTATCTACGAGAACCTACCTACCCTAAGGAATTCGTCTGTGTAAATGTCCTTTAAAGTAGTGCCATCCCACCATTGAGAGGTAGGTAGCACCACCATTGGAGGTGTTCGGGTCAATTCGAGGTTCGGGACATGGTGATCACCAGAGCAATGGGAAGACACCTTAGAAGCTACCCTCATGCCAGGTTCCCGGATCATGAGGACTTACTAAGACATCCTCTACTCGACGATCACCTTTCGAGGCAAGGCAACAGTGAGGCGTACCCTAGGGGTGGTGTGTGCGAATTGTGTGTCATGTTTCAGTTATTTGTCTTGTCATGTTTGTCGTGTTCTACGCTTGATTTTAATTTGACATTCATTCTTTCATGCTTGATTAACAGTTAGGAGTGCGGAAAAGATAAATCTACGACTATTACAAAGGCGCGGGTCCACATCGCCAAAATTAAACCGGACCCGATTTAGCGGAGAAATAAATAATGCGAAGAAATAAAGTGCGAAAAGTAAATTACAACGCTTTGGGGCAATTACATGATTATATAAACGATAAAAGATAAATGCGCGAATTAAATGATTAATGACGGGCGTTGGACCCTTTTGCAAATAATTAAAAGTTAACGGGAATTAAAAATTAAATAATAAAAAAAAGAAATTAAATGTTTTTGATATTTTGTATTTTTTAAGATTTAAAAGAAAAAAGAGTTAATAAAAATTAAATTAAGAAACAAACCCTAATTCTAATATTTTTTTTTTATTAAGAAAGAATTAAAATAAGATCTAAATTAACCTAAAATTTATATACAATTTAAATAGGAAAATAAATAATAAATAAATAGTATTGTGAGAAATCAAAATTAAAAAGACATTAAAACTATTAATTAACCTAATTCTACATGTTTTGGATTTTTTATTAAAAAAGAATTAAAATTAAAACCTAAGTAAACTAAACATTTTATATTCTAATTTATTCATGAAAATAATTAGTGTAAAATAAATATTATATTTTTGATATTTTCTGATTTTTGTATGTTTTTGTATTTTGATAAAAATAATTAGTTAATTAAAACCAATAAAATAAGAAAATAATATAACAATTAAAAAAAGAATGAAATATAAAAAAGAAAGTCAAACCAGGGGGGGGTAGTCCCCAAGTGGAGGTTCAGGCCTGGTAATTCAAGCCCATTTGTGTTGAATTCCTTGACCTTTTGGATCGTATGCTAGTGCCTTGACTTGCTGTATGATACGCATTGAATCTTGGCCATTGATTTGCTGCCCTCTGGACGCATGGATGGTCACGCTTTGAGGTCTATGGTATGCCTCATGATGATGCCTGCATGGGAATTTGGTTTGCAAAATAATATAGCAAGTATACAGACCTGGGATTTGAACCCAGGTCTTTGACGTTGCCAGTTACCCACTTAACCACTGAACCAAGCCCTGTCAATTTAATATATGATATCAAATAAATATAATAAAGAGAATATGGTGTTAGTGGAGGTTTTTAGCGCGAAATTTAAAAGGACCATTCACGCCTTGCCAACTCAGCTTCTTCTTCGTTGCCTTCGTTTCCCTGAAAAAACAACAAATATTTAACGGGGGTTTTGAACCCCCTCAATATACGCTTATTTTAAAAATAGCGATTAGCACGCTTTGGTTCAGAAATTTGGCGCGACCATTGGAACCGTTTCGTCCAAACCTCCTGATTATGATCCTAGCATTATGGTGTTTCAATTTTACCAGATAAAGGAATCCCTAATTTCACAGGCCTGAAAACCTAGGAAGCTTTAATGGCGATTTCGTCTAGAGGCGATGAAAACACAATTGAGTTATACAGTTAGCACAAGGATCATGTCAGGAACACAAATCAAATCTCAAAAATTATAGAAAACGTATGAATCAATATGCAAGAGTGTCAATTATTTTCGGTACAGGGTATGCCCGTTTTACCAATTCTTGATGCTAGGATGAATGGTTTTGACTGGTATGTGATCCTTGAAGCCTCAGGAATAAGATGGACACAGTGTTATGGCTTGAAACGTCCTCCAAGGTTGATTTCAGTTTTGAAGTTTTTTGGATTATTTTTCAAGTTTTGTGTATGGTTTGCTGCGCAGCTTTTTGTCTCTAGAGCATTAGGTTTTCATCTTGAATATGTATAGAAGGATTTAAGTTGGAAAAGCTGTACAAAATCTCATGAATTAATGGATTTTGGATATTTGATTTTATGGATCTTTTACAATCTTTTTTCCATGTTCTTTGTATCAATTAGGTTCAAATCAATCCAAAACTTTCCTAAATGGGATATGCACGAAATATTGGCTCCAAATATGTATAAAAAGATTTGTTTTGCTTAAGGTTATATTTTTCATGAATTAAAATCATTTAAATGAATATAAATTAATATTAATTCAAATAAATAATTAAAAAATATGAGAATACTTCCCTTTGGGCCTAGTGGTCGTGCATAGGCTTGGCATGAAGAAATTTGGAAGAAACTTGGGCCCATTTGCATTTTTAGGCCTTTTGCATCAATGTTGACTTTCAAAAATTTCCAAAAATTTCCCAATTTCCACAAGGCATAACTTGGTCAATTTTTAAGCTTTTCACATGTTCTTGGACATTTTGGAAAGGTCTTTGAGTCCTTTAACCAATGGCTTTGGTCCCATGTCATTTTGATTTACCAATCTCAAGTTATGGCCTTTGACTTAAAGTCACTTTTTGTTGACTTTTGAAAGTGACCTATAATGTTGAAATTGATAACTTTTTGTGAGAGCATTTCTTGGACTTGGAACATGAAGATGAATTGTAGGAAATGTCTTTCTCTTCAAAATGAGCTTTGGATGGAATTTTTCTGATAATCCATGTGAAAGTTATGCCCTGGTCAATTTCTGTTGACTTTTTCAACTGTCCAAATATAGCAACTTTTGCATCTTTGATGATTTCTGAGCCAAATTTTGAGAATCATGATCAAGCATTGATCAAATGATGTTTGTGGCTTCAAAATGATGTGTTGACCAAAAATTTGAACTTTTGACTGTCAAATGACCATTTTGCCCCTACAGTTGACTGTAGTGCAATCTAGGGTTTTGACTGTGCAATTTTGAGCTGAATGCCTTGAAAATTGATATGAAGACACTTGACCATCTTTATAGGCATATGAGACTTGATTGGGCCTTTGAAAAGTTCATTTGCTTGACCAGAACTCAAACCCTAGTTTTGACTGTATAAGAGACAGTTGAGCTGCACAACCCTTGGGGAATTTTGTGACCTTGACTTTGATAATTCTTGATGAACATGGGAGGGCAAATTTTGGGGTACAACAGTTGCCCCTGTTCAATCTTCTTAGACCTGAGGATGCAGATTGGCTGACGTGCCTTTCGTAATCCGAGGGTAGAAGATGATTGAACACTAAAGTGCCCAGGAATTTGCGCTCACGTAGTGACAGTAATGGGGAATGGGCTTATAGATGCCATTTAGAGATTGCTGAATAGGGTGATGGGCTTATAGATGCCATCTGGATGCTGACTGCGTAAGAGATTCCTTCGCTAGAACCTGCATACCTGCAAAAGAGAAAATGAGTACCTGACACGTTGCAGGAGTTGATTTTAGATGCTTGGTATAGATGTGTCCTGACTGGTTGCAGGAGCTGAGTCTGGAGCTTCAAACGCTGATGAATGAACCAGGGATGGTTACTGCCTTAGCATGAAGGGTAAGAGAATCCTGAATGATCTCAACAACGCTCGTTGAGAAAATCTTGGCGGGAATTACCATCTTCGTAGTGTCGGGAAGAGAACCAAAGGATATTACAATCTCAAAGGGAGTTACCTCACTCACGTTGGAGAGGGGACTATAGGAAATTATAATCTGGAAGGAAATATCACCTCACGCTCATGCCGGAGAGGGAAACATCTGAAGAAGGAATTACCACCTCACACGCCGTTGGAGAGGGGACCATAAGAGAATATCACCTCACGCTCATGCCGGAGAGGGAAACATCTGAAGAAGGAATTACCACCTCACACGCCGTTGGAGAGGGGACCATAAGAGAATATCACCTCACGCTCATGCCGGAGAGGGGAACATCTGAAGAAGGAATTACCACCTCACACGCCGTTGGAGAGGGGACCATAAGAGAATATCACCTCACGCTCATGCCGGAGAGGGAAACATCTGAAGAAGGAATTACCACCTCACACGCCGTTGGAGAGGGGACCGTAAGAGAATATCACCTCACGCTCATGCCGGAGAGGGGAACATCTGAAGAAGGAATTACCACCTCACACGCCGTTGGAGAGGGGACCATAAGAGAATATCACCTCACGCTCATGCCGGAGAGGGAAACATCTGAAGAAGAAATTACCACCTCACACGCCGTTGGAGAGGGGACCATAAGAGAATATCACCTCACGCTCATGCCGGAGAGGGAAACATCTGAAGAAGAAATTACCACCTCACACGCCGTTGGAGAGGGGACCATAAGAGAATATCATGTTGAGTCTTTATCAGAAAAATCTGTTTGGAGTTGATTTAACTGGACTAGAGAAATCCTTGAAGTATGTTTGAGAATTTCAACTGCATCTTTCCTGAAAGGTAAAGGTCAGTTATATACAATGCATGATATGGATCAAGCAATGATGTTATCAATATAAATGAGATTTGTATGATGCAATACGTTATGCATGCTATGATGATGTATGTAAAGTTTTATGTATGTTTTTGTCTAGGAAGATAAATCCTTGACGGGTGCCGGGAAGTCATATCCTGGGCTGATGTTGAGGGAGAGATTTTGCTTCTGCTGTGGATGATTGTCGCAAGAGTACCGGTAAGAGAAGATAACTCCGTTGAGGAATAAACTTGGCAAATGAAATAATTCTGCGGGAGAAAAGATACACTAGTGATCATGCTGGGGAGGATAGCTGTCAGTATACCGGTAGGAGAAGACAACTCCGTCGGGGAATAAACCTGGCGAATGAAATAATTCTGCGGGAGAAAAGATACTCTAGCGATCATGCTGGGGAATGCTACTCTGTGGGGATAGCGATGCTTTTGCTGAATTGTTGAGGATGACTCGCTGAGGATACCTTGCTGTATTGGGAGTATGGATGGACTTCGCTGGGGATAAGAAGATCTTGTCGACGACGCTCTTTCCGTGGCTTTTGGCTGAGGATAACCCAGTTATATCCTGTTAAGGAAATAACTCTTTAAATCAAGTCGGGCGACGCGTTCGTGTTCTGCGAGGGGGTAATCTTATTGCTTGGGGGACATGTGGATTCCAACTCTCCTGGGGAAGCTTTGATATGTTGGGATGTTCTTCAACAGGACCTACCCTGATACCTTGGAGGATAGAACGATCAGACTACTCAGACCAACTTTTATTGCCCCAGTTTCTATGGGGGAGGCACTTGTGGGATGCTGCTAGTCGTTGAGGGTCAAACCTTCTTTTGGTAGACAGATGACAAGAAGACGGGACATGGTCGTACGCTTTAATCCCTAACTTTTGCCTGGACCACCCTTTCGGGTTTTCAGTCCACCGGGATACCCATTTTTGCCCAAGCCGCCTTTTCAGGTTTTCGACTTGCCGGGTGTACAGATTTTTTCATTTCATCCCTTCATTTTGCCCGAACCCTTTTGGTTCGCCGGGAAGCCCTTATTTTTGCCTAGGTGTGTCAACCTAGCGGGTCTTTGATTTTGCGTAGTATCTTTTCGACTATGTCCACGCTTTTAGAATGCAGGGAAGATGCCCCTGGCTGCTTGTGTTGTGTCACCAGAAGGTGTTTGATCAGGCGAGATTTGTTGTTGGAATGCCCCAAGTGACTCAGGCGGAGATTTGCCCCAGGCTATTTGGCCTTTTGAGAGATTCTCCGAATCTTGATTGGACTTCCCCAGATGGTGGACAATAGTCATGCCATGCCCCTTGATTGGAAGTGCTTCTGTTCATTAGGCATTCGTCGTGCGAATTTCTATGCTGTTCAAACAAAAGTCATACGCAAACAAAGTTATGTTAAAAATGCAAAGCCTATGTCTGTCTCGAAGATTTTTGAAAATGCATTCTTTTTCATAAAGCAAGTGATTGTTTGTAAAAACATGATGTCAACTCGTTATTTTACCGTAAGCCTTCAGGAGTCAGGATACCTTTCGTAACAGTATGCTTTCGAACTAACCCATGCTTCAGCTAGGACTTTTAAGGGTTATATCGTGGCCTGGTTCACGGTTTAAGAAACAAAGGATAAAGGCTCAAATTTATTTGTACCCACCCGCTCTTCGTGATGTTCTCCAAACCTAAACTCAGTTGATCATGCGTTAGACCTTGCTTGAGTCTTTGCTTTGATGTTCCAATAATGGTTCAGCTGTTGATGATTTATTCTGACTAGGCAGTCATTTTTGCTTTGGTTGAGGGTTTCTAAGACCTCTTTCTTGATTTTTGTTATCCCTTTCTTTTTTTTTGCCTGAACTGTTTCCTTTTTTGGAATCACAGTCAGCGGGATGCCCCTGTTTCATAAGTCCCCTTTGTAGGTTTAGACTTTTTGGGCTTTTCATTTATGATTTTGATGATGACTGCCTGTCCTTTTGGTTGTTCTGAACCATCACTATCTTTGCCTGTTTTGTAAAGATTTCCTTGGTGCCATTCGTTATGCACTTAGATCAACTGAGAAGACTACCCTGCCCCAGGTTATGATTAAGGGTTTTGATTTTCGAAAATAAAAACTCCTACTTCTTTGGCTCTGAGGGGTTGACGAGGGATTATCATCCTTATAACTCCAGTGTTTAGGAATTGAAACAATGCCTGTACCTCATCAGCGGGGTCTGTTCAAAAGCATACTGTAAAAATCGTGGTATCGTTTTCGTCATCCTCCCTCAAGAGGCTTAGAATTATTGATTGAGAGTTGACATCAGAAAAAATATGAAAATAATTTGCGTATAGTGAATACGAAATAATTACTTCAAAACAGACATGTGCAATGCATTAATGAAATAACAATGTTTGATATGAATAAAATGTTTAAACAATCAAAGAAAAATACAACTTGAACATTCGAATGAACAAAAGTTTCTTAGTTTGAACTAGCTATCTCAGATGGAGAATTCTCAGCGGAAGATTTTCATCTCGCCATCCGGCATGAACTCTATCACCCCTTCGTCAATCAAATCCTGGATTTTGTTCTTCAAGGTCCAACAGTCGTCTGTAGCATGCCCCGGGCTGTCTGAATGATAAGCGCAGTGGGTGTCGGGGTTATACCTTGAAGCTGTCCTGTTGGGATTTTTGGGAGGGTCCTTTAGAGTGATCAGATTGACCTCTAGCAAGCGCCTCAGTATAAAGGATGAGGGTATATCAGTCTCCGAGAAATGTCTTCCGGGCGTATTTCGTTTACGTTGACTACCCCGTTGAGGCTGGGCTCGTGACCCTGAAGCAAGCTGAGGAGATTTTCCCTTGTCTTCTTGCCCCGCATGTGGTTGAATGATGACTGGAGCTTCCACCTTGGCTGTTTGCCCTACTGGATTATTTTGAAGCAGCTTGGTGACGAGGACCCGGAGTTCTTCTTGTTTTTGAGCTAAGTCCTGAATGAGAGTCATTTGGCCTACCAACTGCCCCATCATTTGGATCTTCATGGTTGCCAACTCAATTTGTAGCCCTTCCAGCTGATCGTTCCTGATGCCCCCTGTATTCCCTAAGGTCAAGTTCCTGGTGAGGAGAGTCTTTATTTCTTCTTGTCCCTGGGATAGGTTCAGGAACATTTCTCGCAGTTGGGCGTTCTGAGTACGAAGATCTTGGTTGTCTGGTTGGAAAGCCATTGCTGAAATAAACAGCGGAGATGGTGAGTGACCTGCAAAAGGGATACCTGTAATGCAATGATGAGTATGACATATATGCAATGTTTTCAAGGACCTTGCGGGGTAAACAGAAAATTTGTTAGCATTTGGAACCGGTAGCTTGACTGAAGGCACTGCATATTGTTGAGAGTCCTTCTTCAAGGGTCAAAGGCTCACCATATCCAGTGGGTCATAGCCCTTGACAACCTTGGCTAGAGGAAAATAAATCCTCTTTGCCCCTTGCTGGGATAGTTGTTCATCATGACCTGCAGCAACAAGCCCTTGAGATCCTTGAAATGGGTTAGGATGTATGCAATGGCATGCAATGGTATGATGTCATGCTATGCATGGGGTGAAGTAGGTAAACCCTGTTATGAGCCCTTATTAAGGACTACAAACAGACCCTGCAAGAAATTCAGTTTACTTTGTTATGAGTCCCCATTAAGGACTATAAACAAAACCTGCAAGACTTAGTGACCATGTTATGAGTCCCAGTTAAGGACTATAAACAACACCTGCAAGAAATTTGGTAAACCCTGTCATGAGTCCTAGTTAAGGACTATAAACAAGACCTGCCAGAAACCTAAGTAAAACCTGTCATGAGTCCCAATTAAGAACTATAAACAGAACCTATAAGTGGTTAGTACACCTTGTTATAAGTCCCAATTAAGGACTATGAACAAAACCTGCAAGACATCAAGGGTCAGATAACAAGCATGCAAGTAGTCCAGTACGAAGGCACACAAGTCACACAAGAGAAGCCCTTAGAGTTTAGGCCAGCATGAGGTCTAGGTATTACCCTCTTTCAGTTGGTTGGTTTACACCTGTCCTATCAAAGTAACCGGGTTCTTAGAGGATCCCAATATCATTGACTACCCTCAATCGGTCATAACTCCAGCATCGCAATCTTTTCTTGCGGCCAGAACCATCACGAGAGTTTAGCCTCAATGGGCGTAGCATACTGCTACTGTTCTAAAGGCCAAGTTGGGTCATTTAAGGTTCTAAGGTCTGTTGGTGCTTAATGACTCCTTAGAAGACCCATATTCTCCCCGTTTCAACACGAGGGATATCGGTACAGACCAAGGCGCCACACCAACGTAGCCACTGCTTCACCCATGTCGGTATACGCCGGACAGGTCCCTCACAGCTTATGCTACCTAAACAGGGTATCCCCAGATCCGGGTTAGGATCTATGTAACTCCGATACAACCCGCAATAGTAAAGCAATCAAAACAATACAAGTGAAAACACAGTTATGACCTAGCCCTAAGGTACACCTCACTTTATAAGATTCCCCAGCAGAGTCGCCAGTTCTGTGATCGGTGGATCTGGAACTGACTGTTTAACGCTGGTTCGCGAAATGTCGCGGAAGCAAGAGTCGCCACCGTCTTTTATTTTCTCCAAATGGAAAAGGACAAAAGCACAGAAAAATTCCTTAAAGAGATTGCTCTCGGTTCGGGAGGTAGGTTATAGAAAGGGAAGGTGTTAGCACCCTTTCTATCCATGGTTATCCATGGGCTCTTAGATACTTGCTCATTTGTGTTTTCAAAAATGGTTTGTTTGCTTTTCAATGTGGGTTTTAAAAAGTTTCTCTGAAAAATTTCAGTTCGACTCATACGTCAGAGTGTTTGAAAAAATTGCTTTGAAAGCTTTTGAAAATGTGTCGGTGTGAAAAGATTTTTGTTTGTTTTTGAAGAGAGCAAGTATCTACGAGAACCTACCTACCCTAAGGAATTCGTCTGTGTAAATGTCCTTTAAAGTAGTGCCATCCCACCATTGAGAGGTAGGTAGCACCACCATTGGAGGTGTTCGGGTCAATTCGAGGTTCGGGACATGGTGATCACCAGAGCAATGGGAAGACACCTTAGAAGCTACCCTCATGCCAGGTTCCCGGATCATGAGGACTTACTAAGACATCCTCTACTCGACGATCACCTTTCGAGGCAAGGCAACAGTGAGGCGTACCCTAGGGGTGGTGTGTGCGAATTGTGTGTCATGTTTCAGTTATTTGTCTTGTCATGTTTGTCGTGTTCTACGCTTGATTTTAATTTGACATTCATTCTTTCATGCTTGATTAACAGTTAGGAGTGCGGAAAAGATAAATCTACGACTATTACAAAGGCGCGGGTCCACATCGCCAAAATTAAACCGGACCCGATTTAGCGGAGAAATAAATAATGCGAAGAAATAAAGTGCGAAAAGTAAATTACAACGCTTTGGGGCAATTACATGATTATATAAACGATAAAAGATAAATGCGCGAATTAAATGATTAATGACGGGCGTTGGACCCTTTTGCAAATAATTAAAAGTTAACGGGAATTAAAAATTAAATAATAAAAAAAAGAAATTAAATGTTTTTGATATTTTGTATTTTTTAAGATTTAAAAGAAAAAAGAGTTAATAAAAATTAAATTAAGAAACAAACCCTAATTCTAATATTTTTTTTTTATTAAGAAAGAATTAAAATAAGATCTAAATTAACCTAAAATTTATATACAATTTAAATAGGAAAATAAATAATAAATAAATAGTATTGTGAGAAATCAAAATTAAAAAGACATTAAAACTATTAATTAACCTAATTCTACATGTTTTGGATTTTTTATTAAAAAAGAATTAAAATTAAAACCTAAGTAAACTAAACATTTTATATTCTAATTTATTCATGAAAATAATTAGTGTAAAATAAATATTATATTTTTGATATTTTCTGATTTTTGTATGTTTTTGTATTTTGATAAAAATAATTAGTTAATTAAAACCAATAAAATAAGAAAATAATATAACAATTAAAAAAAGAATGAAATATAAAAAAGAAAGTCAAACCAGGGGGGGGTAGTCCCCAAGTGGAGGTTCAGGCCTGGTAATTCAAGCCCATTTGTGTTGAATTCCTTGACCTTTTGGATCGTATGCTAGTGCCTTGACTTGCTGTATGATACGCATTGAATCTTGGCCATTGATTTGCTGCCCTCTGGACGCATGGATGGTCACGCTTTGAGGTCTATGGTATGCCTCATGATGATGCCTGCATGGGAATTTGGTTTGCAAAATAATATAGCAAGTATACAGACCTGGGATTTGAACCCAGGTCTTTGACGTTGCCAGTTACCCACTTAACCACTGAACCAAGCCCTGTCAATTTAATATATGATATCAAATAAATATAATAAAGAGAATATGGTGTTAGTGGAGGTTTTTAGCGCGAAATTTAAAAGGACCATTCACGCCTTGCCAACTCAGCTTCTTCTTCGTTGCCTTCGTTTCCCTGAAAAAACAACAAATATTTAACGGGGGTTTTGAACCCCCTCAATATACGCTTATTTTAAAAATAGCGATTAGCACGCTTTGGTTCAGAAATTTGGCGCGACCATTGGAACCGTTTCGTCCAAACCTCCTGATTATGATCCTAGCATTATGGTGTTTCAATTTTACCAGATAAAGGAATCCCTAATTTCACAGGCCTGAAAACCTAGGAAGCTTTAATGGCGATTTCGTCTAGAGGCGATGAAAACACAATTGAGTTATACAGTTAGCACAAGGATCATGTCAGGAACACAAATCAAATCTCAAAAATTATAGAAAACGTATGAATCAATATGCAAGAGTGTCAATTATTTTCGGTACAGGGTATGCCCGTTTTACCAATTCTTGATGCTAGGATGAATGGTTTTGACTGGTATGTGATCCTTGAAGCCTCAGGAATAAGATGGACACAGTGTTATGGCTTGAAACGTCCTCCAAGGTTGATTTCAGTTTTGAAGTTTTTTGGATTATTTTTCAAGTTTTGTGTATGGTTTGCTGCGCAGCTTTTTGTCTCTAGAGCATTAGGTTTTCATCTTGAATATGTATAGAAGGATTTAAGTTGGAAAAGCTGTACAAAATCTCATGAATTAATGGATTTTGGATATTTGATTTTATGGATCTTTTACAATCTTTTTTCCATGTTCTTTGTATCAATTAGGTTCAAATCAATCCAAAACTTTCCTAAATGGGATATGCACGAAATATTGGCTCCAAATATGTATAAAAAGATTTGTTTTGCTTAAGGTTATATTTTTCATGAATTAAAATCATTTAAATGAATATAAATTAATATTAATTCAAATAAATAATTAAAAAATATGAGAATACTTCCCTTTGGGCCTAGTGGTCGTGCATAGGCTTGGCATGAAGAAATTTGGAAGAAACTTGGGCCCATTTGCATTTTTAGGCCTTTTGCATCAATGTTGACTTTCAAAAATTTCCAAAAATTTCCCAATTTCCACAAGGCATAACTTGGTCAATTTTTAAGCTTTTCACATGTTCTTGGACATTTTGGAAAGGTCTTTGAGTCCTTTAACCAATGGCTTTGGTCCCATGTCATTTTGATTTACCAATCTCAAGTTATGGCCTTTGACTTAAAGTCACTTTTTGTTGACTTTTGAAAGTGACCTATAATGTTGAAATTGATAACTTTTTGTGAGAGCATTTCTTGGACTTGGAACATGAAGATGAATTGTAGGAAATGTCTTTCTCTTCAAAATGAGCTTTGGATGGACTTTTTCTGATAATCCATGTGAAAGTTATGCCCTGGTCAATTTCTGTTGACTTTTTCAGCTGTCCAAATATAGCAACTTTTGCATCTTTGATGATTTCTGAGCCAAATTTTGAGAATCATGATCAAGCATTGATCAAATGATGTTTGTGGCTTCAAAATGATGTGTTGACCAAAAATTTGAACTTTTGACTGTCAAATGACCATTTTGCCCCTACAGTTGACTGTAGTGCAATCTAGGGTTTTGACTGTGCAATTTTGAGCTGAATGCCTTGAAAATTGATATGAAGACACTTGACCATCTTTATAGGCATATGAGACTTGATTGGGCCTTTGAAAAGTTCATTTGCTTGACCAGAACTCAAACCCTAGTTTTGACTGTATAAGAGACAGTTGAGCTGCACAACCCTTGGGGAATTTTGTGACCTTGACTTTGATAATTCTTGATGAACATGGGAGGGCAAATTTTGGGGTACAACAACCAGTATCCTCCTGCTGAGGATAGGTATAAGCAACTTGAAGACCGGTTGAGCGCAATGGAGATCCAGAAGATACCTGGGTTAGACTTCGGAGATTTGGGCTTGGCATCTGGGGTGGTGATCCCACACAAGTTTAAAGCTCCTGTCTTTGCTAAGTACGATGGGGTATCCTTCCCGAAGTTACACCTCCGCTCGTACGTCAGAAAGATTCAACCATATACTGCTGATAGGAACCTTTGGGTTCATTTCTTTCAAGATAGTCTGACAGGGACTCAACTTGAATGGTTCTATCAACTAGAAGGAGCCAATGTCCGCAATTGGGAGGACCTTGCTGCCGCTTTTTACAAGCAATACCAATATAATGCCGACCTTGCTCTCACGTGTACCCAACTTCAGGGTATGTCTATGGGTGCGAGCGAAGGTTTTAAGGACTACGCTCAGAAGTGGAGAGATCTTGCTGGAAGAGTACAACCCCCTCTAGCTGACAGGGAGTTGGTGGATATGTTTCTTGGGACTTTGTCTGGTCCATACTTCAATCATTTGATCGGTAGTTCATCTTCCGGGTTTATTGAACTGATTATGACTGGGGAGAGAGTTGAAGCTGGTATTAAAAGTGGCAGGATACAGAAAGGTGCTTCGTCAAGTACATAAAATAATCCTTTCAAGAAAGAAGCTAGTGCAGTTTACAGATCGAGGAGCCAAAACCGACCTGAGCGCTGCCAAGCGGTTAATGCGGTAGTAATATCAAGACCAACTGTTGCCCCACAACACAACAATCAGCAAAGAGTAAAAAGACCGCAAAGGCAGTATACTCGGCTCAGTATGACTCTATCTCAAATTCTGCCGCAACTGTTAAAAACTAACTTGGTAACTCTGAAGGAGGCTCCAAAGAATCCCAGTACTACATCTCCGCTGTATAATCTGAACCACGCTATGCTTATCACTCCGATAGCCCAGGGCACGATACAAACAACTGCTGGGCTTTGAAGAATAAAGTGCAGGATCTGATTGATGCTAAGGAAATTGAGTTTGACGCGCCGGAAAAGCCCAATGTCATAACGACTCCTATGCCAAAACATGACGCGGGAGTAAATGCAATCGGAGATGATGATGAAGAGTCAGATTTCGACAGCTGGATTTACCCGACTACCGACGGCGGATTAAGCAATTGGACGGCAAAGGACTTCATGCCCGTTTCTTTTATTACACAGTAATAAGACTTTTGTTTTGAGATTTGTAACAGACAATTTGAAACTTTACGGCCCGGTGCCTTTCCCGAGACACCGTGGCTTTGTTTGTGAGGGCTTTACATTTGTCATTTCCATATATCATCAATAAAATCATTGGATGTTTTCTTGCATTACGAATTTTGCGCTCCTTGTTTTTCTTTTCTATCTTGCAAAACAGCTATTTGTCTTACACACACTCACATATACAGGTCTACATCCACTCTGGATCCCACTGATAACGACTCTGCTACTGCCAGTTATGACTTCGAAAGTCCGATCAACCAAGCCGAGGACGAAGGTGAGGATGATTATGAAGTGCCTGGGGAACCTGCTAGACTGTTACTTCAGGAAGAGAAGGCCATACAGCCACATGAAGAGCCAGTGGAAACAGTAAATCTGGGTACAAAAGTAGACAAGAAAGAGGTCAAGATCGATGCAAATCTGGAGCCTAGCGTTAAGCAACGGTTGATTCAGATGCTGCGTGACTATGTTGAGATCGTTGCCTGGTCTTATGAAGATAAGCCTGGGTTGGATACCGATATTGTGGTTCACCGCTTGCCAACTAAGGAAGACTGTCCTCCAGTGAAACAGAAATTTCGCCGAATGCTCCCGGAGATGTCTTAGAAAATCAAGGCTGAGGTTATGAAATAGTTTGATGCCGGTTTTCTAGCTGTTACTTCTTACCCACAGTGGGTTGCCAACGTGGTCCCGGTGCCGAAGAAAGATGGTAAGGTTCGAATTTGTGTTGACTATAGGGATCTGAACAGGGCTAGCCCTGTAACACCCGTAATTTAATTAATTATTTAATTAAATTATTTTTGAAATAATTGTGAAGAAGTGTTATTAAATTGGATTTATTTTATTAAATGGAGAAATAATAATATATTTGAGGTATTATATTATTATATGAAATAATGTTAGAAGCTAATATTATTAATGTGGGCCTATTTTGTGTGAGAGGAAGTAATAATGGGGGTGTAAGTTTGGAGCCCACTAAGGAATAATATAATAATATTAGGTTATTTTATTAATTAGTTGTTAGAATAGAAGGAAGAGGCAGTAAGAAGAGAAATAAGGATTTGAGAGAACGTGAAGTTGCTGGAAAAAGTGGAAAACGGCAAGAACAAGGATTCAACCCAGAAAATTGTAGAGCGACTATCGATCCAAGGTAAGGGTGGGGTTCTGGCTTTATAATTGGGTTCATGATGTTTGATATGTGGGGTTAGAGGATTGTTGTTTTTGTTATTGAATTGAATGATGTATGATGAATATTGATGAATTCTCGATGGATAAAAGATGTTATTATGTTGATTAATCAATGGAGTAATAGAGTGTAATATTAGGTGATGAATTACCATGGTTATGATGGGGTTGTTAGGGCTGTAATATGAATTTTTCGTAGTGAATTACAGTAGAAAACACAGAAAATTATGCAGAAAAATGCAGGATGCGTCGACCTTAAACAGGATGAGTCGATGCAAGGAGGCTGTTAGACTCAGGATGAGTCGATGCAAGGAGGGTTTGCGTAGATACATGTTCTATGCTGGACGCAGGATGAGTCGACCGGTGCGATGCATGTGTCGATACATGCTGCATTTTAAAGTCAGGATGAGTCGATCGATAAGTGCATGTGTCGATACATGCTGGGATTTGAAGCAGAATGAGTCGATCCATAAGGAGGATGCATCGACTCATAGTGAGAAAATGAAGCAGGATGTGTCGATCCAAGGAGTTTTGTGTCGATACATAATGTCTAATTTCTTTTGACATAATCAGTTTTTAAATTGTTGTAACTTGAGTTGTAGGATGGTGTTTGAGATGTCGTTCGAAGCGTTGATTAGCTGATGCGATGAATATTATTTTAAATGGTTAAAATGATGATTAAGAGGTGTAATCCCAGTAACCAATTTAGGATTTAGAATTAATTCCCGTAGATGACCATTGTGTTGTTGTTGGGGACAGATTGATGATTATGAGATGTTAGAGACTGCTGTTAGAAATATGACAGTAGGATTAATGACAGACACGAAGTAGAACTGTAGAATAACAGTAGGGATTACTGTAGTATTGATATACAGCTGAGTATTAGTGAGGTGTTATTATTAAAGTTGTGTTTGATAATTTATGATGAACAAATGATGTTGATAAATAATGGTGTTTAATAAATTATTTTGAGATGTTTATGAGATGTTGTCATTTTGATGATTGAGATGTTGTTGTTTGAGATGATTGAGATGTTGTTATTTTGAGATGTGTTTTGAGATGTTGTTAACTAAGCGTGTTCCGTAGGGAGTTTTTGAGAAAGTATTTTCCTGAAGATGTCCGTGGTAAGAAGGAAATTGAGTTCCTTGAGCTGAAGCAAGGAAGTATGTCGGTTGTTAAGTATGCTTCCATGTTTGCTGAGTTGGCCAAGTTTTATCCGCATTACGCTGAGGAAAATGCTGAGTTTTCGAAGTGTATTAAGTTTGAGAATGGGTTGCGCCCGGAAATTAAGAAGGCAGTTGGATACCAGAAGATCCTTGTCTTTGTTGATCTTGTTGATAGCTGCAGGATTTTTGAGGAAGATAATAATGCACATTACAAGATTATCAGTGAGAAGAGGGGTAAGCACCCGCAGAGTCGTGGTACACCTTATGATGCCCCAGATGGTAAGGGTAAGCAGAGAGTTGCTCATGGTCAGAGGACTAGTAGGGGAGATGCTCCTGCTGGTGTGATTTGTTTTAAGTGTGGGAAACCTGGACACGAGAGTAATGTGTGCACTGCTGAAGTGAAGAGATTTCACCGTTGTGGTAAGAACGGACATATTGTATCTGAGTGAGAGCACAAGAATGTGGTTTGCTTCAATTGTAAGGAAGAAGGTCACATTGGTAGCCAGTGTCCGAAGCTGAAGAAGGCTCAGTCTAGTGGTAAAGTGTTTGCTTTGGTGGAGGATCAGACAGCTTCCGAGGACAGACTTATTAGAGGTACATGTTTCATTAATATTACTCCTTTAATTACTATTATTGATACTGGTGCTACGCATTGTTTTATTGCTGCTAATTGTGTTGAAAGATTGGGTCTTGTGTTGTCTTCCTTGAATGGAGAAATGGTCGTCGATACTCCAGCCAAGAGATCGGTGACTACTTCTTTTGTGTGTGCTAAGTGTCCCTTGTCGATCTTCGACAGATACTTTGTTGTTGATTTGGTTTGTTTTCTGTTAAGAGGTTTGGATGTGATTCTGGGTATGAACTGGTTAGAGCATAACTGTGTTCATATTAACTGTTATGACAAGTTGGTGAAGTTTTCTACTCCTGAAGAAGAGGAAGATGGTCTATTTTTCTGCTAGACAGTTGAGAAAGTTGATGCAAGAGGAAGCACAGATGTTTTCGTTGATGGCGTCGCTATCTGTAGAGACTCAAGATATAATTGAGGAATTGCCGGTGGTATGTGAATTTCCTGAAGTTTTCCCTGATGAGATTCCTGATGTACCGCCAGAGAGGGAAGTTGAATTTGCAATTGATCTTATACCTGGTACCAGACCTGTGTCTATGGCACTATACAAGATGTCTGCGTCTGAGTTGTCAGAGTTGAAGAAGCAATTGGAAGAGTTACATGAGAATAGGTTTGTAAGACCAAGTGTATCATCGTGGGGAGCTCCAGTGTTGTTAGTAAAGAAGAAAGATGGAAGGATGAGGCTTTGTGTTGATTATAGACAGTTGAACAAGGTGACGATTAAGAACAAGTATCCGTTTCCAAGAATAGATGACTTGATGGACCAATTAGTGGATGCCCGTGTGTTTTGTAAGATTGATTTGAGGTCGGGTTACCATCAGATTAAAGTGAAGGATGAAGATATTCAGAAGACGGCTTTCAGAACGTGTTATGGACATTACGAGTATTCGGTGATGCCTTTCGGTGTTACTAATGCGCCGGGAGTATTCATGGAATATATGAATTGTATCTTTCATACTTATTTGGATCGATTTGTAGTGGTGTTCATTGATGATATTTTGATTTACTCTAAGTCAGAAGAAGAGCATGCTGAACATTTAAGAGTAGTATTGCAGATTTTGAAAGAGAAGAAGTTGTATGCAAAGTTGTCCAAGTGTGAATTTTGGTTAAAAGAGGTTAGTTTTCTTGGTCACGTGATTTCAGGTAGTGGCATTGTTGTAGATCCGTCGAAGGTTGATGTTGTGTTGCATTGGGAAACTCCAAAGTCAGCTACTGAGATTAGAAGCTTCTTGGGATTAGTTGGTTATTATAGAAGGTTTATTGAAGGGTTTTCTAAGTTGTCACTTCCGTTGACTAAGTTGACTTGTAAAGGTAGAGCATTTGTGTGGGATGTTCAGTGCGAAGAAATTTTACGGAATTGAAGAACAGGTTGACGTCGGCTCCAATTTTGACATTGCCTAATCCAGGAGAGCCTTTTGTGGTGTATTATGATGCTTCTAAGATGGGTTTGGGAGGTGTGCTTATGCAGAATGGTAAGGTAGTTGCTTATGCGTCAAGGCAGTTAAGGACTCATGAGAAGAAGTATCCTACGCATGATTTAGAGCTCGTTGCAGTTGTTTTTGTGTTGAAGATTTGGAGGCATTATCTTTATGGTTCTAGATTTTAAGTGTTTAGTGACCATAAGAGCTTAAAGTATTTATTTGATCAGAAAGAGTTGAATATGAGGCAACGAAGATGGTTGGAATTGTTAAAGGATTATGATTTCGGTTTGAATTATCATCCAGGAAAGGCGAATGTGGTAGCTGATGCGTTGAGTCGAAAGACTTTACATATGTCAGCAATGATGATTAAAGAGTTAGAATTGATTGAGCGGTTCAGAGATATGAGCTTAGTTTGTGAGGTTACTCTGCAAAGTGTTATGTTGGGTATGTTGAAGATTAATAATGAATTTCTAGACAGTATCAGAGAAGCTCAGAAGTTGGATGTGAAACTGGTAAATTTGATGGTTGGGACTGATCAATCTGAGAATAGTTATTTTAAGTTAGATGAGCAAGGTGTGTTGAGGTTTCATAACCAGATTTGTATTCCTGATGATGCTGAGATGAAGAAAGTGATACTTGAAGATAGTCATAGAAGTAAGTTGAGTATTCATCCAGGAGCTACAAAGATGTATCAAGATTTGAAAGGATTGTTTTGGTGGCCTGGGATGAAGAGTGATGTGGCTGGATTTGTGTATGCATGTTTGACTTGTCAGAAGTCGAAAGTTGAACATCAGAAGCCTGCAGGGTTGATGCAACCGTTGGAAGTTCCTGAATGGAAATGGGATACCATTTCAATGGACTTTGTGACGGGGTTGCCTAGTACTTCAAGAGGACATGATTCGATTTGGGTGATTGTTGATAGGCTTATGAAGTCAGCTCATTTTATTCCTATTAACATCAGTTTTCCAGTGTCGAAGTTGGCTGAGATTTATGTTAGTGTGATTGTGAAACTGCATGGTGTTCCTTTGTGCATTCTGTCAGATAGAGATCCAAGATTTACTTCTGATATTTGGAAGAGTTTGCAAGGAGCGTTGGGTTCTAAGTTGAGGTTGAGTTCAGCGTATCATCCTCAGACAGATGGTCAGACTGAACGGACGATTCAATCGTTAGAAGACTTGTTGAGGGCATGTGTTCTTGAGTAGGGAGGTTCGTGGGATACTTATCTTCCGTTGATAGAGTTCACTTATAATAACAGTTACCATTCTAGTATTGGGATGGCACCTTTTGAGGCGTTGTATGGTCAAAGATGTAAAACTCCGTTATGTTGGCATGAATCTGGTGAGAGTATTGTACTTGGACCTGAACTTGTTCGTGAGACTACTGAGAAGGTGAAGTTGATTCGAGAAAAGATGAAAGCTTCACAGAGTAGACAAAATAGTTATCATGACAAGCGAAGGAAGGATTTAGAATTTCAAGCCGGTGATCATGTGTTTTTGAGAGTTACACCTGTGACTGGTGTTGGGCGAGCGTTGAAGTCTAAGAAGCTCACTTCTCGTTTTATTGGACTGTATCAGATTTCAGAGAGAGTGGGGAATGTTGCTTATAGAGTGGCTTTACCGCCTAATCTTTCAAATCTGCATGATGTGTTTCATGTTTCGCAACTTCGAAAGTATATTTCAGATCCATCTCATGTGATTCATATGGACGATGTGCAAGTACGGGATAATCTTACGGTGGAGACGATGCATGTACGGATCGCAGATCGTGAAATGAAGACTCTAAGGGGAAAAGAGATTGCCTTGGTTAAAGTGGTTTGGTTAGGAGCTGCAGGAGAAAGCATGACTTAGGAATTGGAGAGCAAGATGCGAGACTCCTATTCAGAATTGTTTGATTGAGGTAAATTTTCGAGGACGAAAATATTCTAAGTGGGGGAGAGCTGTAACGCCCGTAATTTAATTAATTATTTAATTAAATTATTTTTGGAATAATTGTGAAGAAGTGTTATTAAATTGGATTTATTTTATTAAATGGAGAAATAATAATATATTTGAGGTATTATATTATTATGTGAAATAATGTTAGAAGCTAATATTATTAATGTGCGTCTATATTGTGTGAGAGGAAGTAATAAGGGGGTGTAAGTTTGGAGCCCACTAAGGAATAATATAATAATATTAGGTTATTTTATTAATTAGTTGTTAGAATAGAAGGAAGAGGCAGTAAGAAGAGAAATAAGGATTTGAGAGAATGTGAAGTTGCTGGAAAAATGGAAAACAGCAAGAACAAGGATTCAACCCGGAAAATTGTAGAGCGACTATCGATCCAAGGTAAGGGTGGGGTTATGGCTTTATAATTGGGTTCATGATGTTTGATATGTGGGGTTAGAGGATTTTTGTTATTGAATTGAATGATGTATGATGAATATTGATGAATTCTCGATGGATAAAAGATGTTATTATGTTGATTAATTGATGGAGTAATAGAGTGTAATATTAGGTGATGAATTACCATGGTTATGATGGGGTTGTTAGGTTTGTAATATGAATTTTTCGTAGTGAATTACAGTAGAAAATTATGCAGAAAAACGCAGGATGCGTCGACCTCAAACTGGATGAGTCGATGCAAGGAGGCTGTTAGACTCAGGATGAGTCGATGCAAGGAGGGTTTGCATCGATACATGTTCTATGCTAGACTCAGGATGAGTTGACCGATGCGATGCATGTGTTGATACATGCTGTGTTTTGAAGTCAGGATGAGTCGATCGGTAAGTGCATGTGTCGATACATGATGTGATTTAAAGCAGAATGTGTCGATCCATAAGGAGGATGCGTCGACTCATAGTGAGCAAATGAAGCAGGATGTGTCGATCCAAGGAGTTTTGTGTCGATACATAATGTCGAATTTCTTTTGACAGAATCAGTTTTTAAATTGTTGTAACTTGAGTTGTAGGATGCTTTTTGAGATGTCGTTCGAAGCGTTGATTAGCTGACACGATGAATATTATTTTAGATGATTAAAATGATGATTAAGAGGTGTAATCCTAATAACCAATTTAGGATTTAGAATTAATTCCCGTAGATGACCATTATGCTGTTGTTGGGGACAGATTGATGATTATGAGATGTTAGAGACTGCTGTTAGAAATATGACAGTAGGATTAATGACAGAAATGAAGTAGAACTACAGAATAACAGTAGGGATTACTGTAGTATTGATATAAAACTGAGTATTAGTGAGATGTTATTATTAAAGCTGTGTTTGATAATTTATGATGAACAAATGATGTTGATAAATAATGGTGTTTAATAAATTATTTTGAGATGTTTATGAGATGTTGTTGTTTGAGATGACTGAGATGTTGTTGTTTTGATGATTGAGATGATTGAGATGTTGTTATTTTGAGATGTGTTTTAAGATGTTGTTAACTGAGCGCGTTATTACATTCATGGCATACATTGCATTTTTGAGATGGAGCTTATGCTCGTTGAGATGGCCTGGATTGGCAAATTTTGAGATGAAGGCTATGCCTTATTGATGCCTCTATTAATTGGCAGATTAGATTTTTGAGATGGGAGTTCTGCTCCAATGGTACCACATGCATTTGCATAGTTTTGAGTCGCATTATATGATTGAGTAATGAGGTGTATTTGATGTTGATGAATGAGTATATATGTTGTAATTGTTGTTGATTATGAGATGAGAAGTGGTGATATTATTAATCTAATTTAATGTATTAATTATCATGCGCTTTATTATATTGTTAGATATCTCACCCCTTCTGTTTGAATGTTGCCCCTATGTTGGTAACATGCAGGTAATCGAGAGTGAAGGTCGTATACCTTCAATAGATCGAGTTGGTGTCATTGCACTGATATGTAACACTCGGGGGGGTGAACGCTTGCTGATTTTTTATTGTTGATTTTTAGTTGTTGAACTTTAAATTGTTTATTTACTAAATATGAGATGTTTCGAAGTTGCTGTTTTATTTAAAGATGTTATTAAAGAATTTCGCTGCGTAGTTGTTGAATATTTAATGAAAGATGTTATGTTGTTGGTTCATCCGATGTTTTGAGAAAGTGTTATATATCCATGATGAATGCAATGAATTTATTAGAAGAATTTGTAACGTCCCGGTTCGTTTGTATGAAAGAAATTTTATAACTCTGATTTATTTTGCATAAATTGCTTGGGGTAGAATTGGGGTGTTACAAGCCCCAAGGATAATTTCCCTCTGCCTCATATCGACGTTCTGGTTGACACCACCGCACAACATAAGTTCTTCTCCTTTATGGATGGTTTCTCTGGTTACAATCATATTAAGATGGACCCTGAGGATATGGAAAAGACAACCTTCATTACTCAATGGGGTACCTTTTGCTACAAGGTCATGCCGTTCGGATTGAAGAATGTTGGGGCAACATATCAGCGCGCCATGGTCACTTTGTTCCACGACATGATTCATCATGAGATTGAGGTATACGTTGACGACATGATTGCAAGATCCCAGACTGAAGTGGAACATCTTGACCATCTCCAGAAGTTATTTGACAGGTTGAAGTTGTATAATCAGAGGTTAAACCCGAACAAGTGCACCTTTGGGGTGAGGTATGGTAAGCTGCTGGGTTTCGTCGTTAGTGATAAAGGTATTCAAGTGGATCCTGCAAAGGTGAAAGCTATACAGGAGATGCCAGCTCCCCGAACAGAAAAAGAAGTCAGAGGCTTTTTGGTACGTCTGAACTACATTGCCCGATTCATTTCGCACATGACTGCTACTTGTGAACCGATCTTCAAACTATTGAAGAAAGATCAAGTGGTAAGATTGAATGATGAATGTCAAGCCGCTTTCGAAAGGATCAAAGAATATCTCCAAGAGCCAACTATTTTGATGCCTCCGGTTGAAGGGAGACCTTTGATCTTATACTTGACAGTACTCGACAATTCGATGGGGTGTGTGTTGGGGCAGCATGACGAGTCTGGCCGAAAAGAGCCTGTTATTTACTACCTTAGCAAAACGTTTACCGACTGTGAGACCCGATACTCATTGCTTGAGAAAACTTGTTGCGCTTTGGCATGGGTTGCTCGCCGGCTGAGACAGTATATGCTGACTCACACTACTTTATTGATATCGAAGATGGATCCAATCAAGTATATCTTCGAAAAGCCTGCTCTGTCCGAAAGAATAGCGAGATGGCATATGATCTTGACTGAGTATGACATCCAATACACGACCCAAAAGGCAATCAAGGGAAGTGTGTTGGCAGATCATTTGGCACATCAGGCTGTAGACGACTACCAATCCATGAACTTCGAATTCCCGGATGAGAACATCATGTTGGTAACTGACTGTGAAACACCTGGACCGGATGAAGGACCTGGGGAGGAATCTCGATGGTCTATGTATTTTGATGGAGCTTCAAACGCTTTGGGTAATGGCATTGGCGCCGTGATCATATCTCCTAAAGGCTGTCATACTCCGTTCATCGCCCGATTATGTTTTAACTGCACCAACAACATGGCGGAGTATGAAGCGTGCATCCTGGGCCTTCGAGCAGCCATTGACCTAAGGATTAAGTTCTTAAGTGTATTCGGAGATTCCGATCTCGTGATCAGTCAGATCAAAGGCGAGTGGGATACGAAGCACCCAAATATTATTCCTTACAAAGAGTATGTGTTGACGTTGCTTCCACACTTCGAGGAGATAACCTTTGAACACTTCCCCAGAGAGGAGAATCAGTTGGCGAACGCGCTAGCTACGTTGTCTTCTATGTTCAAGGTCAGATGGGATAATGAGGCTCCCCAGATTACCATTGAGAGGTTAGACGAACCTGCACATTGCTGTGACATTGAGACTGAAGTGGTAGCAGATAAACCCTGGTTCCATGAGGTAAAAAGGTATCTTGAGGCTCAAGAATACCCTGAGGGTGCATCTGTTAATGATAAGAAGTTTCTGAGAAGGTTCGCAGCGAAGTTCTTCATCAGTAATGGTATCCTTTACAAGCGTAACCATGATTTAACCTTACTACGTTGTGTGAATAAGAACGAGGCAGAAAGGATTATGGTAGATATACATGAAGGTACCTTCGGAACTCATTCCAGTGGACACACCATGGCAAAGAAAATCCTTTGGGCAGGATATTATTGGTCTACCATGGAAGCCGACTGTTATCAGCATTCTCGGACTTATCATAAGTGCCAAGTCTATGCTGATAAAGTGCACATACCTTCAGTACCTCTGAATGTCTTGACAGCTCCTTGGCCTTTCGGAATGTGGGGCATCGATATGATTGGTGAGATCAGACCTAATGCGTCCAACGGGCATCGTTTCATCTTGGTAGCGATTGATTACTTTACAAAGTGGGTTGAAGCAGCTTCCTTTGCTACTGTAACCAAGAACGTCGTGGCACGGTTTATTCGGCACAATCCGATTTGTCGATATGGTGTACCAGAGAGGATCATTACGGACAATGGTACAAATCTCAACAATACGATGATCACCGAGCTCTGCAAACAGTTCAAGATACAGCATCACAACTCTTCTCCTTATCGGCCGAAGATGAATGGGGCTGTTGAAGCGGCTAATAAGAATATCAAGAAGATTGTGCAGAAGATGACGGTGACATATAAAGACTGGCACGAGATGTTACCGTTTTCTCTTCATGGGTACCGTACCTCAGCGCGGACGTCAACACGGGCAACACCATATTCCTTGGTATATGGCATGGAGGCCGTCTTGCCAATTGAAGTCCAGATACCCTCTCTTCGGATTATGAAGGATGCAGGTTTGAGCGAAGATGACTGGATTCAGACCCGGCTTGATCAGCTGAACTTAATCGATGAAAAGAGACTTACTGCTATTTGTCATGGTCAAACGTGCCAAAAACGGATGATCAAGGCATTTAACAAGAAAGTTAGACGACAAGAGTATCAAGTTAGGGATATGGTGATCAAACGCATCATCCTACCGCAAGGTGATCCTAGGGGCAAATACACCCCTACTTATGAAGGGACATTTATGGTTAAGAACATTTTCTCAGGAGGAGCTATGATTCTAACCACCATGGATGATAACGACCTTTCTCACCCTGTCAATGCAGACATAGTGAAAAAATACTACGCATAATCAAAGACCCGCTAGGTTGACTGGCCTAGGCAAAAATAAGGGCTTCCCGGCGAACCAAAAGGGTTCGGGCAAAAGTAAGGGATGAAAATGAAAAATTTGTACACCCGGCAAGTCGAAAACCTGAAAAGGCGGCTTGGGCAAAAAAGGGTATCCTGGTGGACTGAAAACCCGAAAGGGCGGTCCAGGCAAAAATTAGGGATCAAAGCGTAACACTATGTCTCATTGGATCACCTTGCAACCAGACTTCAGTATCGACTATCAAGCTCGGACGGCGCCAAACAATATGATCTACCTTCAACCAAGTAGCAAAGTGATGAGATGCTCGAGGGCATAAAGGCAATAGCAGAGTTGGAACCCAGTGGGATTGTTCACATAGTTGTTTTTCTTTGTTTTTCACAAATTGTATAAACTCTATTGTTCAGTGGCGTTCTCTTACTAGGACGTCAGCCTCTTGTACAAAAACGTCTATTTACAGGCCAAACCTCAAAATCAATACAATTCATTTTCACAAAGAAATTTCAAACTATTTTTCTTTTCTGTTTTGTTTTGCAAGAACGTCCAATGTTCATTTTTGATATATGCATTTGACATTAATTGTTGCTCGTGAATATTTACATGCGAAACAAAAGACGATTACTCGTAATATCAGAAACAGGGGCAAACAAGAAATGTCCAAGCCTTACAATTACTATATCCGCCAGGTATATGGATAGACCTAGTTGGAGAAAATGATTGAAAGTACATTCACTACTCGCAGAGTAAGGAGAAAGACAGTGGTGTTAATTCTCCCCAGCTGAGGCTCGCAACCGCGAATGAATCGGAAATATTCTCCCCAAGCAGAGTTTTTCTACCATCAGCACTGGAAAATCATCCCCAGTGGAGTTTGGAGAATTATCCCTAGTAGACTCCGGAGAACTGTCCCAGTAGTGTCTAAAAGATTATTCCCCGTGAAGTCGCAACTGGAGAATCATCCCCAGCAGAGTTCATTTCCTTTTTACAAACAGAAACTCGATCACCAACCGATTTTATCATCACCAGCAATGATGATTCATCCCCAACCGAGGTAATTTCTCCAAATCAACGGGTTCTCTAGCAGAATTTTTCTTCCCCACATAGGCATTTCCTCATCAGTTTATTCCCCAGCGGAATTATCCTCTCCTGCAGGTTTATTCTCACAATCATCTTCATTCAATATCCCCAGCGGAAACGAAGAATTCAACTCTTTTCTCCAGCAGCAATCTGGGATTTATTTTTCCGCAGCTAAAAACATCACATTGCCATACATCATGACACATGCATATAGGCATCATACAACACAATCTCATTTATTTTGAGAACATCATTGCTTGATACATATCATGCATTACATACAGCTAACCTTTACCTTTCAGGAAAGATACAATCAAGCTGTAAAGCCCGGGTACGACTGGATAACATTCTAATCCCCAGTTGAATACGGACGACCGAAGCTCCTAAAATTCAACTTTCCTCTTCAATAGAGATGATTCCTTAGTTGAATACGGACGACTGAAGCTCCTAAAATTCAACTTTCCTCTTCAATAGAGATGATTCCTCAGTCGAATACGGACAGCCGAAGTTCCTAAAATTCAACAGAGATGGTTCCTCAGTAGAATACGGACGACCGAAGTTCCTAAAATTAAACAGAGATGATTCCTCAGTAGAATACGGACGACCGAAGTTCCTAAAATTCAACAGAGATGATTCCTCAGTAGAATACGGATGACCGAAGTTCCTAAAATTCAACAGAGATGTTTCCTCAGTCGAATACAGACGACCGAAGTACCTAAAATTCAATAGAGATAATTCCTCGGTAGAATAACGGACGATCGAAGTTCCTAAAATTCAAACAGAGATGACTCACCAACAGAATAATGGAAGACCAAAGCTCCTAAAATTCTACTTCTCTCAACAAAGATCAGCCTTCCCCAGCGGAATCTTCCTCAACAACAGGAATACAAGCTCTCGCTAAGGAATCTCTTATGCGATCGACACTCTTTCAGATGGCATCTTTAAGCCCATACCCTCGTCAGCAATTTACAAATGGCATCTGTAAGCCTATTCCCGATATCGCAAAGACGGACACCACTTCATGCGAGTGCAAATTTCTGGGCACTCTAGTGTTCAATCATCTTCCACCTTTGGACCACGAAAGGCACGAAAGCCAATCTACATCCTCAGGTTTAAGAAGATTGAACAGGGGCAGCTGTTGTACCCCAAAATTTGCCCTCCCATATTTCTCAAAACATTTAAAGAATGATACTCAAGTTGCTCAAGATAGTCCAAGGGTTTGCCAGACAAGCTCTCTCCTAAAGCAGTCTACCTCAAATTAGGGTTTCATGTTACATCAAGATACTTGAGTCCAGGGGACCCAAAATGCTCAACATTGTCCTAATATGTTTTCAAGAACATCCATTTCAAGTTTCAAGCCCTACAGAGGAAATTTTCTCAATCAATTGCTCAAAGGCCCAAAAATCGACTGTGCTAGGGCAAAAGTCAACTGTGGCCCCCATACAGTCAAACTTAAAGATTTTTGGTCAACATCCTCATTTTGAAGTATATTTCATCATTTGATCAAGGTTTGATCATGATTCATCAAGGATTGCTCATAATTTATCAAGACTCAAAAGTTGCTAAATTAGGGTTTTGTAGGAAAAGTTAACTCAACTTTGACCAAGCATAACTTTCTCTTAATTTATAATAAATGACCCATCTAAAGCTCATTTTTAATAGGATGCAATTCCCTACAATCCATCTTCAGCTCCCAAGTTCAAAATATGCACTCACAAGAAGTTATGAATTTGGACATTATAGGTCATTTTGAAAAGTCAACAAGAAACACCTTTTTTGTCAAAGCTTCATACTTGAGAATGGAATATAAAATTGAGATGAGACTAAAATGGTTGCTTATAGGACATCTCAAGCTTTCTAAAAAGTCCAAGAGCACCTCCAAAGAGTCAAAATTGAGGAAGTTATGCATTGGTGAAGTTGACCATTTTTGCAAAATTGCCAAAAGTCAACTATGCCTAAAACCTCAATTTTTGCCAAATGGGCCCAATCTTTTTCACTTGTTTTGAGTTGGCAACGTAGTCCACGAGTTCTAGCCTTTTCCACTTGTAAATATCTTATTTTATTATTTGTTTTGATTTTTATTTGAATTAAATTAATTTAAATCAAAACAAATCATATAAAATCTAAAATATTGAAAACACGAGATTTTGTGCTTGTTTCAGGTCTTAAATTACAACTAGCAAGTATTCAAATTCGTGTGAAGGCATATGTGCACAAAAAGATTGATTTTAGGCCAATTTTGGAATGATATTCAAGAGAATCAAATCACAATAAAATTAAATAATGGAAGAAGATTGAGTGCATTCTATCAACCATAATCCATTCCTTGACACAAATAGAACAAAGGTAGACCAAAAAAGAGGTCAGAAGCAGGCGCAGCAAGGAGAACAGTATTGAAAAAAATCAAGAAAAAGTGCAAGATCGAATTCAGTGTTCCAGGCATCCTCAAGGCCTTCCAGTTATCTCAATCGATTCCCGGGATCCTCAGCAAGCTAAAGCAATCCAAAGCAAGCGTTTTCAAGTCCTAAATCGCGCTGTAAGTCAGTCACGATACCCAACTTTTCTTGAAATCGCATTCCATAATTTAGGCATTGTTAGCATGAATTAACCATATATTCTTGGTCCATGGAACATTTGCAAGCTTCTTGTATTGATTAACTGCATTTATATGGCTTGTGGTGGATTTCACCATTGTTAGGGTTTTGGATTCTGTTTTAGGGTTTTTGGTTGCAGGTAAAATTAGCCTTCACGAATGGCAACATTATGTCCAGGAGGACGAGACGAGTCTAACCATGGCATTAGATGTCATTTATATGGCTCAAGGAGGATTTTGGAACGAGCCCTGTCAATAGCTATGGACAAACGTCTGTAGGTAAAAGTTTGAAACTTTTACCAACGGATCCAAGGAAGGAGACGACTGCGTGGCACCCCTCCATTGGCTTGTTCAAATTTTCGTGCGCTAAAATTGATATACGTGCCATTTTAATATTTGATTATTGTTTTGTAATATTGTTACAACTAACACAAATGGCCCAGTGGTAGCTAGGCAAGCGTTAAGGCGTGGGAGTGCTTGAGGTCAGGGGTTCGACCCCTGCCTCCAACATTTGTGTTTTTCTTAATTTATTTCAAGTAATCACATGCGTGCATAAATCCAAGGCCTATCATACTCCCTCAAGATCGGGTATGCCAAGTGGCCAGATGGACAAATCTGATGGCTATCCAGGAGGGAACAGCAAAAGCCAAGTCAAACGCGTAGCATAGGATCTCACAAGTCAACGTGGGCTTCAGATTGTTGGGCCCAGGAAATGGCTTCTCACACCCCCATATTGCAGGCCCATATCTCTTACTCTCTTTTCTTTTTTTTTTTAATTATTTCATTTAATTAATTAATTTATTTTATTTTTACTAACCAAATAATTATTTTCTTTTATCAAAAAATCACAAAAATATTATTTTTCACCAATTAGATTTAGGTATATTTTTTATCAATAAATTTATTAATTTAATTAGGTTTATTAATTTAGATAACTTTAAATTCTTTTTTTAAATTAAAACTAATTAGAACAACTAGGTTTTATTTCTAATTTAATTTATATTTTCTTTTCTTAAAAATAACCAAAAAACCAAAAATAGGTCATGTAATTATTTTTATTAATTAATTTAATTAACTAATTAATTGCATATTTAATTTAGAAAACTTGTTTCTTTTATTAAAAACAACAACAAAAACAATTTTTCGTTTAATTAAGTTAGAAGGGTCAAAATCCTAATTTCTCGTCGATCTTAATTTTTTCTCGCGCGTTTTATTTTTATTATTTATCATATTGATGTAAGTGCCTACAGTTTGTAATAGTTTAATTAGGACGTTTATTTCCATTTATCGCTTTATTTTCAAAGGGTTTGTTTTTGGCTATGTAAATACCCGAAGCCTTGTAATAGCATTAGTTTAATTTTCGCACTTTAAATTTCGCAAATTATTACCTGTTAGATGTATGATATTAGGATGCATGACAAGAATGTATGATTAATTTTAAAACAGTTAGATAACCCTAAATGTGCAAAGATAAATAATCTGAAATCGAATCACTCGCACATGCGCACTCCTAAGGTACACTCCCACTTGGTTGCCTTCGGTAAACGGTCATTGAGTATAGGATGTTTTATTGGTCGTCCTTTTGTCTAAACAAAGATCAAAATCCCGATTCGGAAAAGTTGACTCAGAACGGTTGCCTCGGAATTGTTGCCTCGAATAATTGATCTAAGACATTAGGGTTATTACTAAGACGTCCTAACATTGCTTTAGTGACCGTACGTCCCTTTCGAATTGACCCTCAAAACTCCAACGACGGTGCTACCTACTCACTAATAGTGGGATAGCGTTGTCTAAAGGAAACAAGCATATAACGATTCTTTTTTCGAGTAGGTAGATTAGGTCTTAAGTACTTGCTCATTCTAAATAAATTTTTCACACTTACACTCCTTTACAAACAAAGTTTTTCAAAAAAACTTCATTACACTCTTGAAGACTGAAGCAAGAGTTAAATCGAATTCAAAACAAAATCTTTTCAAATCACATAAACACAAAGAAAACAATTTTGAAAATGATGAGCAAGTACCTAAGAGACCGTAGATAACTACGGATAGAAAGGGTGCTAATACCTTCCCTTTCTATAATCTACCCCCCGTACTCAGAAATATCTCGAAAAAGGAATTTTTCTGTGCTTTTTTCCTTTCCTTGTTGGATAAAATAAAAGTCGGTGGAGACTCTTGCTTACCGCGACATTTTGCAAAAACAAACGCAAAATGCAAACCAGCAATTCCTTAAAAAATAGGGAAACACGTCCCGGTTCTGGCCACCGTATCACACCAGGGGCAGATCTGCATTTGAGTTGCTTGAGGGATTGAACATTGAAATTCCTGTAAAGGGTTACGTACGGTCAAGAAAACATTTCCTGGAAGTGCTACAAACACTTGTTATTTGGGGCAGTGACAAATTCCCACAAAGTCCTTTTCATAGGATGACCCTCAGTCAAGTCCCCATAAAGTTGGATCCAGGAAATTCCCAGCCAGAGTTTCAGTCTATGAAAAACCTTCTTCCCAACTAAGTTTGGTCTCAAGAAGAATCTTCGAGGAATTCTACCAAAGGAAAATACCTCTCTAGCAGATTGGTAACAAGGTTTATTTCCCCAACAAACTACATATTCCCTATCTTGAGTTTTCCTCTCTGACTACTACAAATCAAGGGACCACAACCCCTCTTCCCCAGTAGACTTTTCTACAATCCCCGGTGAGTTGCTGCCAAGCCTAGGAGCCGACCAGATAATAGTTAAAAAGTTGTTAACTCTCTTCCTCTTCCATCAAGAGATAACTCCCCAGTATAGAAACAGACAACTAAAACTCCTGAACTCTTTTCCCCAAGCAGGAACCAACACTCTCCACGGAATTTTCTTCTTAAACAAAGTCAACATCCCCCAGCGGAGTTCTCCTCAAACAACAAAAATAGGAATCCCCAGTGGAAACATTCTAAGTAAGGTTTGAAGATGGGCATACTCTTCATCCCCAACAGCGGTCCAAGAATCAACTTCCAAAAACTCCCCAACATTTGTCAAGGATTTATTTTCCAAGACAAAAATACATTCCAAAAACATTTTGCATTTCATGCATCATATTACATACATGATAAATGCATACAACACAATCTCGTTTATTTTGAGAATATCATCAAGCCATGCATACATCTGCATGCAACTAACCCTCTTCCTTGCAGGGAAAAGTCAATCAACAAAAGTCCTTTTTGGAAAATACCACAACCATTTCCAAAAGGTCAGAGATTAATACCCGAAACCAGATGGGGAACTATCTATAAGACCAACAAAAGCAAGTTCCAGATTAAAACCTGAAACAAGACAAGAAAACTATCTGTGGACGACTGATTGTAGATTAATACCTGTAACAAGCCAGGAAAACTATCTACATGAAGAGACTGAAGATTAATACCTGTAACAAGCCAGGAAAACTATCTTTCTTTCTCAGGTCATAGATTAATACCCGAAACCAAACGGGGAACTATCTATGTGACCAACATTTTCAAGTTCCAGATTAATACCTGTAACAAGCCAGGAAAACTATCTATGGACGACTGATTGTAGATTAATACCTGTAACAAGCCAAGAAAACTATCTACATGAAGAGATTGAAGATTAATACCAGTGACAAGCCGGGAAAACTATCTTTCTTTCTCAGGTCAGAGATTAATACTTGAAACCAGACAGGACAACTATCTCAATGACTGACAAAAACAAGTTCCAAATTAATACCTGAAACCAAACAGGAAAACCATCTGTGAGCGACTATTTGTAGATTAATTCCTGAAACAAGCCAGGAAAATTATCTACACGATCAGCTGAACTAATCCTACATGGGCTCCTTCTCATACACTCTTCTAGAAACAGTTCAGATGCGATCCAGATACAAATGACATTCTGATACTTACTCCAGATTCTCTTCTAGAAACAGTTCAGATGCAATCCAGATACGGCTGACATTCTGATACTTACTCCATATTCTCTTATAGAAACAGTTCAAATGCGACCCAAATACGGATGAAATTCTGATACTTATACCAGATTCTCTTCTAGAAACAGTTCAGATGCGATCCAGATACGACTAACATTCTGATACTTACCCTGGATTCTCTTCTAGAAATAGTTCAGATGCGGTCTAGATACGGATGACATTCTGATACTTACTCCATATTCTATTCTAGAAAGAGTTCAGATGCGATCCTGATACAGATGACATTCTGATACTTACTCCAGATTCTCTTCTAGAAACAGTTCAGATGTGATCCAGATATGGATGACATTCTGATACTTACTCCATATTCTCTTCTAGAAACAGTTCAGATGCGATCCAGATACGACTGAGATTCTGATACTTACTTTAGATTCTCTTCTAAAAACAGTTCAGATGCAATCCAGATACGACAGACATTATCATACTTATTCTATATTCTCTTCTAGAAATAGTTCAGATGCGATCCAGATACGGCTGACATTCTGATACTTACTCCAGATTCTGTTCTAGAAACAGTTCAGATGTGATCCAGATACGGATGACATTCTGATACCTACTCCAAATTATCTTCTAGAAACAGTTCAGATACGATCCAGATACGACTGACATTCTGATACTTATTCCAGATCCTCTTCTAGAAACAATTCAGATGCGATCTAGATACGGATGACATTCTGGTACTTACTCCAAATTTCTTCTAGAAATAGTTCAGATGCGATCCAGAGACGAATATTATTCTGATACTTATTCCAGATTTTTCTCCTAGAAATGGTTCAGATACAATCCAGATACGGATGTTATTCTGACACTCATTTAGCATATCTTTCAGATACGAGTCAGATACACTCCATTTATGGATATTATTCTGATAATCATCCCACTACATCTATTGTTTCAGTATAAATCAACCAGAGATTTGTTCTGATACTTCAGTCTAATTTTTGCTAACAATCACCTTTGGATGGCATCTATAAGCCCATCTCCGACAACTCTCCATCATCTCTCCAAATGGCATCTTTAAGCCCATTCCCTACACAATCAACCACCACATCATCGAGTGCAAACATCTGGGCACTCTAGTGTTCAATCATCTTCCACCTTCAAGTCACGAATGGTAGACTCGCTAATATAACTCTTCAGGTTTAAGAACATTGAACAGGGGCATCTGTTGTACCCTAAAATTTTCTCTCTCATTTCTCAAGGCATTTCTCACAAGGGGTTCACAAAATTCAAGCTTGCACAAGTACAATTGGATTTTCCAGCATCAAGTTAAAGAGAAAACTGTTAAAAAAGGGGAAAACAGATAAAAATAATCTTTTTGACAAAATTGGAGAAAAAAAGTTTTCTTTGATTCACATCCTTTGATTGAACTTTTGGCCTCTTTCGATGCAAGCTTGGCTTGCATCCTTCGATTGAGCGTTGGCCTCTGACATGCTGGCTTTGATTCACAAGCTAGAAGCTTCTTGCATGAAACCTTCAATTGCATCTTTGGCCTCACATGGTTCACAATGCAATGGCTTCCTATATGCCTACTTCGATTGGACGTTTGATTCCTGCATGCCTGTGTTGATTGGACAAATAATTCCCTCCATGCTTACTTTGATTCATAAAGTGATGGTTGGCTGAATGCAGCCTTCGATTGATCCATAGCTTCCTCCTTGCATGCAAGAGGCTCCCACAAGGCCAGCAGGCACAAGGAAAATAGCCTCATATAGCCTCTTTCGATTCAAAGAGGAAAAGACTCTTGCACGCAACCTTCGATTGCACTATTGGCCCCTTACATGTTTGCCTCGAGTCACAAAGCAGTGACCCCCTGCATGCAGGCTTCGGCAGGGTATTGACTCTTCATGCAAACCTTTGTTTGAGCATTAGCCTCTTGTATGCTTACTTGGAATCACAAAGTAGTGACCTCCTGCATGCAGGCTTCAACAAGGCATTGGCTATGTTTACAATAGCTTCGACTGGACAACATTTCCTTTTAAAATAGTTTGCTTCAATTACACCCTTGAAAACCTCCAACACACATGGTTGGTTCCCCCTTCAAAGGACATGTATTGGTGGATTTGAAGGGCATACATAGGGGTCCCTTTTGAAG
Organism: Vicia faba; assembly: GCA_948472305.1. Classification (NCBI taxonomy): domain Eukaryota; kingdom Viridiplantae; phylum Streptophyta; class Magnoliopsida; order Fabales; family Fabaceae; genus Vicia; species Vicia faba. The sequence continues at coordinate 763,631,718 of OX451737.1, read as the reverse complement.
GATATACCTTACTAGCCCATTCAAAGAATTGCATTTGATCCCACCGAAGGACAAACACATAGTCCATTAGAAGGACACATTTGGCCCTTTTAAAGATACATACATGACCCATTCAAAGGACATGTCTGGGTGCCCCATTCGAAGGACCTGTTTGATGGCCCATTCCAAGGACTTGCAAGACATACCTTAGGGCATATTTTGGTGACCCATTTAAGGGGCACACGTTTGGCTCCTTTGAAGGATGCACAAAAGAAGCACATTCGAAAGACACTTGTTGGGTGAAAATCAAATAATGTTGTTTGAAGGAGAATCTGGTCGAATATGGTCAAAATAAAAGGTGGAGAGATCAAAAGATGCTTGTTGTCAAGTTCAGGCCTGGATACACTAGCCATACTGCTCCAAAACTGCTGCACAGCAGTCCTGAAACACTGCCCCATTCTTACACCAAAATGGTATACGAACACTGCCCCTCGAAAGCTACAAAAAACAGTTTACTCAATTTGTTCAATTTTTTTTGTTTTCCCTCCTAAATCTCAGCTAGCTTTGCCTATAAATAAGAGGCTCCATAACATGTATAAGGGGCTGGACAACATATCCAGAGACTTGGGGTGGTGTTAAAAGAATCTTCAAAAATCATCAAACTCTCAAAACTCTTAAACTCTTAAGATTCTCAAATACTAAACACAAACCCTTCGAATCCAGAAGGAACACCCCACTTGTTTCCTTGGCCCTTCGAATCCAGAAGAAACACGACACCTATTTCCTTTTTCCTTTGAATCCAGGAGCATCTGGGAAGCCACTCAAGGTCCAGCACACCTATTCCAGCTTCAAGCAAGGTATGTTTCTCTTAACCTTGAACCTTTCGTTTCTAGCATAACATATGAATAGTCATTCCTTTCGTTTCAAGAATGTACATGACATTTGTTTACTTTTCGTTTCTGCCCTTTTCATTTGTTTTCTTGTCAAATATATGGAAGAACTAACCAATATAGGTTCCAAACAAAAGAAGGAGTTTTGTTTGTGTGAAACGAAGCCTCGAACTTCACCCCCTTACTGCTTCACAGTCCAAACTGAGGAGCCAGAACGGAGAAACGAAAGGTGTTCATGCTGATTCCCTGACCCAGTCAAAACCAGCAGCCAGAAGGAGGAATCAAAGATTTCCTCTCATACTAACTGCTAAGCTCAATCGAAAGAAACAACCAGTAGGATATCCATACTGACTGCCAGGCTTCAAACGAAAGAGGCAGCCAGAAGGATGGCCATACTGACTTCCAGGTCCAAAATCGAAAGGCGTGTCCTCACTACTTCCAGGCCAAATTGAAGGGATCCAAATAAGAATAATCGAAGGGTTATGCTTCCCAAATCGAAACATTCATTTTTCCTTTTTTTATTTTGTTTTGTCTTTACATATTCTTGCTATTCAATATGGTTGTAATAGTGTAGGATTTATTTTCTGCATTTTTATTGCTTTTGTACAAATGTTAGTAATTAGAATGTATGGAAAGATAAAACCAACATGTAGATAACCCAAAGATCAAAGACAAAATGCATGAAAATCAAACACACTTTGCACACATGCACGTCTAGGGTAATCCCACTTGTTTCTTCAAAAAAATAGTCATGTCCCTCGAATACGAGTGTTTTAGAAAAGACCCTCGATAAAAGATCGTAGTCTCTCGATGACCCTCAATGTTGCCTTCGATAAACGACCTAGTCCCTAATCAACATTTCTAAAATGTACTATAGGTTGCCTTCTATAACTATACAAATGTCCCATGCCTGTCCCTTCACATCCAACGATAGAGCTTCTTACCAAATCAATGGTAAGATAACAACATCTAAAGGAGGAGGAAAAGAACATTATACCTTTTGAGTAGGTAGAATTCTCCTAGTTTCTCGCTTGCCCATAACAAAAACACTTTATACACCAACACTTTCATTTGAAACATTTTCAAAATACAAACCTCTTTGTACGCGTTCTTATAGAAACAAGAATCATTACAAAGACACTTTTCAAAATCACTTTCAAAAACACATTCCATAAGCACCTTTTTAAACTATTTTCAAAACCAACACTTTGTATGCGTTCTTATAGAAATGAGAACCATTACAAAGTCGTTTTCAAAATACTTTCAAAACCCACACCATAAGCACATTTTCAAACAAAAGCAAGTGATCTAGCAAGCAGCTAAGAGTTTGTAGATAACTGCGGATGAAAAGGGTGATAATACCTTCCCTTTTCATAACCTACCCCACGAACTCAAGAAATAATCTCAAAAGGTCTTTCCTGTTCTTTTCACCCTTTCCTTCATTAGATAAAAGAAAAGTCGGTGGCGACTCTTACTATCCGCAACAATTGCGATCAAACGCTAAATGCTCAAGTCAGTTCTCCCACCGTATTACACTGGTCATATAAAGCCTTTATGTTTCAAATTGTATGGGAATAAAAAATATTCGATTCGTTCCAAGGCTAATAAAGTGAGCAAAAAGAAAAGTGTTGAAAATAGGGATATTAGCCTAATAGCTCATACTTCCTTAAGAGACTCAACTAGTGAAAACTGGTACTTTGATAGTGGGTGCTCTAAACATATGACTAAAGTCCAGAAGATGTTGGTAAATGGCAAGCCTCATCCCATAGGATCTGTTAGATTTGGTGATGGGATTAAAGGAGAAATCAAAGGAGTTGGTAAGCTGATGTGTGTTGGTTGTCCCAGTTTATAAGTTGTGTTTTTTGTGAAAAGGATTAACTTCTAATCTTATTAACATTAGTCAATTGTGTGACCAAGGTCTATTAGTCAACTTCTCAAAAGCAGAATGTCTTGTCAAAGATGAGAAATGAGTTTTTCTAATGAAAGGCATAAGATCCAAAGACAACTCTTATTTGTGGGAATCTCAAATAATTTCTTACTCTTCCCCATGTTCACCAACCAATAAGGATGAAGTGAAGCTATGGCACCCGAAACTTGGACATCTTCATTTCAAAAGAATTAAGGAAGTCATATCTGAAGCAACCATAAGAGATACATCAGAGCTCAAGATTGAAGAAGGAAAAGTTTGTGATAAGTGTGTAAGTAAAAATAAAATCATGATGTCACAACCAATGTTGCAACATCAGACTACTTCCAAAGGGTTGGAATTTATATATATGAATGTAATGGGACCATTATAGGTAGACATTCTAGGAGGAAAGAAGTATGTCTTTGTGGTTGTAGATGACTTTTCTGGATATACTTGGATGAATTTTCGTAGAGAAAAATCAGATACTTTTAAAGTCTTCAAAGGTCTGCGTCAAAACATTCAAGAGGAGAAGATGAATGTGACTGTCAAGGTCAGAAGTTACCATGACAAGGAGTTTAAGAATGCAAAATTCTTTGAATTTTGTGACTCTGAAGGAATAAGCCATGATTTCTCTTATTCCTAGAAAACTCGGGGAGATGGAATTGTTGAACAAGCAACTAGAGTCATACAAGAATCATCTAGAGTCATGCTTAGTGCTAAGCAATTGCCATTTGAATTTTGGGCTAAAGTTATGAATATTGCATACTATATTCATAACAGGGTTACTTTGAGAAGAGGTACTACTACTACTCTCTATGAGCTATGGAAAGGAAGGAAACCTAAAGTCAAATACTTTCATATTTTTGGAAGTAAATGTCAAATATTTAATGACAAAGATCAAGTGGACACGAAGGATCCCATGGGTGATGAAGGGATATTTCTAGGTTACTCTTCAAGTAGAAGAGCTTACAGGGTTTTTAACTCTAGAACTGGAATAGTAATGGAATATATCAATGTGAAAATTGATGATTCAGTTACTGAAGAAAAGGAGGATGTTGGAGACAATGTTGAAACATTCTATGTGCAAACTGATGGAGCACTAAGAGAGGAAATTTGTGAATTCACAAGCACTAAGAGTAGGTGAAGTTTCACCGAATTGGGTTAACGATTGGTTTTGTTCTTTAAGTTTATGCAATTTACTTTTCTCCATGATCTTTCTGTTTTCAGCAAGTTTGTTTTTCTGTCAGCAGATGTTATAACATTTATCATGAAATTGTGTGTTATTGAGACATCAATCTTAACTCCTGTTATTACAGTACCAAAATTTCAGCTTGAAACAAAAATATAGAAATTGGTATAGCAAATATCTCAATCATTGACAAAATATGGTTTCCAGGACAACCGGACTAATCTTAGTCTATTTACTTATTTACATTGATAAATTTTTATTATTAATTTGATCTATGTTGATGACTTGATCATTTCTAGTAATAACGTTGAGTCTTTTGATCAGTTCAAGCAATATCTCAATCAATGTTTCCACATGAAGGATCTTGGTTCACTTAAATGCTTCCTAGGCCTGAAGTTAGCACAAGGATCATAAGGGATATTCCTTTTTCAAGGAAAATATATATTATACATTCTACAAGAATTTGGAATGCTTGATTGTAAGCCTTTTTTCCCCATGGAACAAAATAAAAAACTTGCTTTGGCTAAGGGGCCACTACTACAAAAAAAATGCTTCTAACGTTGGACACAAAAAGCATTGTACCTCGACAATAGAAGTGAAGTAAATAAGGTCGTCATGAAAAGTCTCCACTTAAAACTTCAGTTTTTCAAAACCCGAGGTGTATAGTTATATGCACACGAGTTCGAACCCTAGGATTATCACTTTTATTATATTCAAAACTATCATATCTTTTATCTCGGTTTCTCCAAAAAACCGAGGGGTTAATATTTTTTTAAAGTTGTTAAAATTTTTACCCATAATATTACATTGTTTACACAGAACATTGTTTACCCCGAATATTACCTTGGTTACCGAGAAACTAAAGATAAAAGTCAAACTCCCTAGGGTGGTTCAAGATAAAAATCAAATTCCCTAGGGTGGACAAGATAAAAAACAAATTCCCTCAAGATGTAGATTTAGATCTTCGTATTATTGAATCTCGGGGAAGATCTTCTGTTAGATCTTACATGCAATTGTTTCTGATGAAAACAAATGTAAGATAATTAATATTTAAGAAAAAAATCAATTAATCAAATAATGAGAAATATTTAAGAAAACAAACCTTGAACCCATATGACTTTTTGCTCTTACAATCCATCGTATAGAAATTTTACAAGCATTCTTAGGTTTCAAGCAATTCATATGTTTCATTTAGGTTAGATTTCTAATATCGTAAGAGAACTGATACAGTGGATATTCCTTAGGTTTCACGCGGATCAATAAAGACAGATTTGTGAGCATTGATAACCTTTAAATAGACGACATAGATTTGTTTAAGGTTGTTGAAAACAGTGAAAAATAACACTTAACTATCATCTCGGTTTTGGAATAATGTATTGGCTAGCTAAACTAAAACAATGTTGTCTTTAAAAACAAACTCATCCAAAGGTATTTCTATGTCTTCTTCTTCTGTAAACTCACGATCTGGACCATTTTGTGGGTGTGATGGTCGCATGGTTTCATACCAATGCAAGAAGGGACAAAATAAAGAAAGGATTTTTTAGAGATGTCCATTTTGGAGGAGTGAAGAGACATGTTATTTGTTCATATAGGATGAAGACATGGTGGCAAAAGGTGGAAATGAAGATGGGAGCATTATGAAGTAAGAGTTGGAAGTTATGGGCTATTTAAAGGTTATGTATGAAGATTCAAAGAGGAAGAACAAGAATCTCAAGAACAAATTGAAATCAAATAAATTTTATGGAAATTTGAAGATGTTATGTTTTTTTATCTCCTTTATGTTTAATGTTTACTTTGTTATGAAATAAAATTGATTAAGTGGGGTTTGAATTGCATTGTTAATGTTAAGTGGAAATTGTAGGTGCAATGAAATCTATGTATTGACCTTGTTTGTTAATGAAATGTTGGTTTTGGAATTAAACATCCTCTCGGTTTTAAAATAAAACTGAGGGTTAGATTAACTAACCCCTCGGTTTTTCAAAAAACCTTGAAAACCCGAGGGGTTAGATTAATTTTTTTTTAAATGGTTACATTATTTACCCAAAATATTAAAAATACAACATGTCTAGGTCCCATACAAGATACTAGAGATCCAAGATTGGTTGTTGTGATATCATCATCATTGCATTCAAGATTGATTGTTGCGCTATCATTATCATTATCTTCACTAGTGTAAACAATGTGTTTGAATGCATCTAACTTCTAATAAGGTGTTTGTTGCATAAATTGGAAACTGTTTTTTCTGTACTTGCAATCCATCAGTAAGGACGAATATATCATAGTTTTACCCAAGTAGAAGAACATTTTTTTAGTTTTGCAATTTATCCCAAAAAATGGTGGGTTGGCTACAAATAAGATGGCATTAGGATTAAATATGTTCAATAGTGTTTTTATAGTAAAAGAGGATTATTTATCCCTTGGTATATTAAATAAACTGAAGAGTTAGATCATTTATTTTACATTTTTTAAAAGTAGAAACATAAAGCGCAGTAGTTGGGATTCGAAGCATGCCTGGAATGGTATGTCACCTCGGCTTTCCAAAATAAATGAGAGATATAGTTGTTTTTTTTAATATATATATATATATATATATATATATATATATATATATATATATATATATATATATATATATATATATATATATATATATATATATATATATATATATATGTATATATGTGTGTGTGTGTGTGTGTTTGTGTGTGTAATACAATGGGAGAACTGACTTGAGTGTTTTTGCGTTTGATCGCAATTGTTGCGGATAGCAAGAATCGCCACCGACTTTTCTTTTGTCCAAATGGGAAAGGGTGAAAAGAACAGGAAAGACCTTTAGAGATGTTTTCTTGAGTTCAGGGGGTAGGTTATGAAAAGGGAAGGTATTAGCACCCTTTCCATCTGTAGTTATCTACGGGCTCTTAGATGCTTGCTAGATCACTTGCTTTGTTTGAAAATGTACTTGGTGGTGTGTGTTTGAAAATATTTTGAAAACGTTGTTGTAATGATTCTCGTCTTTATAAGAATGCGTACAAAGTGTTGGTTTTGAAAATAGTTCAAAGAGGTGTTTATTTGTGGAAGATGTTTTTGAAAATGATTTTGAAAAGTGCCTTTGTAATTATTCTCGTCTCTATAAGAATGCATACAAAGTGTTTTAACTTTTAAAAATGTTTCAATTGAAAGTGTTGGTGTGAAATTGTTTTTTAGTTGTGAGCAAGCAAATAACTACGAGCTTCCTACCTACTCAAAATGTCTAATGTTCTTTTCCTCCTCCTTTAGATGTTGCTATCTTACCATCGATTTGGTAAGAAGCCCCATCGTTGGATATGAAGGGACGGGCGTGGGTCAATTGTATAGTCATAGAAGGCAACCTATAAGACGTTTTAGCAATTTTCGTTAGGGACTAGATCGTTTACCAAAGGCAACATCGAGGATCGTCGAGGGACTACGATCTTTTATCGAGGGTCTTTGCTAAAACGCCCATGTTCGAGGGACATGACTATTTTCTGAGGCAACAAAAAAAATTACCCTATAGGTGCATGTGTGTGAATAGTGTGTTTGATGCATGCATTTTTGTCTTTGATTAGGGTAGTCTACTTGTGAGTTTTATCTTGCCATACACCCTAATTACTAACATTTACGAAAGCAATAAAAATGCGGGAAATAAATTCCCTACGCTATTACATGTTTTGGGGGGATGGGGTATATAAATGTACAAGTTGGGTTTGCAAAAAATAAAGTCCTAATTATTACAACCATATTGAATGTAAATATATAGAAAATATAAAGACAAAAAATAGTGTAAAAAGAGAGAAAGAAAAGGCATCCTAGATCGAAGGATGTGCCTTTCGATTTCACACATTTTTCCTTCTTTCGATTGGGGGTGGAAGTCAGTATTAGCATGCACTCTTCGATTCACCCTTCTTGCTGCTTCCTTTTTTTGGGGTCAGATAGTAGCATGGGACGAAGCCTAAGGCTTCTATTCACACAACCTTCTTCCTGTTTTATTTTGTTTGGGATTTAAATGGAAGCATGGGTTGAAGCCATGCTAATATTATTTCATGGTCAGGTTAGCTCTTAAAATATGTTTGACAAACAAAGAAAACAAACCAAAAGATTAAAAACGAAAATAAATAGAAAATGTGGAAACGAAAACAAACCAAAGGGTAATAATGATGTTTGAAATGAAAGGAAATGGTTATTTACATGTTATGTTTGAAATAGAAATCTTAAGGTTAAGAGGACTTACCTTGCTTGACGCTGGAATGTATGTGTTGGACCTTGAGTTGCTGCCCTGGATGCTCTTGGATTCAAAGGAACGAAACAAAGGTGATGTTTCTTGTGTTGGATTCGAAATAAAGAGAAAAGCGTTGGGTTGGTGTTTCCCTGGGTTCTGGATTTGAAGGGAAGAGACAAGTATGGTGTTTCTTTGACTGCATTCGAAGGCCAAGAAGAGTGGAGTTGTGTTTGTTTTTTTCTGGATTTGAAGGAAAAGAAACAAGTGTGGTGTTTCTTTTGTTGGATTCGAAAGAAAGAACAAAGTGTGGTCTTTTTATTCTGGGTTTGAGAATGTGCTAAGTGTTTGATGATTTTCACACAACCAAAGTTTCTCCAGCTACCAAAAGCCCCCCAAGATGTGTTGTGGGATATCTTATTTATAGATGAAGTTGGATGAGATTTGGGAGGGAAAACAAAAGAATTTGAACAAATTGAGTATGCTACTTTTGTAGCTTTCGAGGTGTAGTATTTGTATGCCAAATTGGTGCAAATATAGGAGAAGCATAGCAGGACTGCTGTGCAGCAGTTTTGGAGCGTTGTGGCCAGCGCAGCAGGCTTAGACTTGGTAGCACATAGGACTCCGGCCAGCAAGCATCTTTAAGTATTTTACCCTTTCATTTTGACCTCATAGGTCCAACCTTCGACCAGAACCTCTCTTCAGACAATAATATTTTTTCCCAGACAATATGTGTCTTTCAAATGGGCCCTTTGTGCATCCTTCGAAGGGGCCAAATGTATGCCCCTTGAATGGGCTACCAAAATATGTCATTTGAATGGGATACCCAGGTATGTCTTTTAAATCCACCAATGCATGTCCTCTGAATGGGCCACCAACTATGTGTGTTGGAAGTTTTCAAGGGTGGAATCGAAGCAATCATGAGGGGAGTTCCTTCTTTGTGAATTAAAGCAAGCAGGCAAGAGGCCCTTACTTCTTGAATCAAAACAAACAATGTAAGAGACCATTTCTTTGTGAATTGAAAGTAAACCAAGCAGGAGGCTAATACCTTCTGAATCGAAGGAAAACTGCAGGAGGCCATTGCCTTGTGCCTGCTGGCATGAAGCATCCAATACTCATTCGAAGCTTGTGGATTAAGCCTGCTCGAAGGAAGTTAAAGGCTCAATCAAAACCTCTAGATCGAAGCAAACTTTTTTTCTTCAATTTTGTCAAAAAAAATTAATTTTATTTGCTTTGCTATTTCAATTAAAAAACCAATTATACTTGTGCAATCTTGAACTTGTGAGAAAATGTCTTGAGAAATGAGAGGGAAAATTTTGGGGTATAACAGTTGCCCCTATTCAATCTTCTTAAACTTGAAGAGTTAGATTGGCGAGTCTGCCATTTGTGATTTGAAGGTGGAAGATGATTGAACACTAGAGTTCCCAGAAATTGGAACTCGATGATGTGGTGGTTGATTGTGTAGGGATGGGCTTAAAGATGCCATTTGGAGAGATGGTAGAGGGTTGTCGGAGATGGGCTTACAGATGCCATCCAAAGGTGATTGTTGACAAAAATTAGACTAAGCCTAAGTTTGACTGTATCTTGAAGAAGTATCAGGATAAATATTTGGTTTATTTAAATCTGAAGGATATGCTGGAATGGACCCGTGTTAAGCCGTGTCCGGAAATATATTAGAAGGAATTTGTGTAAAATTACTTTATGATGAGCCTGTGTAAGGCTGCTTTAGGAGATATATGAGAGGGAAGCCTGGGTAGGGCTGCTTCAGGATGAATCCATGTAAAACTTCATCTGGAATTTTAAGGAAGGAACCTGGGTAGGGGTGCTTGATGATGAGTCCATGTGAAACTTCATTTGGAAATGAGAAGGAACCTAGGTATGGTTGCTTCATGATGAGTTCGTGTGAAACATCAACTGGAAATGTATGAGAAAGAACCTGGGTAGGGTTACTTCATGATTAGTCTGGGTAAAACTGCATCTAGAAATGAGAAGGAACCTGGGTAGGGTTGCTTCATGATGAGTTCAAATAAAACTGCATCTGGAAATGAGAAGGAACCTGGGTAGGGTTTCTTCGTGATGATTCTGGGTAAAACTGCATCTGGAAATAAGAAGGAACCTGGGTAGAGTGTCTTCATGATGAGTCCGGGTAAAACTGCATCTGGAAATAAGAAGGAACCTGGGTAGGGTTGCTTCATGATGAGTTCGGGTAAAACTGCATCTGGAAATAAGAAGGAACCTGGGTAGGGTTGCTTCATGATGAGTCCGGGTAAAACTGCATCTGGAAATGAGAAGGATCCTGGGTAGGGTTGCTTCATGATGAGTCCGGGTAAAACTGCATCTGGAAATGAGAAGGAGCCTGGGTAGAGTTGCTTCGTGATGAGTCCGGGTAAAACTGCATATGGAAATGAGAAGGAACTTGGGTAGGGTTGCTTTGTGATGAGTCCAGGTAAAACTGCAACTGGAAATGAGAAGGAACTTGGGTAGGGTTGCTTCGTGATGAGTCCGGCTAAAAATGCATCTGGAAATGAGAAGGAACCTAGGTAGGGTTGCTTCATGATGAGTTCGGGTAAAACTGCATCTGGAAATGAGAAGGAACCTGGGTAGGGTTATTTCGTGATGAGTCCATGTAAAATTGCATCTGGAAATGAGAAGGAACCTGGGTAGGGTTTCTTCATGATGAGTCCGGGTAAAACTGCATCTGGAAATGAGAAGGAACCTGGGTAGGGTTGCTTCATGATGAGTCCGGGTAAAACTGCATCTGGAAATGAGAAGGAACATAGGTAGGGTTGCTTCGTTATGAGTCTGGGTAACACTGCATCTAGAAATGAGAAGGAACCTTGGTAGGGTTGCTTCATGATGAGTCCGGGTAATATTGCATCTGGAAATAAGAAGGAACCTGGGTATGGTTGCTTCATTATGGTCAAGTATATAGTTATCCTGTCTTATTTCAGGTATTAATCTACAATCAGTCGTTCGCAGATAGTTTTCCTGTCTTGCTTCAGGTATTAATCTGGAACTTGCTTTTTGTTGGCTGTAGAGATAGTTGCCCTGGCTTGTTTCAAGAATTAATCTCTGACCTCTTTGAAAATTGTTGATCATAGCTATATGCTGATTGATCTTTCCTGAAAAGGTAAAGAGTTAGTTGCATGCAATTTCATGATGTATGAAATGCATGGCGTAATGATGTTTCTCAAAATAAATGAGATTGTGCTATATGAGTTTCGTATGAACTATGAAAATGTAACTTTGTCTTGGAAAATAACTCTTTGACAAATGCTGGGGAGCCTTAAGAAGTTAAATCTCGGACTACTGTTGGAGGTGAAGAGTATGTGTATCTTCGAACTTTGTTTAGAATGTTTCCGTTGGGGATTCTCGTTTTGTTGTTTGAGGGAAAACTCTATGAAGAGTTTTGATTCTTGCTTGGGGAAAAGAGTTCAGGAGTCTTAGTTGTCCGTTGCTCTACGGGGGAGTTATCTCCTGATGGAAGAGAAAGGAAGTTAATAACTTGTTGGGGATAAAGAAGTTAACTGTTATCTCATTGTCTCCCAGGTTTTGCAGAAACTCACTAAGGATTGTAGAAAAGTCTATTGGGGAAGAGGGGTTGTAGTCCCTTGATTTGTAATAGTCAGAGAGGCAAACTCAAGTTGGGGAATCTGTAGTTTATTAGGGAAATAAACCTTGTTGCCAATCTGCTGGAGAGGTGTTTTCTTTTGGCAGAACTCCTCGAGGATTATTGAGATCAACTCAGTTGGGGAGAAGTTTTCCGTAGATTGAAGCTCTGGTTGGGGATTGCATGAATCCAATTTGGCATGGAGGGTTCTTACCCTAATTCGTGAAGATTATTCTGTGGGGAATAACCTTATAGAAATGACTCTGTGGGGACTTGGCTAGGGATCACCTTTTGAAAAGGACTTTGTGGGAAATTTGTCACTACCCTTAGTATTAAGTGTTATAGTACTGCCATAATATATTTGCTTGGTCGTACGTAACCCTTTGCTGGAATTCATGTTCAATGCCCCCAAGTTATTAAGATACAGACCTGCCCCTGGTTATTCATCATTTCTTGAGAGATTTCTTGGAATCTCGACTTGAATGCCCCCAGATAGATTGGACAGTGACATGGCATTCCCCCTTGCTTATAGGATATTTGTCATTGGAAGTGTCTTCCTACTTGAAGTGATTCTGTTTCTTGAGAATTTTTGTTCACTGGGTATTCGTCGTGTGAATTTCTCTGTTGTCAAACAATTATCCATATGAAAACAGCAATATTCAGAGTAATGCAAAGTTTATGTTTGTCTTGAAGTTTTGAAAATGCGTTTTAGAAAGTAAAGAGTTTTGTAGGAATATGAATTCAACTCAAGATTTGCAGTAAGCCTTACAGGAGTCAGGATACCTTTGGTAACAATATGCTTTCGAACTAACCCATGCTTCAATTAGGACTTTTGAAAGGTTGTAGCGGGGTTTGGTTCACGGTTTAAGAAACAAAGGTTAAGTATCAAAGTGTATTTGTACCTGCCCGTTCTTCTTGATGTTCTTCAATCTTAAATTCAGTTAATTGTACGTTTGGATTCCAATGACATTTTGGTGATGGTTTGGACAAGTTAAGTTTGCTGGACGACAGTCATTTTTGCAACATTTTCCATGTTGTCGAGGATTTGTAGTGATCTCTTTTTTTATTTATTATCCCTGATTTTTTCCTGATTGCTCTTGTTTTGAGATTACAGTTAGCGGGATGCCCCAGTTTTTCTTAAGTCTCCTTCGTAGGTTTTGACTTAGTGGGTTTTTTATTTTGAGAGATAACAACTACCTATTTGGTAGGGAACCATCACCATCTTTTGGTTCAGAAGGATGTTTTTGATATCACTTATTGTGTACAAGGTGAAAGCTTGGACTGAACGCGCATTTGAATTAACTGAAAGACTAACCTGCCCCAGGTTTATGATTAAAGGTTTCAATTTGTGTGAAAAAGAAAACTCCTACTTCTTTGGCTCAAAGGGGTTGACTAGGGATTATCTTCCTTATAACCCCACTGTTTGGGAATTGAAATAACGTTTATACATCGTCAGTAAGGTCTGTCCAAAAGCATATTATATGAGATTATAACATTGTTTTCGTCATCCTCCATCTAAAGGCTTGCAACTTTTAACGAGAGTTGAATATCACAAAAAGGGAGTAAAATCATAGCTTTAAGTATGATGAAAACGAAAGGATTAATTCAAGACAAACACGTGCAATGCATTAATGAGAATAACCAATGTCTGACATAACGATAAGTGTTTAAGCAAACAAAGAAATTACAACTAAAAATTCGAATAAAAAAAGAATTCCTCCGCCTAGACCGTCATTTCATATGGATGCCCTTGAGGGGTGATAGAAGAGATCTAGTTTATCGTCTTAGGTAAGCTCCAAAACTCCTTCGTAGATTAGGTCTTGAATTTTGTTCTTCAGAGCCCAACAACCATTCATATCATGTCCAGAACTATCAGAATGGTATGCACACCTCTCATTATGGTGGTAACTAGGAGCAGCAGTATCGGGATTCTAGAGATGAGCCTTTAACGTAATTAACTCTACCTTCAACATGTGTTGTAACACCTCAGCCAGCGACATGCTGATCCTGGTGAATTATCTCTTAGGTGCGACCTCCTTACGTTGACTCCCCTGTCGTTGTTGGTGAGGTTGTTGTTGGGCTCGTGACGTAGAAGCAATTTGGAAAGGTCTATTCTCCAACAAGCCAACTTCTTGTCTCATCGGAGGCTGATTAATGACTCGATCCCAAATTCTAGTTGTTTGCCCCATATGGTTGCATTCGGCTTGATGGAGCTTGCTGACAAGAGTTCTCAACTCTTCTTGTCCCCGAGCTAAGTTTTGGATAAGATCCATTTGGCCCACCATCTGTCCCATCATCTGGATCTTCATTATGGCTATCTCAGTTTGTAGCTGCTCCAACTGGTCATCCTTGTTGTCCTCAGGATTCTTCATGGTCACGCCCCTAGTGAGGAGTGCTTTCACTTCTTCTTGCCCCTTGGATAGGTTCAAGAACATTTCTTAAAGTTGAGCATTTTGAGTTTGAATTTCCTTGATAGTTTATTTTAGAGCCATCTCTACTGAAATAAACAGTAAGTAGATGAGAGACCTGTGTGGGGAAAGCCTGTCATGATATGATGCATGGTATGTGGATGCATGTTTTCAAGGATCCCGCAGGGTAAACACAAGAAGATGTTAGAAGTTGAACTTTGGTCACAACTTTGATTGGAGAACTTCGTATCGGTGGATGTCCTTCCACGAGAATCAAGCTCACCATGTCAAGTGGGTTATAGCCCTTAACTCAAGTTATCCTGCTTTGGTCTTTGATGGCGTTTGGTTAGAGGAGAATAAATCATCTTGCCCCTTGATGGACGTCTGGTTCAACGTGACCCTGCATCACATGCCCTTGAGATCCTTGAAATGGTTATTGAAAATGCTATGTTATGATGTCATGATGTTTATGTACAAGTATGCAAAGCAAATAAGTTGTTATGTATAAATAATCATATACACACAAAGTAGACAAGTCCTTAGGATTAGACTTGCATGGAGTTTGTAGGTAAGTACCCTCTTGAAGTTTAGTTGGCTCAACTTGTCCTAGTAATAGTAACCGGGTTCTAAGGGATCTCAATATCACTGATATTTATTCACCGGGCATTGTTTCAGCGCAAGCCTCTTTATTAGCGAGCGCAATATCCTGAAAGTCCAATCTCAACGAGTGTAGCATCGAGTATCAAAGCCGGCTATCTCACTACTTCCTAATGGCTTAGGATGAGTCAATTAAAGGTACTAAAGATCAGTTAGCGCTTAATGACACTAAGGAAGCCTAATGTTATCCCTGACTGACTCAAGGAACATTAGTACAAGCCAAAGTATCATGCTAACGTAGCTATCACTTCGTCCATATCAGTATACGTTGTATAGTTCCCATGCTTTATTTCTACTTACCTAAAAAGGTGCCCCAGATCCGGGTGTAGGATCAAAAACAAAGCCCAAACAAGGAACCATAATGTAAAGTGTTGTATCCCAATTTTTGCCCCTAAGATTCCTCTATCATATCATATCAACTCGATCATAACAAGATCACATTAGGGTTGGTTCTTCCTCTTTTTTCCTATCTTTAAGTTTGCTCTTGAGGAATCTCCAAGCACCTTGGTTGTGTATTTTGTATATGTGTTGTTGACTAATTTCTAATCAAAATACAAAAAATTATTTGTCTTTGTCTTTGTATAATTTTGTTTTGTAGGTACCAAGTCGAAGCATCTGACAAATAAGGATTTCTGGTATTATTTTCCTAAAATCTCTATTTTGCAAAGAAAAAGAATTAAAAAATTTCATTTTTTTCACTGATGCAATCGATTGCTCTTAAAGTGCAATCGATTGCACATAGTGTATTTTGCGCCATTTTTGAAAAAAATACATTGTGCAATCGATTTGCATTGTAGTGCAATCGATTGCACAACGTGAAAATTGAAAAATATCAGCAATTTTAAACTTGTCAAATTTTGGCTCCAATTTTCCTTCATTTTTGAAAGATGTATCATTAATTCAAATTTTAGTGCCAATCTTTCATTTTTAAAAAGAATTATCATTAATTCAAATTTTGGCTCTAATATTTGAAAGAATTATCATTAATTCAAATTTTGGCTCTAATTTTGAAAGAGTTATCATTAATTCAAATTTTGGCTCCAAGAATCAATTACCAAATTACCACTAATCCCAATCCTAAAACTCTATAAATAGAGCCCTCATTTCATTCAAATTTCAAGCTTTTGATAGCCAAATCCACCTTGCTAAAAAATCTCTCAATTCTCTCCATCTACCAAATTCACTTAAAGCTCCATTTTCAAAAAGTTAGTAAGCTTTGCATTGAAGCTTACTAATCTTTGAGCTAAACCTTCATCCAAACACTTTTTCTCCATCAATTCTCTACATCCAAGCTTGGTCAATTGATTCTTGTGGTTGAATTGAAGCAAATTCTTGAACTTGTTTTGATAATTCTCTAGATCTACCTTTGGTAAGTTGGATAATTCATCTTTCACAATGTGATCTCTTGGTGATCTTTGGGATTGATTCTTTGAGCATTATTTTGTGATTTCAATGGTGCTATTTTCTCATAATTTGATGGAATTTTCGTACTCAATTGGATCCATGATCATAAGGTGTTTGATGGAAAGTTTGAACAAGAAATTGCCCTTTTAAAATGCTGTTTTTGCTACTGTTACTGTGTGCAATCGATTTGCACTATAGTGAAATCGATTGCACAGAGGAAATTTCACGCAGATTTTTAAAAACTGTACTGTGTAAATAGATTTACACAATAGTTCAATCAATTTACACAGGGACATAATGCATTTTTTTTCCTTGTTTTGGGGCAGCTTTGATCCAAAATGCTTTTTCTACTCATTCCTTTTGATTGTTGGTTTGGATTGCAATTTTAAATGTTCAATTTGTCTTTAAACTAAATGGACTTTGTGATGTAGATGAAGTTGGATAAATGTTCATCAATTAAAATCTACCTAAGAGTGAATTATTTAATTCATTTTTGGTGCTTTGGATTAATGATATGTTTAGTGCTTTAATCCATCTAGAGGAGTGGTTGAATTTAAAAATGAAAGAATTTTGAAATGGTGATCCAAATTAGCTTATCATTTCCCTCCCTCTTCATCTTATCCCTTTATTTTTTAATTGTGCTACATGTTAAGGGATTGTGATCTCTATATCATTTATCCAAACATGAAGTACATAGATTGCTATTGACCGGCCTCAAAATAGGTGTGACTTCTACATAAGTCCACTTACGATTGCTTAACATAGCGCTAAATTTTGTCCCGATTCGAATAAATGATCATTCGTGGCTCAAACTTATGATTGCAAGCCCAAGTATGTTAATTTGATCTCTTTGATCGAATAACCTTGAGATTCATTGTGTGGAGGATTTGGTTCTACCAATCCTCTAATGGATCTACAACACCTTTTGTCAACGCGGATCACTTAAACATCGTTGATTATTACATGTTGCCTTGTGAGAATTCCAAAATGGATGATATACTTGAAAAAAAGCAAATGCAACTTGTTGTGTGGAGGCTTTGGTTCTACCAATCCTCTAATGGGTTCCAAATGCAAGTTTCAAGATGGTCATCCAACTAACCACTAATTACTAACAATTAACTTTACTTTACGCTTTTATTTTCATGCTTTATGTACCATTTACTTTTAGAATTTTACATTTCATGCTATTTTCATCTTTGCTCACTTGAGCATTTACTTTTATGTCATTTTTATTTTGCTCACTTGAGCTTTTCTTTCTTTTTAAAGACACCTAATAATCAACATGAACCATAAAAATCATTAATGATACTTGGACTACATGGTTACTATCCTTTGCATTATGGAGTGATGGACTTCTTGGACTTAGGATTAGAGACCTTGGCCTATCTTGGAGACTTTGTGACTTTATTTGATATTTTGTCTGGAGTTCTTGAGTTTTACCTCAAGACATTGGGTTGTTTGTTTGTTTTGTGTGCAGGTTATTGAGATTACGATCTTTGTTTGTAATCTGTAATTCACCCTTATACAGCCGTTACTCTGCCCAATTTTTGTGAAGACTTAAAACACTTGAAGTTTGGTTCTCTCAAGAGGTCTAGTATCTTTGCTTGCTTGGTTTCAATCCGAAGAATTGGAATTCTATATTGGCTTCTTGTTGGTTAGCTTTTACCTTATGCTTTAGGATAGCCTCTTCTTCTCCTCCCATCTTCTTTAATTTCAAAAATCTTCTCCCTCCTTTAAAAAAAAAACTCTTCTTGTTTTGAAACTTGAAACATTTTCATAATAAACTTGGACTTAGGTCCATGCATCTTCTAAACATTTTCATAAATAAATTTCAATCAATTTAATAATACCTTGACCTTTTTTTGTGAGAAGACTAAAAGTCAATCAATCTCATTTCAAACCATTTTGCCACTTTGGCTTTTATCTTTAAACTTTTCTCAAAAGATTAGACTCTTGTCAATCCTTGTAGTGATGCAAACAATTATACTTCTACAATATGTAGTGAAGTGAGATATTTTCCACTTGGGTGTTGAGTGAGGCATTGTTGATTTTAAAATCCAAGCCATATCCTCCACTTTGAGATGATGCAAATTCTCCTTTCTCATGATTGTGGGTAGTAAGTATGTTTTTTCACACGGACAATTGCGATGATGTCTTATCTCATAAAATCAACCAACACACTTGTGTTTCAAATTTTTAAAAGAGGAACTACGTGTACCCTGATCCCCTATTGCACGAAAGGTGGTACGTAGGCACTAAAGGTTCGCAACCGCGGCGGGTGCAAAAAATCATAAAAATATTTCTTTTCTCACCTCCACCATCCATTTTATATACAACACATTTTTATAGCCAAAATATACAGATTTTTCAAAGAGGTTCCTACGGAGTACCGTAGATGTTTAGGGTGCTAATACCTTCCCTTTGCATAACCAACCCCCTTACCTTGAATCTTTCCCCCTCTTTTTGGGTTATTCGCTCTTTTCCCATTCCTTTGGAAACAATAAAGCGCGGTGGCAATTTTTATTTTGATTTGTATAAAGTTTAGTCAATCCAATGGCTTAGTCTTGCACATTTCTACTGCCACAGAAAAAATGGCGACTTCACTGGGGAAAGATTGACCTCTTGCTGGTCCATCCCTAAGTGGGTTAAACCTATCTTTGTTTATATCTGTATATGTGCTATTGTTGTTTATGTGTTATATTTTGTATATATGTGTCTGGATTTTCCTGGTTTACAGGATGCTTAGTGATTACTCATAAGTCCTATACCCGGACTTGGGCAAACTTTAAGATAGGACGGGCGGTATAGTCATGTTAACTTTGAGGGAGTAATCCCAAAAAAGGAGGCATGAGATCCCCCACTCAGTGGAGGCCCCTTTGACTGTAGTATCGTTTACCGAGTAATCGGGAAGACGTACTGCTTTCGACCTGGGAGCCTGCTGAAGCTGAGGACCGTAGATTACCTAACCCCTCTTGGCCTTTTAGGTGTAGTGCGGAAGCTATAACGGAGTAATCCGAAGTAGTTGTCACGCGATACTACGCTCGGACGAGTTTTTCTTGAGAATATTACTAATTACCAAGTTAATCGAGAAGTTGGTAATATACGAAGGAAGGATGTAGACTCTGGGAACCTCTTAGAACCTTGTTCGGCAGGTGATAACTTCTTAGACCAACACCTTATGGGTAGTACCTTCGACCTCATGCTCGTGACGTTGAACCTATGAACCCTATATGTGTGATCTTGTGTGTGATTGTTGCATCATGCATCCATGCACTCATAAGCATCTTTTGAAAAAAACGATATTTTAAGGGATTTAAAGGTTGACTATTTGTGAATATCTCAGGTACTTTTGAACCATGGATTCTAGAAAGAGAAACAAAAGCCTTATTACTTGGATGTTTGCAATGTGTCTATAAATCTTAGATCCCTTGAAATATTAAATAATGAAGTAAAAATAATCATATACATTGCATATCATGCATCATATTGCACATGTTTTTGCATTTGTTATGCATATCCAGGTGCCTTACCCAGCTTCTTTACTTCACTCAGCAAGCTGACTCATCACTACAACACTCGGGCTAATTTCAAAAAGAAGATGGACAACTTAGAACAGGAGAACCGCGAGTTGCGCGAAGAAGTTTCTTCTTTGAAGGTTGGCTTAGACAATTTGACTACTCTGATGGAAGCTCTGGTGGTTGCTCAGAATCATCCACCGAGTGTTCAACCTCAACCAACAAGGGAAAATGCTGAAGTTCCGACTGTTCCTGTATCCGCTACTCCGGCTGTTGTTCAAAACCGTATGCCTCAGGGTTATCCGTGGGGAATGCCGGAGAATTTTGCACCTGAAGGTTTCAATCTGGGTCCTCAAGATGCTCCATTGGTTCCAAATGTTGTTACTCCTGCACCTCCTGTGGTGCATACTGTTCCTGCTGCACCTCCTTCGGTGAATTTAGTTTCGTTTGTTAATGAAGATGTGTGTCGTCCTTTCCCTCCGCCGAGTGAAGACTTGGGTCTTTATGACAGAATGGATGATTTCCAAGAGCAGTTTGATAGAATGCAAAGAAAGATGAAGGCTCTTAGGGGAAAAGAGTTGTTCGGGCAGAATGTGAATGAGCTGTGTTTGGTCCCAAATGTTAAAGTGCCTGCTAAGTTCAAGGTCCCGGAATTTGAGAAGTACAAGGGAAACACTTGCCCTCGTGATCATTTGGTGATGTATGTAAGAAGGATGTCTACCCACACTAATGATCAGCGTCTGCTGATTCACTTTTTTCAGGATAGTTTGGCTGGTGCTGCGTTGAAGTGGTATATGAGTTTGGACAGTGCCAACATCCATACTTTTAATGATTTGGGAGAAGCATTCATTAAACAATACAAGTACAATGTGGACATGGCGCCTGACCGTGACCATCTTAGGGCCATGGTTCAGAAGGACAGAGAATCGTTCAAAGAATATGCACAGAGATGGCGCGAAGTGGCTGCACAATTGATTCCTCCCATGGAAGAGAAAGAAATGACCAAGATTTTTCTGAAGACGCTAGGCGCTTTCTACTATGAAAGAATGGTAGCAAGTGCCCCAAGTGATTTCACAGAGATGGTGGGCATGGGTGTCCGTTTAGAGGAAGCTGTCCGTGAAGGTCGTTTATCTAAAGACGGGGACTCGTCAAATGGTGCTAAGAAGAATGGTGATAGTTCTTCCAAAAAGAAAGAGAAAGACTCATACGCTATACTTAGTGGTAGGAAAGGGAGATCTCATAATAGGAATCAACAAGTTACTTCTGTGACTCTATTTGTCAACAAGACTCCGACTGCTGTTGCATATCAGGGGGCATCTCAACAAGGAAATCAAGGGCAATGTCATCAGAGGAAAATGAGCTTTGATCCAATTCCAATGACATACACAGAGCTGTATCCTTCTTTGTTGAAGAAGAATCTGGTTCAAACTCGAGCTCGACCAGTTGTTCCTGAAAAACTGCCAAGAGGATATAAGGCTGACGCTTCTTGTGCCTTTCATCAGGATGCTCCTGGGCACGATTTAGAAGATTTCTTTACTTTGAAGGTCGAAGTTCAGAGGTTGGTCTGAAGCGGTATCTTGTCGTTTAAGGTCATTGGCCCTAATGTTCAAAACAATTCGTTAGCAGAGCATGAATGAATCTCTGTTGTTGATAGTTCCAAAGCTTTGGAAATGTTACCTTCAGCGTAAGTCCAGATAAGAGATTTATCTTAGTTTATTATCATTTTTACTGCTTTCTCATTTGTATTTTTTCTTGTTTATCATTGCACTGTTTGCATGTAAGAACTTGTTTACATTTGAATGTTTAATCTTAATACAATGAGTATGTTAGTCTTGAAGAAATTCATTCGTTTCACTCGTATTTGTTTTCAATTTTAAATTGCTTTATGATACCAACTTGTTACCCATTCTATTGCCTAGGCAGAGATTGGGAGGAGGATAATGATATTAAAACACAAATTTTCTGGTTGTATGCTTTTGGATAAAACCCTGTTGACAATGTACAGGCATTGTTGCAAATCTTCAAACATCGGAGATATAAGGGAGTGAAACCCTCGTTAACCCCTTTGAGCCTTGAAGTAGGAGTTTCTTTTTCTATTCAGAAAAAACCCTCATTTTTTTAAAACCCGGGGCAGGGTAGTGTTCAGTTAATCTGATTGAGTATTCAAATCTCATCAAGAGTGTGCATCTAAGGATACAATAATGGTTATCCTTCAAGAGGTTGAGGGAATTCAAAACCGCAATGTTTAACCTCCGCATATCAGTAGTGTGCATCAAAAGAAGATGTTATCCCAATGGGTATCTCTCACATATCAGGGGATCAGCAGATGACGATACAACAATGATTATCTTTCATCTACCCAGAAATAGGGCAGTCACAATTCTTCTGACAAGTCACAAATGACTCAAAGTCACGCGACATGTTAAAAAAAAGAAAAAGATAATATGAATAAAAAAATTATGATGAAAAATAAAGAGACAAAAAGCCCCGCTAATTTGGAACTTGAAAAAACAAGTCGCTTAGGCAAAAGTCAGGGCATCCCGCTGCACTTCAGAGTCAAAGTCAAAAGGAATTTGTCCCGAAGGCAAGGAAGAAATGGAAAGCCTAAAATGAGATAAAGGATTACAATGTTAAATCATTAGAAAAGAACAGAGTCGCATGACAAGAAACCCAAAAGAAGCAGAAATGAGTGACTTGCATGTCCAAAGAAAACCTTGTTTGATTCCTCAACCATCTCGAAACTTCTTTTGAGAGATGAATGTTCGTGTCAAGTTAACTGAACTTAGGACTGAAGAACATCATGAAGGGGGTGGGCACCAAATATTTTTGAGCCTTAAATCTTTTTTCTAAAACCGTGAACCAGGCCACGTTACAACCCTCAAAAGTCCTAATTGAAACATGGTTTATTTCGAAAGCATACTCCAATGAAATAGTTTTTCCTGACTCCCATTAATTTTGATAAATTATTGTGATTGGTATCATATGCTTTTGTTATTTTTTTTGTACAAAAATCCATGTCGCATCCTAGCTAGTGATTTTCTCACAAGGTTTTGCGACATATTTTCAAATAAAATCTTCAAGACTTACATAATTGTTGCATTAGAATTTTCATTCTTAGAATAAACATTTTCTGCTTGTAAAACAACTGCTTGATATCATGAAAGTTTACGTTTGAGTATCAGCAAAAGGCATGTTACCGAGAAGAGTTGTGGAGCAAAGAGGATGCAACATTCAGCCAATCTAGGGCAGTTATGTCAAGATTCAACAAATCTATGAAAGCCATTTGATCAGAAAGGTTATCTTAAAAGCATGCAGGCAAGGGCAAGTTATGAAAGTTACTTTGATCAGCATGGTGAGCTTGAGACACCAGATTGGTTTCCAAGGGCATATCCAGATTTCTTCAAGATAATTATTATGTCTAACCCAAGCTGAGAACCTTCCTCAAGTTGTGTTATGATGTTGGGTTCATAATCCCATTTTTCCAGTCTTGCTGCAGACTTCTCCAGCTGAGTGTGATTCTTTACCCATCCAAGTGGTGATCAAACGGAGATTAAAAAGAGATATGAAGCCTTTGCTCATTTGATGGAGTTCTTTCTCCCTTTTTATTGATATGGAATCTCTTGTAGAGCAGTGCTTTCTCTTGTTACGACATTATTGTTGTTATGTGCTTCCCAAGTAGCTAGACAAGGGCAGTATATTTTCTAAGAGGTGTTGAGACAACTGTCAAGTTTTTGGGTTTTCTCTCACCAAGTGTTGAGTTTGATTTAAAATCCCCATAATTTTTACTTCTTGCTGTGATGTTAACTTCTTGATTCCCTATGAAGGTTCTCTCAGGTCGTTTTTGCTGGTATGTGCGTAATCTTTGTGTGTTTCTCAGATAGTTAAAGACGATACTAGTGGGTGCAAAGTACAGTATTAGGTTTGCGGTCCCTTTATCCCCGGCCAAGTCTTGGTTCGCTTTTGATTTTGGGTTTTCATGGTCAGAAGCCTCTGTCCCAGGTTCCCCAGCAAAGTTTTCCCTCATATGATGAAAGGTTTTATTCCCTTGGTGTGCTAAGATATCGCTCTTTTTGCAGTATTGGCATTAGTGTTGACTTCTTGATTTCCCAGGAAGACTACACCAGGGCATCTTTTGTTGGAATAGGTTTGGTTGATATGAAGACTCAATCCAGTATTTTCTAGTGAAGGCCTTGTTTATTTGATAGAAGTCCTTTTTCCCCAGTGAAGAACGTATCTTGGTTTCCCCTCGATGATGTGGTGTCGACCTCCCCAATGAAGTCAGCATGAAGTCCCGGGTAGATGTCTCGATGATGAAGTATTGTCTCCCTTAGTGAAGTCTGTATGTTTTTCTTCCTTCAAAGTGGGCCTGATTTCCCCGGTGAATGTTTTGACAATTTGGTTTCCATTTGCCTTATTCACAATCAGTATCGAAATCCCTAGTAGGAGTACGGACTGTGAAACATTTGTTTTCCCCATGGAATTCTGTGTGTTATCCCCTGGGAAGGTTATCCCAGGGCATCTCTTGTTGGAATGAGTATTCATGATGAAAAGTTTTCAATCCTCAGTTTTTTTCTCTCCAGGGAAGTGGGTTTGAATTCCCCATGGAAGTTTGGTTGTATCGGTGTCAGTCTGCTTTATTTGAGACTAATCTTGCAATCTCTAGTAGGTATGCTGCTTTTGAAAAACTGGTTTCTCCAATAAAACTGGAAGAAAGATATTCTATCCCGGTATCTATTTGATTTAGCTGCATCCGGATTATGTTTCTCCTCAGTGAAGTTAGGACAAGCAATAGGTTTGGTTTCCGCAGTTGCTTTTACCTTTCTTGGATTGATCTTTCTGGTTGAAGTTTAGCCCAATGTTGTTGGTACCTGGGGCAGTTTTGTTCGATTATGTATCCTTTTACCAGCATATGCACGATATCACTCATACATTCATACATGCATCATGCATTGTTACAAATCATTTTTTATTGACATTGTGTTCAAACCTTCCTGCAGCGCTCCTTGCTTAGTTGGATTTGGTTTTCCCTCTTGAGTTTATTTCTCAAAGGATGTATCTTCTTTGGCCGTCTTGCTCCAGTTTGTTTCTAATTGGATTCGTGGTTGCATGACAATATTATTTACTTTGGATTTCCGAGAACTTTAAGTTTTGGTTTGTGCATTTATTTTGCACGAGAAGACTTTATCTCCTCAACAGGAATAACGTGGCATTTCCCCAGGAAGTCATATCTCTTTCCCCAGGAAGTCATATCTCTTTCCCCGGGAAGCCACGTCTCTATCCCCAGAAAGTCATTTCTTTTTGCAATCCTCCATGATAACAAGCAACGAGTATCTTTGTTTGAGCAACTCGTGCTTCCATGTACAAGTCGACGTAACTTTTTTTTTCTATTTCCTCTATGAGTGGTTAGCTTGCAGTCTGTCGTCAGTTTACGCCAGTGGATGGCAAGACTTTCAAATTCACAGAAATTGCTCGTTGTGAAATCTTTGCAAGTGGAAGTCTCTTTATTTGAGACAACTTACATATTACCCTTTCCAGGCGGAATTCCTTGGTTAAGGAAGAAGTTGAGACCCGTTCTAGGTGAAACACCATAAGTTTGGGGAACATATGATATTTTCAAAATCTATCTTCAGTGAACGTTGGTAGTACATCGGCAGTGAACGTCGGTGTTTCTTATCTTTTTGCTATCATCAGTGAATGTTGATAGTTCATCGTTAGTGAACAGCGGTGGTATCTTTTTCTCTCTACCTTCAACTATTGAGTTGGTAGTTTACAGTCATCTGTGAGTCGGTATATCTTTTTCTCTCTACCTTCAACTATTGAGTTGGTATTTTACCGTCATCTGTGAGTCGGTATATCTTTATCTTCTACCTTCAACTATTGAGTTGGTATTTCACCGTCATCTATGAGTCGGTATATCTTTTTCTTCTACCTTCAACTATTGAGTTGGTATTTTATCGTCATCTGTGAGTCGGTATCTTTTTGATCTTCTACCTTCATCTATTGAGTTGGTATTTTACCGTCATCTGTGAGTCGGTATATTTTTATCTTCTACCTTCAACTATTGAGTTGGTATTTCACCATCATCTGTGAGTCAATATCTTTTTAATCTTCCACCTTCATCTATTGAGTTGGTATTTTACGGTCATCTGTGAGTCGGTGTATCTTTTTCTCTTTACCTTCATCTATTGAGTTGGTATTTTACCGTCATCTGTGAGTCGGTGTATCTTTTTCTCTTTACCTTCAACTATTGAGTTGGTATTTCACCGTCATCTGTGAGTCGGTATCTTCTTTATCTTTTACCTTCAACTTTTGAGTTGGTATTTCACTGTCATCTGTGAGTCGGTATCTTCTTTATCTTTTACCTTCAAATTTTGAGTTGGTATTTTATAGTCATCTGTGAGTCGGTATCTTCTTTATCCTCTACCTTCAACTTTTGAGTTGGTATTTCACCGTCATCTGTGAGTCGGTATATCTTTATCTTCTACCTTTAACTATTGATTGGTATTTCACCGTCATCTGTGAGTCGGTATCTTTTTGATCTTCTACCTTCAACTATTGAGTTGGTATTTCACCGTCATCTCTGAGTCGGTATCTTATTACTTTTCTACCTTCATCCATTGAGTTGGTAGTTCACAGTTATCTGTCGATCGTTATCATTCTTTACTTTTTCCTCAATATTTGAGCTGATGCTACCTTATCTCTTCTTTGGGTTTTACACCAATAGAGTCATGTCTTTTGTTCACCAGTGATTTATTTTCCTGGTGGGGTTGCTCCTTTGTTTCTTCATTTTTGTGGTGCCCCCAGTGATACTTTGTGTCTCTTTTGTTCTGTTCATATGCATCCATAATCATAAGCATTGCATGGCATCTTAGAGACAAAAATAGGGCTTGTTTTATATTTAAGTATCTTCAATCGCGTCGACACGAAGATTTGTAACCTTCGTATCTCCTGATAGAAGATACTTAAATAAGGGTAGCTGTTGTACCCCAATTTTTGCCCCTAAGATTCCTCTATCATATCATATCAACTCGATCATAACAAGATCACATTAGGGTTGGTTCTTCCTCTTTTTTCCTATCTTTAAGTTTGCTCTTGAGGAATCTCCAAGCACCTTGGTTGTGTATTTTGTATATGTGTTGTTGACTAATTTCTAATCAAAATACAAAAAAATATTTGTCTTTGTCTTTGTATAATTTTGTTTTATAGGTACCAAGTCGAAGCATCTGACAAATAAGGATTTCTGGTATTATTTTCCTAAAATCTCTATTTTGCAAAGAAAAAGAATTAAAATTTTTCATTTTTTCACTGATGTAGTTGATTGCACATAGTGTATTTTGCGCCATTTTTGAAAAAAATACACTGTGCAATCGATTTGCACTGTAGTGCAATCGATTGCACAACGTGAAAATTTGAAAAAAATCAGCAATTTTAAACTTGTCAAATTTTGGCTCCAATTTTCCTTCATTTTTGAAAGATGTGTCATTAATTCAAATTTTAGTGCCAATCTTTCATTTTTTAAAAGAATTATCATTAATTCAAATTTTGGCTCTAATATTTGAAAGAATTATCATTAATTCAAATTTTGGCTCTAATTTTTGAAAGAGTTATCATTAATTTAAATTTTGGCTCCAAGAATCAATTACCAAATTACCACTAATCCCAATCCTAAAACTCTATAAATAGAGCCCTCATTTCATTCAAATTTCAAGCTTTTGATAGCCAAATCCACCTTGCTAAAAAATCTCTTAATTCTCTCCATCTACCAAATTCACTCAAAGCTCCATTTTCAAAAAGTTAGTAAGCTTTGCATTGAAGCTTACTAATCTTTGAGCTAAACCTTCATCCAAACACTTTTTCTCCATCAATTCTCTACATCCAAGCTTGGTCAATTGATTCTTTTGGTTGAATTGAAGCAAATTCTTGAAGTTGTTTTGATAATTCTCTAGATCTACCTTTGGTAAGTTGGATAATTCATCTTTCACAATGTGATCTCTTGGTGATCTTTGGGATTGATTCTTTGAGCATTATTTTGTGATTTCAATGGTGCTATTTTCTCATAATTTGATGGAATTTTTGTGCTCAATTGGATTCATGATCATAAGGTGTTTGATGGAAAGTTTGAACAAGAAATTGCCCTTTTAAAATGTTATTTTTGCTACTGTTACTGTGTGCAATCGATTTGCACTATAGTGCAATCGATTACACAGAGGCAATTTCACGCAGATTTTTAAAAATTGTACTGTGTAAATCGATTTACACAATAGTTCAATCAATTTACACAGGGACAGAATGCATTTTTTTGCCTTGTTTTGGGGCAGCTTTGATCCAAAATGCTCTTTCTACTCATTCCTTTTGATTGTTGGTTTGGATTGCAATTTTAAATGTTCAATTTGTCTTTAAACTCAATGGACTTTGTGATGTAGATGAAGTTGGATAAATGTTCATCAATTAAATCTACCTAAGAGTGAATTATTTAATTCATTTTTGGTGCTTTGGATTAATGATATGTTTAGTGCTTTAATCCATCTAGAGGAGTGGTTGAATTTAAAGATGAAAGAATTTTGAAATGGTGATCCAAATTAGCTTATCATTTCCCTCCCTCTTCATCTTATCCCTTTCTTTTTTAATTGTGCTACATGTTAAGGGATGGTGATCTCTATATCATTTATCCAAACATGAAGTACATAGATTGCTATTGACCGGCCTCAAAATAGGTGTGACTTCTACATAAGTCCACTTACGATTGCTTAACATAGCGCTAAATTTTGTCCCGATTCGAATAAATGATCATTTGTGGCCCAAACTTATGATTGCAAGCCCAAGTATGTTAATTTGATCTCTTTGATCCAATAACCTTGAGATTCATTGTGTGGAGGCTTTGGTTCTACCAATCCTCTAATGGATCTACAACACCTTTGGTCAATGCGGATCACTTAAACACCGTTGATCATTACATGTTGCCTTGTGAGAATTCCAAAATGGATGATATACTTGACAAAAAGAAAATGCAACTTGTTGTGTGGAGGCTTTGGTTCTACCAATCCTCTAATAGGTTCCAAATGCAAGTTTCAAGATGGTCATCCAACTAACCACTAATTACTAACAATTAACTTTACTTTACGCTTTTATTTTCATGCTTTATGTACCATTTACTTTTAGCATTTTACATTTCATGCTATTTTCATCTTTGCTCACTTGAGCATTTACTTTTATGTCATTTTTATTTTGCTCACTTGAGCTTTTCTTTCTTTTTAAAGACACCTAATAATCAACATGAACCATAAAAATCATTAATGATACTCGGACTACATGGTTATTATCCTTTACATTATGGAGTGATGGACTTCTTGGACTTAGGATTAGAGACCTTGGCCTATCTTGGAGACTTTGTGACTTTATTTGATATTTTGTATGGAGTTCTTGAGTTTTACCTCAAGACATTGGGTTGTTTGTTTGTTTTGTGTGCAGGTTATTGAGATTACGATCTTTGTTTGTAATCTGGAATTCACCCGTATACAGCCGTTACTCTGCCCAATTTTTACAAAGACTTAAAACACTTGAAGTTTGGTTCTCTTAAGAGGTCTAGTATCTTTGCTTGCTTGGTTTCAATCCGAAGAATGGGAATTCTATATTGACTCATAATTTTAAGTATTGGCTTCTTGTTGGTTAGATGGTTCTTATCCCTAGCTTTTACCTTATGCTTTAGGATAGCCTCTTCTTCTCCTCCCAACTTCTTTAATTTCAAAAATCTTCTCCCTCCTTTAAAAAAAAAACTCTTCTTGTTTTGAAACTTGAAACATTTTCATAATAAACTTGGACTTAGGTCCATGCATCTTCGAAACATTTTCATAAATAAATTTTAATAAATTTAATAATACCTTGACCTTTTTTTGTGAGAAGACTAAAAGTCAATCAATCTCATTTCAAACCATTTTGCCACTTTGGCTTTTATCTTTAAACTTTTCTCAAAAGATTAGACTCTTGTCAATCCTTGTAGTGATGCAAACAACTATACTTCTATAATAAGTAGTGAAGTGAGATATTTTCCACTTGGGTGTTGAGTGAGGCATTGTTGATTTTAATATCCAAGCCATATCCTCTACTTTGAGATGATGCAAATTCTCCTTTCTCATGATTGTGGGTAGTAAGTATGTTTTTTCACACGGACAATTGCGATGATGTCTTATCTCATAAAATCAACCAACACACTTGTGTTTCAAATTTTTAAAAGAGGAACTACGTGTACCCTGATCCCCTATTGCACGAAAGGTGGTACGTAGGCACTAAAGGTTCGCAACTGCGGCGGGTGCAAAAAATCATAAAAATATTTCTTTTCTCACCTCCACCATCCATTTTATATACAACACATTTTTATAGCCAAAATATACAGATTTTTCAAAGAGGTTCCTGCGGAGTACCGTAGATTTTTAGGGTTCTAATACATTCCCTTTGCATAACCAACCCCCTTACCTTGAATCTTTCCCCCTCTTTTTGGGTTATTCGCTCTTTTCCCATTCCTTTGGAAACAATAAAGCGCGGTGGCAATTTTTATTTTGATTTGTATAAAGTCTAGTCAATCCAATGGCTTAGTCTTGCACATTTCTACCGCCACATAAAGAAAGAAACTCAAACAAAGAAAGCAAGTAAAGGTGATCTAACTCTAAGGTAACCCCACTTTTAAGTTTATACTCCCCAGCAGAGTCGCCAGTTCTGTAACACGGTGAGAGAACTGACTTGGGTATTTTTGTGTTTGATCGTAATTCTTGCGGATAGCAAGAGTCGCCACCGACTTTTCTTTTATCCAAATGAGAAAGAGTGAAAAGAACAGGAAATACCTTTCGAGATGTTTGCTTGAGTTTGGGGGGTAGGTTATGAAAAGGGAAGGTATTAGCACCCTTTCCATCCGTAGTTATCTACGGGCTCTTAGTTGCTTGCTAGATCACTTGCTTTGTTTGAAAATTTGCTTGGTGGTGTGTGTTTGAAAATATTTTGAAAACATCTTTGTAATGACTCTCGTCTCTATAAGAATGCATACAAAGTGTTGGTTTTGGAAATAGTTCAAAGAGGTGTATGTTTGTGGAAGATGTTTTTGAAAGTGATTTTGAAAAGTGCCTTTGTAATGATTCTCGTCTCTATAAGAATGCGTACAAAGTGTTTTAACTTTTAAAAATGTTTCAATTGAAAGTGTTGGTGTGAAAATGTTTTTTAGTTGTGAGCAAGAAAGCAACTATGAGCGTCCTACCTAGTCAAAAGGTCTAATGTTCTTTTCCTCCTCCTTTAGATGTTGTTATCTTACCATCGATTTGGTAAGAAGCCCCATCGTTGGATATAAAGGGACGGGTGTGGGTCAATTGTATAGTCATAGAAGGCAACCTATGAGACGTTTTAGCAATTTTCGTTAGGGACTAGATCGTTTACCGAAGGCAACATCGAGGGTCATTGAGGGACTACGATCTTTTATCGAGGGTCTTTGCTAAAACGCCCATGTTCGAGGGACATGACTATTTTCCGAGGAAACAAGTGAGATTACCCTGGAGGTGCGTGTGTGTGAATAGTGTGTTTGATTGTGTGCATTTTTGTCTTTGATTAGGGTGGTCTACTTGTTGGTTTTATATTGCCATACACCCTAATTACTAACATTTATGAAAGCAATAAAAATGCGGGAAATAAATGTCCTACGTTATTATATGTTTTTAGGGGATGGGGTATACAAATGTACAAGTTGGGGTTACAAAAAATAAAAGTCCTAATTATTACAACCATATTGAATGTAAATATATAGAAAATATAAAGACAAATATTAGTGTAAAAAGAGAGAAAGAAAAGGCATCCTGGATCGAAGGATGTGCCTTTCGATTTCACAAATTTTTCCTTCTTTCGATTGGGGCTGGAATTCAGTGTTAGCATGCACTCTTCAATTTACCCTTCTTGCTGCTTCCTTTCGTTTGGGGTCAGATAGTAGCACGGGGCGAAGCCTAAGGCTTTTATTCACACAACCTTCTTCCTGTTTTCTTTTGTTTGGGATTTAAATGGCAGCATGGGTAGAAGCCATGTGTTGCACCCCAAATTTTGCCCTCTCATTTCTCAAGGAATCACCCTGGATCCTCAAGTTTGCTTTCATCCAATTCCAAGCATCGAATTATCAATTTTTCCAAGCAAACCATTCACAAGGGCAAAATGGTCATTTGCACACTAGGAAGTCTAACTTTGACTTTTGGATCAAAATCAAATCTCAAAAATCATATTTCATCAAGACATGTTCGAATATGAAGTTTGTTTCATCAAGAATTTCAAAAGTCAAAACTACTTTGAAGAAGTCAAAATTCTAAATACTTAGAATTTTTTTAAGTATTTAAGAAAATATGACAATTTCAGAATTTCTGACAGGTTATCACCATAAGCACTCAGCAGATTCTGGATATTCTCAAGACAGAGTTTGGTCAGAACTTCTGGGCAAGTTTTCATAAAAGCTCAGTCAGAGTTTGCCAAGGTAATTCAAAGAAGGTTAAGGAGCATGCTGCAAGCTTTCTAGAAAGTCTGAAAGCTCCCTCGGAACATGCTGGAGCCAGAAGATAAGAGGATCAGAAGATGGGATGCTACGTTGAAGCAGAACTTCTGATCCAGAACAAAGCCTTAGTGTAGAGTTTCACGTTGCAGGATTTTTGGTTATGACAAGTTTCATCATCATTTAATGCTCATTTAATGCTCACAACTACCTTCCGAGTCTTTATCCAAAGGATTCTCACCACGTGTACCTCTACTGTCTTTGGATAGCAATTTTGCTACTAAGCCCATGCTTTGCTTTTTGCTTTTCCTTAATTCCTGCTAACAACCACCATGCTTGCTTCAAAAACAAGGCAGCACTTCAGCACATGAAGGCTATATTCAACGCTTTGGTCAGAACATGACCAAATCCCAAAACCTTGTTTATACAACTTGCTGTAGACCTATGACCAACAGCTGGTTCAGCCTACGCCCGCATCCCATGATTACACCAAACTAGCATACAAAAAACTGTGATGAAAAAGCAAAGGAACAAGATGCCAAAACATGTTCAAATCCTATTTGTCCCCCCCCCCCCCCCCCCAAAAAAAATCACAACAAATTCATCTATAAATACTTGGCTCCATCATACGTTCAAGGGGGCTTTTTTTTAGACGAGAGGCTGAAGGTTAGAGGCTGGCTTTTGGAAAGAAAGAACTATCAAGAGAGAGAAGGAAGTTGTAAAACTTTCATAAAAATCCAGACTTCTCATATATAAAAACAAACCTTTGTTCTTCCCTTGGAGCCAAAGAATACAACCACTCTTCCATTTCTCTTGCTGACTCAGAACATCCAAAGGCAGCCACTCAAAGTTCCAAGCACGCCCCAGGTAAGTCTTTCTGACTTTACTTGCTTTTCATTTTGAACATCATTAAATTGTAAATATCATAGTATTAATGTTGTACATATCATTGTATGAATAGAAAAACTATGAATCAGAACTTCTAGAATAATGCTAGGCTCAGACTTAGGATTGGAACTTCTGGATTTGTTGTGCTGTGATTATTCTGATTGGTTGAACTGAATAGATTGTTGATGTGCTGATTAAGAGTTGAAACGTAATATAGAACTTCTGTTAGCACACACTGAACTTATGATGCTTACATACTGTTAGCACGGCACAAAACTTCTGAGTTCTCCTTACATGTCAAATACACTGAACTTCTGATTTTCATGCGCTGATAATGAACTGAACTGCTGACGTTTGCTCACTATTTTAGTGTAATACAGAACTTCTGACTTGTGGCCCACTGTCTAAATACCACCCATAACTTCTGTGTTTTCCCTCTAACATTTCTTACAGGACCTCAAAGTTTACCAATTCAGAACTTCTGATGCCCACTGACGACTCCTGTTGAGTCATAGCACTCTTGGCTTCAGAACTTCTGATCCTAGTTGTTTTGCTTACAGCAGCTCGCTGTTCCTATCTTTCATTTATTTTTATTTTTTTATCATTTTTAACATTAACTCTTTTTATTAACATAAAAAACATAAAAATATTTTCCTTTTAATTTATTTACTTAAGACAAAAACATTTTTTAAACAAGTCCATTTCTTTCTTATATTATACATTTCAATATGGTTGTAATAGTAACTTAGGACTTATTTTTACTTGCAACCCCCATTCATAAATTTTTACCCCATCCCCTAAATATTGTAATAGCATAGGACTTTATATTTCTGCAATTTATCGCTTTCAAATGTA
This sequence comes from Vicia faba, assembly GCA_948472305.1. Classification (NCBI taxonomy): domain Eukaryota; kingdom Viridiplantae; phylum Streptophyta; class Magnoliopsida; order Fabales; family Fabaceae; genus Vicia; species Vicia faba. The sequence continues at coordinate 763,597,678 of OX451737.1, read as the reverse complement.
AATGCTAGTAATTAGGCGTGTATGGCAAGATAAAACCAACAAGTAGACCACCAAAAATCAAAGACAAATGCATGCAATCAAACACACTTGCACACATGCACCCTTAAGGTTAAATACACTTGTTGCCTTACAAAAATAGCCATGTTATGCATGTGGGATGTCTTAGCATAAACAAATAGAAAAATACAAGATCATAGTCCCTCGATGACGCTATCAAAGTTGTCTTTCATAATGATCTTAGTCCCTAAAGAAAAATGCTAAGACATCTCACAACATTGCTATCATGGTCATACGATAACCTAACGCCCGTCCCTTCACATCCAATGATGGGGCTTCTTACCAAATCAATGGTGAGATAACAACATCTAAAGGAGGAGGAAAAGCACATCTAAGACCTTTTGAGTAGGTAGGTTCACTCTCAGTTACTCGCTTGCTCACAACAAAAACATTTTATACACCAACACTTCCATTTAAAACATTTTCAAAAGACAACACTTTGTATGCGTTCTTATAGAGACGAGAGCCATTACAAAGGAAACCCTTTTCAAAATCACTTTCAAAAACACATTTCACAAACACATCTTTGAGCTATTTTCGAAACAAACACTTTGTATGCGTTCTTATAGAAATGAGAATCATTACAAAGTTATATTTTCAAAATACTTTCAAAAACCCACACCACAAAGCACATCCAAACAAAAGCAAGTGATCTAGCGAGTAACTAAGAGCCCATGGAAAACCATGGATGAAAAGGGTGCTAATACCTTCCCTTTTCATAATCTACCCCCCCGAACTCAAGAAAACATCTCAAAAGGTCTTTCTTGTGCTTTTTCACCTTTCCTTATTGGATAAAAGAAAAGTCGGTGGCGACTCTTGCTCAACCGCAACATTTGCGAACACAAACACAAACACCTCAAGTCAGTTCTCCCATCGTATCACACCCTGCTAATATTATTTCATGGTCAGGTTAGTTCTTAAAATATGTTTGACAAACAAAGAAAACAAACCAAAATATTAGAAACGAAAACAAACAGAAAAGGTGGAAACGAAAACAAACCAAAGGGTAATAATGATGTTTGAAACGAAAGGAAATGGTTATTTACATGTTATGTTTGAAACGAAAAGCTTAAGGTTAAGAGGACTTACCTTGCTTGATGCTGGAATTTATATGTTGGACCTTGAGTTGCTTCCCTGGATGCTCTTGGATTCGAAGGAAGGAACAAAGGTGATTTATCTAGTTTTGGATTCGAAAGCAAGAGCAAAGCGTTGGGTTGTTGTTTCTTTGGGTTCTGGATTCGAAGGGAAGAGACAAGTGTGGTGTTTCTTTGACTGGATTCGAAGGCCAAGAAGAGTGGAGTTGTGTTTGTTTGTTTCTGGATTCGAAGGAAAAGAAACAAGTGTGGTGTTTCTTTTGCTGGATTCAAAAGAAAGAACAAAGTGTGGTCTTTTGATTCTGGGTTTGAGAGTGTGTTAAGTGTTTGATGATTTTCACACAACCAAAGTTTCTCCAGCTACCAAATGCCCCCCAAGATGTGTTGTGGAACATCTTATTTATAGATGAAGTTGGCTGAGATTTGGGAGGGAAAACAAAAGAATTTTGAACAAAATGAGTATGTTGTTTTTGTAGCTTTCGAGGTGTAGTATTTGTATGCCAACTTGGTGCAAATATAGGAGCAGCGTAGCAGGATTGCTGTGCAGCATTTTTGGAGCGTTGTGGCCAGTTGCAACAGGCTTGGACTTGGTATCACATAGGAATCTGGCTAGCAAGCATCTTTGAGTATTTCACACTTTCGTTTTGACCTCATAGGTCCAACCTTCGACCAGAACCTCTCTTCAGAAATAAATATTTGTTCCCAAACAGTATGTGTCTTTCGAATGGACCATGTGTATCCTTCGAAGGGGCCAAATGTATGCCCCTTGAATATGCTACCAAAATATGTCCTTTGAATGGGACACCCAGGAATGTCTTTTAAATCCACCAATGCATCTCATTCGAATGGGCCACCGACTATGTGTGTTGGAAGTTTTCATGGGTGGGAATTGAAGCAAGCATGAGGGAGTTCCTACCTTGTGAATTGAAGAAAGTAGGTAAGAGGCCCTTGCTTCTTGAATTGAAACAAACATTGTAAGAGACCGTTTCTTTTTGAATTGAAAGTAAAACAAGCAAGAGGCCAATGCCTTCTGAATCGAAGGAAAACTGCAGGAGGCCATTGCCTTGTGCCTGCTGGCATGAAGCAGCCAATACTAAGTCGAAGCTTGTGGATTAAGCCTGCTCGAAGGAAGTTAAAGGCTCAATCGAAACCTTTGGATCGAAGCAAACTTTTTTCTTTAATTTTTTCAAAAAAAATCAAATTTATCTGCTTTGCTCTTTCAATTAAAAAACCAATTATACTTGTGCAATCTTGAACTTTTGAGAAA